>CM074732.1:194807369-195407369 GCA_037367245.1 Phrynocephalus guinanensis
AAAAGCAAAAACCACTGTCATTCAAAGAAAGAAAGAAAGAAAATTAAGAGCCATGCAAATTTGGCAGGAAAGTACATGATATCATAGAATACTCTGAAAGCCCCCTGCCTGACTAAACCACAAGAATCCACTATTGTTCAAAGAACAACTTTCTCTAGCATTTCCTGTCAATCATTGACTAATATCCTGGAGATGACAACTTTTCCAGCTTGGTGGATGATACCTATTTGTACATCTTGTTTGCATTCTTCAACGCGGAATCATTCAGGCCATCACAACTATTTGGAACCTGTATGTCATTAATGAAACCTCAAGAGTTTTTAATTATATGATGGCAGGCCAAAGACACATCATATTGTGGAATATAGCTGTCGGAAGTGGATTTGTATTTGTCTAATCCAGGGTGACGGAACTTGAAGATGAGATTGAACCATCATTGAAAGGCATTGATAGGAGGCACCAAATGGATCCCTGAGTCCTCGCCCATAAATTTCTGTATGAAAGACATCAGCTTCACATGTTATTCATTTATTTTCCAGTTGTCCTCAAATCTTTGTGTTAAAGATCCCAAATGGATGGGGTTCTTCCTCCATACGTTTATCAGCACAACTCTATGGTGCAGGCAGTACAGAAGAACGGCAACAGGTCCAAAGTCAATCTTGTAGGTTTCGTGGCTTGTTGGGAACTTGATCATTCAAATCCCAAAACCATACTCTAATCACTAGACCAAGAGGAGTCAGCATCACTTCTGAGTCAACATGTCAATCCTTATTGGGCTGAATAATGCAACTGGAGGAGGTGGGAATGTTTTGCTTTCAAGTTAATTTGTTGTCTTCCTTATTACTGTCAAGCTACTTTTATCCTTCTGGTTGACCAGCCTGCAAAAGCTATCAATCACATTTTAATAGTGTATCCCAATAATGTGCCTTGAAGATACTTCTCAAAATGTTATGGCTGACCAACCCATAGTGTATGCTGTTATGTTTAGAGATTACTTTCTTATTATTTTGTTAGCTTGTATTTATGTTTGTTGTTATTTATATGTTATAAACCACACAGAGTGTCCCCACTGTCAAATGGGTGGCATATAAGCCACATACATACATACAGTAATACCTCGGATAAAAAATGCCTCGGATAACAAATTTTTTGGATAACAAATGGAAATTTCCAGGTATAGGGCTGCCTCGGATAGCAAATGTTCCCTATGGGCTGCCTCAGATAACAAATGGTTCATAATGCCTTGCAAAAATGTGTACCCTGCATGCATTGCAGGATGCATAGTTTGTGGAGGGGTGGGAAGAGTAAGAGCATTTTTAATAGTGTTTTGGAGCAATTCTGGACATGTTTTGCTGAGGGATTGGAC
Organism: Phrynocephalus guinanensis; assembly: GCA_037367245.1. Lineage (NCBI taxonomy): Eukaryota > Metazoa > Chordata > Lepidosauria > Squamata > Agamidae > Phrynocephalus > Phrynocephalus guinanensis. Next base: position 194,808,736 of record CM074732.1, read on the forward strand.
CTTTCAAACTTGGTAAGATAGGGAGCTAGCTTTTATTAATCTTTGCACTGCTTTTCTTTGCATTTTTGGCTGGAAGAGGCTGGGGTAGTCTTTCTGGTTCCATTTCTCTGTGTTTGCAGTCTTTTTTCATTGCTCTGCAGGCAAAAAATGGGCTGGATTTTTCTTCCTGCTTATGTTTGTTTGTTTGCATTTTCCACCATTGCACTTTGGGTGGAAACAGGCTAGGGTAGTCTTGCTGGTTTGTCTTGTCCATGTTTGCATTGCACTGCAGAGGGATGTTCTGGAGGGTGTTCCAGCACAGCAAACTTTAAAGTGCATTTTATAAAGAGGTCTGGAACCCCTCCCCCAGCTATTTTGCCTTCTTTCAAACCTCTGGAACAGATTAATTGGTTTCCTATTCATTTCAATGGGGAACCACATTTTGGATAACAAATTTTTAAGATAACAAATTGCCTCTGAGAACAAATTAAATTTTTTATCAGAGGTACCACTGTACATACATACATACATACATACATACATACATACATACATACATACATACATACATACATACATACTACCCTGGTTGCTAAAGGTAACAGCAAGTTTCTATCAACATTCCTCTTAAAATCAAAAGCATCTTTTGAATATAAATGTTGCTTTTTATACTACAAAGTAATTTTGTAAGTACCAATATGAAATGTAATTCAGTTACATACTCAAAAGTACTAGTTAGTTCTGAGTTCTCACCGGAACTGTGATTAGACATGGGCACGACTTGGCGAAATTCTAGTTTCTGTTTCCGTTTCTCGTTTCCGTTACGTAACGGAAACGGTAACGACAATTACTCCGCCAGAACTCGAACTCGAACCGACTAAAGAAAACTTGGGTCTGATTTGTCATTGTCGTTCCTGGCATCGCAGCGATCGCGCGATGCCAAGCGGCACAGGAAAAAAGTTTTAAAAATTTAAAAAAAAAACGATTCCCGGCCAAAAAAGCAGGCGAAAATATGCCTGCCTCAGTGAGGGCACCTACCAGAGGGGTGGTTTCTGGGGGGGGGTCCCCCGGCCTCCCCCCTCCTCTCCTGGGCTGCGCAAAGTGCGGACACATCCTCGTCATCGAGTCGCACTCGCCCACGCCAACTCGCCAAGCGACGCGGCACAGGAAAAAAGTTTTAAAAAAACTCCCTGATTCCCAGCCAAAAAAGCAGGTGAAAATATGCCTGCCTGAGTGAGGGCACCTACCAGAGGGGTGGTTTCTGGGGAGGGGGTCCCCGGCCTCCCCCCCTCTCCTGGGCTGCGCAAAGTGCGCATCCTCGTCGAGTCGCCAACTCGCCAAGTGGCGCAGCACAGGAAAAAAGTTTTAAAAATAAAAAACCCCGATCCCGGCCAAAAAAGCAGGCAAAAATATGCCTGCGGCCTGCCTCAGTGAGGGCACCAACCAGAAGGGTGGTTTCTGGGGGGTGGGGGGTCCCCGGCCTCCCCCCTCCTCTCCTGGGCTGCGCATCCTCGTCGTCTCGCCAACTCGCCATGCCATGCGGTGAGGGCGGGGGATCCAAAATGGGGCGACCGCAATATTTGTTTTGAAATCATGGTCCAAAAACACACCAAAGCACCACAGAAACATGCGAAAATAGCTATTTTAAAACTGCCTGAATTTTTCAGTAGCAGCAGTGGGTTTTTCTTGCAACAAAACATCTCCATTTATTTTATTTTATTTTATTTTATTTTATTTTTTATTTTTTTACACCTGCGCAATGATGGGCTGTCCATGGGAGTGGACCATGCAAATTTTTGGAGCCATTCCACCAATTGCATGGCCACTTGGCCAGGTTTTGACCGAGACTTCTGGGATGTGCCAGTCGGGCATAAAAAGCCACTAACCCTAGCCCGAACCCGAACCCGAACCCTAACCCTAACCCATACGCCAGTACACTGTCCTTCTTAGTGGGTCAGAGAGGCACCCAGAGGTGCACCCCAGTAACTCACCCTAACCTTACCAGTAACCTTAATCCTAGCCCTTGCGCTAACCCCTAACCCCAAGCCAGATCTGTGTACTCGCATTGCACTACAGCAAGTACACTTCCCTTCTTAGTGAGTCACAGCGGGCGCCCGTAGGGGTCCTCTGTCACTTCGCTCTCCAGCCCAAGTGTGCAGGCAGTGAGTCACAGAGGCACCCGATCCGAGGTGCCTCTGCCTGCTGCAACTGCAACTTAATGGTATGCATATCCAATTGGCTATGCATGCCATTTTGTAGCGGGTGAGGACAGGAGGCACCCACGAGGTGCCTCCAGGAGCCCGCTTTCCCTTCATGGCGGGCCAGAGGAGGCACCCACCCCAGAGAGGTGCCTCCAGGAGCCCACCCCCCCAAAAACCAGTACTAACGACAGACGAAAAACCGACAAACGAAACGACAAATTTTTGGAAAATTTCGCAAAAAACGGAAACGAGCCGAAACGGCCGGCTCTGACACACGACAACTCGAAACGTAATTTTTCCTGGTCGTGCCCATCTCTAACTGTGATATTTGGAATGGGAATTTTTCTTGTGAGAGTCAGTGCACTCCTGAAAGAAAGTAGAACAGGGACACACACACACACACACACACACACCAAGGAAATATGTTTGCACATGTAAGCTACCTAGCAATAGCAACAAAATAATAAAAGAAATGATGAGTTGGAAGGAGTCTGTAAAAATAAATTTAAAAAGGCTAAAAAGGGAAACGATCTGAGATGGAATCATTCAGGTAGTTGAGCAAACAACATAACCTGAGATGGAAGAGACCAAGAGCTCAGCAGTACATCCCTCCCACAAGGAGTCAAAGAAGCAAAGCAGTCCTCACTAGGTACCAACAAATTCTGGCCCTTTTAAACATTCAAAACTCCCACTCAGCCCTGGAAGATCTCAGCCCTAGTGGATGAAAAAAAATCTCAGATGATTTGACAAATTGCACCGAGAGTTTACTCAAAATTGGGACATGGGGGGTTAAATGTTTGTGGATCCATCTTTTTCAAATACGAATGGTTTTAGAAGCTCTTTTTCAGCAACAGAACAGACAAATGAAATCTGGGTTTTGGATCAAAATACGAATGGCCTATCTCTAACCACAATGCAACCCTGAGTCTCTTATAATGGCGGCATCAAGGTTGGTTTGGGCTCCACACAGCTACCTAATGCATACATCTTCATTGTCCAAACCAAGCTTGGAAAAGTTACTTTTGGATTGCAACATTCAGATTAGAAAAAGTAACTTTTAACAACTCTAACGAGAATTGCACCACAGAACTCTATGGAAAAATTAGTGCAGAAGGTGCTCAGTCAAGTGCTTCTAGGATTGTTTTTTCACTTCCCTAATAAGGCATTTTAATTTACCTGCAACACTCTTTTATCATCAGCTCACTGTGTGAGGTTCTTCGTTTAGCACGAGATGGCTTCATTTCGCCTTCTGCAGTGATTCAGGCTATCTCCCCTCCCATGTAGATGGTAATTAAAGACGATAATCAACGGCCTGTCATTACATCTTCCACCTCTAGATATAAATTGAATTCTCCAAATTATATGTCTCTTTTCTCCGCCACTTTGCCTGGGAAGCTCAAAGCCGCTTTAACGAATTACGACAACAGTAATCATTTTCTCAGATTTCTTCGGTGTCTTTGATTCTGAAAGATCTGACACCGCTTGAGAAAGCCTCGTCCAAACCTCTTCATCGTGGGAAATCATCGCAATGTCAAGCCAACTGGATTGGCGCCAATCGCTAAAGGAACACTTTTTGCCAGAAAACGCAGAACAAAGATTTCTGTTCCTTTTTTGTCGCTCAGTTGCCATTCAGGGTTTCGACCCATTCTAATCCTAAGAGAACCACCCGGAATCTTCTCAGCTGCAACGTGAAGCCGAACCTGAGTGCTTTTGTGTATGTCTCTCCAACTTCTCTTTGTTTTCTTCTTCTTCTCCCCTTTTCATCTTTCTGAGGATGTCTATGCAGTATTAGAATCATAGAACAGTGATGTTGGAAGGGACTTTTAAGTCCATCAAATCCTACCCCCAGCTCTCTCACAAAATACCAGAACTAGGGGACATCCACTCAAATTGAGGACTGGGAGAGTAAGAACAGACAAAAGAAAATATTTATTTTTCACCCAGCGTGTTGTTAGTCTGTGGAACTCCCTGCCACAAGAGGTGGTGATGGCATCTGGCCTGGATGCCTTTAAAAGGGGATTGAACAGATTCCTGGAGGGAAAGTCCATCACAGGTTACAAACCATGATGGAGATGTGTCATCTCAAGGCTTAAAACTGGGGTACTTCAAGGACCAAATGCAGGGGAGTGGTATCAGGAGACAGATAGCTAGTCTCATGCTCTCCCAGACACATCTGGTGAGGCCACTGTGAGATATAGGAAGCTTGACTAGATGGGCCTTTGGCCTGATCCAGCATGGCTCTTCTTATGTTCTTATGTCCTTAAGAAATGCAAATCAAAGGATACCTGCCAGGTGGTTACACAAATTTATCTTGAGTTACTGCAATGAAACCAATTACCTCTTGGGGTAATTGGTTCCATTGCCATACTGCTCTATCATCTGGAAGTTGAGTCATGGCAACTGATCTTCTTTTTCTTCAGAGATTGAAACAATTCACTGCTCATTCAAACAGCTTCATCAGTCTGAAGAAAGGTAGTTGCGAGTCCTCCATTTTATAGCTCACTTGGACCTCTTGTCACCCTGGTCTGAAAAAGGCTCATGAGATGAACAATGGCCTGATTAGGTTTGTTGGGAAGACACCAGTTTCAATCGCCTTAAGGTGAACAATGGCCTAAGGAATTGAAACCCATAAAGTATGGGTCGTTAGCTAGGGCCTTGGTGATTAAGGCTTTTTGATTTGTCTAGATATTGTTGAAAGTACACCCTGATATGTAGCAAATAGACTGTGCCTGAGGCCCCCACCTCTGTTGAGAGAGGGAGTTTCAATGCTCACATGAATGGCTTCCCTGATCCCTCTCTCAAACCATCTGTCTTCTCTGTCTAATATGTGTACATCCTCATCTTGGCATGAGTGCCTTTTGTCCTTCAAGTAGAGGTGTACTGCTGATTCTGTTCCTGAGCTGTTACCCCTCCTATGTTGGGCCATCCTTCTTTTTAATGGCTGTTTAGTTTCTCCAATGTAGAGTCTGCACACTCCTTACTGCACTGGACTGCATATACTATATTGTTCCTTTTTTTGTTTTGGTATTGGGTCCTTTGGTGGACGAGTCTCTACCTTAGTGTGTTTGTGGGTTTGAAATAAACAGGGATGTGGTGTTTGCCAAAAGCTCTTTTAAGCTCCTCAGCCACTCCAGCTGTGTAGAGAATGATCAGGTTCTTCTGTCGGGTCTGGGTCTCAAGCTGATCCCTTGTTCTTCTGGGTCCACTTTGGATATGCACAGGGCTTAAGTGCCGTCTTCAGGTGCCTGTCTTCTTTCTTCTTGGCTTCTGTGGAGGTGGGGATGCTCTCTGCTCTGTGGTTTAGGGTCCTAATGACTCCTAATTATTTAGGAGTCTATTCAGGCTATTGTTCATCTTATGAGCCTGTTTCAGACCAAGGTGATAAGAGGTCAAAGTAAGCTGTAAAATGGAGGACTTGCAACACTTTGGAGGTTTTTCCTGACCTTCAGCTGAAAGCTGAGTTCCCTTAACTTGAGCCCACTGTTGTGCGTCCTACACTCTGGGATGCCAAGAATAAATCCGGCCCCTCCTCCGTATGATAGTTCTTAAAAAGTGCTACCATATCATAAGCAATCCACCACAGATCTATGCTTCACTCATTTATATGACAATCAAAGTTTGGAAACATTATTTTCAGATTGCAAATCCCAGAATCTCCAATTCAAGCAACCCTCCCCTCCCCCAAGCTGCTGAGGGGGATCTGGCATCTGCAGTCCAGAAAATAAATGTTTCTGAGCCGTTTCTCTTCTCCTTTATAATAAGGCCTACTTGCCTGCAGAATGTATTTCCCAAGAAAGGTAAAGGTAAAGGTTCCCCCCGCACATACATGCTAGCCGTGTCCGACTCTAGGGGTGGTGCTCATCTCCGTATTCAAGCTGAAGAGCCATGTGGCCGGCATGGCTGCAAGGAAACACTGTTTTACCTTCACACTTTTTATGGCGATAGCGATACCTATTCACCTACTTGCATTTGCATGCTTTCAAACTGCTAGGTTGGTGGGAGCTGGGGTTAACAGTGGGAGCTCACTCCGCTGCGTGGTACCCGGGATTCGAACAGCTGAAAGACACGCTCATTAACAGCATTTGGAAGCCAAGCTAAGACATCTTCTCTTCCAGTAGGCAGTCATGCTGTGGTTTTTATTTATTTATTTATTTATTTATTTATTTATTTATTTATTTGTTTGTTTGTTTGTTTGTTTGAATGTTCATCCCAGGCTCTTAATAGTTTAATAGCTGAATGTTCTGTTACCATGTCATCTGATTTTGGGATTGCCTGCATGAGCTTATTGAAGCTGGCTGGCGTGGTCTAAACAGAGTTGCTAGAGGTGAAGTCAAGGTTTGTTATGCCAGATGTTGAGATCTTCATATACCACAAGGGAACCTGTTTAGAATAGCCTTGCAGCTAGATGTATGTATGTATGTATGTATGTATGTATGTATGTATGTATGTATGTATGTATGTATGTATGTATGTATGTATAAATAAATAAATAAATAAATAAATACATAAATAAATAAATAAATAAATCCTTGAATATCCTGTATTGTATAGTCATGTGGCTTAAGAAGAAAGGGGCAGAGAAAGTTTTTATTTTTTAAAAAAAATAACCACAGGCCCTGTTGATTTAATGAAGTGAATGCTAACTTTTTAAAAAAATCTAGATTATGCTGAATATGGGGGGAGGAGGAGAGGAGGAAGGAAAATAGGATGAGGGCACAAGTCTACTTGAGATCCAAACAATGTTAGCCTGGTCCAATTTTTTTGGTCTGTTTTTATGGAAACTTTTACTTGTCTTGCTTTACTTCACACCAGTTTCCTTTCTTAAAAGGTTCTGGCCATAGACCTACTAAGGTGTGGATCTTAATTGTTCCCGCCAGTTTCCTGAGTCGGCTGGCCAAGGGGGATGAGGGAGTGTTGTTGTTTTGGAAGAGTAGCTATAGAAGCAACACCAAAAATTGACCAGTGGCCCTAAGCATATAAGGCTCCCTGTGTTCTAGTGGAATTGGCCTGCCTTGGGGTTCTTCTGAAATGTACAGTACTTTCTTTTGGTCATCCTGGAGAAACCACCCCTGGCTACTTGCCAGACTCTTAACAAGGCAAGCTTCTGTAAATCAGATGACTCTCCCCTAGTCATTTGATGTTTGCCTTGCCAGGGTGCTGAGTCACAAGGATGGAGGTTACATAGTGTCAAATTAAGCAGGCAAAATGAATTACAGATGAAGCATATTAGGCGCCAGATGTGCCAGCTGGGTGTTCGTCCATTGCATACGTTTCACAATAAAGAACAAACGGAACCACCGCCGAAAATTTACATGTTTGTGTGTTTGCTCTTTAAATTCCACCTTTGACTGAACATTGACAGAGCTGATCTTTAGGAGAGCCCCTCTCCAACACACACACACACACACACACACACACACACACACACACACACACACACACACGAGGGGGGGAATGGAGTACAAGAACCAGAGAGAGAGAGAGAGAGAGAGAGAGAGAGCTATAGTTTCATGGTCTTAAAGTGGTTATTGATTAGATTACGTACAGTGTTTGAAAGCAATCCTTTGCTTTAAGAAAGTAGGTTACAAACCACAAATAATTTCTTTGAGGCTAGTACATGGGCATTTAGCCTCCTTTGGTTTGCTGCAAGGATGGGCTGTAGAGATGAGCACCTTACGAAAAATGAAATGCTGTTTCGTCGTTTCATAAGCATACAAATCATTTTGTAATGTTTGGATATTGTTTCATTACAAAATGAAACAAAATGCCATTTTTTTCCATTTTAAAGCAAACTGTTGTTTTTTTTAACTCTATAACACAGCTACCCTGGGTCCTAGAGGCACCAATAACCGCCCAGAGTTCCCATCTGAGGAAAATAGGATTGCGGTATACAAATGTAAAAATAAATAAATAAATAAATAAATTTGCCGAGTAATGAATCATTTTGTTGCTGTTTCATTTCATCATATTTTTTTTAAAAAAATCATTTAAAAATGAAATGAAATGAAACCCAGGGAAAACGAAAATGAAACGAAACGGAACACTATTTTCCCATTTTATGCCCATCCCTAATGGGCTGGTTTGCTCCTAAATATAGCAGTCGGACATCTATTCCAGAGTGAAGCAATCTGATTCCAGAATGGTTTTACCTATTCCTTTCTGGCCCGTGTCAGGGGCTTCTACTTTCTTTTGGAGTGGATAGGATTGTTCCCTTTCAGTCTGTTTCCAGAGTCTGTTATTTCTGGGAATGAACCAAAGAATAAATAATAATCATGTGCTGTCAAGTCAGTTCTAGCTTATGGTCAGGATTTTCCTGGTAGACAGTACTTAGAAGTAATTTGCCATCCCTTTCTTCAAAAAAATAGAAGCATGCATACCATTTGGATGCAAAAGCCACACCCTATGGCAGGGATGGCAAACCTATGGCATGTGTGCCAAGAGTGGCACAGAAAGAGCTTTTGCCTGGCACGCGACATGCTCCTTGCCCCCCCCCACTTCCCCCTCCGCTGGACCAGCCATGAGGAATTTGTGGAGGGGGAAGTGGGGGGGCAGGGAGCATGTTGTGTGCCAGGCCAACCCTACCGTCGTCATTGCCATTGCCACCCTTGCCGCCGCACCCTGCCGCCCCTGACCCCGCCTCCACCAACCCCGCCGCCAAGACCAACCCCATACCTGCCCCTCCCACCGGTGCCGCCACCACTAACCCTGACCCCGTTGCCCTTGCTGCCCTCGACCTCGCCCCACCCCTGACCCCCTGCTGCCGCCGATCACAACCCCACCACCACCCCCGTCCCCATCGCCATCGCCCTTGCCGCCCCTGCCGCCGCTGACCCGACCCGCCTCCGCCGCCATTACTGCTGCTATCCCTGCCCTCCCACCGCTGCCGGCGATGACCCTGACCCCGCCCCCTCCATCACCCTTGCTGCCTTTGCACCCTCCCCCCACCCGCTGCCACCGATCTCGACCGCCGCCGAGTTTGGTCACTCGGTGGCAAAAAGGTTTGCCATCCCTGCCCTATGGCATAGCAGACCTCCTGGTGAGCTTATTTCACCTGCTCCAGCCCAACCCTATAGACATAAGAACATAAGAACAGCCTTGCTGTTACAGGCCACAGCCCATCCAGACCAGCATTCTGTCTCACACAATGGCTCAAGGTAATCCCAAGCAGATGTCTTCACCTTCTTACAATTCCCTGCAATTGGCATTGAGAGATATCCTGCCTATCTCTCCAACCCGGAGGTTGTCCTTAGGCATCCATAATGATAGCCATTGAAACCCTTGTTCTCCATGTCCAATCCTTTCTTAAAGCTGTCAAGGCTGACAGCTGTCAACACTTCTTCAAGTCCTAAGTCTTTTTAGACTTCACAAAGATTCAGTATTCCTTTAGTTGCATCAGACTACAGACTCATGCAGCTAACGCCTCTGGGAAAATCTTTATTTTCCTGTTCCAAAGTTTCTCTAGTTACTTTTGGTTATGTTTTATAGAACATGAATGTTTGTCATGCAGCAATGTACGACAGGCCAGAGAGAGAGAGCACTTGACCCGTAGCATGCGAGGTTTCCTCTCCATCATTCAGTGATGGGTTCCCCACCACCACCTCTTTTCTACAAAATGAGCTATGCACTACTAGAAGGCATACAGTTATCCCTGGTCCTTTACAACCATTGCTCAGCTACGCCTTTGCTGTGGCAAAAAGGAATTCACTACACACAGTCAGTTGCTACTTCTACCCTCCAGGATTAACTAGCAATTGTGAGACGCTAGAATTATGCCATTGGGTTGTGAAGATTCCCAGTCATCCAGGTGAGGTCACACAGAAGTTGAGTCGTGGCCACTGGCCTTCTTTTCTGGTGAGATTGAAACCTCTCACCACACATCCAAGTATGGTGGCTTTATCATAGAGTTGGAAGAGACCTCAACGGCCATCCACTCCAACCCCCTGCCATGCAGGTTGTTGTTGTTGTTGTTGTTGTTGTTGTTGTTCAGTTGTTCAGTTGTTCAGTCATGTCCGACTCTTTGTGACTTCATGGACTAGAGCTCGCCAGGCCTTCCTATCTTCCACTGCCTCCTGGAGTTTGGTCAAATCCATATTGGTTGCATCGATGACACCATCCAACCATCTCATTCTCTGCCATCCTCTTTTCCTTTGCCTTCGATTTTTCCCAACATCAGGGACTTTTTCAAGGAGTCCTCTCTCCTCACGAAGTGGTCAAAGTACTGGAGCCTCAGCTTCAAAATCTGTCCTTCCAGTGAACATTCGGGGTTGATTTCTTTCAGGATGGATAAGTTTGATCTCCTTGCAGTCCAGGGGACTCTCAAGACTCTCCTCCAGCACCACAGCTCAAAAGCATTGATTCTGCAGCGATCAGCCTTCTTTATAGTCCAGCTCTCACTTCCATACATCACAGAACGAGGACGTGCGGTGACAGTCATGCTGGTATCATCCATCATTAACCCCCATCAAAGTACCCCCAACCAGCCTGTTTGAACACCTCCAAATAAGGAGACTCCATCACCCCCGTGACAGCATATTGCACTGCTGAACAGCTCTAACTTTCAGGAAGTTCAAATAGAATCTCTTTTCCTGTAGTTGAGTAAAGTTGATGCAAGACCTCCAATTTATAGTTCATCTTGGTTTCACATCACCCTTGTCTGTATAGGCTCGTTAGGTGGATTGTGGCCTGAATAGGCTCGTTAAATGTACAATGGCCTGGGGTGTGTGAAATTCCCACCTATAGATCACCAACCAAGGTGAAGTATAAATTGAGAGCCTCACATCTACTTTCCTCTGACTGACGAAGCTACTTGGATGAGCAGTGAAACGTTTCGATCTCACAAGAAAATATGTCCAGTTGCCATGACTCAGCGTCCGGATAGAATTGTGCCAATTGATTTCTGACTATTGGTCTGTTTCGCCTGGCCATCTTTTAGAGTGCATTTGCACGGTCCTGTAAGTATGAATAGGGTCTCGAGTCGTAGGACTGGCTGTCAAGTCGAACTAAATAGAGCTAAATTTGCACCAGTGAGTCAAATTGGATTTCCCCCCTCAAAGATTCATGACTGAGAACTCACCCACCCTTCACTTTTTTCCTAGGGGGAAAAAGTTTGCTTTTAATAGGGACTTAGATTTTGGGCTTGGGCCTCAGGGAGGTGGTATCAAACGTTCAGATTCGGACTTAAGACTCAGAAACCAAAGATTTGTCAACATTGCAGTGGGTTCGGCTAACCAAGTGTTGGAATATTTGGCAAGATTTACATTTCAGCCATTAGAGGGTTAATGTGAATGTAGAGTATTATGGGCTGGATTTAATGTGAAGAGTGAAGCCTATTGGTTGTTGAGATCACACCACTTGGAATGTTCTGGTAGAAGTCTAGTTCGAGTGTGTGTGCCTTGTATTCAGAGTGTGAGAAGAGAAGCATGTTCCTGGCTTAGCAAGATGGTTGTTAGAATAGTTATAGTTAGAAAACCTCCCATGTACCCTTCCCTTCTAGCTAAATAAATAGTTCTTTTTCATATAGTAACACAAGAGGTGTCCCTCTCATTAAAGCAACCAAAAATCATCTGCAACCACCGATCCAACAAAAATCCCCAACACCAACCTAGTTAGATAGCTCAGTAGACAGAGTCAGAAGTTCAGAACTGAATTTCCTACTGCACCTTCTCGGTCAAGATCCAGCTCCTGTGACCTTGGGTCAACTGGACCGTCCTAGGATACTCCCGGAAGAAGGGTAAACCTGAATTTTCTCTCCCTTGAAAACCCTGGAAACAGTTGCCATCAGTTTGAATCAGCCCGATGGCGTGCAATTATTAATGTTGGGTCAAACATGGCTTGCAGTTTAAGTCATAATATCTACGGAATTCTTGGGAACAAAAAGGTGCACCGTTATTGATTGAGTGATTGATTGATTGATTGATTTTTGCATTTCTAAACGGCTCCAATTTTCCCAATGGAACTCTGGGCGGTTTACACAAAAGCCAAGTAAATAGGCAGCAATTAAAATCAATAAACAAACCAATGAACATCAAACAAATCAGATAAGACAATAACAAGCAGAGGCCCAGCAAGAAGCTAAGGAGCTAAAGAAGAGTGGGAAAGACCAACAAAGAAACAGGGGAAACAACACAACATTAACAATGACTGTATGCTCGTTTTAAAAGCCAAGTCTTTAGTGCTTTTAAAAATGCTGTTAGGGGCTCAGCTTGGTGACTCTCGCAAGGCAGTTTGTTCCACATGGCCGTGCTGGCCACCAAAAAGGCCCAGTTACAGGTTGAGGGCTTACAGGCCTCTCCAGGGGTGGCCACCCAGAGCGAGAGTACCAGCGATGCTCTAGTGGGCCAGGCCAATGCTACCTCTGGGAGATCCGTTCTGCAAGACACCCAGGCCCCAAGCCATGGAGGGTTTTGTAAACTAAAACCAGTACCTTGAACCTTATTTGGGAGGCAACAGGTAAACCAGTGCAGGCTAGCCAGAACTGGGGTGCTGCGGTCAAATCGGCCTACACTAACCACCAATCTGGCCACCGCATTCTGCACCTGTTGCAGTTACCGAACAAGGGTCAAGGGAAGCCCCATGTAGAGAGTGTTACAATAATCTATCCTTGAGATGGCCAGCGCTTGCACAACAGACCTCAGGGAGTCCCCATCAAGGTACAGGCGAATCTGGGCGATAAGCCTGAGTTGATAAAATGCACAAGGGGGAAGGATCCGTGGGCATGGGGAAAATCCAACCCTTTGGGGCAGATTTTTTGTTTTTAAATAAAAATGGCCAAATGAGGACAAAAGTTTGAAGAATAGCCACTTGGGGTGGGATGGGGAGAGGGATTGAGAACTCAGTGGAAGAAATTTGCCTTTTAGAAAAGAGGAAAGCTTCTGTGCCGCTTTAATGCACCCAAAACAATCAGGTTCTCCACCCAAAGCAATTGCTTTTGTCATCAGCCTGCAATTTCAGTCTAAACGCAAAGGTTCGGTGACTATTTCCGTGAGAGTCATTTTCAGACAACCTGGGGAGGAGGAGTTGGCTCACCGGGAGGAAATACATCTCTCTGCCACTTTATATCCCTCTTTTATCTCTCTTCTTTTGACTCCCGCCCGGATGCCCACACCCCAATCTGCAGGACACGCCAGCAGCACGATGCATGTCTCAGCAGCAGTCAAGGTTCTTATTTCTCTGCAGTGCTGCTGGGATCCCCCTTCAAAGCCATTGGATATGGGAGTAGGAGGGCACCTGTAGATGCTGAGAGCATTGTGTGCCATAGCAAATGAATGTTATTTATTGCCCGGGCCAGATTTAGCAGATGATCTCCTGGGGGCCATCACAACGCTTTCCCCGTTTCTGCACGTAGCAGTACAGCTTTGGCAGAGACCAGATCCGTAGTTCTCTGTTAGGTGGAGGGAGGGGGTTGTTAACTCTTTCTGCGGCCAAAGCAGAGGCTGTAGAAATAAAATGGGTTTGGAACCGGTTTGCAGAGGTGCAGGGCCAACTCTAGACAATCAGCTGCCTGAGCCCAAGGACAAAGTATCCTTTCCCCTATTCCTCACACAGGACTGGTGATGCACTGGAGCCAAACTTCGTCGGTTCAAACTAGAGGGGGCTGGTAAATCCGATTTTAAGAGTGTTGTGAATCCACTCCTGGTTTTAGTGTGCCACTTTATAGGAATTATCCAAGTTTGCTTCACCTATTTGAGAGAAAATCTGAAATGGATTTACAGCACCTTCTAACTGTATAACAAATTCCAAGAGGGCAGGGTCAGTTTTACCTAACGATCCCACCACTTCAACCCCATTTACGAAGTCCTCCCTATTAGAGATGGGCACGAAACGATGAAATTACCGTTACCGTTAGTTGTTAGTCGTTCCGTTACGGAACGGAATGAAGAACGACAATTTGGACGGGCCAGGCTCGAACCGAACAGAACCAAGAAAATTTTCTTCGTTCTGTTCGTTTTCGTTTCCGTTAATGGCCACGCGATGACCTACCTGGTGCTGGCCCGGCCCCAGAAGTCCTTCAGGGATGGCGGGATGGCGGCAAGACAGCGACCAGGAAGAGGGGGGAAAGCCTACCCCGGAAGTTTGGGTTCACTTCCGGGACAGCCCGGCTGTCATTGCCGGCGGGGAGGACTGTCAGAGAGAGCCCCGTTCTTGCCTTGCAAGCGGAGGTGGGACCAGGGCTCCCTCTCCAGTGATCTCCGTCGTGGGTGCAAGACAGCCACCACAGCTGTCACCCGGGGCGGAGGAGATAGGATCGGCCATGGTCTCGCTTCCGTGCACGGAGGCAAGATTGCGGCTCAATCTCCACCGCCCCAGGTGGCGGCCGGGCAGCTGTCACCCCGGGCAGAGGAGATAGCCTGAGCCTCGTGGGGAATCCGAGTCCCCCCTTCTCCCCTCTGTGTGCACGCAGATGGGAGAAGGGGGGTCTGAAAGGGATCTTCTCCGCCCGGGTCATCATGACAGTGCCCGGCGCTGCCATGACTCGCACGGGGAAGATCCCTGCGAGTCCCCCCTTCTCCCCATTTCCCCCCTCCCGGAGCCAGCGCCCAGTAGCTGCTCGGTGCTAGCTTCGGGAGGGGGAAAGATTTAAAAAGCCCGCTCTCTCCTCCCACCTGATGGGGTGGGGGAAGAGCAGGCTTTTTAAATCCCCCCCCCAGCCCTTCCAGGCACCGCCGGCACCATCAAGCCAGCCAGGAGAGTGCTCCCATGGCTGTGGGATCGTTCTCCCAGCAGGCTTGCCACCGGCTCCGGTGGCACCTGGCTCTGGGAGGGCTCCCCGCAGCTGCGGGAGGGCTCTCCGAGGAGGCTTGCCGCCGAATCTGGTGGCGCCTGGCCTGAGAAGGCTCCCGGCAGCTGTGGGAATACTTTCCCACCGGGCGCCGAAACGACGCCCGAAAAACGGAACAGGCCCCTGGGGCCCGAAAAACAATAACGAGCCGAAACGGGCCCCAGGGCCCGCATAATGAGCACGAAACACCATTTTGGCATTTCGTGCCCATCTCTACTCCCTATTAGTTAAGACCTCCCTATTAGTTAAGACCAGATCTAAAACACTTGTGCCTCTTGTTGCCTCCTCTACCTTCTGGGCCATGAAATTGTCTGCAAGGGCAATTAGGAATTTATCAGGATATTTAGAATCTTCCATTAGTACTAGAAAGGTGTGGGGTTGGCATTCTGGGGACAGATTAATTTTCCCTAGTCCTTATGTTGTCTGATTACCAGCATGTCCCTGCAGCAGGCTAAGTGTCCATCTGATTGAGTCCTCTGCTGTCTTAGAGCAGAAGTGTGTTGACAAATATGGAGTGTAATTTTCATTTATTCATTCATTCATTCATTCATCTATTCATTCATAATTTTTTTTGTACGAAAGGGCTACTCTGGGTGGCTTACAGTGTAACAAATTAGAAATTACAAACAACAAACAATAACAAATAAAGTGCAAATAAATCAACTTTAATTTAAGCATATAGCCAATTTCAGTAATCAATTTCAGTTTTAATAATTTTCTATAGCTGATGCCTTCCGTGTGCTCTGTCCACTGCTGCATACCATGCCACCCGTAGCAATGGTGCTCTTATAGAATATGCCTGTATGGAACTTGCGGGAAAGGAAGGAACCTGACATGCAACAGAGCATTTCCCACCTGGCAAAATAAAACAGGATCTTGCCCATTGTCTTTAAGAGGCCACAAGACTCCTGGTTGCATGTTGTGATCATGGAAAAGTGATGGCACAACTGGTAGGGCTCAGTCTTGCACTATTATTTATTTATTTATTTATTTATTTATTTATTTATTTATTTATTTATGAGTATTTTTACCCCACCTTTCTCCTTGGAAAAGGACCCAAGGCGGCTTACAGTAATGAGGGATAATATACAGTCCCGTACAATTAAGACATGTTCAAGTATTTGAGAACAAGGAATTGAGGGACATCTTAACAGCGTTACTAGACAACATTACATTAAAGCAACAAGGTTATAAGTAGTTATAAACACAAAGTCCATGTGAATCCATAGATTCATATAAAATACACATGGTAGCCAGGGAAATTCAGGGAAAGGTTGCCTGAAGAGAAATGTCTTTGCCTGTTTCCGGAACGACAACCACTCTACCATGCAGCTTATTTTTAAAGTGAAGAGGGCCTGTTGCTGCTTATTATTTTCCTATCCGTCCTCTCATATTCATTTCTAGGTTTTGGTCCCCTCTGAATGTTGATGCCTTGGGGTTAAGCCCTGATTGCTTGACCCTAGTTACAGACCTGCCTCTAAGGACTGTTGTGAGGACAAATGGAATGGAATGGAACAATAATAAAAAATAAATGCAATCTTTCTGTAGTAGTAGTAGTAGTAGTAGTAGTAGTAGTAGTAGTAGTAGTAGTAGTAGTAGTAGTAGTAGTAGTAGTAGTAGTAAGTTATATGATGTGAAGTTGCCTCCGACTTATGGCAACCTATGATCTCCAAACAGAGGCATAGCTAGGGTTTTCAGTGCCCAGGGACAAAGACAGTTTTTGTGTCCCCTCCAATGGACAGGGAGGGGCTAAGGTGCCACGTAGAAGGCAGCAGTGGTGGCCAGGGAGCCCTCCATGCTGGCCCTGGTAGGTCACCTACAACACGCCTCATGGGTGGGGCTCATGGGTGGGGAGCTGTTCGGCACCTAATTTGGTGCCCCCAGATGCTGCACCCAGGGACACATGTCCCCCCTTGCCCCTCCATAGCTACGCCACTGTCTCTAAAATGTCCTGTCCTCAGCTACCTTCCTGAGCTCATGTAAACTCAAGTCTGTGGTTCCTGTGCAGGGAGTCAGTCCATTCCGTATTTCAGGGCTGTTCAACTTTGAACAGGCCAAGGTCTACTTTTTCCGGCCCAAAGTGCCTACGGGCTACTATACTAAAACTTCTACTTACGAATTTTATCCGTTCCAAGCACATGCTCATAAGTAAAAACTTTTGTACGTAGAGCAGTGGCTCCCCATAGGAATGCATTGAAAACCAATTAATCTGTTCCGGAGGGAACAGATTTCAATGCGCCGTGGCCCTTGAACTACCCCGCTCGGCTGAGATAGTGGGCTGGCAGAACCAGAACTTTGCTGGGGCAGTGGTGGTCCTTGGGATGGGGGAGGGAGGGGTGGAGAACTTATCGCCTCACTTTTTTTATTGATGGCCGGTGGGCTACTTTTGAACCCTTCACGGGCTACCAGTAGCCCACGGTCTACCTGTTGGGCAGGCCTGCCGTATTTGGTCCTCTTCTTTTCCTGAGGCCTTCCACCTTTCCCGATCTTTTCCGGACAATCTTGCCTTCTCATGACGTGCCCAAAGTAGCACAACTTATAGTTCCGGCATTTGTGCCTCTGGAAATAAATCAGGGTTGGTTGGATCTAGGACCTACGTGTTCATCTTTTGACAGTCAACGTATCAGTAAAGCTCTCGTCTGCCTCCATATCAGGCTCCCCACCACCACCTGTCAGCTTTGCAAACTGTCCGGCTTTCACATAATCATTATTTATAAGTGTTGAAATGCAAATTGGCCTCAAAACCATCCTTCTTCCATAGGCCAAGTTCACAAGGTTCCTTCCAAACGCACAGTTGTAGGTTTGCGCCGTCACACCGCGGCCTTTCCTGCACAGCTGTTCTTTGTCAGTATCCATTTTCCCTCTTCCCTCCCCATCAAAAGAAAACGTTCAGATTCACGTTTGGTGTTCTACAAACAGCTGGCCCTTCCCAGCTTCAAGTCCTGTTGGCTAGGTCGCTTATCGTTTCCTGACTGGGTCGGTTTTCATAGCCAACATTTCATGCAGTTCACTTTCAACGTCTAAATCTCTGCAGGAAATCTTTCTTGGAAAAACAGGCTGGGGCTGCCAAGAAATGCATCTCTGGTCCCCATAGGCACCAACGGATGATGGTTTAATCAGCTCTATCTGAGGGTTCAAGTTACACAAGGTGCTTCCCCTGGGCCTGAGAACAAAGCGCGTCAGCCCGTTACCCACAGGGCCTTCATTCCATTTGGAAGCTTTCATGCATTAGAAAGCAAAACAAAAATCCAAAAAGCCCCCACCCACTATTTCTAAAAAGGGAGCAGCACTCAGTTGTGGGTCGCTGGCAAATGTACCTGCATGAAACATCTGCTTCCAAGCAGCGGTTTGTCTTACTGCTGTGAATAGATCAGAGCTGGAAAATGTGATTTTTGGGACTGTTTTGTATGTCTCCCTGTGTTATTTTGCACAATCCTAAAAGTGAGAAGAGGCTCTTGTTGTGACACTCAGATGCTTCCATTAGTTAAGGAATTTCCTCTTCTAAGCACATACTGTCTCTAATACTCGTTGCTGGCTTGAGACATTGGAGATTGGCTGCCAGTTAGTGTAAGTGACAATATCGGTCTAGAAGACTTACCTTATACAGTACACTGTAATTTGGAAAATTTGTCAATGGGAACAACAACCCACTGAACACCCCATTCTGCATGTGTTCAGACAATTTTGCTGACATGTAGGACACATTCTAATGTTCATTTGTAGTGCAGAACTTGAGGTGATTTCTCAAAATGAGCTCAAAAAAGCCTGCTTCAGTGAGAAAAATACAAGTGACAGATACACACATGGTGGGATTTACTGTAGAATCATAGAATCATAGAATCATAGAATCATAGAGTTGGAAGAGACCTCAAGGGCCACCTAGTCCAACCCCCTGCCATGCAGGAACCCCCATTACAGTGCTCCAGACAGGTGGCCATCCAGCCTCAGCTTAAAAACCTCCAAAGAAGGAGACTCCACCACCATCCGTGGCAGCATATTCCACTGCCAAACAGCTCTAGCTGTCATGAAGTTCTTCCCAATTTCAAATGGAATCTCTTTTCCTATAGTTTGAAACCATTGCCCCAAGTCTTAGTCTCTGAAGCCACAGAAAACAAACCTGTCCCCTCTTCAATATGACATCCTTTCAAATATTTAAACATAGCTATCATATCCCCTCTCAGCCTTCTTTTTGTAAGGCTAAACATTCCCAGTTCTGATCATTGTTGTGTCTTTTTCGGGCTGTTTGGCCATGTTCTGGATGTTTTTCTTCCTGATGTTTCGCCAGACTCTGTGGCTGGCATCTTCAGAGTGCAAGGAGCTCAGGGAACTAGGAGTTCTCTCTGTGCCCTTTGAAGATGCCAGCCACAGACTCTGGCGAAACATCAGGAAGAAAAACTTCCAGAACATGGCCAAACAACCCAAAAAACTCAACAATTATCAGACCTGGGAATGTTTAGCCTTACAAAAAGAAGGCTGAAAGGGGATGTTGCAGGGCGTGGCTTCAGAAACTAGGACCCAGAGCACAGAAGCAGAGATCAGTAAAACAAAAGCATTCCCTAAAGTAACTCATACCCACAGTTATGACCAAGTATCTCTACTGACCAAGTATCCCTCTTGTACATCACCTCAATGTAGCTTCAACTTGTTGGAATCTACAGTATAGTACAACCCAGCATGCCTGTGTATGTATATGCATGTGTATGGAATAGATTGGGATGGATATTTGCATGGTGGAGAATTGTGATCAATCAGATTATGTCTCCAGTTAGCCAATAGATGTTAAGATGACTGGCAAAGGTCATAGAGCTGTTGATAGGACCATGTTGAAAATTTGCAAATTTGACGTTTATACTTTGGAAGCCTGAGTTTTATTTCATCTATTCTCCACAACTAGTGATAGGTCACACAAGGAGTGGGCTAGCTAGTGAGATCTGACAGTGTTTATATGGGGTGGAATTATAACAAGGTACATATGTGTACAGGAGCCTCGTGGCGCAGTGGTTAAATGCCTGTACTGCAGGTAAACTGTGCTCACGACCTGGGTTCAATCCCAGGTAGCAGGCTCAAGGTTCACTCAGCCTTCCATCCTTCCGAGGTCGGTAAAATGAGTACCCAGCTTGCTGGGGGGGCAATGTGTAGCCTGCGCACTGTAATTAAAATTGTAAACCGCCCAGAGACTACTTGTAGTGGTATGGGGCGGTATTTAAGCTTTTTTTTTGCCAATGTTGTGAGTAAGGAGGACATTGATGTGTGGTCTGAATTTCTTTACTTTTGGGGGGGGGGTACAGCTTCAATCTTGACTTTTTTGCTTTAAACTGGAGTTCTGTCTCCCCTGCCTTGATTAATATATGCCATTACAATAGACTGAAGGAATTTTCTGCATGATGTGTATTTGCATGGTGGAGCATCTGACCAATCAGAATCTGTTTGGAGTTAGCCAATTAATGTTAAAGGAGTTAACTGCCAGATAGACAAAAGAAGGGACAGTTCTGTTATTCAGTTAGTTTTCAGATAGTGTAGCACTCATTCAGTCATGTTTGCTGCTTGATCTGTTCAATTGTAAGGAAATGAAATGGTTTTTAAAAATTCTTTCTCCAACTAATGTCTCAGAGTGAATTATTGAGGCTGTAAGTGCCAGTCGATGAGAAAAGTGGTCAGCTACTCTAGGGAAATTGAAGCCATTCTTCTCTGTGAATCCCTACAATTTTGATGCATGGCTAGAAGAATTCAAATAGAAATTCAAAACCCTACAACAAGATAGCGGCAGGAAGAGGCCTGGAAGCTGTCACATAAATCCATTAGAAGCAGTCTGCTTATCTATTACTATGACAGTTAAGGATAATGTATCAAGTTAAACCATTATGAGTCTGTCAAGCACAACTTTTTGTATCAAGTTCAGATATTTAAAGCACTGTTAGTTTATTATTCATATCTTTTTGACAGCAAACGTTCTTAAAGTTGAACCAAGACCAAGGGAATATTATTTCAACTACTGGCACACAAAGGAGGAGAATACCATTCATACTTTTTTGTGGGTTTTTTATGCTATGCTTAAACCGCTGTGTACAAACTCTCGTGTACATTTAAACGTAACTCGGCTGTTCTGAGCCACGATTCCAGATTTCTGAATCTTCCAGCCAGCATCCACACCTGATCATTCTTGCAGATAATGGTGTTGTTAGGAAGCTAACCAAGGTAATTTGATCAGTTGACCACCTTAATTTATCCTAGCTTGATTCTGGTCATGGTTGAATTTTCCACCAGAGAAATAAGCAGCGAAGAATTTGCTTCCTCCTCCCACCCCCTTGGGACAACTTTTAATTATGCCTATTATTCACTGAGGTTGTAGATCTACCTCTCAGTCCTGCCTCTTGCTAAAAGCTTGTGGATTTCGCATGTGGCTTTTACACAAGTGGGCAATGTGCAATAACAACAATGAGTTTTCTAACTTGCCGTCTTAAGAACATAAGAACGTAAGAAGAGCCATGCTGGATCAGGCCAAAGGTCCATCTAGTCCAGCTTCCTGTATCTCACACTGGCCCCACCAGATGCATCTGGGAGCACACGAGACTAGATATCTGTCTCCTGATACCACTCCCTTGCATTTTAAGCCTGGGGATTACACATCTCCACCATGGTTTGTAACCTGTGATGGATTTTTCCTCCAGGAATCTGTCCAATCCCCTTTTGAAGCCATCCAGGCCAGATGCCATCGCCACATCCTGTGGCAGGGAGTTCCACAGACTAACAACACGCTGGCTGAAAAAAATATTTTCTTTTGTCTGTTCTTACTCTCCCAGCCCTCAATTTGAGTGTATGTCCCCTAGTTCTGGTATTTTGTGAGAGGGAGAAGAGTGTCCCTCTATCCACTTGACTCATGCCCTGGATTATTTTGTACGTCTCAGTCATATCCCCCCTCAGGTGCCTTTTTTCCAGACTAAAGAGCTTCTTGTTTGGTAGATGTAGGGGTCCCTTAGAGATCCAGCTAAAAAGTAACAGTGATTAGATGGTCTCTTTGGTACAGTGAGCCTAAGATTTTATGATGCTCTGGACTGCTCGCTTTGTTTATTTTGACATCTTTTAAAAAAAACACAAATAAATCTTAATTTGTTCATTCGAGGCAGACTTTTTTTTTTGCCCAGCTTTGACATCTATGTGTTCATGTGTTTCAAAAATGTTAAAATGTTAAAACAAAATGTTATGATTGAAGCTGTACCCTCCAAAACATTGCCATTCAGACAAAACATCACTCTCAAAACTTGGACACGGTGATGTCTACTGTTGTACCTTGATGCCTATCCTAGGTAAACACAACAGACAAATGCCACTTAGAAAGAACCCTAAAATGCATGGATTCTATTTACGTAGGGTTAAGTCCATGAGATGCAAGATGGCCTCCTATATATCCGTTGAAGAGGATTGTCAAATGGCAACTGGTCATGCTGGCTATGAACTACTGCCGAGATGGTGTTATGTCACAGTAGCAACTGCTATAGAGCTCAAATGGGAAGATATTAAGGAACTCATGTCATACCCATGGGCTTCCCAAAGATACTGTTAAAAAGTGATTATTCCAACTTTTGTTCCACTGGTGTTGTGTACTCAAGCCAATAGCCCATCTTTTCCAAGCTAAGGGTCATCCAGAGAGTTAGATAATATGACCTCAGAAGCCAAGAGCACATTTTCTCTCCAGGTACCTAATTCCTTCAAACCTCCATGCCAGAGCCACTGACTTGCTCATGAGGCCCACAACCACCTCCTAGATCATTGTACATGAGAAAGAGCAGAAAGACGGAGAATTAGACCATGCTACCTTTTTTTATGAACCATTTTGGGTCCAACCACAGCACCCTGTTTTAAACTGTTTTCAAAGTCGTTGGGTTGATCAGATTGTGCAAGCGTTTAAAAAAAAAAAAAGAAAGAAAGAAAACAGCCAGCTTGGAAGTTGTCTAAAAGGTTAAGAAACAGGAGTCCGAATAAAAGGAGGCCCTCAGGTTTGAATCCCAAGGAATTCATACTGTCGTCTCACGATCCCAAGGTCTACCAACAGCGGAAAAGCACTGCTAAGGGGGGAGATGTGGA
This sequence comes from Phrynocephalus guinanensis, assembly GCA_037367245.1. Classification (NCBI taxonomy): domain Eukaryota; kingdom Metazoa; phylum Chordata; class Lepidosauria; order Squamata; family Agamidae; genus Phrynocephalus; species Phrynocephalus guinanensis. Next base: position 194,831,776 of record CM074732.1, read on the forward strand.
GTGAGCAATGCGGTTCCATGCTTTCTGGCCCTGCCAACAGAGGACTTAATGGGAATGGCGGCTCCGCTCGCGAGCTCTTTGTCGGCGGGGCTTCTTTGCCTGCCCGGGCAAAAGGGGCACAAAGTCTTACACCGTTTTACGTAGGCTGTTGGGGAGGGGATCAGGCCTGTTTAAGGCCCGTGCGTGGTCCCTGCCCTCAGCCTGCACACTCCAAAGCTCCCCTCCCTCCCGCCCTATTCTGTGGATGGTGAAGCTTGCTGGTCGTTTCGGGGCCGAATGGGAATTATTGGCTGTCACTCAAATTGGCCCAGAGTGACAGTGTGTTTTCGCCCATCCCATCCTCTGCAAGGCACGGCTGGATATAACATAATCAAAAAAATCCCCTTATTGGTAACAATTAGCGGTTAGCGCAAGTGATCTGTTAATTATAATATGTCCCTCCGTTATGGCGCATCATTAAGGTGTTTGTCAGACCTTTAATAAACTAGAATTAGCATTAGGTATAGCTAAATAGGAGCTCCTGTCAGCTAATCGAGGCCTGCCAATGGTTGTGAGATTATGGAGGGTAAGAAGGCTCTAGTACCTGCTCTGCATCTTACCCAAGGAATTATACATCATGCCAGTCGAAGCTCTTAAACTGGAGGGAGTGGCCAATTATAACACCTAGCGGAGCTAACAGGCCCTCTTTAATCTACAGTTATCAGTATAGTTAGTTAACATTGTTAATAAATTGCAGCCCTTTTTAAATCCAAAAAACCTTGTCTGTCTCTTTATTTCATTCTGGGTGGGCAAAGAAGCAGAAGACATTGCTTCCGCACCACTCTGACAGGGCCAGTTTGCTCTGTTCTGGTCCTCTCTGCTTTCGGCTTTAATGGGGAAGCAGCAGCCAATCCGGTGAGTGCCTGGAACTGGCTATCCTCAGCCTGTTCCAGGAGGCGTCTTTTGTTGGTCCCTGCCTGAGGAGGAGCCTGCAACCAGCACATCACTCCTTTCCTCTGCAATGACCTAAAACATCGGCTGTGCAGGCAGGCGGCAGACCGGCGATGCAGCGCAGCCGTGAACTGCTTGGTCCTCATCCAGTGGAGAGCTTTTCCTTTTTCCTGATGTCTGGAGAATGTGTCAGCAGTTCATCCCAGCCCTAACTGCACTCTCCTCCCTCCCGGCATCTCAGAAAATCACATCCCTTCCATCTTCGGCACTGGGACTGATTCTACTACAGACCAGAGAGCCTCTCTTTTCCTAAAACAACAAAAACTCAGGACCGAAAGGCTGCTTTCCTCTCAGTCTCTTGCTCTCTCTCTCGTTCTAGCTGGGCCAACCTTAATCCTCCACGATGTGCGACTGTTTTCATCTAGTTCTTCCTAACTGGCCAGGATCTCCAGCCAGTGGTGGGCTCACTTTTTCTTCTTCTCTCTTTCTCTCTCTGTACACTTTCCTGCTGTGTTGCTTCTGTTGCTGCTGCCGCCGCTGCTGCTCCTGCTGCTGTTTTGAAAATGTATTTTGCTCGCTGCGAACCCTCCCTCTCCGAATCTCTTCTCCCTGCAGCTTCTAGGGTGTGGCTGTTGCCAGCTACTGCATGAATCAGATAAGGAGTTCGGAGAAACTGTAAGATTTCACCTGGGCAAAAACTCTCCACCACCTTAGGACGATGCACCGAAACCACCTTGAGAATCGCAGGCAACGATTCGAATTTAATGTTCAAAGCCGATTGTGCCCGTAATTGGAATACCAGCTTCTCACTCAGACTGCATGCCTGCAAGTTCACTCCCCACCTTCCCACAACCCCGAAACAATTAGACTGCTGGCGCACCATGCATGGCATGATTTTTAAAAATAGTTTTGAAAATGGATTTTATGACTGGAGAATGAGAAAGAAAATGTAGATGTGCTGAATCCGTTTTTCTTGTGTTGTGAACTGGTGCTGTTGTGCGACAGTGGTAAAAGTTAGTGGGAGGATCAGCTATGGGAGAAGGCAAGGCACTTGTAGTGGAGCGCTATTGTAAGCTCTGGGCTCTGGAAGTTTCAGAAATAATTTAAGATTGTGCCCCTGAACCACTTTCTCAAGGGAAGCAGAGAAAAGTGGAGTTTTACATTTAAAAGGTGATGGTTCACTTTTAAACATTCTATGCATTTTTAGGAAACCCAGCTGGTGAAAAAAAAAGATGCTCTGTACATGCCCAAAGGTTGTTTTCTTCTTCTTCTTCTTCTTCTTCTTCTTCTTCTTCTTCTTCTTCTTCTTCTTCTTCTTCTTCTTCTTCTTCTTCTTCTCCTCCTCTCTCTCTCTCTCACTCTCTCACCCATTACATTCTCTGTGTTTTGGGAGGTGTTGAGGGGTTCAAGAACCTTCCCCAACATATGGATACAGATGGCAGAGAGAAAGGAGTGGAATTAAAAGAGGGCATAAGACCAAGATGATCCTAACCTGTTATGAATCTGGTTTTCCTTTTGACATCATTTATAAGCAACTGTGCCGCTCAGCTTGTCTACAGAGCAAAAAAAGGTGTGACTTGTATATGACAATTGTCTTTTTATGTATAATGTGTCGTATCCCCTTCCTCGAACAAACAGAGGTATACAGTAAGTAGCTGGTGAATTCCGAAGACAACAAATGTAATTGTTGAGGAGTTTGGCTTTTGGCCATGTGTTTGATAGATGGGAAATGCACCGTGATTAGATAGAGGTCAGTTATCAAATCAGAGGATCGGACAAGTCAAAGCGATATCTTTATTTCTTCCGAGACCAAAGTTAGCATCATCCAAGCAGCCCTTCCTTTCGAGCGAGTTGGTTAATTGTAGCCAGAAGTTCTACAATCTTACAGACTGCTGCTTGTGAAGATTATCTGGGTGGGGACTCTTAAAAGGGGCATATCAAATGCATGACTTGTTATAAACCTTCATTAGAGGGGGAGAGGCAAGTCCTTTATTATCCCATTTCCTGACAATCTGGAATTTAGAGGGCTTGGTATATCGTCTGATCTTTCTCCCATAAAGTAGCAGAAACGTAACTGTTTGAAAGAGGTCCTGTTAATACCGTTAATTCTTCCATGGAGCGGTGGGTTTTTGTTAGGTTTTGTTTTCATCTGCAAGGAAGAGGGGAAACCTCATTTAGCCCTCTCCTAATCCCAGGATAATATTTTGATTAGCTTCTCACTGTTGGAATAATATTTTCCAGGTCCTTACGATACGGCAGGGCTAAATCCGACTCCTCATACCATGCCCACAGGGAACTTGCCACATTTTGACAGATGTCGCTCATACATCCTCTGTTGAGCTAAAGAATTTTGCAATTCCATGAGTATTGCACAGAAATGTGATGATATTTCTGACTCGGGATGGATTTATTCAGAAAAAGAGCTTAGAACATTACCCCCAGAAGTCTACATAGGCAGAGAATTCTGGGAGTCTTGGAGTCCACATATAGTTACTTTTTAGAAATTAGAAATGCAAATCGCATACAAAGGAATGCAGTTCAGGGCTGCACCATTTGAAAGTTTCTATCTTCTCATAAGAACATAAGAAGAGCCATGCTGGATCAGGCCAAAGGCCCATCTAGTCCAGCTTCCTGTATCTCACAGCGGCTCCACCCTTAACGAGAACCTGCCTAGGTTTTTAGGGTCTGTGGAAGAGGTCCTAGTCTCAATCCCTACTCCTATAGAGGTGCATTTAGGAGGAGCATAAAGTCAGGACTTCTCACTGGCTCCTCCCCGGCATTGAAACTCCATGCCAAGGGAAGTTAAGAAAGCTTGGTCCCGTCCCTGCTGTTGTTTCCCCCCCTCTAGCAGGCAAAATCATAATGCCTTTGGCATCCAGGTGGATTCAAAGTGTAGCAGACTGTTTTTCCTTATGTATTGGGATACAACCCTTGTCATGCAAGACAAAATGTGTAGGGCTGTGCCAAAGAGAAAAAAATATTGGATACAGGTCTGGTTGCCACGTCTCAAAAAACACTGAAGAGACTGACTTACATAATTACTGGGTTTTATTTATTTATTTATTTATTTATTTATTTATTTATTTATTTATTTATTTATTTACAGTGGACCCTTGTATAACAAACAGCATGTATAACATAAAATTTGTACAACATAAACAATTCCGGAGATAGGGGAAATTTGCTTAACATAATCGCCTATGGGGAGAATCCATACAACATAAAAATGGGATTACTCCGTTTTCAATGCATTCCTATGGGAATTTGTATAAAGGAAATTTTGCTTAACATAATTTCATTTGGAACGAATTAATTCCTTTATACAAGGTACCACTTTATTTATTTATTTATTTATTTATTTATTTGAATATTTCTATCCTGCCTTTCTCCCTGAAAAGAACCCAAGGCGGATTACAATAATGAGAGACAATCTATAGCCCAGAACGTTTAAGTTTAAAGCATATTCAAGATATATTCAAGTTTAAGAACAGGGAATTAGAAGAGGCATCTCACAACATTAAAAGGTAACATCAAAGCTACAAAGACCAAGGGAAAAGAAAGAAAGAAAATCCATTATGAGGGATGGAGATTAACATGGAAAACACTGGTGTTTCTTATGAAATCTGTCAATTCAGTCATGCATGGAAATCCTTCTAAAAGTCACATAACAGGTAGTCCATCATTGGCTCTAGGGATGACAACGCCTCGTTGGCTGATGGAGAGGAGAGGGAAATTTAAAATGCCCTTAAAAACAGATTTAAAAAGCAAACAAACAGAAAACATACCCACTCACGCACTGCCAGCAACTCTCCAAATCTGGAACAACTCCTGGGGACAAAACAGTAGAAGTGGGGAAAACGTTGGGGGAGGAAGCAGAGGCATTTTAAATTTCCCTCTCTCCTCCATCAGCCAATGAGGCATTATGTTTCCATCGCAAGTTATGTGGGGATTCAAATACTTTTCCAAAAATTGCACACATTTTATATTTTAGTGTTGATAGATTGTTTTAGTTTTCTTTTCATTCACCCTTCTAATATGTGTAACCCGCATACTGTAATTAAACTGTGAACTGCCCAGAGACTACTTGAAGGGGTATGGGGCGGTATATAAGCAGAACACTTTGCTTTAATACAGGATTTGCTTAATTCCCTTTCAAAATATTCATATATTTCCTATTTTAACTGTTAAATATTGTCCTTTTAATGATTTAAGTCTAACTCTTTCCACACCTCCACAAACTATGGGGGCACATTGCATCTTGGGTACACTTTTTTGTGATAATTTTCTTAACCTCTTTTCCAATGATTTCTTTTTGTAACCTGAGGGTTCTTGTTTTTTTTGTTGTTGTTGTTTTTGTGGTAACCCAAAGCATTTTTAACCCATGGTATCACTGTGATAAAGTGAAATTGGCGTATTGGCACTTTGCAAAAATAAAATAAAATAAGTGGGTTTTGAATGGCAGTTTGGGCACTCGGTCTCTAAAAGGTTCACCATCACTGGCCTAGAACGTCAAGCAAACTTATTGGTTTGTTATTAGCTAGATCCATTTGTTCACCTTTCTTGTAGATTGGCACAACGATTGAAGCAGACCACTCTTTTGAGATGTTGCCCTCTGTGTCAATATATGTAAACAAAGGGCGTTTATACACGACCCCTAAGCTCCGCCGCAAATGGCTGCAAGGTCCGGACCTTAAAAATGTTTACCCACCAGCTCCGGACTTTGCAGACAATTAAGTGCGACCCCGCCCACTTAAGCGCGACCAAACAGCAGTTTTCTTGTACCTGCTTTTTGGAGGTGACAAATATTTGATCCGGTGTAAGGATAGTGAGTGCGGGGCTCTCCTGGCTTCTGTTTGTTCTTTTTTTGCGCCCTGCCCCTTTAAGAGATCTGAATGCTGCCGGGAACAAAACGGAGGTAAACCAGCATTCTTTTCTTTCTTTTTTCTCCCTCCCTCAGGCAGCCAGCAACCAGGAAGTGCCGAGGGGGTGGGGACAGAGGAAGAGCGACGAACCCCTAAGATCTCTGGTTCGAATTTAAGTGGCCAGCGGATCTTAGGGGTCGTGTAAAAAGGCCCAAAGTGGCAAGGATCAGGACCCACCAGTTCTGGAAGTCTTTCAGTATGTCAGGGGGGATGAAATTTTCCCCAGGGGTTTTATTGCTGTTGATTGATGAAATTAATGATTGTATTTATTTGATTGTGACTGGAGGCTACCTTGGCAATCTGCAGGGAGATCATCTTGAAGAAAGGGCATTTTGGGTGGCAAGCCCTACTTGTTTGTCTATCTGGTGATCCATGGTACTGTATTTGCAATGCAGTCCTCCAGTACTTAGAATCGCCTGATTTATTTTCCATCTCAGTGTCCTTCACTGCTCAGCTTTCACAGCCATACATAAGAATCCAATGGTGTGGATAATTTTGGCCTTGGTCTGCAGTGGAACATCCTTACACTTGAGGATGCCTTCTAGACCCTTCATAATTTCCTTTCAAAATGTCAGTCTTCTTCTGATTTCTTGACCTCAGTTTGGATTGTCAGCATTAAGGACATGTAGTTCTTCTGAAATCATGATTTTTCTCTTATCTGTTTGAATGATTCTGATCCTGCAATAATCATACTTCGTCCAACTACTGTCTTTTTGGGTATCTTCATTCCAGAGCTAACCCATATGTACAGGGCCGGCGCTAGGGTTTTTTGCGCCCTAGGCGAGGGGTGGGGGGCAGGGGCGGCAGGCGGGCGGTGGCGGGGGGGGGGGGGCGGCGGGGGGCGGGGGCGAGAGGGTGCCGGGCGGCGGCGGCAGGGCAGGGGGCAGGGGGCCGGGCGGCAGCAGCGGACGGGCAGCGGCAGGGGGGCCGCGGGTGGCGGCCGGCCAGCGACAGGTGGGGGGGACGGACGGCGGTGGTCCGCACCCCCTGTCCATTTTGGCGCCCTAGGCAACTGCCTAGTTCACCTTAATGGACGTGCCAGCCCTGCATATGTAGTTTTAGGAGTGGTATCTGTAATGATCGTCTCTGTTACCTGGAAATGTAGATCTTTCGTGGGTTCTTCCAGATAATCCTCATGTGTGTTGTGTTGTGTTGTGTTGTGTTGTGTCATTACAGTCGTGACCGACTCTTTGTGACCCCATGTCCATGGAGTTTCCTTGGCAGGAATACTGGAGTGGCTTGCCAGTTCCTACTCCAGGCACCTACAGCACCTGGTATTCCCTGGTGGTCTCCCATCCAAATACTAACCAGGCCCGACCCTGCTTAGCTTCCAAAATCAGGCGAGATCAGATGTGCTTAGGGCATCTAGGCAGCTAGATAATCCTCATAATCTTTGTCAAACCACAACCTTCAGAATTCTTGGAGGAAAAACATGAAGGTGGTGGCTACACAGAACACCATGTGGACCATAAAGCATTATGGGTTTTACCACTTGTAAATTAATATTTGCAGTTGTACGATCCCCTTGCTGTGACCTAGACAACAGTAGTAGTGATAGTGGAAGTGGTTCCTCCAGTTTGTTCTTGCTAGACCCTCACAGAAGACCACCCATGGTAAAGCAGGACAAGCTCAGCTATTCCAATTTAAATTAAAAAGACAGATTCATCAATGAGGAATACCATTTGCAGGGAATCATAAGCAGGTGAAGACATCTGCTTGGGAATACCCTGAAGCAAATGGTGAGGCACTGTGTGAGACAGAATGCTGGACTGGATGGGCCGTGGCCTGTTCCAGCAAGGCTGTTCTTATGTTCCTATGTTCTTATGTTAGTATAGTGGCAGGGTCCCACCCAGCTGCACCCCTCTTATCCATGTTTCATCTTGCAACTTTCACAATGCAAGGTGAAACCATGCTGAGCTTAAATCCAGTCCCTTTGACTTAATGGAATAACAGATCTGGATGCTTCAGAATCAGAACCTCTAGACCAGTGGGTCTCAACCTGTGGGTCCCCAGATGTTCCTGGACTGCAACTCCCAGAAGGCTTCATCACTAGCTGAGCTGGCCAGGATTTCTGGGAGGTGCAGTCCAGGAACATCTGGGGACCCACAGGTTGAGAACCACTGCTCTAGACTACTTGACCCCATCCCACTTTCAATGTGTTTCAGCAGACACAGTTCACACACTTTCTAGGGCAAGTCATTCACTGGAAAGGGGGGACTTGAAGTGATGGACACCAGTGTGTGAACCAGACTCTAGCCTTTTACCAATCCCAAATTCAACTACTGTATTTGGGGAGAGGAGAATAAAAGCAAAAGCATCTGAATCCCAGAATGAAAGTGCTTCCATTAGGAAATTATATGGGCAAATGGTGCCTCTCTTCATCTGAGGCTCAGGCTATACCAAGCCAGCCCAATCCTGCCAACTTCTTTACCAAAAGTACGGAGACTGTGGCTCCTCTATGTCCCTCTCCTACAAAACTTCCATCCTCACACTCAGTTTGTGAGAAAGAAGGAGGCAGCCATAGTTATCCAGAAGCTCCACCCAACAATGACTCCGCCCTCTGTTGATCTGCTAGGCCAGGGGTGGCCAAACTTTTTGCAAGGAGGGGCAGATTTGGCAAAGTGAAAATGTGAGGGGGGCCGACTATTCAGCTGCATTTGGCCCCCGGGCCGGACTTTGGACATGTCTATACAACATGTAAGGAGGCAGGGAGGATGCTGTAGCAGAGGAGCTGGGAGCGGTTAGGCTGGGCAGGTGGCTGGGGGGATGGGCAGAGGCAGGGAGGGCAGTCAAACTGTAAAACTGCAAGCTGGTGCCTCCATCCGGCATGGGGAGGGGCCAGCTGGTGGGGATGCATGATAGGTTGAGTCGGTGGGGAGAAGAAGCTGTGAGCCGCTCGAAATTTGAAAACGGGCCGCATTTGGCCCCCGGGCCTGACTTTGGACTTGCCTGTGCTAGGCCTTCCAACATATCAACCAAAGTATGCCCCAACTGCCAGGTATTTGTTATGATATCAACAACTACCGTATATCCCAGGAATAGATTGGAATAGTTATTTTCTAACAACAGCTCCCAGAATCCCGCAGCAACTGGCCACAGTGGCTGTGGGATTTTTGGCGCCGTGGCCCAAAAACTACATTTTTGGTAGTTTTTAGTCTCAGTCAGAAGCAAGGCTCTGCTTTAGTTCCTGATACAGTGATATTAGACTGCTTAGCAAACGAGGTGTATTAAAATAACAACCTTGAATATGCGGATCCATCATCCGCCTCCACCTACATGGTTGGTTGGTTGTTTTTTAGTTTGTGATACTACATCAATGTTTCCATGGTGAGGCTGAGTTTGTTTGCACCTCTCAAAACGTAATGAGTAACATACTTATTAGCCGGAGGGTGGGAGACACTTAATTGCAGAGGACTTGAATTGACAAACAAATTCTGAATTCACAAACACCACGCTTGTTTTATTCTTAATTGAGCTAAATGAGAAGGATGTGTTCTTTTTGGATAGCTTATGCATGGCTGCTGCCAAGAATTACAGTTCAGTAGCGAAGAGGGTATGACTTAGCAAAGATTTAAAACTGCCGAGGAGAGTAGATTTGGATTCCCTTAACAAGAGGTCTCACTACTGAGAAAGGCTTTAACCAAACAATCAGTCTTAGTGATTAAATATAAATGTGTCAAAATCTCACTGCATGTCCTTCTTTGTGGTCTTAGAGGGGGCATCAAGACTGTCCTGTTTTTCCTTAGTTTTAGACTAATGATATGGCACTCCAGCAGATAAAAAAAAAAACTCTTTTAACTATTGAAGGCTCCCCTCTCTACATCCCAAAGCTCCCAAGGTCTTCCCCACATGAAAAGGGACCTGCAAAACATGAAGGGGTAAGATAGGAAACTTTCCATGAATTTAAATTAAAGTTTTGCAGTGGCCAATGTGGGTTAAGACTAGAGCTCCGTGGCGCAGTGGTTAAGTGCCTGTACTGGAGGTAAAACTGTGCTCACGACCTGGGGTTCAATCCCAGGTAGCAGGCTCATGGTTGACTCAGCCTTCCATCCTTCCAAGGTCGGTAAAATGAGTACCCACCTTGTTGGGGGGGGGGGGCAATGTGTAGCCTGCATTACTGTAATTAAAACTGTAAACTGTAAACCACCCAGAGACTACTTGAAGTGTTATGGGGCGGTATATAAGCAGAACACTTTGCTTTGCTTTGCTTAAGACAACATAAATTTACACCAACGGGATTTTGCCCAATGGAGCTGTGCTTATGGGCAAGATTGGCCTTCTCAACAAATTTCCAACCTTCTCTCACCTCCATTTTGAGACAGAGAGAGAGAGAGAGATTTGGAGCTTCCACACTGCAGTTTGCACACCTCCCCCTTTCTGCAGCACTCTCACATGTAGCAGGCACAAAGGGACACACAGTTTGCTCATACTGAGTTTGCATTTGGGAAGACACAAGGGGACAGCGGGTTGCACAATACTGCAGCTCATCCAAGTAAGAAAATGTGTGGCACGCATGTATTGTCCATGACCTTGAGTAAAATTGTATGCAGATAGGACGGAATCTGTTACAACAAAGGGGATTTGATTCTTGCCATGAAGTTGCAGGGAATCATAAGAACATAAGAACATAAGAAGAGCCATGCTGGATTAGGCCAAAGGCCCATCTAGCCCAGCTTCCTTCACAGGGGCCCCACCAGATGCGTCTGGAAGCGCATGAGACTAGATATCTGTCTCCTGATACCACTCTCCTGCACCTGGTCCTTGAAGTACCCTGGTTTTAAGCCTAGAGATTACAAATCTCCATCATGGTTTGTAACCTGTGATGGACTTTTCCTCCAGGAATCTGTCCAATCCCCTTTTGAAATCCAGGCCAGATGCCATCACCACATCCTGTGGCAAGGAGTTCCACAGACTGACAACACGCTGGGTGAAAAAATAGTTTCTTTTGTCTGTTCTTACTCTCCCAGCCCTCAATTTGAGTGTATATCCCCTAGTTCTGGTATTTCGTGAGAGGGTAGAGATGGGCACAAAATGAACAATTTTTTGTTTCCATTTTCATTTTTTCAGTTCGTTACGTAACGAAATGACATACAAATTTTGTCTCTAAAATGAAACAAAACGAACAGAAACACTGGAAGTTTTGTTGTGCGTTTCGTTTCTGTTACTGCAATATGAGTGAATTGCTTAAAATCCTTTAAAAAATCACAAAAAATGAAATAAATGGTAACGAAATGGTAACAAACAAACGAAAATGAAAATGAATTTTTTGCAAAAATTCGCGAAAAATGGAAACGAACCGAAACGAACCCGACAAACGACAAACAAAATGCAATTTTTTTTAATTCGTGCCCATCTCTATGAGAGGGAGAAGAGTGTCCCTCTATCCACTTGATTCATGTCCTGCATAATTTTGTATGTCTCAATCATATCCCCACTTGTCATTCCATGCTGTCAAGGAGCTTATGCAAACCTTATGAATTAGTGACACCCAAAATGGCCTGCTCAGCTAATGCAGACTTAAATCTATGGCTTCTTCTATTGAGTCAATACATCCGTTATTGGGTCTTTCTCATTTCCTGATGCCTTCATTTCTGCACCACCATCACCACCACAAGCATTCCTGTCTTTTCCAATGAATCATGGGCTGGCTTCTCATGATGTGCCCTAAGTATGATCAACTGGAATAATAGGCTTAATAATATTTGCCCTTAAATTGAGCACTTGGCTAATGCTTTGGCACAGTCAGATTATAGACACTTAACCATGATATCAACATTGTTTCCACCCAAGGTAAATGGCTATGAAGGCACAGTGGGGCTGGAAAGTCCAACTATGACATAATGCTCCTTTAAACATAAGTATAAAAATAAAGCAGCCTCCATCTTACACAACCTTAGGAGATAGTGACCTCTAAAAGGTCTTTCTGACCATTTTTGAATTTTTGTTTGTGGCAACATTAAAGTAGATTAAGTAATGTTTCCATCCGAGTACTTAAAGGACAAACATCTGGTGAAATGAGTTCTTGCAATAGAAGAACAGGTGGATGTAAAACCTTCACTATGGCATTTCACAATAGAGACCCTTCACTGCTTGCAAGGTAAAGGCAATCAATATAAAGAAGTGGTACATCCACTGCAGATGGCGAATGCAGCAACGAAATTAAAAGACACCTGCTTCTTGGGAGGAAAGCAATGGCAAACCTAGGCAGCATCTTAAAGAGCAGAGACATCACTTTGCCGACTAAGGTCCAGATAGTCAAAGCTATGGTTTTTCCAGTAGTGATATATGGAAGTGAGAGCTGGACTATAAAGAAGGCTGTTCACCACCGAATCAATGCTTTTGAGCTGTGGTGCTGGAGGAGAGTCTTGAGAGTCCCCTGGACTGCAAGGAGATCAAACCTATCCGTCCTGAAAGAAATTAACCCCGAATGTTCACTAGAATGACAGATTTTGAAGCTGAGGCTCCAGTACTTTGGCCACCTCATGAGGAGAGAGGAGTCCTTGGAAAGGTCCCTGATATTGGGAAAGATGGAAGACAAAGGGGGAAAGGTATGGCAGGGAATGAGATGGTTGGATGGTGTCATCGATGCAACCAATATGGATTTGACCAAACTCCAGGAGGCAGTGGAAGACAGGAAGTGCTGGTGAGCTCTGATCCATGGGATCTCAGAGAGTCAGACATGACTGAATGAGATTTTTCAACAACAACATCTTAGTTATCCATCATTGCAGAATAGTGCCATTGTTCAACCTTAGTGACAGATTCAGCACAGAACAGAAGACTGGAAGCATCACAAGCCATATGAAACACTGGATGACCTGTTAAAAATAAATGGAGCAATGTTTGTATCAAAGGTAGCAAGTTGGAGGTGATTATCTTGTCCTTCTTGACCTTCTCTGACTGATTACTCCTTTCTTGGTTCAATTCAATCTCCTCTTATTAAAGGAAATATTTTTCTTTGTTCTGTTTTCTCTTCTTCTCCAGTAATGGAGAATAAACCCTGCAGATTCTTTCATGATGCCCTCTATGCACACAAATGGAAGCCAGCTCTAAGGGTTTCTGTGTAGAGGTCTAGGTTTTCACCTTTTCTTTCCCTAATTACTTCTATCAGCAGTCAAAAACTTGCCTCACAAGAACCACAGAAAAAATGAGTTGGAATGGGCCTATAAGGCCATCAAGTCCAACCCCCTACTCAGTGCAGGAATAGAATCAAAATAGATCTGAGATGTATTCTCGAAGGTGTTCATGAAGATGTATTCATGGTCATATACAAACCAGACCTCCAATTAGAACACAAGGTCTACAGAAAACTGACTCACACAGATCGGTACCTACATAAAAATTCCAACCACTGCCCATGACAAAAAAGAGGCATAATCAAAACTCTTGTAGACCGTGCAAACTGAAACTGTGAAGCTGAATTCCTCAACACTGAACTCAGCCTCCTGAACTGGGCCCTACAGGCAAATGACTCTTCCAAGAACGAAATCAAAAGAGCCATCAAACTGAAAAAAACCACCACCAAATTGAAAAAGAAAAACAGCCTCCAACAAACAAAGTAGTTCTGCCACACATAAAAGGAGTCACAGACCGCATGGACAATGTGTTGAAAAACAACAACCTACAAACAGTATTTAGACCCACCACAAAAACAACAGATGCTACGGTCAGCAAAGGACAAAAGGAACCCACTTGCAACTGCAGGAGTATACTGGATACCTTGTAGTTGTGATCAGGTATTATATATTGGGACCACAAAGTGCAGCATCCAGACCAGAATCTTAGCACATGAAAGATACTGCAGACTAAACAACCTGGAAAATCAGCAGTAGCTGAACACACCCTGAAACAAACTGGACATGAAATCCTCTTCCAGGACACAAAGGTACTGGACAACACTACCAATCACTATGTCAGATTACACAGGAAAGCCATTGAAATCCACAAACATAAGCACAGTTTCAACAAAAAAAGAAGTTTAAAAATCAACAAAGCCTGGCAGCCAGTACTAAAAGCTGCAGAGTGCAAAAGGTCAAAGCCCAATTATTCCCACCCAGCCACAAGCAACAGTGATCAGTTCACACAATAGAACAGCTAATGACACCCATCAACTACACAGAAGGATTGTTGCTACCCCTGATTGCACTGAAACTTCTTAATCCCTTCATCACAATAGAATGACTAACACCTATTCTCCTGCACAGGACAAGTTTCCTCTTTCCCACAACTTGAAAAAACCAGCCTCACTCACTCTATATCATAGAGTACAGAGAGAACTCCTAGTTCTCTTAGCTCCTTGCCCTCTGAAGATGCCAGCCACAGAGTCTGGCAAAACGTCAAGAAAAAAAACTTCCAGAACACGACCAAACAGCCTGAAGAACTCACAACTATCACATCTGAGATGGTTGTCCAGATATTTCTTTTGAATATCCCCAGAATTGGTGCGTTCACCACCTTTTGAGGTAACTGGTTCCATTGTTGTACTGCTCCAACAGTTGAGACATTTGTCCTGATCGTCAACAAAAAAAAGGCTTCCTGTAACTTGAGCCCATTATTATGCATTCTGGGATTTTTCAGAACAGATCCTTCCCCTCCTCTGTATTACTGACTACCTTTCAAGAATTTGAAAAGTGCCACAATATCTCCCCTCAGACTTCTTCTCAAAGTTAAACATTCCCACTTCTTTTAGCCTTTCTTCATAGGACTTGGCCTCCAGTCCCCCAATAATCCTTGTAGACCTCCTCTGAATGTACTCCATTTGTCTCCAAGCTTCTTAGAGTACATTGCCTGGACGCAAGACTCAAGATGAGGCCTAACCAGTCCTGAATAGAAGAGAGCTAGTACTTCACATGATTTAGAGACTATACATTTGTTAATGTTGCCTAAAATAGACATTTGCCTTTTTTGCAGCCACAAATATTCAGTGTGTGATTTACAACAATTCCAAGATCCTTCTTGCTTGAAGTACAGTATTACTGAGCCAAGTATCCACCATCTTGTAACTGCATTTGGCTTTTTTTCCTCTCTGTGTAGAATTCTGCACTTATCCTTGCTAATTTCCATTTTGTTGTTTTCAGCCCAATGCTGAAGCCTTTCAATATTTTTTTGCATTGTGTTCCTGTCTTCCAAGGTATTAGCTAGTCCATCCAAGTTTGTGTTATCTGCAAATATAAGTATTCCCTACACTCCCTCATCTGAGTCATTACTCAAAATGTTGAAGAGCACCAGGCTTAGGACTGAGCCTTGTGGTACCCCACTTGTTACTTCCTCCCAGTTTGAGAACCAGTTGTCAATAAGCCTTCCCTGAGTATGATTCTGTACCCAGCTGTGTTTTCATCTGATAGTTGTTTTGCCCAGTCCATGCCTAGTCAGCTTGCTAATCAGAATACCATGGGGAACTTTGCTGCACCATCTTGCTGCACTCTGTTCAAGTTATTAACCATCCTCATTCTTACAGAACAAACACAGTAGGCTATCTTTCATTTTATTTTGGAGAAAAAGAATGGATCTAAGGGACATCTCCAAAATCTTTATCTATGTATCTTTGGAAAAGAGAACATTTCTAACTACCAGCCAGAGAAACATTGACCCAGTTTTCCCATGCCAAATAATTCATCAAGTTGAAAGTTCTCCTGTGCTTTCGTTAGGCAGAGCTAACACACGAAAACTCTGAATTATGTATGTCAAAAGCTCCATTGGAAGACTAAGATTTCAGCCACTCCTCTTTAGCATGGCTTCAGCTCCCAAGGTGTCAGTGATTCCAACTGCAGGGGTCCGGTGAGTCTACAATGGTTTTTAGTCTGCACTTTATCAGAGTTTTCTTGGATTATTACAGTAAAGTGTAAACCATAAACTGGAACAGCATGTAGCTAATGGGGAATCATAACCCTAGTATTAGGTAAAAGAAGATGAGGTTAAAAACTCTCACTGTTAATTAAATTCAGGGAAATGTGTTTATGAGTAACCTAAAAGAATAAAGAACTCTAAACTTTATACAGAGAAGTCCCTAATACTGGTTTCTTTGGATGCAGGCTGGCTCTGATGAGGAATGCCCTGCCCCTGTTTAGCCAAGATGGCAAAGCAAAAGGGTAGGAAGTAGAGATGGGCACGAATCGAAAAAATGACATTTCGGTTTTTTCATTTTTCGTTGTGGGTCCCGTTTCAGTTTGTTTTCGTTTTTCATGAAATTTTTGAAAAAAATTGTTTTTTTGTTTTTCGTTTTTACCCACTTTTTGCACGATTTAAAGCATTTCCGCGCATCGGCATCCCCCAACGCCTCAGAAAACACTAAAAAATGATGCTGGCAGAGACACAGTATAGACTAGGTACGCAGGGAGGCTGCAAAGGCAGCAGCAGGTGTTGCCCAGGGTGTAAGGCAGCCGCAGATTTACTGCACTGAGGGACAGGGGAAGGTACTCACCAAGAGGTATGCACGCACACAGGGAGGCTGCAAGATCAATCTCTTCTTTCTCTCCCCTAAGAGCCAGGCTGCAGCCAGCAGAAACAGAGACACACAGCTGCCTGGCTGGCCTAAAGTAATGAATCGCAGAGACAGCAATCCCACCCTAACTCCCACCGCAGACTACAAGAAGGACGGGGGCTGCTAGAGCTTTTTATGCCCTTTGTGGCTGCCACACCTACCCAGTCTGCAACCTGGGCATGCTATTGGTTGAAATTGTCCAAGAATTTACATGATCCCATCACATGGCTTGCATCCATCTTGTGGCTGGGATCCATTTTGTGTCATCCTTAAAGGGAAAAGAAAAAATACATCGCGATGGGAGAAAGACAAAAACAAATGTTTTAAGGATCCCAACCCCCTGGTAGGTAATGATTTCAAATAATTATCGCTGCATTTTTACGGATGTCCAGGGCATTTTAATACCCAAGAAATCAATATTAGGCATCTGGGAGCCATTTTGGGTCCCCTAACTCCCCTTAAAGGAAAAAAAATACAGCGATCTGAGAAAAGACATAAATGCACGTTTTAAGGACCCCCCCCCCCCGGTTAGGTATTATCAGGCAGAATAAATAATTATCGCTGGGTTTTTACGGATATTCAGGACATTTTTTTAACATTTAAAAACAGCTCATTTCATTGCGCGTCGCCATTAACGAAAATGAAATGTAACAAACCTAATTTTCGTGGTTCTGTTTGGTTCGTTCCAATTTTATCACAATTTTCGTTATTCGTTTCGTTACGTAATGAAACGAATAACGAATAATGGAATGATTTTTTTTTGTTTCGTGCCTATCTCTAGTAGGAAGTTTGAGATTACCAATCTGATATAGGTCTAGAAAAGAGCAGCAAACCCACACTTTTCACAAGCAAGTTATCTACTCCCCCACGCCACCCCCATTCAGATCTCTTGAAATATTCATTGGTGTATGATTCCAACAATGCCCACATTTGAAAATACAGGTTCAGCCTTTTCTGGAAAGTACCTAGGAAAATTTACAGCAAATATATCCACCCAAAGTAACCACACTTTATTATTATTATTATCAAATTATCAAACAGCAGACAAGATATCTACGCTGGATTTTGTATTACAAATCACTAGTTGAATGCTTCCCAAGTGTTTATGATTACGTGATGTATCGGCAAATTATGTGAGCAGATCCCAGTACGGTGGCTTTCTGCAGCTGACTGATGGTGACTTTGTCAACTCCAATTACTTCTAAATACTGTACTTGCTTAGATCTTTAGGCACCGCACCCAGCGTGCCAATTACCACTAGGACCACCTGTACTGGTTTATGCCAGAGTCTCTAAAGTTCAATTTTCAGATGCTGGTATCGGGTAATTTTTTCAAGTTGTTTCTTGGTGACTCTACTATCATCTGGTATAGCAATATCAATGACTATCATTATTATCAAATTATTACATAGCAGATAAGATTATTATTATTATTATTATTATTATTATTATTATTATTATTATTATTATTATTATTATTATTATTAATGTATAAGCATAAAAATTGTGGTTTGTTGTCACTTAGAAACTCAGCTAGACCTTTCAGCCTAGTGCATAATGTATGCAATAGTTTTCATGTACCAACAAAATGGGCATTATGACCTCATGGACTCTCAAGAACTGAGAAGGCCATTTAACGTACTGTAAATGTAAAATTGGCTGCTCAGGGATTAAACAGGAGGTCAATAAAATAGTAGGAAATAACTGCAATTCTACCTGCTCAAAATCCCCCCCAAAATAGCAAGTAAAATATCGTAGAATCATGAAATTGGAAGGGACCTACACGGCCATCAAGTCAGGAATACAAATCATAGGATACCTCCCATATGGTTGTCTAAACCTTTAGCAACCTTTAAATATTCGACTGTTGCAAGGGCCATATCCACAAAGGTGGGCACTGATTTTATTTATTTGGAACTTCAAGAGGAAATAAACTATACAGACTGCATTATAGCCAGAAATGTACTTACTGCTTAATACAGTGGGATCATCAGTGGAGGACAAGTAGGGGTTTCAGCAAGTCTATTAACTTTTAGCGAGTAGGAGTGTTCCTGAAATAATTGACCCACTTATAGTGCATGGAGTCCTCGGAGGGTCTTATCTTCCTTGTTCTAATAGCTTCAAGTGGCATTGATCCACCACAATATACCCAAACACAGCTAGACTTCCACGGAAAAGGAGGAATGACAGAAAGCACATGTTCTTCTTTCAGTGCCCTAGAAGTCTGGGCAAATTCCACTGCTTTATCAAAAACAAACATGGCCACCCATGACCAGAGCCACCATTCTCCCCCAATGCCTTGTTAGCTGAGCTACAGTCCAAGGCTTGATCAAAAAATAAAGATGGCCAATGAGCCATCCATAACAAGGGCCATAGTTCTGCCTCTGCACCCTTGAAACTGAGGTAAATTCCAGAGCTTTACCAAATACAAAGATGGTCATCCATAACAAGAGCCATAGTTCTCCCTCTGCACCCTTGAAACTGAGGTAAATTCCAGAGCTTGATCAAAGACAAAGATGGTCACCCGTGACAGATGTGAGTTTTCTCTCCCCCCCACAGAGCCCTTAGACTCGAGGCAAGTGGCAAGATTTTTTTTATCAAATACAGCTGTTCTTTCCATCATTACACCCTGAATGTTGACCCAACCTCCGAGGAATTACAGAAACAAAGATAATCCGCAGAGGTTATTTGGTAGGTTTTTTTAAAGGACCCCCAAAAGGGTAGCAACAGAGAGCGATGAAAATATACACAGATTCCACACATCCAGGACATAATCTGTTCCAATTGTTACCCTCAGGGCGGCGTTTTAGGGCATTGCATACTAGGACAACTAGATATAAAGATAGTTTCTTTCCAAGTGCTATCAAACTGTTGAATAATTAATTTTTACTTCTCTTCTTCCTTTTAAATAATGGGTTATATTGTATTGTTGTACTGTGTTTTTTATTGTTGACTATCTGATTCTTATATTTCCTTTTATATAGAGAGCATATTTTACCAAAACAAATTCTGGGTGTGTCCAACCACACTTGGCCAATAAAAGTATTCTGATTCTGATTCTGATTCCTGGGGGAGTGCAAATACCCAAAGATGGCATTTATTACCACCATGTCTATGCTGCACCTAGCTGCAAAGGGATCACACCTAGCCCTTGTTATATATCTCTGAGGAGTTTTTTTTTTAACCCTGCTCTTGAAAATGTAAGATATGGCTATGAGATAGCTGTTTAAGAAAAGCTGTACGTTGCTCAGGCTTGTTTATCAAAATACCGGGATTGACAAAGCTCCCTGATGAGTGCTGGGCTTCAGTTATATGCAAACCACCCTCTAATAAAAACATCATCTGTCTGCAGCCTTTGAGCAAAACAACCAATGGCCGGTCACCTTCACATCCCTTATAATATAAATCAGAAACGATGGCAGATGGGCTGAGCTGTCTGGGAAGATTTCCAAAGTTCTTTTTTCTTTTCTTTTTTAAAACAGGTCTTTTAAACAGACCTTGGCAAGAGTGCACGTTGAGCAGTGCGGATGTGTTCAGAATGAGGATTTAGCCAGAGGACAGGTAGAGAGCAGTGTCTGGCAGTGACAAGGCTGGTTTCCTTGACACAACTGTTTTTTTAGTACACTGTTGGCCTAGAGTTAACCCAGCTGTGGAAAAACAGGATATAATCTCCATCTAATCTTGCCCGTTCAGACGCATGGGGAAGCCCAGCAGTTCTATAGGGTTAATCTGCAACAAAAGCTCTGAGCAAACCACAGGTACTTGTGCACCATCAAAACACGGCGCTGGGAGTGGAATTCTAATGGGTCTTGCATCAACTGTGCACTCACAGTACCATGTACTGTGTATCCCTCGGCTTTCTACACCTGATCGGAGTCCTGGTGTCATGGTCGTTCATCACCAGGGTCATCCTTCCCAGTAAGACTAGAACTGGGGAAATGGAAATGGATTCTGAACAAATGGATTGATGATGACATATTCAGAATGGGTAACAGATAATGTACAATTCCAACCATCTGAATGGCAATTTAGGATACCTCTTGCTACCTTCCCCCACATAAAGGCCTTGATCTATTTGGGTGTTAGTAAACCAAAGGCTGCTGAGAAAATTGCACAGTCAGGGGATAAGAGGGCAGGTCCTCTTATGGATTGAGAACTGGTTGAGATCCAGGAAACAAAGAGTAGGTGTCCATGGGAAATTTTCACAATGGAGAGAAGTGAAAAGCGGTGTACCCCAGGGATCTGTCCTGGGACCGGTGCTTTTCAATCTGTTCATAAATGACCTGCAGACAGGGATAAACAGTGAGGTGGCCAAGTTTGCGGATGACACAAAACTTTTCCGTGTGGTAAAAACCAGAGACGATTGTGAAGAACTCCAGAAGGATCTCTCCAAACTGGGGGAATGGGCTGCGAAATGGCAAATGCAATTTAATGTAGCCAAATGTAAAGTAATGCATATTGGGGCAAAAAATCAAAACTTTATCTATCAACTCATGGGCTCTGAGCTATCCGTGACGGATCAGGAAAGAGATCTTGGTGTGTTGGTGGACAGCTCCATGAAGGTGTCTACCCAATGTATGGCAGCAGTGAAGAAGGCCAATTCCATGCTAGGGATTATAAAAAGGGGGATTGAAAATAAAACAGCCAACATTATAATGCCATTATACAAAACAATAGTAAGGCCGCACCTGAGGGGGGATATGATTGAGACGTACAAAAGTGCAGGGCATGAGTAAAGTGGATAGAGGGAAGCTCTTCTCCCTCTCACAAAATACCAGAACTAGGGGACATACACTCAAACTGAGGGCTGGGAGAGTAAGAAGAGACAAAAGAAAATATTTTTTTCACCCAGTGCGTTGTTAGTCTGTGGAACTCCCTTCCACAGGATGTGGTGATGGCATCTGGCCTGGATGCCTTCAAAAGGGGATTGGACAGTTTCCTGGAGGAAAAGTCCATCACAGGTTACAAACCATGATGGAGATGTTTAATCGCCAGGCTTAAAACCGGGGTACTTCAAGGGCCAGATGCAGGGGAGTGGTATCAGGAGACAGACGCATCTGGTGGGGCCATTGTGAGATACAGGAAGCTGGACTAGATGGGCCATTGGCCTGATCCCGCATGGCTCTTCTTATGTTCTTATGTTCTTAAGTTGGAGCCAGAAACCTCCAAAGTTCAGTCATGCTTCTCGCTTGAATTCTGTAAATCAAGTGCCAGGAAACCGGAGTTTAGTGCAGCTTTTTGTAAGCTGTACTGGTTTTTGATTTCTGGGAAGTTCTTTGTTCTGATGGAGCATCTCCAAAATGAGATTCTCTACTGTTTCAGCCTAGGCTAGTGCAATCTATCCTACCACCTCAGTATGTTCCCACCTCATTCTGCCGCACATTTCAGTTTGGAAGAGCATTTCCGTCTACATGAAGTTCTCTGAAAGCCTGCCATGTTCTCTTTCTTTAAGCCCTCAAACATGATATTATTAATAATAAATATTTTAAGTGCCTGAAATAGCTAGGTGATATACTGAGGTTAGGTAGAGACAGACACCAACAACAGGAGGACAGTCAAAAGAGGCTAGCGGAAGGAGGGAAGCAGTGGAATGAATAATCAAAGAAACAGAAATGTGTGAAATCTATTTTTGGGGGGATAATTTTTAAAAAGGAATTCCTTGTGTTATTAGTGAGTTTCTGGCAGCTGGGATATCATTCCCTATGCTCTGTTCCCTAAAGAAATCTCACACACTGTGGAATTTTAATGAAGTGAGTTGTGCGCGTCGCAGCTACCACTAGGCCAAACATATGAAAAGAAATAGTGTTTGGTTCCCTGCAGTGGACAATTTTGATCCTGCATCCTGAAAATACAAAACATGAATATGTCCTTTGCTGTCTGAGATCCACAAGGGATTGTCATAATACCTGAGCTACAATTACCTCAATATGTCTTTTGAAGAGCATTAATACATCTTTGGGCCAGAAATAAGGTTTTAAAAAATTAAAAATTAAAAAAAATTAAATGGAAAGGTAGCTGAACGCCTCCCTAAACAGGTGGGTCTTTAGGGCCTTTTTAAAGGCGGGCAGGGACTCTGCTAGGCGCAGCTCACTTGGGAGATGGTTCCAGAGTCTGGGGCCCACCACAGAGAAGGCGCGGTCACGCGTACGCAATTTCCGCGCCTCTCTGGGTGTGGCCACCCTCAGTGAGTGCGCCTGCGCCAATCTCGTGGGTCTGGCCCCAGTTGATCTCTGAGAGATACGCTCCGCCATATACTCTGGTCCCAGGTCGTGGAGGGCTTTGAAAATCAAAACCAGGACCTTGAACCTAATCCGGAAGACAACGGGGAGCCAATGCAGGCGAGCCAGGACTGGGGTGATGTGCTCGAATCTACAAGCACCCACCACCAGCCTGGCCGCCACATTCTGCACCCGCTGTAACCTCTGGACCAAGGTCAAGGGCAACCCCACGTAGAGGGCATTGCAGTAGTCGATCCTCGATATCACCAGGGCCTGCACAACTGTCCTCAGGGAGGACTCATCTGTTTGGTGGCTGGCTTTTTGGATGTACATTGTATATGCCCAACACCTAATTTCACGGTCTTAGCCAAGCAAAGACCGTATAGGGGGAAATGACAATAAATGAATCCCAATCCCAAAATATTTCAGATGAGCAGCACCAACTTTATCATTAGGTAAAATGAGGCAGTCACCTTGATACTGGAGTGTACAGAAGAAGAGACAGCAGCAGTAACAGCCCTGAGATTGTGCTTCTGAATTAGAGGATAGAGCTGTCCATTCAACATCCAGTCCTGTTGGCTTCTGTGTTTCAAATGAGAGTGTGGGAGAACCAGCATGAGAACCATATGCACACTATATCCCTTAAGCAGCGAAATGCTCTGTAACCTGAACAAATTCATCCATCATGATAGGTATGTTAAGGCAATAAGACACATCAGTAAAGTGGATAGAGGGACGCTCTTCTCCCTCTCACAAAATACCAGAACTAAGGGACATCCACTCAAATTGAGGGCTGGGAGAATGAGAACAGACAAAAGAAAATATTTTTACCCAGCGTGTTGTTAGTCTGTGGAACTCCCTGCCACAGGAAGTGGTAATGGCATCTGGCCTGGATGCCTTCAAAAGGGGATTGGACAGATTCCTAAAGGAATACAGTCACCCCCCGCCATTTCGCGGTTCAGGTACTGCGGTGGGGCTACATCGCGGGATTGCAGTACCTGCATCGCAGGGGGCGGGGGGCCATCTGGTCACTCCGTGCGCCCCCCACACCTCCGAGAAGCCTGGGGGCGGGGGCGGCGGGGGGTGATAGCATCGCTCTCCATCGCCCCCCGGGCGCCACCCGCGGGAGGGCTGCAGGGAGGGCTGGCGTTAGGGTTGCTGGGAGGGCCTCGGAGCCACGCGGAAGGGCTGCGGGGACGGACGGTGTCCTTCTCCACAGCCCACCCGGGCACCTCCGGAGGGCCTTGGAGCCGCGCAGAAGGGCTGCAGGGACGGAGGGCGTCCCTCTCCGTCGCCCCCTGGGTGCCTCCAAAAGGCCTTGGAGCTGCGCAGGGGGGCGGGGGGCAATCAGGTCACTCTGCGTCGCCCCCCACGCTCCTCCAGGGCTTTTGGGAAAGGCGCGCGATCGCCCACCCCACCCCCAGGCCCCCCACCTGCTTCTGCATATTGCGGATTTTCGTGGATCGCGGGTGGGGTTGGTCCCTAACCCCCGCGATCGGCAGGGGGATTACTGTAGTCCATCACAGGTTACAAACCATGATGGAGATGTGTAATCTCCAGGCTTAAAACTGGGGTACTTCAAGGGCGAGATGCAGGGGAGTGGTATCAGGAGACAGATATCTAGTCTCGTGCGCTCCCAGACGCATCTGGTGGGGCCACTGTGAGATACAGGAAACTGGACTAGATGGGCCTTTGGCCTGATCCAGCATGGCTCTTCTTATGTTCTTATGACACCACCTTCCTATGTGCTCCAACTAGTTGTTTATTTCCCTCAGTGTAATTCACTCTGACTGGCAGCAGCTCTCTGGGGGCTCATTCAGGGATCTTTCTCAACACTTTTTTTGTCTGATCCGTTTAGCTGTAGATGGCCTAGACCAAACCTAAGACCTTCTATATGCGCACTGTATTGTTTACTATTATCTCCTCCCTAATGATGAAGTCAGGTGGCACCATTGCTTAATGATGTCTGGAATAATGAAGGAACTTCTGAGTCATTCCATGAATATAGGCATGGGTGAGAGCATGTTCTACAAATAGTTCATACTGATACGGTGGACCCTTGTATAACAAAGGTTTTGTATAACATAGAATCTGTACAACATAAAAAATTCCGGAGAGAGGGAAAATTTGCTTAACAGAATTGCCTATGGGGCAAATCCATACAACATAAAAATGGTCGTGATTAGGGATTAATCCGTTTTCAATGCATTCTTATGGGAAATTTGTATAAAGAAAAATTTGCTTAACATAATTTCACTTGGAATGAATTAATTCCTTTATACAAGGTACCACTGTGATTGCATAAATTAAGGGGAAATGGAGTAGAATCTTTTAGCTAAGCTGGTCTGGGGACCTGTGCATCCTGTCCAGAATTAGAATCGGCATGCTTTCATATGTCAGTTACTGAAGAACACAGGTGGGAGAATGTTGCTGTAGGAACCCACAGCCTGAAAAGTAGTTGTCCTGGAACTTTGGTAAAGTTTGCCCTAATTGAATTTGCCTTGTGGTGAGGATTTTGTTTGGCTTGTTGTGGATGTCATCAAAACTCTGAAATCTCCTTATAGGCCAAATGAAAATAACTTAAAAAGTGGAAATATCAAACATGGCAGAAAGCAAAACTGACTGTTTTATTGATCCTGACAAGCTGAACATGAAGGCTAAAAAACCCTGCCTGTGTTGTCTTCCTCCATTATCTGATAACCAGGCCCATGTTACCACTGAATATAGAGTTTCTGAATACTGCCACTGTGTATGAAACATTCGTCCAAATATGTGATAGCACCGCTGCTCAGTCAGTGCCTTAGGGCAGGGGAGATTTTTATAATTTAAAAACATGGAAAGGTGTCAGGAGTATGGAGTATTGAGGGCCAGAAGGCCATATGTGGCTTACCAGCTGTCCTTTCCCTATCATTAGTGAAATGGGGGCTCTCAAGGGTGGTGCTGGACCCCTCTGCTGTAGCATCTTTGCCGTGGTCACACCTGGGTTTTGATCCTGATCTTCTGAAGGTCCGGCTTTTCCTCTTCGTCCCATCACGTGATTTAAATGTGGGATAAGAGTTCCCATGTCAAAAGCTGTTTTTTTATTTTAAAGTGCAGTTCAGCCCCCCTTGGCCAGCAGGTGGCGCTAGCATTTGAAAAAAAAGGACCACTTGGCTGGGGGAAATTAAAACTTGTAGGACCGGATAGAGCTTCCTGTTTCTCCGAAGGTGAAAAGCATAGCCCATCGGCCCCAGGAACAGCCAGTCGGTGCTATGAAAAAAGAAAGAAAAAGAAACCCGGATCATCTGCGTGGTCTCACGGCAACTGCTTCCTTAAAAGCTGGATTTTTAAAGCGAGGCAAAAAATTTCCCTACCTCTTGGGTGAGTCACAGAAACCTCACTTAAAGGGGTATTACCGGGTTTTCTTTTTTCTTTTTTTTCAAAAAGCCCGGTGGCCGTGGGGACGACATTTTTAGACACAGTTTATCTGGTAATTTAAACTGCTTTTAAAGGGACATGGGGCCGGGGCCAATATTAAGTGGAGGCAACCTTGCACTAGCAGTGAAGGATTTCTTACATTGTTATGGATTCTGCCTGAGGTCCTAGAAAGACCAATGAATGATGTTATTTCATCTCTTGAATCAATATGGAGAAAGATCAAGTCCATACCCACAAAAAATGGGTGTGCTTCTTCTGTCATGTGCTGTGCCAATGGGCAAACTGGCAGCACATTCCATGTTTACTTTGATGTATGTTACAGAAGAATCAATGAGGTTCCCCCCTATGGAAATTTGCCTAGGATTGTAGACTACCTTGGCTTATTCCCTCTGTCAGAACTAAGACCTGCCTTCGGGGTGGCCTTGTGTCCTGTTTTAGAGATGATACACCTGTACGGGAAAATGTCCAAGTCCAGTTTAAAGATTAACAACCCAAAAAAGAGAAGTGCATCATAATTCATCAAATGATGTAATATCTCTACTCTTTAGCACATACTATCAATGGGGTGGAATTAAAAATAGCAGAGGTTTAATGGGTGACATACAAAAAGAGAAAAAAGAATATTTTGCTATAAGATTCACCACCACCACCACCGGACTGGTCTGCCTGTACTTAATCTTTTTCAATCAATAATAAGAACACAAAGCTTTTTCAAAGTTTGTTATTGCTTTGATATACTGGAATAATATCAGGGTTTATTGGCTGCTTCATTTTTATATACATATTCTTCATAGGTTCATATTAGTTTTTATGGAGATGTTGTTCCAGTGTTGTAATAAAAAGAGGAAAGTGTGAAAGAACTAACACCCGAGGATATAAATTTAACCAATTACCTCCATAAGAAGGCAGTTTATTCTAATAGAATCTAACAACTCGGGATCACTCAAAGCATCCTCCCTTCTAAGTTCTGGATGCAAGATAAGCGTAAATCTTTGTTCAGAGTTTATATCAAAGAACACACACCTTAGCTGGGAGGAGGTATGGGAAATGTGTGGCCTTCTGATGTTGTACTGCAAGCCTCCTCAGCTCTAGCTACTATGGACAGATTATTTCAGGGGTGTCCAAACTTTTTGCAAGGAGGGCCAGATTTGGTGAGGTGAAAATGTATGGGGGCTGACCATTCAGCTGCATTTGCCCCCCGGGCCAGACTTTGGACAAGACTCTATAACATGCACGGTGGCGGGGAGGACGCTGCAGCAACAGAGCCAGGGGTGGGTAGGCTGGGCAGGTGGCTAGGGGGATGAAGAGAGGCAGGGAGGGCAGGTAAACCGTAAAACTGCAATCTGAGACCTCCATCCGGTATGGGGAAGGACCAGCTGGCAGAGATGCGTGACAGGCTGAGCCGTTGGGGAGAAGAGGCCGCGGGCCGCTCAAAATTTGAAAACGGGTCGCATTTGGGCCCCAGGCCTGACTTTGCACATGCCTGGATTAAAGGTAGCCATATGTAGCTCCTAATACCCCCTTTAAAAGTTTCTTAATAAAGGGTTCGCTCAAAAGATCCTCTTAGACCTTCTGGGAAGGCATTGCCATTTTTGACAAGGCCTCCAGAACCTCTGTGGCCCCAACCACTCAACTACTTTTTTAAAAAAAACTAGGGGACACAGCAGGACTTTTCCGCCAACCCACCCCATATCTATAAGAAAAAATATTAAGGGTGGGCACAAGGATTGAGATTATAATAATAACTGCATGTAAACAAATTGTGAACTGGTTCATATTTTCTGGGACTCGGGGATGATTTGTGGGTAGCCCCAAGACACAAACCACCCTGATTTGTTATTTTTCTGGCTCATGCCCATCTCTGATTGTGTGCCATCAAGTCAATTCTTTTCAGAGTTTTCTAGATAGTGCATACAATAGGACCCTGGTATCTGCTGCAGATTGGTTCCAGGCCTTCTCGTGGATAACGAAAAACGTGGATAAGAAAGAACACCAAAAACCCCAAAACTGATATTTTGTGACAGTAGCTTGCTTTACGGCTGCTCTTTTTGACAGTAGCTTGCTTTACAGCTGCTGTTTTACGAGAGTAACTTGCTTTACAGCTGCTGAATTATTTATTTAAATTTTTCCTCTGCGAACTGTGAATAACTGAATCAGTGGTTAACGAATCAGTGGATACAGGGGTCCTACTGTATTGGGAAACTGTTTACCATTTCCTTCTTCTGGGGGAACCTGGGGATTGCACAGCTTGCCCACAGCCATATACGCTGGTTATTCTGTGATGCCAAGTAACTCTGCAGCCTGATCTCCAATTCACCGAGCCATCCAGCAAGTTAGTCACCAACTAAAGTTAAATCTGCCTATATCCATTCTACATTGGGTCTTGCTCCGCCCACCTTTAATTTAGGACTCAGGACTTCGGAATCTGCTCTTTTTGCCTTGAATTATTGTGTGCAAAGTTCTTTGCTCACAGCCACTGCTTGATAAACGATGAATAATGTAAGATTCTCCAACTTTCACAGGCAAGAAAGAGGTTGTCAAGTTCTTTTAATGCCAATCCACAATAGAAATCGTGCCAGCTAACCAATGTCCGGTCTTCGTAGGCATTTGATTAAATTAACAAAATGATATGTTGAAAGGCCCATATTGTTGGTGGTTCTGTGGGTTGAAGTGATGCTTGATTTTAAATCAAAGCAGGAGCTGGTGCAGTGTTCAACTGCCAAGCTCAAGCCATTGTATTGCCTGACACAGGAGCTAAGGGCATCACCATTTAAGACCCATCACAGTCCATAGCACCCAAAGCCAGTCACATTCTTTAGCGAGTCCACCAAGGGCCTTCCCTCCAATTCCTAGGAATAAAAATACAATAATAACTAGGGGCATTTATTTATTTATTTTTGCATTTATACCCCGCTTATCTTCATTGCGAACTCTAAGCGGCTTACAACGGCTACCATGGCCACACGAAAGTTACAACGATTACATAAACACAACAATATAACAGGAAACAATAAACGTTAAAACCTTATAGCACCTCAGTAACTAGGGGGGAAAAGGCAGGAAAAAAAAGGCAGAAGATGATGGCGGGAAAGAAAAAAAAACTAAATATCGCCAAACGCCTCCCGGAAGAGGTAGGTCTTTAAAGCCTTCCGGAAGGCCAGCAGGGACTCTGCAGAGCGCACTTCACTGGGGATGGAATTCCAGAGGCTGGGGGCCGCCACTGAGAAGGCCCGGGTCCGAGTTCTCGTCTTCCGGGCTTCACGAGGGGTGGCGACCCGAAGCAAGTGCGCTCGCGCCTGCCGCTCAGCGGGTTCGTTCCTCGGCGGATTCAACGAGACCAGATGTTAGCGTCTCGGAGTTTGCCGGGAGATGTTCAGCCTCTTGCTTCGGCCGCTCGGACGCCTCAGGTCGCCCCGTAAGCCCCTTTAAACCCCCTCTCAGGACCCCGGTGATCAGCCCTGGCCGGGCCCAACAAAATTAAATAGAAAGCATCATAAACGGCAGCGCTACACAGAAAAGATGCAGAAACGCGGAGGTGCGGTAGGAACAGGAGCTGTTTTTGGACTTCAGATCCCAGAGAGGAATGGCTCTCTTTGAAACCAGAGTTAGGAAAGAACAGTAAACTACTGCTGGATTGATTGAGTCACCTACCCTAACTTCCAAAGCAAATAAGGTACAGTAGCACACCAGGTTGCTAGAACTCCAACAAATATAATTCCACTTTGATTACAAACTCAGCTCAATCTACCCCCAAGCACTACATGCATGGCCGGTGCTTCCATTAAGGCAAACTAGGCAGGTGCCTAGGGTGCCAAAATGGAGAGAGGGCGCTGGCCAGCCTGCTGTTCCCCCCGCCGCTGGCCACCGCCGTCCGTCCCCCCACTGCCTGCCAGCTGCCCATCGCTGTCCGCCCACCGCTGCCCGTTGCCGTCCGCCCACCGCCCGCCGCCGCCCACCCCCCGTGCCCATCGCCATCTGCCCCCCGTGCCCGTCACCGCCCCACCCCCGCCCACCCGCCCGCCGCCCACCCTGTCCCTCACCTAGGGTGAAAAAAAACCTAGCACCGGCCCTGACTATATGGCTACCTACCTTCTGTTTTCACCCAAGACAGAATTCACTACCATGTATTACATAAAACAGTGGTAGTGACAATTCATGGATGTAATCATACAGGTTGCAAGATGACTTGCTTGCTGTCCACTATAATGGGACACACGAAGCACATCTTTGCTAATGTAATGTTACAAGTCGACAAGCATTTTTAATTATGCGTTGCCAAACAGATTTGTAGTGTATGATAGCCAATGACAAAGCAACGGATGCCGTCTATCGGTTTACAAAATAATGATGAATCTGCAGGCGCCACATCTCAATTGCAAATGAGAAAGAAATGAGAAAGTGGCAAGCATCATCCAGAATTACAGAAGTCAAAACATTTCTAAATATTCTGATGAAACACAAAGGAGACTGATCATGCATGTGGTTTCTCCCTCTCAGACACATACTTTGACTCTGTTTCTGGTAAGTGAGTTGTTTTAAAAAGTAGTTAGTTACAGTTATAGTTCCAAGCCCCAGAAGTACTGAGCTTTTGTTGCTTTTTTTCCTTGTTCAAAAGTGGTGCTTTGCTTTTTTGTTCCAAAGTAATTTGCTTTCTTACTGCAAAGTAAATAGATTAGTTACTTTTTAAAAGAAGGTTGCAACCTGCTTGTGGGTGTACAAAAAACACCTCTACCCAGTGAGGCCACATGTGCCCTTACAAGCACAGTCATATCTAGAAATACAGTAGGACTCCTGTATCCGCTGATTCATTATCCACTGATTCAGTTATCCATGGGTGGCAGAGGAAAAAAAATAAATACATAATTCAGTAGTCACAAAGCAAGCTAGTCACTAACAGTAGCCGTAAAGCAAGCTACTGTCACAAAACAGCAGATTTGGGGATTTTTGGCATTCTCTCTTATCCACAGTTTTCATTATCCACAGGAAGGCCTGGAAACAATCCCCAGAGGATACCGGGGTCCAATTGTAGTTTTAAACCATTACAGGTACACTGCAAAAGGAATAATGTTATTCTTTATTACTTTGCAGTCATAGTGTAACCTTGTGAAACAGCAGATACTGCAAAAGGGAATTAAGTGCCAGAAAATATCAGAAAAGGTACAGGACGGATTCCAAGAAAACTCTAGCCAATATGTACAATGGAGTCCCTCAAATAATGTTTCTGGGCTCTACTTAGAGATAGAACTTATTTGGAATGAGTTGCTTCCAAGCCCTGTTTTTAAGTGAGCTGAATGCTTCCTGCAGCTAAGCGAGATCTTACCTCAGTCTTTTCAAAGCATTCACCTTCAGTCCAATGTCAGAGGCACGTACAAATGCCTCAGGTAGCACAGCTGGCGCTCAGATCACCATAGGCAGCAGCACACTCTTGGTAGCTTCAGAAACGAGTAAGTTTTTATACTCATTAAGTTTGCTCCGTTCTTCAGGTAGAAGGCCTTGTGGCTGCTTCCCTATGCAAACCAGATCTTAAGACTCTTACATTTTTGGATGGCAGTTCCCAGAATTCTGGGAGCTGTAAAGCCTAAATAAATACATTTCCAGTACCAACGTACTGTAGCCTTCTGGCCTAGTCAGTGTCTGAATAAGGGAACAGAGAGAAAGAGACCCCAAAGGCCCTGTGCCTTTTTTTTTTTTTGAGGGTGCTCAAATCCAGTCCTTCTTAGGGTTTGGGTCAATGCTATGGAGTTCCCAAATCTATGTGGGGGAAAATGACATTCCTGGCTAGAGATGTAAAATTTCTGGAAATTTTGAAGCTCGTAAAACCCCCTTTTTTCCTGTTTTTTCCCCAGAAAAAAATTGGATTTTTTTTTTTTGGAAAGTTTTCTGGAAAGTTTGAAGCTTGGGGGGAAAACCCCAATTTTTTCCCTGAGAAAAAATGGAAATTTCCAAAAAAAGAAATGAAAAAAATGCTACATTAACACTCCCCCCACCCTTTACAGCAGGGGTGCCCAAACTTTTTGTAAGGAGGGCCAGATTTGGTGGCTGAGAATGTGTCAGGAGCCGGTTGCTCCCCGACCCTGCCACCCCACTGCAAGCCCCACCCACTGACCCATAAGCCCCACCCACTGACCCATAAGCCCCACCCACTGACCCCTTGCAACTCCACCCGCAGGGAGGAAGGTGGGGACCAAGGGAGGAAGGTGGAAACCAAGAGAGGAAGGAAGGGAGGTGGGGACCAAGGGAGGGAGGAAGGAAGGAAGGAAGGAAAGTGGGGACCAAAGGAAGCACAGGGAGCCGTGGCCACAGGTGGCGCCTTGGAAGAGGTGATCTGTGCGACATTGCACCCCCCCAAGCTCCCCAGCGGTGGCGGCAGCCCGTCCGCCAGCCCACCCCAAAGCTCCTTGGCAGTGGCAGAGGCCCGCTGGCCTGCCCACCCCCACACATTCCCCTGCGGTGCCGGTGGCGGCAGACTGCCCGTCCACCCAGCCACCCAAGCTTCCCAGTGGTGTCAGTGTTGGCAGAATATTTAAAAAAATGGGGCGAAGGAGGTGGAGGGAGGGGTGGGTCAGCCAACCACGGGCCACTCACAATGGCCTGATGGGCCGGATTTGGCCCCCGGGCCAGACTTTGGGCAGGCCTGCTTTACAGCTTGAAAGTCATTCTGTTCCTTCAGGAACATAAAATATGACTATGGACAGTTTGACTTGGCATAAAATTATCACAACCAGCACATTAAAATATAGTGTATCCAAATAATTATTAAAATATAGTGTATCCAAATAATTATTATAAACAGAATTTACTTTTAAAATATTATTTATTTGTAATTGTAACTAATGGAGTAGCAATCTCCTGAACTGTTTATTAGTTTATGTGGAACAAAAAAAAAACACCTCTATAAAATAATGTTTAAAAATCCAGAATTAACAATTATTCATCTTTCCTCTCCACAGTATTAAATAAAAATAAAATAAAAATCTCATTCTCATAAAAATAATTGAAGGGGGGGGAAATGTATAGAAGGGAGTGGGACTAAGTTTCAGTGAATGGGCATGAAATTTAACCAGAATCATTTTTCTTGTGACAAAAACAGCACCTTCTAAAGGAAGAAATGCATCTTGTTCTTGCACTGCAGAGTTCAGTTTGTAACCTAGGACTTGCTTATCCTCAGTGCACCGAAATTAAAATAATCTGATACTATTCGTATTTTATTAATAATTGATTTGGAAAATATTTGAACACCCTGGCTTAAAATATTTTATTTGTCATGTTAAAATAAAACATTCCATAATCATTTTTTTCTTTTTCCAATTTTTCAATGGGGGGGGGCAAAAAGGCTTCAGGAAAAAAAGGCGGGGGGGATCCGAATTTTTACGTGTGTGTTTTCCGGGCCTTCACATCTCTATTCCTGACAGAGTTCCTGCTTCCAAGGAGAACTGCCCGTACCACCCGCTCTTCCCAGATAGGGTGACTGAGGCCTTTCATCCCAAGAAAGGCCTGTAAGTAGAAAGTTAGGAATCAGGCCTTCTCAGTGGTTGCCCCATGTCTGTGGCATACCCTTCCTCCTGATATACGCCTGGACCTTTCCTTGGGATCTTTTAACTGCTCTTTGAAAACCTAGTACAGTAGTTTATGCAGGCTTGCCCTTAAATTGCAGCATAGTGGTATGGCCCAGTATTTATACCAATGTGCTATAATGTCTCTCCTGACCTACCGGCCTTTACCGACTGTTTTGAATTCTGTTATCTTTAGATGTGTCTTAAATGTCGTCTACCTTGATTGTTTTAATTTTACTCTGGTATTATTGTCTCATTGTCGTGGATGTAACATCGCTGCCACTTGTCAACAGCTCAGAGCGACCTTGCTGCCAGATGGGCGGTATAAAATTTTAATTAAATAAGTAAATCCCTGCCAATGGGAAAATCACAACCATGGGACTCTGTATGTGGAGCAGTGCAGCTCCATACCAGGGGTAAATAGGCACTCATTGCTCCATCTGCATTTTGCCCCCGGATTGCGCAATTGATGCATTGTTTGCTCATTGGTCTATCAAGACAGCAGAGATCCTTAGTTTCAAGCTTAGGTGGAAGCCAGCCTCTCCATATCTACTCCAAAGTTACAATCAGGTCAGATAAACCTAAGGAGTCACGCGGCCTTTGGTCAGTTCCATGGCAGTGAACCTGCCTGTCAAGTAAGAGCTTGTTCGGAGGACTTCTCCAGGTGTCCCTAGAGGACTTGTTTTGGGACTGACATCTTTTGGATGCACGCTTGGGAGCCAGGCCCGTTGCGTGTAGATCCGCTTATGTGTGAGGATTCCCCAAACCCAGACTTTAGTTAAACCCCGCTTGGATTACTGTAACGCCTTCTACGTAGGGCTGCCCTTGAAGATGGTTCAGAAGCTTCAAATGTAGCAGCCAGACTGCAGCCTGGGGCCAGTCACAGAGTGCACAGAAATCCTCTGCTACAACAGCTTCACAAGCTACTCTAGTCCTTTTCCAGACCCAGTTCAAAGGGACCTATAAATCCCTGTATGACACAGGTCTAGGCTTTCTGAAGGACTGTGCAGTGGACCCTCATATAACAAATGGTTTGTGTAACAATAAAATCTGTATAACATAAAAAAATTCCAGAGATAGGGGAAATTTGCCCAGAATCGTCTGGGGTGAATCCATACAACATAAAATGGTCACAATTAGGGATTACTGTTTTCAATGCATTCCTATGGGAAATTTGTATAAAGGAAATTTTGCTTAACTTTATTTCATTTGGAACAAATTAATTCCTTTATACAAGATACCACTTGTATCTCCCCTTAACAGCCTCCTCAGCTTTAAGGTCTTCTAGGGGGTGGTGTCTTTCTCTCTGTCCCACTCCCCCCAAAGGCATGTTTGACAGGGAAGCAAAAGAGAGCCTTTCCTGTGGGTGCTTCTAGGTTGTAAAATGCTCTCCCTCAGGAGGTTAGGTTGGCCCCCTCCTCCCTTTTATCTTTTTGGCAACAGTTTAAAGACCTGCCTATTTTGGCAAGCTTTTAATAACTAAATCCCTCCTGGATGCTGAGCTTAGGTTCTTTTTAAGAGTGTTTATATTGCTTTTAAATGATTGGGTAGCCTTTAAAATTATTGTTGTACATTGAAGAAGATTTTAACTTTGCTTTTTCAACACTGTAATTTATTGTGTCTTTAATCTACCTTGTTTTAAAGGTTGGGAGCCACCTTAGATCCTTGTTCTGGGAGAAATTAAATAAATATTGGCAAGGAAAGAGTTTTGAACTCATTATCTAGGCACCTTATCAGAGTTAAGATCCATCTGGCTTAGTGTGTATGTACAGTACGGAAATACTTCATTTTTTACCCTGCCTTTCCAATAAAAACAATACCCAAGGCAGATAGATTAAGCATTAAAGCAAAATCACCACAACAAGCAATTATGCTCACACGAACTAAATACAGTTATTGGTCTATCTCAAGTAGAGCCATTGAGTCAACAAGTTGGCTTGGTCCTGTTTATTCCATGGGTCTAATCTAGTTGGGACAAATGACCATACCTGTCAAGTGTCCCGTATTGGCTGGAACACTACTGTTTTTCAGCGTTTCTCCCGCCGTCTTCCCAGAACGCTTATTTTCCCAGAAATGTCCTGGGCAGCAGCAGTTGACAGGAAGCTGTTTGCTGACATAGCGGTGAGTCACTAAGTAGGGAAAGCCATGCCTATGAAGCTGTCCCGGGTTTGGCTGGGGATTGGGTAGAGGGGGGAAGAGCTGGTGCAGCTGCAGCTCAGTGGGGTGGGAGGGGCAAAGCAAATGGTGCATGTGTGCGCATACATGTGGGTGTTTGTGCATTTGTGTTTATGTTAATTTTATGTTTGTTGTGCGCATTACATCTCTCTCCTCCCATCCCGGCCAGCGCCGGGCAAAACTTGACAGCTATGCAAATGACCAGATTTAGGTTCTAGTCCCACAGGGAATTCAAATCAAGTTCAAACTTTTTAAAAATCAGATGTTAACACTTTTGCGGCATTTAAACTTGTGGCTGTGTTCACTTGCCCTGATAGATTTTTTTCTGGAGATTTAAACCAGCCTTGGCATCCACACTGTTGAAATCGCCTCATTTCCACAAAACAGCATTGAATTCAATAAGTTTTAGAAGTGTTTTTAAAGCCCCCTGCTGGCCAGTTGAAAAATGCTCGCTTTGCGGCCCATGTAAATCAATTTCGCCCTTACATTTGTGAGAACGATAAACTCTAAATTGATTTAAATTATACTTAAATGTGGTTCTTATTGCAAGTGTGACTGTAATCAATGCTCTCCAGCAGTTCTACAGGTTAGAGTGAAGGGATGTGCACCTTGGAAGAACAGTGGGGATGCGAAAAGCTGCTTTGTTAACTCTATGGATTTTGGGCATTGTATTCCTGCTGGTGATCTCATATTTAGCAGGAAATGGTTTATCCCTACATTTGTTCATTCTTCTTCATAGTGTTTTCCTGCAGATGTGAGGTCCACTCTTCAGATTTTATTTATTTATTTAAAATATTTTTACCCCACCTTTCTCCTTAAAATAGCCCGGTGGCTTAAATTATCAAAAGACAATATAAACCAATGACAGCTAGTATACAAATAGTAGAATGAATCAAACAAATACCATATATTTGGTTACAATTCCAAAGGGAGTGACCTCCATAGCCTGGGAGCAATACAGGAGAAAACCGACTTGTGTGTGCTTGACAACCTGGATTCTGCATGCAATGGCGTTCTCAAGAGAGCTTCTTGAGAACATCTTATTTCAGCATCTGGGCAGATTCATAACTAAACAAGGGAGTCCCTTAAGACAGACTGATCCCCAGATGTTTAGGGCTTCCAGGATTAAACCAGTGATGAGGACTAGAGATGTGGGACTCGCTCTCAGGTCAGACTTAAGTTCCACTGGTGACTTGATTGAGATTTTTTTTTTGTTTTCCCTTGACTTGGAATCAACTCACAGCACGGAATCCACCCACCTCTCTCTCTTTTTTTCTGGAGACAAAAAGCTTGTTTTTAACAGGCACTGAGACTAGGGGATTGGGGCCGTCAAACTATGAATCGTTTCCAGAAAGCAATTTACAGCCATGATAGTCTTTCTAGATGAGATGGGCCTTAGTATGTACTAGGTACCAGCTAGCCCAGTGATTGCCAACCTGGGGGTCGGGACCCCTTTGGGGGTCGAACAACCATTTCACAGGGGTCACCATGGGCCAGTGAAGAAAAAGGCACAAACGGCTTGGGTCTGGAGGGGGGAGAGTGGGAG
The DNA here is from genome assembly GCA_037367245.1 of Phrynocephalus guinanensis. Classification (NCBI taxonomy): domain Eukaryota; kingdom Metazoa; phylum Chordata; class Lepidosauria; order Squamata; family Agamidae; genus Phrynocephalus; species Phrynocephalus guinanensis. The sequence continues at coordinate 194,869,016 of CM074732.1, forward strand.
AGTGAGTTACAGCTTGATAGGTTGGAGGGTATATCAGTCAATGGCACCAGAGGCTGCGATTAGCTGAGGGTGCCTGTAGAGGGAAGTTCTCTATGGCCGCGGTCACATCAGCGTTCTCTGTGTATATAAATTTCATGCGTATTTTTTCCGGGTGGTCACGTGGTTTTTAATGTGCAGTTAGTGTCCTCTCTTCTGTGTCGTATTTTCCTATTCTGGTTCCATCTCTACCTGTCTACTTCGCATTTTTCCATGGGAAGCTGTTGAAAAAGGGGAACAACTGATTTTATTGTGTATTTTCTGTGTCCCGTCATGGTTACAGAAGCAAATAAGTAAGCATTTTCGAGCAAAGTTTCTGAATCCAGCCCCTGGCAGTGGTTATTGAAACTTCGCTGAAACTGCTGTTCAAGGGGCGTGGTCTGCCGGGACTGGAATTTACCTCTCTTCGCGGTTAGGATGCAATCTTTTTATGCGCAGTTAGCCAAAGGGAAACTACGGAGAAAACGCAGGTATGACCACGGCCTATGGCACTTGCGGCAGTGGCCTGCCAAAGGGGGCTTGTGGCCTCTTCCAAGCAGGGCAAGGTGTCACCACAACATGAGGAACTGTATTAAAGGGTCGCAGCATTAGGAAGGTTGAGAACCACTGAGCTAGCCTCTGAGTTGTGGCATTCTGCATCTTGCTACACTGGCAACAATTTTCTCCACCGTTTGATGCAGAAATCTTCCAGTTCTGCCCAAGAAATTTCAGGCGTTTCACCTTTTGCCTGAAAAAAAAAACATGGTTGACTACTCAGCTCTCCCTCTCACACCTCATTATGCATGCTAGGAAGTTCAATTTACAGGCGCAGACGCCTGTTGGACGCTACAGTTGCAGAACTCAAGGCAGGGAGGGTGGTTAGCGTGAAACTGTAGGCTAAAGAGAACGCTCACCATGACACGAATCGTACATATTTCACTGAAATAATCTCCATTTGCTATTGTCTCTTGTGGCTTTTCCTTCCCTCTGCCGTTGGTGGCTGGCAAATCACATCCAGAGCGATGTTTCCACTTTGTGTGAGGTTGTCTTCCCCGCCCCCTCTTCCCAAATTGTGCTTTGAGTGGGGTAAAGGGCTGAACCACTGTAGCTCCTTGGAGATACTAGTCCTGAAGATTGGTTGCTTCTGGCAGTTTATCAGAGCTGTTAATCTTCAGCTTTCCCTCTCCTTCCCCAGGGGGGAAATCACTAGAGGAGAGACTGGATGAAACTTAACAAACCAGTTTCTGCCAAGCCAACATTTTCTCGCTCGTTAGTGTCTTGGATGCATTAGCAACACACCCTGACCTGAAGTCACGAAAAATATTAAAAACGACTGCGAAAGCCTGGTTTCCAGTGTAAATAGAGCATGAATGCTTCAATGTATGACATGGCTCTCATCCTTAAATGGTTAGTTTTAGTAGACTGCAGTAGTACAGAACCAAGGATTTAATGAAAGGGCTTTAAAGGGAGATTTAGGCAAATTCATAGCTGGCTAGATAGCTCAGGAGTTGAGGTATCTGGCTGTGGAGCCAGAGGCTGCAGGTTTGATTTCTCACTGTGCCTCCTAAAAGATCCAGCCTATGTGGCCTTGGGCAAGCTGAACAGTCCCAGAGCGAACACCACCATTCTGAACAAGGGACGGTAAACCATTTCTGAGTACCTAGAAAACCCTGAAAAGGAATAATCATAAGTCAGAATTGACTCGATAGCACATTTCATTATTATTATCAAATTATCACACAGCAGACAAGATAACTACGCTGGATTTTGCATTACAAATCACTAGTCGAACGCTTCCCCAGCGTTTAGGTCTACGTGATGTATCGGCGAATTATGCGAGCAGATCCCAGTAAGGTGGCTTTCTGCAGCTGACTAATGGTGACTTTGTCAACTCCAATTTTTTCTAAATACTTGCTTAGGTCTTTAGGCACCACACCCAGTGTGCCGATTCCCACTGGGACCACCTGTACCGGTTTATGCCAGAGTCTCTGAAGTTCAATTTTCAGATCCTGATATCGGGCAATTTTTTCAAGTTGTTTCTCTGTGACTCTACTATCTCCTGGTATAGCAACATCAATGAACCATGCTTTTTTTCTTCTCCACAATCACAGTATCTGGGGTATTGTGCTTCAAAACCCTGTCTGTCTGTCTCTGTAATTTTGCATGCTCATTTTCAGTCACTTTTTTCAGGCTTATGATCCCACCAGTTCTTTGCTATGGGCAGATGATAGTTCTGACACAAATTCCAGTGGACCAACTACATTATGACGCTGTCTGTAATCAGTCTGAGCAATTGTTGTTGTTGTTGTTGTTGTTGTTGTTGTTGCCTACATCTGGACACACACAAAAAGCTCCAGGTTGCCCACAAATCAGAGTGTTAACCTTGAGCACAATGTCCCATATATCATGTGGTCACCAGGAAATACATCCCAGCAGACAGCTCCTTAATGTGATCTATTTGCCCATATGATCACACATTCAGTTCCCATGTTATGGTCACATTTCACACAAACATTTAATTTGCATTCATTTTAATTTCGATACAAAGCTATCAAATTTGCATTTCCATTTGAAATCATGTTGAATTTCGTCCAGTTCTAAAAAAAATTATTAAGTTCTCCTGGGCGTCTTTTAACCCTAAAACATGTGTATGTTGGAGCATTATACCATAACACATGCATCAGTGAAAATAAGGCTTAAGCAAGTACTACTAAGAAAAGGTGTTTGTAATCATGTGCATCTTAGGAGAAATATTGTGGAAATGTGTACAAATATCTCTGCCGACTTACTAAAAACCATTCCTAATTGATGCAAAAATGAAACAAGATGGACTTACTGTTGGAATTTTTATAACCTCGCATGCTGTTTTTAATAGGTGTGGCTAGGAGGAACCTTTCTGGACTGAGGTGACTGTTAATTTATCCCACAATAACGAATAGTTCCTTCCTATCTCTCTGTTCGGTGTCTCGTTCACCCCCTCTTCTCTGTCAGAAGCAGTGAGTCTGTTAATGCTGTTGCTGAAAGCAGTCATGTTTTTCAGTTTGCTATCTGATCTTTTTCAATTGTAAGTAATGAAATGTTTTATTCTTCCTCCTGCCGTACTAATGCCTCAGAGTGAGTAATTGAGATTGTAAGTGCCAGTTTATTAGGAAAAGGGGTGGACTAATCTGGGGGACTTGGAGCTGCTCTGTTCTGTCAGTTCTTGCAATTCTGCTGTGCATAATATGTCACGGAGGCGGAGCAGCCGGCCAGCCCCAGCAGCCCCAGATGGAATCTGGCCCGGCCTCCGTTTTTAGGAAGCATTCAGCTTCAGGGTGAGTTGGGGCGGCTTCTGCATCTGCTCCCCACTTGTGCCACGTGAGCCACGGCCCATAGCACAAACTATCGTAGCCTTTCAGGGGAGCCACTGTTGCCCAGAAGCTCCCAATGAACTGCGAGCCCCTGGTTCCTCCTGAGTGGACAAGTGTCAGCCTTGGAGGTGCTTCAGTCCAGCACACCCCTCCTTTCCCTTCCTCTGCCAGGGAAGGAAAGAAGGGGCAGTGAAGCGAGAAGCCGTGCTGCGCGAGGCCTTCCCCTTCTCTCACAGGGAGGGGAGGAGAGACCCAAGCAAGGCCCCAGTCTCATGACGATTTTGCTGCTCTTTTTGCTGCAAAAGACTGCGCAGCAAAAGATCGTGCCTTCACTCCGACCACGCCCCCGGAAGACCACTTTAACCGCAGCATTTTATACCACCGCTAGGGGTTGTGTTAAAATATTTCTGTTATTGATGTACACTTTTTAACACCTCAAACGAGGTGTGACCCCAGAAAATTTGCACCAATTAGATCCGTACCCCCCTTTCCTGCCACTTCCTGTAGTTCTGCCTTGGTAATCGTTTATGCTACTGAATTGGTGGCATACCGGCATGCCGGCACAATTTTTACTGGCTTTCCGCCTGCAATTACAATCGATTTTAAGAAGAAAAACTGCTACCTGGCTGCAATGCAGGTATTCGCCACAAGGGAAAAAACAGGGAAAAGATATGCAGTAAGCAGTCGGGAAGGACGCAGAGAAGTAAAATACTCCCCTGTTGTCGGGACGCTAACTGCGCATCAAATGTCACATGATTGCCCGAAACAATAGTATGCATCATATTAAGATGCGCAATTAACAGTAGTGAGACTGGGGCCCAACTCCTCCAAGCTCCTTCCCGTCTGTAGAAGCCGAGAGAGGGCTTGGAAGCATTGCCATGGCCGTCTCTGTGTCTCCCGCCCCCCCAGCCCCAGGGAAGGCGGGCAAGGGCCAGAAAGTTCGGCCACCCCCGCTCTCCACATTGCCGGCCTCAGGCGCCTCAGGTGCCCAGTCCTTGAGCTCGGGCTGCCACCAGGAGGATGACTGAGTGCCACTGAGTGGGTGGGCGCATGGGGGAGAGGAGCCAGCCGGATGCTAACGGGGGAGCGGGAGGAGGCATGTGCATGCAAGTGGGTGTTTGGTTTTGGGTTTTTGTGCGTGCACAAGTGACACGCGTGTGTGCACAGACATTGCACCTCCCGTCCTGGCCATCAATGGGTAAAACTTGACCGGGTATACCATAGCCATCTTAGCCACTGCATGAAACTACATGGGGACTAGCTAGGGCTTTGGTTTAATTAATCTAGTAAGGCTCATCTTGCATCCTTATGAGGACAACTTCATTTCTGTCCACTGCATCTGACAAGTGCCAAAACAAGTATCACTGCCTTATGCTTATCATGTTCATACTTCTGAAACAAAAATGAATGGAAGAATGTACAAGATCAAATTATTTGATACAAAAAAAATTCTCCAGTTAGTGTATCTTGGGCTCCTTGTTTTAAGACAAAAGACAGGTTAGAAATTAAGGAAATAAATTCTAATAGAGGGGCATTTAAAACTCTTTTGAGGTTCAGGTTTAGATTTTGGTGGACTTCTAGTACGACAGTGTGGAAAATATGAGTTTTCCATCCTGCTGGACTTCAACTCTATTGTACCTGTTCACTGGTTACATTGATGAAGACTAAGGAGTCGCAAGTCCAACGACATTATGGGTGGCCACACACCTTCACCATACCTGCTCTCAAGAATAGGGAGTTCCACTCCTCTGGATTGATACCCATCAGAAACTCTTCTGTGTATGTTTGCCCTTGGTGGTTATTAGATAAATGGCCATAGTGCCAGAGAGATAACAAACGGTTGGCACACCCTAAGGACTAGCATGATTTATTCAGCATAAGCTTTTATAGACTGAAGCCTTGGTCATCACACGGATAAACTCCACATGGCTAAAAGTGATCCCTTCAGTTGCAGAAATGCCCAGTAGAGCAGTTGTGTTGAACTGTTGCATCAAAAGAGAGCGAGAGCGTTTTGTAGCATCTTATGGACCAACAAAATATATTTGCCCAGAGGCACGCAGATTTGTGTTTTGGATGTCTGGTAGCTGGGCTGCATTGGGAACAATGGGAGTTGTAGTTATAAAACACAAATCTGCATGCCTCTACAATCTGGCATGAGCTTTCATTGACTGTAGCTCTGTTCTACCTAGACACACTATAAAAGCTTTTCCCCTCCACCACTGGGACTTCTGTGTTTTAGGGCCTTTTCACACGACCCCTAAGATCCGCTGGCCACTTAAATTCGGACCAGAGATCTTAGGGGTTTGTCGCTGTTCATGCGTTCCCACCCCCTCCGCAGTCCTGGCTGCTGGCTGCGTGAGGGGAGGGAGAAAAAAGGAAGAAAAGAATGCCGCTCACCTCCGTTCTGCCGTCCCGGCACTGCATTCAGATCTCTTAAAGTGGCGGGTGGCAAAAAAAAGAACAAACGGAAGCATGGAGAGCCCGGCAGTCACTACTGTTATATCCGCATCAGGAATTTTCACCTCCGGAGAGCAGGTACCTGAAAAGTGCGCTGGGACGCGCTTAGGTGGGCGTGGTCGCACTTAATTATCTGTAAACTCCGGAGCTGGTGGGGAAATAATTTTAAGCTCCGGAGCTGGGAGCCATTTGCCACGGAGTTTAGGGGTCGTGTGAAAAGGCCCTTAGAAAACTGATCCATTCTCATCAGTTCATACATGCAATTACTTGAACCAATGCAGAAAAACCACTGTGCTAGCACACACTCAGCCTATGAGCAAGATTAATTGTGTGGGGGGGGAGCTAAGGGCAAGCAAAGTCTCTACCATTTTCTTTTACAGAAAGGAGGGTGCCGGAACACTGCAGAGAATGGCAAATATAGCCCATCAGGAATATTTTTATTTTTATTTTCCTTTTAAAAATATTAAGAGCAAGGAAAGCCCTTCTCTTTTTTTAACAACTTGCAGCAAAGCTAAAGAAAGCAGGAAGCTTTGTTTACATCTTATTAACCAGGTGGTTTTACCATGCAACCTGCTGGGCTATAAAGACAGTTGCAAACAAGCTGCAAACAAGGCTTCCTTTCTCTCTTGTGTGGTCTGTTAAAGTGGAAAGACCTGGGTAAACCTGAATTCACCACTGCAACTTCACAGCAAAAGAATGCAAATGAATTTGCATTTCCTTCACTGTAAAGCTGCCCCCTAACACAGCTAGCCCCTTAAAAATAAAGGACTATAGCCTACTTCAGATGTACACACTATCTGGCATTTCCTGAATTTGCATCAGATGTACACACTATCAGGCATTTCCTGAATTTGCATCACTTTTTAAAAAGCCACCATTGATCGCTGCATCTTAATGCCACTCTAAGTGTAATTTGCGTTATATTTTCCTCTTCTAGGTAATTATTAAAGATACATGAAGCCTAAAGTTTACTTTATAAAACACACCCTGTAAAAGTAACTGGTTACTTAGGGCCTTTTCACACGACCCCTAAGATCCGCTGGTCCCTTAAATTCGGACCAGAGATCTTGGGGGTTCGTTTCTGTTCCTGCGTCCCCACCCCTCAGCACTTCCTGCTCCTGTCGGCGTGAGGGGAGGGAGGGGAAAAAAGGACAAAAGAAGCCTTTACTAACCTGCCTGTGCCAGTCGAAGTTGCCACGAGCCCCGTTACTTCCTGGTTCCGTCTCAAGGGGCTCTTAAAGGGGCGGGAGGCAAAAAAAACAACAGACAAGCGAGGAGAGCCCGGCACTCTTATTGGCATCAAATATTTTTCACCTCCAGAGAGAAGGTACAAGAAAAGTGCGCTGGGTCGCGCTAAAGTGGGCGGGGTCGCACTTAATTGTCTGCAAACTCCGGAGCTGGTGGGGAAACATTTCTAAGCTCAGGAGCTGGGAGCCATTTGCAGCGCAGCTTAGGGGTCGTGTATAAACACCCTTAGAGCATCTCCCAAAAGTACTGTGGACCTAGTTTTCTCATTATTTTTTGAAATGTAACACCATTAGTCAATTGTTGTACACAAAAATAATTGTAACACGTTAGAGGACATTCCGTTATTTACAACTTTTCGCTTCCCAAGTTTGATTAGCCCAATGTTGGCAAACCTATGGCACAGGTGCCAAAGGTGGCACTCAGAGCCCTTTCTGTGGGCACCTGACATCGCCCCTCCACAGCCACCTGTATTCAGGTTAAATTGGTGTATTGGCACTTTGCGGAAAAATTAGTGGGTTTTGAATCACAGTTTGGGCACTCAGTCTGTAAAAGGTTCGCCATCACTGGATTAGCCTGTCTCTCCAGAAAGAAGCCTTGCTGCACTCAGTGGGGCTTACTACCAGGCAGACACATATGCAGTATGTGTGTTTGCAACCTCAGTTGAGTCACATTACATCCTGTTAGCTGCCTAGATGTCCTAAGCAAGCACATCCGATCTCACCTGATTTTGGAAGCTAAGCAGGGTCGGCCCTGGTTAGTACTTGGATGGGAGACCAACAGGGAATACCAGGTGCTGTAGGCGCCTGGAGTACAACTGGCAAACCACTTCAGTAATCCTGCCAAGAAAACTCCATGGACATGGGGTCACGAAGAGTCGGTCACGACTGTAACAACACAACACACACACACACACACACATCCTGTTAACAGCAGTAAGCCTCAAGTTAGCTGCAAAGAAATGGCGAAGTTTGAGCTGCAGGGCGGCCAGGATGATTTTCATCTTGTCCTTGGCCCCAGAAATAATGGCAAGGGTTGTGTAAAGCAGACACGTTGCCAGTCCATATGATGTCTATCACATGCAGCCACACCCCGGTATGTTCGGCGTTCCAGCTGACATGTGTGTGATCCTTGGAAAGCTTCATGCTCCCACTTCTGCTCATGGCAAAGAAAAGCCAGTATGTATACTTGGCAAGATGGTGTAGCGTGACGACAACTGCTACAACTACAACAATCAGAAACCCTCTCTATAGCCCCAGATTGATGCTCAGGTAACCATGTTTCACACCTTGACATCACAGTTAGAGAAGGAAATCCTGAGGGTGCTGCTTGTGGAAGGATCAGAGCTTGGCAAAGTTCCTTTTTTGAAAAAAAATTACACGGCACCTTCCATCGGAAGGAGTCTGAGTGTTGTAGTCCAAACTTGGCATCATACACTATCTCTTCAGCCCTTGCATTACACACCTCTGTGCGCACTCTCATGTGTGTTTATGCGTCTCTCTACCCCCCCCTCTCTCTCTCTCTCTGTGTGTGTGTGTGTGTGTGTGTGTGTGTGTGTGTGTGTGTGTGTGTGTGTGTGTGTGTGTGTGTGTGTGTGTGTGTGTGTGTGTGTGTGTGTGTGTGTGTGAGGAAGAGAGATGCACGTAATGACTCATTGTCCTGGAGCAAGATTGGAAAAGGAATTTCAGGAAGAGAGATGTTTGTTTTGGGTTTCCATCTTGCAGCTAGACTACAGGGAAACTTCAGCGGCACCTCCCCTCTTTCTCCGTCTCTCCACTTCGGTATTCAGGAGGAGTGGACCCAAGAGAACCAGCATCAGGATTGCAATCAACCAGTTGTCTTCCTCCTACTCCTCCTCCTCCTCCTCAGTGCCTGAGTGGGTGAGTCAGACCTAGGCAAGGAGAAAGTCACGGCGCTGCTCCACGCCACTCCGAACGAAGCAGTCCAGCTGTTGCTTCCCTCCAGGGGCAGATTGGATTTCACAGGCTGCACACAACGCTGCAACTTCACACCGAGAAAGCTGGGAGTGGGGCAGGAGCTCCCGGTGGGTGTGTGAGGGAGTGCGGGAGGGAGGGAGGGAAGGAGGACTAGGCAGTGCTCTTTCTGACTGGATCCAGGGTGGGAGGGACTCCCTACACGAGTTAGGCAGCAATATTTTTTTTATTTTTTGCTTTCCTGAACCTCTGCACTGCTCGTTGCCAAGCCCTGCTGCGCAGAGAAAAGAGGGCATTTTTTTATCCCACCCGGGTAGGGCTTAATCTAGCCCGGCGTCGGAACTTGGCAGAACTTTTTTCCCCCTTATTTGGGTAAGTCTCTCGTTCCTTGCCACTCTCTTCTGCCTTGCTGGAGGTCGAGTTTATGCTGGGAGGACTGCAGTTGCTGGGAGCATTTAATTTATTCGTTGTTGTTGCTGCTGCTGCTGCTGCTGCTGCTGCTGCTGTTGTTGTTGTTGTTGTTGTTGTTGTTGTTGAACGGCGTTTGTTAGAGAGTTGCAGCTGCTGTGCATGTAGGGATTGTGCCCAGAAATATCGCCTAGCCTAGACAGATGCTGCGGAACGAGCAGTTATGTGATGAGTGGAATATGCCCGAATAATGTTGCACACCCACTTGTTGGTAAGGTCTCCTGTGTCAAGAGGACTCAAGGAAGTAAACCTGCTGCAGGACACCTGGCGGTGGGGGACTGTGCTTTGGCATTCTTGGTAAATCTCTTTTGATCAAGAATTTCTAACGTGGACAGAAGCTGCAGAGGTGGATGGGCAAGTGTTAAAAATGTGTATTGAGAAGAGACACAAGACTTTAAAGGAGAAAGAGATTCGCACCCGGGACAGCCACTTCTCCCCTGATGTTAAATTTTGGAGCTTGCCCCTGGATTAGAAGTGTGTTGACTCAGAACTCAATCCCATCAGGTTCAGCAGGACTTTTTTCTCCACCCAAGCCTGTGGCCATAGGAAGTGGCTTTTGTATGCTAGCAATAATTGGAGAACCAGAATGATGTAGTAGAATGGATTGTCAGACAAGAACTCAGAAAATGCGGTCTTAGGGCACATCCAAACGAGGGTAGGCGGAGAGGTCTGGTTCACGCATAAAAGGATCTTATACAGTGGGCCCTCATATAACAAACAGTTTGTATAACTTAAAATCTGTGCAACATAAAAAATTCCGGAGATAGGGGAAATTTGCTTAACACAATCGCCTATGGGGTGAACCCATATAACATAAAAATAGTTGTGAATAGGGATTACTCTGTTTTCAATGCATTCCTGTGGGAAATTTGTATAAAGGAAAATTTGCTTAATGTAATTTCATTGGGAACAAATTAATTGCTTTATACAAGGTACCACTGTATTCAGTGGGCTCTGTTTCATCTCTCACTTAAGTGATCTTTTCACACTGACTCGTGTTTCTTCTCCCATGAGAAGTGTCCAGACAGGTCTTTGGTTGCTTCAGTTTGTCCCCCTTTCAGTTTATGGTGCTTCCCTTTCAACTGCCTTCGCCACTTTTTCCTATGGCTTTTTTGTTGTTAAATAAAGTAAGTGACAAAGTGAAACAGCTATGCATCTACCTAGCATGGTAGACCTGATATCACCAAGATATCTTGTTTATCTAGAATAGCGCTGCATCAATAGGATATTAAAAAAATAAACCAGTAGAGTATTAAAATATGGTGGGGGGGACTCTCTGCCATCTCTTTCAATGCCACAACCCACCAAATATTTCACAGCATTGTCTCCTCAAATAACACTACCCACAGCTCTGTTTCGATGCAAATTTACTGTTCGCACGGGCTACAGAAGGGAATAATAATCAAGAGCACTCTTGACTTGCGCTTGCTCTTAAAAGGGATGGGATGGATTGTGCTAAGTCAAAAGACATGTATACACTACAATTTGGTCCAAATCAAACAGCATTAAAAATGGTCCAAATAGTAAACTCTGTGTCTAGATGTGCTCTTATATCCAGAGGTGGCAATGCTGGCTGATTCAATTCTTGACTGTCTTCCCTACCAAGAGAAGTTTATTAGGCTCACCATAAGTCAAAAGCTATTTGATGTCACAGAATAAGAAGGCATATGGAAGCTGAACTCCAATATGCCCAGCTTTTTCTGTTTCCTTCAACAGCTACTTTTAGGTGAGCCACCACCCAGATTCTGTATACACCAGTGGTTCTCAACCTGTGGTCCCCAGATGTTCCTGGACTGCAACTCCCAGAAATTGTGGCCATCTCAGCTAATGATGAAGACTTCTGGGAGTTGTAGTCCAGGAACATCTGGGGACCCACAGGTTGAGAACCACTGGTACAGACAGAAGTCTCAACATTTTGTGCTGTACGGCCAAGGCAGGGGGCATGTTTCCTCAATCTTTGATCCTTCACATGTGCCGGAATTCAGTCCCCAGAACCCCCCCCCCAGCCAGCAGTACCAATGGTGTGGGGTTTTTTATGGGAATGGTAGTTTGAAAGGGATAAAAAGATGGCCTGGAGCAGCTTTTTTTAAAAAGATGAATTTTCTATGCAATAATAAAACAGTAAAATTGGCTTTGCGAACACAGACTGGACGGTACCATGTGTTCTTGATTCTACGGTGTTGCAAGGAATCGTGAACTCTAAAACAGGCAACTAATTGTTTTTTAAAAAAGGAAGCATCTGAAATGTGGACTTACCGTAAGAATCTCTTGACCTGATAGGGTGATCAACAAAAAAGCATTAAAGTGAATGATTTAGACAAAGAAACCCTAAAGCACAGAGGCCAGTATCATATTTGGAGCAGAGGGCAATCATATATTTCCTCCACTCCATCAGCTCTCCTATTGTAGGATCAATCACACAACTAATTGCGTGACTGGACTTACAATAAGTGCAAGACTAGGCGTGCAAAGAGGAGCCTGCTGGAGTGGGTGGGCTGTGTGATTGCCCTTCCGCTCTACATTTCCTGAATAGGATATGAGCCCTAAAACTAAGAAAGCTAGAATACCTTGAGTCCTGTAATGAGAAACCACAGGTACAGATTAGTATAGCTACTCATTCAAGGTAAAATAAAGAGGTCAAAGAGCTCAGGAAGGAAGATAACATCTTGCCTGACGAATCTTGGAGGCGGCTGTAGTGTAGACCCAACACAACCAAAGCCAGTGTGGTCATCAGGATGACACCCAGAATTCAACAGGAGAGAAACTACAAGAAGGTCTAAGAAGTCATGTCTCCATATATCGATTGCAGGGATACATGAACAGGAAGCTTTATTGCTCTCATGGGATGAAGGCTGGGCTGTGGTCCCCTGGGAAATGTTGAGATTTGCTTCCAAGGGTTCCAGATTTTACTGTGGTTTTTGTGTATGACACTGGTGTGCATTCCGACTCTGTGTTGTTCCCACTTGACTAAGCCCCGTTTGCATTTCAAGAACGATTAGACAAAAAAGCTCTTCCTCTGTTATGCAGCAGATGAGATAGCTACTAAATGGAGTTCATTCTTGACACTTAGGGGAATGGCAACCAGTGTTGCTGTGAAGCCATGATTATATTGATTTGCAAGGAATCTATCAACGCTAGACTCCCCTTCCTACTTGGTTACCTCTTCAACTTTCCCCGTGGGCTCAACTACAGTCTTTGTAGAAGTGAGGAGTGGAATTTCTCAACAGCCCTGTCATGTTATGGTTTGCTCTTTGCTGTATCAGAAAATATTTAGGGGTGGCAGTGGCGGCGGCCGCTCAGTCTCAAATGGGCAATTCAAACCCATTGGCTTTATGGAATGCATTGCTCCCAGTGGACTTGAAAACTACTAGAACAGGTTTGCTGACACAGCTTCTAGCATATTTTGGCTTCTACCAGGAAGGTGTGTCCATGAGGACTCCTGAGGGCTCCTCACACTATAACATCTACCACTATACCACGGACTGCCGCACCCTCTCCTAGTTTGCTCCCCAATATTAAGTGCTGACTGGTGTGGCAAGAAGGTCTAAACTTAGCTAAGACCACGTTTTTATGACAGCAGATCTCGACAGGAACATTCGTGGTTGCAGATTTGAGCAATACAGCAATTGTAGTCATCCCATGAGGTATCTCATGAGGGCCTGCTCTTCCTCTGAGGCTGCTCTCCTCTGCATTTTTTACTTCAGCGTGAGTCATATTAAACCCAGCAAGATAGATTTCCAAGTCAACATGTGTTGGGCTGGGCTGCACAATAACACAGACTTGGGCGCGTCCCACTGAAACTGGCAGAAGTAACTTCTGAGCAAATGCGCACGAGCGCAGGCAGCAATGAGAATTGTTTCTCACCTAGCAGTCAGCGTGATAGCCAGGAAATCTTGTACGCAATGAACATGTTCTTTATTGAAGACGTATTAAGTAGGTATGAAATGAGAAGGGAAGGGTGTTTCATCAGGTTGGAGACTTGTTTATAAATAAATCCTGTTGAAGGATAAATCCCAAATAAGTAGGCTTAGGACTGACTATGCCTTTAGATTCAAAATACACAGACAGACATTAGATCTGGATGGGCCTATGAGCTTATATAGTTTTAGGGAGAAGGAATACAGCAGTTGTCAATAGATACTTGTCATAACGGCTATATTATTTAGTCGCTGAATGTCTACCCTGTCTTTTCTTCAGGAAACTGAAGGCACAGTATCTGGCACACCTCTCTATTTTTATTTACACAGCAATCCTACAAGATAGATTAGTTTAAGAAATAGTGTCTGCCCCCAAGGTCTCCCAATAAGGTATGGGAAAAGAAGGGAAGGGTTAGGGTTAGGGTTAGGGTTAGGGTTAGGGTTAGGGTTAGGGTTAGGGTTAGGGTTAGGGTTGGGGTTAGTCTGGAAAAAAGGCGACTGATTGAGACGTACAAAATTATGCAGGGCATGAGTAAAGTGGATAGAGGGATGCTCTTCTCCCTCTCACAAAATAACAGAACTAGGGGACATACACTCAAATTGAGGGCTGGGAGAGTAAGAACAAACAAAAGGATTTTTTTTTACCCAGTGCGTTGTTAGTTGTGGAACTCCCTGCCACAGGATATGGTGATGGCATCTGTCCTGGATGCCTTCAAAAGGGGATTGGACAGATTCCAGGAGGAGAAGTCCATCACAGGTTACAAACCATGATGGAGAAATGTAGTCTCCAGGCTTAAAACCAGGATACTTCAAGGGCCAGATGCAGGGTAGTGGTATCAGGAGACAGAAATCTACTCGTGCGCTCCCAGAGACATTTGGTGGGGCCACTTTGAGATACAGGAAGCTGTACTGGATGGGCCTTTGGTTTGATCCAGCATGGCTCTTCTTATGTTCTTACATTCTTACGATGACCAAATAGAGATTTGAACCAGTAAGTTCTAGTCCAACATTCTAACCATTACACCATGCATATGGATCCTGCTGGTTTGATAGCGGTATGCAGATAATTTCCATAGGATAAAAATCCTGTTTGCAGTTAAAATTGTGTGTTTTCTGTGGAAACTGATTAGTTACTGAGGGAAACAGAATGCTAGCCTAGACATGCCTTTTGATTTAAAATTTTCTTGTGTCTTCAAATAAAGCATCTGCCCAAACAACCATATACTGTCAGGGTGGGGTACAGTTTGCAGCAGAAAAGTTGAACCAAAGCTAGCAATTTTGAGGGCTCTGGTTAAGCCTGGTTCTTGAGAGACTGGCATCCACAGGCAGATGATGAAGTAATGAGGAGGAGGACCACCTTGGTAAGACCATGTGACGGCCCTGTCGGTTCTGTGCCCAGCCTGTCTTTTTTGTCATTCCTTTTGTCTAGGGCGGAATGGCTAGAGGCAGCTGGGGGACTTGAGCCAGACACATTGGTGCCCTTAAAACAGGAAGTACTAGGAATTGAATTCATACCCTTCCATCATCAAATTTTGGCACCCAATACATACTGGAGCCCTGCAGCACAAGGCCAGTAGCCAACCCTTGTTGTATGGAAAGTGTGTGGAAAGAGTGCCTTGGTGGTGATTGCTGAACTCCACAGAAAACCCACCTACACAGGATGTTACCACAGGGAGGGAAGTGTGTGGTCCTACAGGTATTGTCTGATACTATCTGTTGTAATTTTTTAGCCAGCATAGCCAATGGTGAGGAATCATCATGGCAGTTGCAGTCCAATGACCCAACTCAAACAAGGACTTCAGATATCTATCTGTCTGTCTGTCTATCTGTCCATCCGTCCGTCCATCCATCCATCCAGTGGTCAGGCCACTACTCTGGATGGCTTCCCAAACGGCAAGGCAAGCACATAATAAAACTACAATATAATAACCTAATACAGTGGTCCCCAACCTTCCTAACGCTGCAACCCTTTAATACAGTTCCTCATGTTGGGGTGACCCCTTGCCCTGCTTGGAAGAGGCCACAGGTGCCATAGACAACCCTCAGCCAATCGCAGCCTCCAGTGCCATTGACTGACATCCCCTCCAACCTATCAAACTGTAACTCATTGTTTCCCTCCTTCCTCGCCCTCCTCCTCCAGATCCAAGCTGTTTGTGCCTTTTTCTTCACTGGCTCATGGCGACCCCTGTGAAATGGTCATTCAACCCTCCAAGGGGTTGGGAACCATTGATCTAATACAATAACATTCAAAACCTAACATTAGGAATAGGAGTACTTTGAGGCACTTCAAGACCAACATATTAATGTCATTATGCTTTTCCACGGATCACAGCCCACTTTCTCAAACCCAACCCTGTTTCTGGACTGAGAGCCACACCACCCCTCTTATGAATTTAATTATTTAATATTTCTTTCCTATTTTAAAATTGGACTTTTATACCGCCCATTTGTAATCTGCAAAAGCTCACCTTGAAATAAATGGGTTGGTCTTTTTTGTGTTGCTTTGTGTTGTTTTTAACGTTACTTCAAACAGGAGCAGGAGCAGATGAGGGAATGGGTAATTTCACTTTCATTTACCTCCATGGTATAAATCTGGATCGGACCCAGATGGACTGAGATCTGAGTCAACGTGCTTAGGGTTGTGTTGCAAGACGCAGAAGTTATATAGGTGGGGCTCTGGGCTTCACCTCTTGCCATGTACAAACCTGCAGCAAGCATTAGAATGTTCAGAACTAAGTCACAGGATCAGAGGTTTTGGCACCAGGAGAGAACATGAGCTTTGCATTTGGATCAGGTGTGTGCACTTAGCACCTGTGAATTAATGCAACAGGATTTGGGAGGCCGCCGTGTCCTGAATATATTGGCAACCTAGATATGTTCTGACACATTTGAATCAACTAATGTTGAGAATCTATCTATCATAAATAACCCCCAGTCAGGGCTACTGACAACAGTATAATATCTCTCTGCTTGATGATATGTTGTAATCTTCCAGGGTTTTTATTGCTTTTAATTTCTGTTCACCGCACAGAGTAAAAATGTCTGCAGAGATCTTTCCAAGGAGGGGGCACAGCGTTTGCAACTAGGACACACTGCATTTGGCAAGAGCCCCTCATTGCCGTCCTCTGGACCCTCATGAGTCCCTGAGCGTTATGCAAATACCAGACGTTTGGGAATCCAAAATTTTTAGTTACTTTTTGGACCAGGTTCAACTTTGTGGTTACAACAGTGTCATGGGCAGCAGTGGCCAAGTAGTACCAAACAAAAAAAGAGGAGAATTTACAAGTTATGGATAAGATCTAAAAAAAAATGTGCTCACATGTTTGCATGTATTAATGAATAAATAAACAGCAGCAGGAAAATTAGGAGAATACAGAATAGAAATTGTGAAATTGAGGTTCCTTCCTAATACAGCATAATTGCTGAGCCTGTATTGGATGCTTGGAATTTTAGTATACAGTACTAAAAAACAGTTTTTTGCTTCTCTAAGTAAGGCTGGATCACACAGTGAGTTAGGCCCCTGGCTGTGGAATCAGGGTTTAGAAGCTGAGTGTGCACCCAGTCTTTGTGGCCATGGGCGAGGTGCGCACAGTTGCAGAATCCTTCCTGAAGAAGGGAGTGGTAAACTACTTCTGGATATTCTCTGCTTATTGTTTTATTCATTCATTCATTCATTCATTCATTCATTCATCAATCACATTGTCTTCCCAACGGAACTCCAGGCGGTGTACAACAATAATATATAACAATAAGAAACAAATAAACCACAACAACAAAAAGGCCCAATGATGTAAAACAAGTAATAATACTCGGCAAGATGGCGGAATAAAAAAAAACCCTATTGGTCGCCAAATGCCTCCCTAAAAAGCAATGTCTTCAATGCTTTTTGAAGGCTGGCAAGGACTGTGCAAGGCGACTCTCACCTGGCAAATTGTTCCAAAGTGAGGGGCCAGCCACAGAGAAGGCCCTGTTTCGAGTGATCAATTTCCTGGCATCTCTGAGCATGGCCACCCGAAGGGAGAAAGCCTGCGACATCCGGGTGGGTCGGGCCTCAGTTGACCTCTGGAAAATCCGCTCCGTCAGGTGTTAAGGTCCCAAGCCGTGGAGGGTTTTATAAATCAAAACCAGGACCTTGAACCTTATTCGAGACACAACAGGCAACCAGTGCAAGCGAGCCAGGACTGGTGTGATGCGGTCATATCTGCCCACACCAACGACCAGTCTGGCTGCTGCATTTTGCATCCGCTGAAGTCTCTGAATAAGGGTCAAGGGCAACTCCACTTAGGCCCCTATCCTACATCCCTTTAAATGTAGATTAAATTTGTAGATAAACCGTGTCCAAAAATGCCATCCCCACGGCCACGGGGCTTTTTGAAAAAGAAAAAAAAAGAAAATCCCCTTAAGCGAGGTTTCCAAGACTTACCGGGAGAGGTAGGGAATTTTTTGCCCCGCTTAAATAATCAACCTTTTAAGGAGGCAGACGTCGTGGGACCATGCAGATGATCCGGTTTTCTTTCTCCCCCCCCCCCCCCGATAGCGTGACCGGCTGTTCCTGGGGCCAATAGGCACTGTTTATTTATTTATTTTTTAATTTTCCTCCACCCCCGGGAGGTCCAGGAAGCTGAATCAGGCACTCTTTGTTTTCTTTTCCGAAAGCCAGCTGGAGCTTTTAAAAAAAATCTTATCGCCACCTGCTGGCCATGGGGCTGAACTGCCACTTTTTTAAAAAAACACATTTGTACGTGGGAACTGCTATCCCACATATTAAATCATGTGACAGGAGTAAGAGGAAAAGCCGGACCTTCAGAAGATCAGGATCTTCCCCAGGTGAGATAGCAGCCATAGAGAGCGCTGCAATAAGCTATTCTCGAGATCACTTAGTAACCTCGATCCTCAAGATTACTTAGAAAATCCTGAAACGGGTTGCCATAACTCAGAACTGACTTGTCAGTAAATAATTGTTGTTGTTAAGAAAGGTTTAATATTATAATTAAATAAGAAATGTGTATTTATGGCCTACTGTTCCTGCTTTCCTAATCTGTTTATTTTCGAAGGAGGAGAAAGGAAATCAACCACACCTCTCTGTTCCAAGACATGTACAATTTAAACATACTCTCAGCAGGAGGATTGGAAGCTATTAAGATGACTTCATGTACCAAGTTTTGAGTGTATGGCTGGTTTGTTTTTCTTTTGTTTTTAACCCATCTGCTTGCCGTGGATTACCTGCATACTCCCTGTTTACTTCTTGTCTGGTGTAAAAACACCTTACCATGAGCAAATGAACACTGAGTAACTGTATAATATCTGTAATAATGCAGATCACTTGGTGGTGAATTGTATCCTAAGTGAATCAACTGCTGTCTTAGAGCAGTGTGGAGTCTGCATCCAAGTTGTAGAAGGGACTGAAACAGATGTGGCCAGAGGCCCAATCTCTAGAACAGTGGTTCTCAACCTGTGGGTCCCCAGATGTTGCTGGACTGTAATTCCCAGATATCCTGGCCAGCTCAGCTAGTGATGAAGACTTCTGGGAGTTGCAGTCCAAGAACATCTGGGAACCCACAGGATGAGAACCACTGCTGTAGAAGAATGGGAAGGTGTGTGGTTTTGTGGAGAAGGAGTAAGCGGGTGGTAATCTTGATCCTGATCTTTGTGAATGTGAATCCCATTCAACCTGTCATAATTCTCTACACTAGCATGGCAGACAATGGATGAAAAGCATAGTTAGTAGAGATGGGCACGACTTGAAAAAAAAAAATTTTGAGTTGTCGTTAGTCGGGCCGGTTCCGTTTCGGCTCGTTTCCGTTTTTCGCGAAAATTTGCAAAAATTAGTCGGTTCGTTTTTTCGTTTTTTCGTTGTCGTTAGTACTGGTTTGGGGAGGGGGTAGCGGACTCCTGGAGGGAGCTGCAGGAGTCAGCCAGAGCCACAAGTGACGGACTGGCAGACTCTTTGCACCCGCTGTGTCTCACGTACTTGCATGTAGTGCAATGCAAGTAGATCTGGCTTAGGGTTAAGACGGCTTAGCGCAACGGCTAGGGTTAGGCTAGTTACGGGTGAGGTTACGGTGAGTATTGGGGTGCATCTGGGTGCCTCTCTGACCCACTTAGAAGGACAGTGTACTGGCGTATGGGTTAGGCTTAGGGTTCGGGTTTGGGCTACGATTAGTGGGCTGTTTATGCCCGATTGGCACATCCCAGAAGTCTCTGTGGTCAACCTGGCCAAGTGGCCATGCGATTGGTGGAAAATTTGCATGGTCTACTCCCATGGGAGAGCCCATCATTGCAAATGTGCAGGTGTAAAAAAATAAAATAAAATAAAATAAAATAAAAATAAAATCAACGGAGACTTTTTTTGCAAGAAAAACCCACTGCTGCTACTGTAAAAATTCAAGCATTTAAAATAGCTAATTTTCGCATGTTTCTGTGGTGCTTTGGTGGGGTTTTGGGCAACGATTTAAAAAAAAAATATTGCGGTCGCCATTTTGGATTCCCCCCCCCCCCACCGCATGGCAAATGGATGCGCCCTCCCAGCCTGGTACAGTCAGCAAAACCTGGCCATGCGATTGGTGGAATGGCTCCAAAACTTTGCATGGTCCACTCCCATGGGCGAGCCCATCATTGCGAATGCGCAGGTGTAAAAAAATAAAATAAAATAAAATAAAATAAAATCAACAACGGAGACTTTTTTTGCAAGAAAAACCCACTGCTGCTACTGTAAAAAATTCAAGCATTTAAAATAGCTAATTTCCGCATGTTTCTGTGCTTGCTTTGGTGGGGTTTTGGGCAACGATTTCAAAAAAAATATTGCGGTCGCCATTTTGGATCCCCCGCACTGCATGGCAAATGGATGCGCCCTCCCAGCCTGGTACCAGCAGCGCAGCAGTAGCAATAGCCAAGGAGAGGGGGGCGGGGGAACCCCCCCAAATAAAACACCCTTCTGGCCTGGTAGGTGCCCTCAGACAGTTTTCGCCTACTTTTAGGGCCGGGAATCGGTGTTTTTTTTAACTTTTAAAAACTTTTTTTCTGTGCCGCTTGGCATTGCGCGATGCAAGTAACGAGCACGACAAATCAGACCAAATTGTTCGTTCGTCGGTTCGAGCTCGAAGTCTGGCGGAGTAATTCCCGTTTCCGTTTCCGTAGAGTAACGGATACGAGTAACGGAAACGGAAACGGGAATACCGCTAAGTCGTGCCCATCTCTAATAGTTAGTCTCAACTAGAGTTGAATCAGAGGGGATCTGGTGAATCAACTCTTCAGTAGGTTCTGTTGCTTCAGTAGGTGTCTTTAGTTGTGACTTCCTATGCTGAGCAACAAGATTTCAGACAAACTCAGGTAAAAAGCAAAGTGCTGTGCTTATTTAAAAAAAGTAAAGTAAAGTAAAGGTCCCCCCTGCACATGTGTGCTAGTCGTGTCTGACTGTTTTCAAGCCAAAGAGCCAGTGTTGTGCAAGTTCGTGGCCATGTGGCCAGCATGGCTGCACGGAACACTGTTTACCTTCCCGCTTTTTATGGCGGTACCTATTTATCTGCTTGCATTTCCATGCTTTCGAACGGCTAGGTTGGCAGGAGCTGGGGTTAACAGTGGGAGCTCGCTTCACTGTGTGGCACCTGGGATTCGAACTGCTGAGCTGCCGAATTTGCAGCCAACATTTCAGCACTCTAGTCCGCTGAGCCATCATGCCCCTTCTCTGCTTATAGACCGCCCCATTACAGCACTCTCTGGGTGGCTTACAAATTATTTATTGTACATTATATTATATATTATTGTGCATTATATTATATATTGCCCTCCCCAACAAGTTGCGTATTCATTTTATGGACCTCGCATGGATGGAAGGCTGAGTGAACCCCAGGTCATGAGCACAGTTACAGCTGCAGTACAGTTGTTCAACCACTGCGCCACGAGGCTCTTTATGGAACAGCTGCATAATCCCACTCAGATAAAAACAGCTAAAGAAGGGTGTTGCAAGCGGGAAGGATCAGCATCCCATCATCCACCCACTCCTCCTCCTCTACTTCAAGCTGTGCTCTCCCCACCCTGCTATGCAGCTGTTCCGTCAAGAGCCACGTTCTTGCACCCTGACCTCGATGAAAAATCCCACCCTTATTACCCAATTGAATTTTAATTCCATGCTTCTCTTAAAAGCTGCTGTTGCATACAGGGCGGGCATGAAGATTCTTCTGTAGCTGTTGACTCTGGTGTTCTCCCTTAATTGTGGAATAATACAGGCTCGTAGCTGATAGAGAAAATAATCAAGCTTCCCTTTGATGTGATGGGTTGGTTTTTTTTTACTGTTTTTGGTATAGCACTTCCATAAAGTAAACTCAGCTCTTGGGTTGGGAGGCTTATATAAATCTTCCTTGGGGAAACTGTGTTAAGGATGATCTCAGCTACTACTTGAAAGCCATTCACTTGGAAATGGCAGCTTTCCAGTCTACAGTACTTTTATTTAAAAACATGTGAGATACACCAAGGTTTTTTCAGCATGGGAGGACTGCTGGCAAATTAACTTCAGGGAATCTTTTCCAGCACTCTGATGGAAGCGAGTTTTAAGTTGCATTATTCATCTTTTTCGGTGTGCTTTATTCCTCCGTGGCTCGACAGATTTGGAAATCCAGGCTGTGATGCAGCAGAATTTATTAAGATGTGCTGATTTTGCTAAGTGTTTTGTACAGGACAGAGCAATCGGGGATTCGCGAAGCTCAGTGTAGTCCGTGATCCATATCTTATGTGCATCTAATTCGTCGATAGCCACCCTGTTGGGTTCACTGTGCGGAGAAAGGCATCACATAAAGCAGGCATGTCCAAACTTCGGCCCTCCTGGTGTTTTGGACCAAAACTCCCAGAATCCCCAGCTTGTATTTCCAATGGCAAAGTACTGTGGGAGTTGTGGTCCAAAACATCTGGAGGGCCGAAGTTTGGACATCCGTGACATAAAGCAAGAAGTAAATGCATGGGTGTGAACAGATAGCAAGAAAAGATTACACCTGATTGCATTGGAAAGAGATGCTTTGCTGGAAGTGATCTCTCTTCAAGTGCCCTCCATCCACCTGGGAATTGCTCCGGAGCCTCTCCCTCCAAAAAAATAGTACTGCTACTGGATCAAGAAGGCACAGCTTAGGCATGGATTGGGGTCAGACTGCCCGCATATAGCTTGCAACAAATGGTCAGAAGCAGTCCAGAACAAGAGCTCTTTCCCTGTCTGATGGCACCATCTGGCACAGAGGATTTACCATATTTTGATCGTGTGGTGGGTCCCACCACCAAGCTTCCATATTGGGGCATGGAGGTGACCTGGGCTCTTGATGGGCTGCCCCAGCAACGTGCAAGGTGTTGTAGGTTCTAGTACCTTGGTCCGGCTTTGGACATGGCTGCATCCATGTTGGGGACATAGTTGTGGACCCTTGGTCTGCTCTATGTGATTCGTCCAAACAAGTGTGGAGAAGGTCATCATGACAAGATCGACTCTCGGAGATAGTGTGACATGGATGCTGTCAGCATGAGTTGGGCACTTTCCTGCCCCAATAGAGTCACAGATCTTCTATAGAAATTGCCACATGATTTTTAAAAGGAACTTATTGCACAACTCACTGGCTTTAGGCAGGCCAGATGCTGTTCTTGTGATCTTTTGCCTATTGGGAAAAGCAATTCCCATTTCAGACCAGAAGCAGGCTACTTCAGCCAATTGCTAGATCTCCTTTTATACACAGGATGGGTCATAAATTGCATGCATGGAAGTGATGCATTGCTTGAATTTCTCTACAGTCACAGAAAATTTGTCCTGAACAAAAGCAGCCCCATTTTACTTGGTTCTTGTTGGATATTTGATTCCCCCCCCCCAAGATTAATATCAATGAGAGATGAAAATGAGAGATGAAAGGTGGACTTTTGGAAGTTTCCCTTTGATAGAGAATGAATGTCCAAGATTAGGGGGAAAGTGGAGGAAATTGCAGGGTAACAGCTACAAAAACCCTATTATTTTCTTCCAAGCAAATATTAACTCTGCTCTCTCTTGATACAACTGAATGAGTGCACTCTCCACGCCATTTAACTCTGTTGGCATTCAGTAATGCCTTCATTGTGAACAGGAGGCTTAGACAATAAGCGTATTAAGCCTCCCATCCGTATGACTTTCTAAAATGCCATTTGAACCGCTCAAGTTGGATTCACTCAAATGAGCAAGTAGCATATGTAGAAAATCCAGACTGTTCGGATGTAGCACCTTCCAGCCGGTAATGTGCCTTCTGAGATATGAACACAGCTTGCCTTTTCTCATATGAAGCAGATTGGTTGGTTGGTTGGTTGGTTGGTTTAGTCAAGTCATAGAATCATAGAGTTGGAAGAGACCTCAAGGGCCATCTAGTCCAACCCCCTGCCATGCAGGAACCCCATCCCAATATTTCTGACAGATGGCCATCCAGCCTCTGCTTAAAAACCTCCAAAGAAGGAGACTCCACCACCCTTTGTGGCAGCATATTCCACTGTCAAACAGCTCTAACTGTCATGAAGTTCTTCCTAATGTTCAAATGGAATTTCTTTTCCTGTAGTTTGAAACCATTGCCCTGAGTCCTAGTCTCTGAAGCCATGGAAAACAAACCTGTTCCCTCTTCAATATGACATCCTTTCAAATATTTAAAGATAGCTATCATATCCCCTGTCAGCCTTCTTTTAGAGAGGCTAAACATTCTCAGTTCCCGAAGCCGTTCCTCATAAGACATTTCTTTCAGACCCTCAACCATCCTGGTCGCCCTCCTCTGCAGCCGCTCGAGGTTGTCAACATCCTTTTTAAATTGAGGTGCACAGAACTGGACACAGTTATGTGCCCATTTTGTCCAACATTGGCTAGGATCCTCTTGGCGTAATTTGCACCATGTTAGACAGATGATCTCCTCACCCACCAACTGAAATGTTTAATTTCCTGATCCCAAGAGCAGTGAGTGACCTGACAGGCATTTTGATCTCTGAAAGTCTCCGGTACCCCTCTTCTACCATCTTACATTTTTGACTTCCTGAAGACAAAAGGGAGTCCTAGGAAGCCTCTGAGCCTGAAACGGGAGGGTAGGAAGCTTTCAATTAAATTAAAGTGAACTTCCCAGACACTGGATGATGACATGATTCTCCTTGTGTAAACATTGTGCAAGAGGATTTTAGCCATTGACTACTAAATAACTAATACTTTTTCTTTAGGTGGATTTTCAGCAACTGAATGAACTACTTTCCAGAGCTTGAAAAAGTTTCTTGTAAAACTGCATCTACCAGGAAACCAGTAGACAAGCAGCCTGGGGGAATTCTGGGAGTTGAAGTCCAAATCTGAAATTATTCCAAGCCTCAAGACCTTTTGTTGCCAAGTCATCCTTTAAACTAGCAGGAAACCTATTCACTAAGTCATAATTCCAAGATCAGAATGGCACATTTCCCAAGGAATTAATTGTGTTACTCATTACTTCTGGGCAGTTAGGATGCCCTTATTATTCCTGCTTCTCTGGATCATGCAGTTTGTTCGCTGCACTGCACATTTTTAACAAACTGTATCATCAAAAGGTCAGAAAAATACAGAAAAATAATCTTTGGTGGCCAATTTGGATCATCACTTCATAGAATAATTGAGTTGAAAGGGGCAGGTGGTAATTTAATCTCTCCTCCCGGTAGAAGGAAAGAACAATAGTGGGGGTGAACAACTGGCTTCAGAGATGGTGCCGGCAGGAACGATTTGGATTCTTGGACCATGGTTTGATATTTCATTCAGATGGGATATTGGGCGAGGATGGGGTGCACCTCACCATTGGTGGAAGGAATCTTTTTGCCAAGAGGCTGGAAATTGTATTAGGAGAGCTTTAAACTGAGTTCTCAAGGGGAGGGAGAAAATTTTCTTAAAGGTAGAGATCCAGAAGGGGTTATGGGGAATAGCCCAAATGTTGAAGTAGGAGCAGGACAAGGAGTATTACAGACCATCAGTGTGAGGAAAAACAGGTCAAGCAAAGGGCTTGTAAGAAGCACACGCAGCCTCAAATGTCTCTACACCAATGCACAGAGCATAGGAAACAAACAAGAGGAGCTGGAACACCTAATACAGCAAAATAAATATGACATAATTGGCATCACTGAAACCTGGTGGGATATTTATGATTGGAATGTAGTTGGAATGACTACCTTTCAAGTATTTGAAATTACAGTATCTGAGAAGCGCTCTCATACCAACTTCAGTTTTCTTTTCTAAAGCAAAACATGCCCAGGATGTTATTCTCTGGAGATATTTATAATCATAGAAAAATACAAACTAAATAATACTTCCCTCACCACTTAGGACTGAAAACAGAATGACATAAAGCCTGAAAAATTCCTGGCAAAATGCCTCTAAAAATGCCTGAACACTCCTTGCTAAGAAACTAGATGTTACTCCTTATACCCTAAATAAGTCAGTCGTTCCTCCTTACATCTAAAAAGTATCTTAAACCAATAGTTACATTAGTTGATTGCCCCAACTATGGCTAATTACAAATCAGTAGCAACATCTGATGTGCTTCTTGCTATACCCACTCCTTCATCTGGTTCATGAACAGGGTCTTCTCCTTGTAGGTCCTTTCACTTGTTCTCCAAAACAATGTGTGCTATGGCCAAGGCACATGCCCACCTTTTCTCCAGGGGCCAAATCTGCATGGGTCTTCCCTCAAACAAAGGGAAGGAATCAGGCCTCCACATCTGCAGGTATGAAAAACCCGTGGTGTACACCATCTGATGCCTACAGTGGAAGAGGCGCATGTGAGCTCACCTCCCTTCTCTTCACATAGCAAGATGAGCATCAGCCTAGACCAGTGATGATGAACCTTTTAGAGACCAAGTGCCCAAACCTAATGGAATGGATTTCAACAGAGGGAAATGTAGGGTGCTACATCTAGGGAAAAAGAATGAATTGCACAGATATAGGATTGGGGACACTTGGCTAGAGAATAGTACCTGTGAAAGGGATGTGGGAATCTTGGTGGACCACAGATTGAACATGAGTCAGCAGTGTGATGCAGCGGCCAGGAAAGCCAATGCGATTCTTGGTTGCATCAACAGAACCATAGTGTCTAGATCAAGGGAAGTGATAGTGCCACTCTATTCTGCTCTGGTCAGACCCCACCTGGAGTACTGTGTCCAGTTCTGTGCGCCTCAGTTTAAAAAGGATGTTGACAACCTCGAGCGGGTGCAGAGGAGTGCGACCAGGATGGTTGAGGGTCTGGAGGAAATGTCTCATGAGGAACAGCTTAGGGAACTGGGAATGTTTAGCCTTTCAAAAAGAAGACTGAGAGGGGATATGATAGCTATGTTTAAATATTTGAAAGGATGTCATATTGAAGAGGGAACAGGTTTGTTTTCCATGGCTTCAGAGACTAGGACTCGGGGCAATGGTTTCAAACTACAGGAAAAGAGATTCCATTTGAACATTAGGAAGAACTTCATGACAGTTAGAGCTGTTCGGCAGTGGAATATGCTGCCACGGAGGGTGGTGGAGTCTCCTTCTTTGGTGGTTTTTAAGCAGAGGCTGGATGGCCATCTGTCGGAAATATTGTGAAGGGGTTCTTGCATGGCAGGGGGTTGGACTAGATGGCCCTTGAGGTCTCTTCCAACTCTATTATTCTATGATTCTATGAT
This sequence comes from Phrynocephalus guinanensis, assembly GCA_037367245.1. Lineage (NCBI taxonomy): Eukaryota > Metazoa > Chordata > Lepidosauria > Squamata > Agamidae > Phrynocephalus > Phrynocephalus guinanensis. The sequence goes on from CM074732.1 coordinate 194,896,034, forward strand.
TCTATGAACTGTGATTCAAAAACCAACTAATTTCCCGCAAAGTGCCAGTACTGTACAACAATTTAACCTGAATACACGTGACTGTGAAGGGGCGATGTTGGGTGCCCACAGAAAGGGCTCTGAGTGCCACCTTTGGCATCCATGCCATTGGTTCGCCAACACTGGCCTAGACAATGTACAGATAGACTCTTAATGCATCAGATTGTACCACGTTTAAAGCAACCTCTTATTTATGCAAGAGTTGTGCTTCTAATTTCTCACTGGCCAAAGAGCCATTTTTGGCTTTGCTTTCTGTGCAGTAGCTGCCAGTATGGGGGCCGTGTGGGAGTTCCATAAAAACCTTTACTGCATGGTCCCTTCGCCGTGTGAAAATTGAGTCTGTTGCTTGCAGTTTTCCAACAGTGCCATTATGCTGTCGCTGTTGTAGGACAGCCTGTCCCGATTACCTGTCCACAGTCAGACTAAGCTCTGTGATGGGATCTCCCATCACTGTATCCGGCTCAGACTTTGGGCTTGAAAGTGTGAAGAACTAAGTTAGGAGTGGGGGACTTGTGTAAACCACATTGCGTCGCCACACGATTCAGCAGTCTCTCAGGCCACCGTGAAGCTAGTAGAAAACTTGAAGTAGAGCCCGTTACTGTGTTTAGCTAAACATGTCAACAAAGTTCCCCCGAGTAAGGCTCCTGGCCACGAACTTCCAGGCTCCCCTGAAGAAATCTCTGCTAACCCTGTGAAAATCTAAGAAACTCGTGGCACAACACTGTTGCAGGTGTAATGAACCTGCAACAGTGTGTAGGATGTGCTGTATATCAGGGGTGCCCAAACTCTTTGTAAGGAGGGCCAGATTTGGTGGCTGAGAATGTGTCAGGGGCCGGTTGCTCCCCAACCCTGCCACCCCACTGCAAGCCCCACCTACTTTCTTTAAAAAAACATGGGGTGAAGGAGGGGGAGGGAGGGGTGGGCCAGCCAGCCGCGGGCCACTCAGAATGGCCTGACGGGCCGGATTTGGCCCCCGGGCCGGACTTTGGGCAGGCCTGCTGTATATGATGTCTAAATTAGGTCCTTAGCATATGCTGTGTATAGGATGTATATGATATCTAAATTAGCTCCCTAGCATATGCTGTGCCAGGTACCCAAGTCCATGCTTGGAGGAACCGCCTGTGGTGTGGTGCTTCACAGAGCTTAAAAGTTATTCTTTGGCACTACATCTCCCATGACTACTGTAGTTCCATGACTACAGATTGAGACATACAAAATAATGCAGGGCATGAGTACAGTAGATAGAAGGACACTCTTCTCCCTCTCACAAAATATCAGAACTAGGGGACACCCACTCAAACTGAGGGTTGGGAGAATGCGAATAGACAGAAGAATTTTTTTTTACCCAGCGTGTTGGTAGTCTGTGGAACTCCCTGCCACAGGATGTGGTGATGGCATTTGACCTGGATGCCTTCAAAAGGGGATTGGACAGATTCCTGGAGGAAAAGTTCATCACAGGTTATGAACCATGATGGAGATGTGTAATTTCCAGGCTTAAAACCAGGGTACTTCAAGAGCCAGATGCAGGGGAGTGGTATCAGGAGACAGATATCTAGTCTCATACGGTCCCAGACGTGTTTGATAGGGCCATTTTAAGATACAGGAAGCTGGACTAGATGGGCCTTTGGCCTGATCCCGCATGCCTCTTCTTATGTTCTTATGTGTATTGGAACCAGGGCTTCCCAAGTCGCACTAGGGCTATCTAAGTAGCAGGAACTCTGTTGTTGCTCACCTCCTCCAGAGAGCCTGTTCTTTCTGAATTTAGCTGTCAGCTTATGGCAATGAGGAGAGATAGTTTTTTTGTGGGAGTGATACATTTACACAAGCTGCCCCTGGTGTAATGCAAAAAGTTTGACGGTTTGGTTTTGAAGGCTTATGGAGAGCCATTAGCTTTATAAAAGACCGGCTCCTCATTTTTAGATACCTGCATGTTTCAGTACTTCTTTTGGAAGCGTACATCTGACCCTAACTTGCCATAAAATTATTATGGGTACCACGGACTTCTGTAAACCTTCTCTAAAGCAGTACTTTATACCTTTGTGTGCTAAACCTCATAGCCGAAAATGTAAGAAGAAAGTGGGGCTTTCTGTCACTTAAATCAAACAAGTGCTTTCTGTATATGTGTATCATTTTATCAAAGGGCCGTGGAAAAGGGAAATTCATGGTAGTGCTTTGGAACAGCTACAGTTTCCATGTGGTCGCCAATATTTCCTGTTTCTAGCAGCAGCGCATTTCCTGTTTCTAATATCAGCCAAGTGCAGAAAGTCCAGATATACACAGAAATAAGCCTGGCATACGTTTGTGCAGAATTTCGGAAAGAATGACAAGGGCTGGAATGCGTGCCGATCCCCCGTGGTACAGGAAAAAGGTGGTCCATTTGTTATTCTAGTGAACAGTTTCCATTATTCTCGAGGACATGATGGTCAGTCCTTAAACCAGACTATTTATGGGAATAAATCCTGGGATTATACATGCAAAGAACGATAGTTCATTCTTATTTGGAAGGAAACCACTGTAACATATACCAGAACCAGGGGACATGCACTCAAATTGAGGGCTGGGAGAGTAAGAACAGGCAAAAGAAAATATTTTTTTACCCAGCACGTTGTTAGTCTGTGGAACCCCCTGCCACAGGATGTGGTGATGGCATCTGGCTTGGATGCCTTCAAAAGAGGATTGGACAGATTCCTGGAGGAAAAGTCCATCACAGGTTACAAACGATGAGGGAGATGTGTAATCTCCAGGCTTAAAACCAGGGTACTTCAAGGGCCAGATGCAGGGGAGTGGCATCAAGAAACAGATATCTAGTTTCATGCACTCCCAGATGAATCTGGTGGGTCCACTGTGAGATACAGGAAGCTGGACTAGATGGGCCTGATCCAGCATGGCTCTTCTTATGTTCTTATGTTAACATCCTTGAGAAAGCAGAACAAGCAGCTAAAAACCAGCTGTTCATCTGTGCAGATCAATGTTGTCCACACTGAAAGGCAGCAGTTCTTTACGGACTTGGGCAGATGCTTTCCACAACCCTGTTTCCAGGGTCCCTTGGACCTGGAGACACCGTGGGCTAAACCTTGAACTTTCAGCATACTGTCAGTACCCTGGGATACAAAACGCAGCAGACATCTTTCCTCTGTCTTTGATCCTTCAAGGCTTCCGTTTGTATTCTTGTGTTTTGAACAGCAAAAAAAGAAAAATCAAATAAGGGAATATTTTCTTTGTTCTGAAGGTAAGTCACAGGAAAAGGACTATAATCCCTTTTCTTAAGAAAGATTTTTAAGAGGGTGGGGGTGGGAATAGATAAGACAGTCAAACACATTTCCCCGTCTCTGTCAGGACTGGGTATGTGGAAGAACTGGGCAAAAATGGCACAGGATTTATGCACTGACAGAAGTGGTGCAGACCAAGGGGCAGTGCTGAATCCATATAGAAGAAATAACATGGGAGTTCAACAGATAGGAAAGATGGGGTCAGATAGGTCTGCCTGCTCATTGGGTCAAGGGAAAATCCAGAAGGTGTGTGTGTGTGTGTGTGTGTGTGTGTGTGTGTGTTGTGTTGTGTCGTTAAAGTCATGACCGACCCGTCGTGACTCCACGTCCATGGCGTTTTCTTGGCAGGAATACTGGAGTGGCTTGCCAGTTCCTACTCCAGGCGCCTACAGCACCTGGTATTCCCTGGTGGTCTCCCATCCAAGTACTAACCAGGGCCGACCCTGCTTAGCTCCCAAAATCAGGCGAGATCGGATGTGCTGTAGCGAGGCTCAAAACAGGAAATATCATTAGTGCATCGTTACACACATGATTCCCTTAGGGAGCAAACTAGCATGAGGCTTCCGAACTTTGGAAGTTGGAAAACAGCCTGCCCCCTGCCCCCTGTGATTGGTCGTCTGGAGTTCAATACATGCTTCATCTGCATACATGATTGCACAGGGACAGGAGCTTTGAAGGAACATTTTTTGGAGAGAAAAGGTGGGAAACAAAAAAAAAGCAGTGTATCATAAGGAAAGAGGAATGAAGTTCTAGGGAACCCCATTGAGCCCAAGCATCCTCCCCTCCCTACTCCATGCTGATCAAGAAGAGAAGTCTTCTGCTCATCCAGCAGGACTTGGCCATGCTCTGTTCCACCACATTCCTTATGCTCCCATAACCTTCTGGAGCACACATAAAGGACTACAAGAGGGAAAGGAGATCACTTCTCCAAGTGGTAGCTACAGTATTCCTCTAGAGCAGGGGTTCTGAACCTTGGGTCACCAGATGTTAGTGGACTCAAACTCCCAGAAGCCTTCCCCACTAGCTGTGCTGGCTCAGAATTCTGGGAGTTGCAGTCCAAGGACATCTGGGGACCCAAAGTTGGGAGCCATTGCACTAGAGGTAGCCCACTGATTACACAAAATGCTACAACAACAAAATACGACCGGCAATTCTAAATTTTAAGTGATGGAATAGATAGAGCAACCGACAAGGACACATGAGAGCTGGTTTCAAATCACCATTCATCCATGGAAACTCTAATTTTAGGAGGGTGGCATTCATAAATACACTCCTTAAATGTCTTCATTTGAAAACTCAAGTCAATTGCAACTCACAATTCTGAATACATCTCAGGAGAGTGTATCTTATTTGCGCCTGACACTGACAAAGTAGATTGGGCCTGACAACCACCACCAATTCATACCTCAGAACAATCAAACTGGGATTTTCCCATACCTGGGCCTGATTCTCCTAAGGAAGACAGATATTCCTTCAGAAATCAGTTTGGATGCCAGCAGTCATTTTCTCCTTGATAGCATCCTAAAGAGCAGAGACATCACTTTGCCAACTAAAGGTCAGGAAAGTCAAAACTATGGTTTTTCCAGTAGTGATGTATGGAAGTGAGAGCTGGACTATAAAGAAGGCTGATCACCGCAGAATCGATGCTTTTGAGCTGTGGTGCTGGAGGAGAGTCTTGAGAGTCCCCTGGACTGCAAGGAGACCAAACCTATCCATCCTGAAAGAAATCAACCCCGAATGTTCACTGGAAGGACAGACTTTGAAGCTGAGGCTCCATTACCCTGGCCACCTCATGAGGAGGGAACTTGGAAAAGTCCCTGATGTTGGGAAAGATTGAAGGTAAAAGGAAAAAAGGACGGCAGAGAATGAGGTGGTTGGACGGTGTCATCGATGCAACCAATATGGATTTGACCAAGCTCCAGGAGGCAGTGGAAGATAGGAAGGCTTGGCAAGCTCTGGTCCATGGGGTCACGAAAAGTCGAACACGACTGAACAACTGAACAACATTGACAGTCATTTTCTCCAGTGGTTAATTGGGAAGGGTTGCTAATTCTCTATAGCAGGGATGGTCATTTTCTCCAGGGGTTAACTTAAAACCGTTCTTTGGAGAAGCTTTTATTTTATTTTATCTTTCTTGCTGCCTTTTCTCTCAGTTCACCTTCAGGCTATTGCTGACCCAGGACTCAGCGGAATCATCCCTTGTTTATGGACCAGTCTATCAAGTTCCTTCCCTCTCCCTCCCCACCCCACCTCCTGTTTTTAGACGCCGAGGATCACAAAAGTGTGGGTATGTGCCTGGATTGACATTTGGGGAAGGCTATTTATTATCTGGGAAGTAACTGGCAATGCAGAGTTTTCGGTAGAGCAGCCTTGCCTTGGTGAAGAAAGACTTGAGCGCAAGTATGCCCAAAGGCAGAAAAGAAGTACACAAAGTGCACCGAGATGAAAGGAGGTCTGGTGATGCAGAACACATACCGTTGAAACATGGAACATGGGAAGGAGGGATCAATGTAAATGGGAGGTGGGGGGTCGTTTTAAAGCAAAAAATTAAAAATCTAAACATTGCAGTTCTTGGTATCAGTGAACTAAAGACCATTGGAATGGGATGTTTTCAGTCAGGCAAACTCCTTTGTTCTGGAAATGACAAATGCAGAAGAATTGGAGATTCTGCAATACTGAAGCAAGATGTAGCACAGGCAGCTTGGGACTATAATGCGAAGTTTGACAAATGATATCAGATTTCTTGGGGAAACTATCAACCTGACCATTACTCAGGTTTATGTTCCAACTACAGATGCTCAAGAAGAAGAAATCAAAATATGCTTTTGCAAGACGTCTGTGAAGATTCTCAGTCATCCAGGTTCGTTTAACTGGGAGTTGAGTCATGGCTACTGGACTTCTTTTTTGAGAGATAGAAACGTTTCGCTGTTCATCCAAACAGCTTCATCGGTCCGATGAAGCTGTTTGGATGAACAGCGAAACTTTTCTATCTCTCAAAAAAGAAGTCCAGTAGCCATGACTCAACTCCCAGTTATGCTTTTGCAAGCATCCAAAAGGGACCTGACAATACACACAAAAATGATATTCTGCTAATTGTAGGTTCATGGAAATAAAGCAGAATCAAATGCTGGAGAATTTGACTGATGAGTCAGAAATGAAGTCAGAAAAAATACTCATAAAATCTGTTCATTTCAAATAGCATATGCATCAGGCAACCAAACATGCCTGTATACATGGATATAACCAGATGGCCAATATAGAAATCAAATGGAAGTATGTATACCAAAGCTTAGAAGACAATCCCAGTACAGTACAGTGGACCCTCATATAACAAGCAGTTTGTTTAACAGAAAATCTGCTTAAAGGAAAAAATTTCCGGAGATAGGGGGAAATTGCTTAACAAAATCGCCTATGGGGCGAATCCGTACAACAGAAAAATGGTCGCGATTAGGGATTCCTCATGCATTCCTAAGGGAAATTTGTCCAAAGGATAATTTGCTTAACAGAATTTCATTTGGAACGAATTAATTCCTTCATATAAGGTACCACTGTATTTGGAAATGCAGTCTCATTCACTCTCTTTAGGCAAGGACCCAGCATCAATCGACCCAAGAACTGATGCAAACAAGACGCAGCTCCTTAGACTTCTGGAAGGAGCTTTCTTTTCCCTGCCCTGGCAAAGAAAGCTAAAGCCTCACCAAGCGGGGTGTGAAAACACTGTGGAAAAGTGCAAAGGAATAGAGGTGCAAACAAGTTAGCGAACCGACTCAAGGCACTGTAGAGCAAGGACCTTGACTTCCTCCCCTCCTGTGTGTTTTGGTTGCATCTGCTCTGTCCACCAAGAACTCTCTGAGTCATTTCCAGTCATCACAACGCTCTGAGGGTGAGGGTGGAGTCCTGAAACAAAACCTCTCCTCCCCGAGCTGTTCTTATAAAGGAGTTACATTCAGCTTCCGTAGTGAATGCCTGTTGCAACAGAAAAGGAGTGAAAGGCAGGGAGAAAAATACAGTGATTCCCCCACCTATCACAGGGGTTAGGGACCCGACCTGACCCGTGATATTTGAAAAGCTGCGATACGCAGGTGCAAGTCGGGTCGGGCCGGGGGGGGGCTAAATGGGGGCTCTTGTACTTACCCCCAGCCTGACGCTGCCCCGAATGGGCCTGCGAGGGCCTTCCCAGGCCTTCTAGGGGGGCCCAAAGGGTCTCCCTCTGAACTGGAAGTGACTTCCGGGTTGCCAAAAATCATTTATTCTGAGGCCTCTGACAGGCCCGTTCAGGGCAGCCCTAGTCCTGAGGTAAGTATGGGAGGCCTGAAACAGGCCTTTTCCCCCTTAACCCAGGGGCCTTTTTTCATATACTATGGTCCCACAATATAGCGGGACCGCAGTATATATGAACCGTGAAAAGACGGGGGACCACTGTAATAGTCATTTTAAAAACATCTCTAAATCAACCACGCAGTTATACTGTCCAGTCTGTCCTGTGATTGAGCTTCTGCAGAAGTTGGAATGAGCTTGGAGGATGTGATGGGGAGAGGCATGGGTAGACATACAACCACCATTGTTGAGTTGTTGTTTTTAAGCTTCCTACTGACTCAGGTCTTGCTAAACCTCACCAACAGTACAGTGGTACCTCTTAAAACAAATTTAATTCGTTCTACGGGTCAATTTGTTTTAATAAAAATTTGTCCTACGAAACATGGTTTCCCATAGGAATGCATTGAAAATGGATTCATCTGTTCCGGAGGCTACGGGTTGCTTTGTTTTATGACAATTTTGTCTTACAAAATGCAGTTTCCCATTGGAATGCATTGGGAATGGATTAATCCGTTCCAGAGGCTAGAATAAAGACAAAAATAACCAGGTGTTTTTTTTCTGGGCACATGCTTTTTGTCTTGCAGAGCATCCCACAGGGAATTTTTTTATGCGAAGCATGCACAGAATTTTATTTCTTCCTACAAGTTTTTTGTCTTTTATTTATTTATTTATTTATTTATTTATTTATTTATTTATTTATTTGATTGATTGATTGATTGATTGATTGATTGATTGATTGATTGATTGATTGATTGATTGAAGAAGTACCACTGTATAAGCAAACATGCTATGTGTTAAACGCAGGAAATACCTTCGAGTAATTGTTAATTATCACTATTGGTTTGGTGTCTGTAGTTAGTTTGATTTTGAATTAACTGAATTATTGTTTATTTTAATTGTTTGACACTGTTTTAAACCACTCGTAGTGGCCTTGTAACCAGATGGGTAGTAGATAAGTCAAATACAGTGGTAAAATGGACCCTTGTATAACAAACAGTTTGTATTACATAAAATCTGTACAACATAAAAAATTCTGGAGATAGGGGAAATTTGCTTATAGAATCGCCTATGGCGCGAATCCATAGAACATAAAAATGGTCATGATGAGGGATTACTCTGTTTTCAATGCATTCCTATGGGAAATTTGTATAAAGGAAAATGTGCTTAACATAATTTCATTTGGAACGAATTAATTCCTTTATACAAGGTATCACTGTACCTCTTAAGATGAATTTAGTTCATTACACAAGTCAATTCATCCTACGAAAAATTCGTCCTATGAAGCACAGTTTAATGTGGATTCCCAGAGGAATGCATTGAATTCGTCTTGCAAAGCATCCCATAGGAGAATTTGTCTTACGAGATTTTCCTATTCCTGGAGATTTCATTCATCTTACAAATTTTTTTGTCTTAAGGGGCCTTCGTCTTATGAGGTATTACTGTAAATAACTAAACAAATAATAATCCCTGGTGAAGGGAAATACTGAAAAACCAGCAAATATGCTTCTCCATCTCCATTCCCAGTTCGTGATGGAAAATATATTGGCACATGTTTATCAAACATTCCCAAGGAGCATGAGGACTAGCACCTCTAAAAGCCTGAAATAACTGAATGTAATATTACTTTGAAGACGGTTGTATTGCCACACTGAAATAGTGCATATATATCGTAAGCACTTGTAAGATGATGCTCTGAGGTGGCAGTTTGTTTGTATTCCACTTTTCCTACCATATGCTCAGAAATGAGTACACGGCCCTTCCCTTCCCCTCCCCCCTTTAGTGGCCCAAGCGGCATGAGTTAGATCAGTGGTTCTCAATCTGTGGGTCCCCAGATGTTCCTGGACTGCAACTCCTAGAAACTCCTTCCAGCACAGAGAGTGACGGAGGCTGCTGGGAGATGCAGTCCAGGAACATCTAGGGACCCACAAGTTTGGAACCACTGAGTTAGATCATACTGGGAAGGTAAGATGGGACCGTGATCATGCAATGTGCTTTGCAGTTGAATGGATTCTTGAACGCAGAACATTTGTATCTTAGTCCCAATGGGGCGTGCTGGCTCAGCAAACTAGAGCACTGAAACTGTCGGCTGCAAAGCCGACAGCTCGGTGGTTTGAATCTCGGGTGCCACGCAGCGGAGTGAGCTCCCGCTGTTAACCTCAACTCTTGCCAACCTAGCAGTGCGAAAGCATGTAAAGGCAAGTAGATAAATAGGTACCGCCATAAAAAGCGAGAAAGTAAGCAGTGTTCCGTGTGCAGAAACGCGTTCAGCCATGCCAGCCACATGGCCACAAACCTGCACAACACTGGCTCTTTGGCTTAAAAACGGAGATGAACACCGCCCCTAGAGCGAGACACAAGCACACATGTGCAGGGGGAAACTTTACCTTTACCTTTACCTTTTACCCAGTACTTAAACCAGTAAACTACACCAGCTCAATACTGCCATCAAGAAGATGCCACCACTGAGTCTGGACATGTTAGCAGCCAATCAGATGAGCATATAATTCACCATTTGGTTTTGGTTTTGGTGCGGTTTGGTTCACCCTAGTTTCTGGCATCCCATGTCTATGTCAATTAAATTCAATCTACCCCATCTCTTTTTGCATGCTGTTCAGCAAATTTCACTTCCAGTGCTAGGGATACAGTTGATTTGGGGCAACTGGGAGTGCTCTGGGTTATCTCATGCTGCAGTCTGTATGGTTGCTTAATTCATTCCCAAATAGAGCTGTGGGTGGCAGCCTCTTTAGTGGTAATTCTGTAGGTTGTGACAGTAGGGAGGATGGTGGATAAATCCCCTCCACTCTTTTATTCTTCTTCGTTTTTAAGAATAGTATTCTAAGAGATGCAGCACTATATCAGATTTAAGAAAGTATCCATTCTAGGTTGATGCATTGCTGTAGCGCTATGGCACTTCCAAAAAAGTCACCCTGGCCCACAGAATGAGAGCCAGGGGAAAAGCTAGGAAAGGGTAGGGGGCATAATTAATCAAAATGATGGACAATATGAAGTGCTGTCTCCATGTGAATGAAAGGATTCCTCAAGCAAAAATAGATCACACAGAATATAAGAGCCTTTCAGTTGCAACACGGATTGCTCCAAATTCTTCCGTCCAGTCACACTCTTACTTTACTATTTATATAAGTCACTGAGTACCATAACCAGTGGTCTTGCTAGCTGGGGGATTCTAAGAGCTGTAGTACAAAAAAGTAACTTTTCTAAGTTCTGGTTAAAAGTTGTATAGCAGTAGTGTCCAAACTTTGACCCTCCAGATGTTTTGGATCACAACTCCCACTGTCCTTTGTCACTGGCAACACAGGCTTGGAATTCTGGGAGTTGTGGTCCAAAACATCTGGAGAGCCAAAGTTTTGACACCCCTGTTGTATATAGGCTACACCGATAAAAAAGGGTTTTGTTATGCAAGGTACAACCTCCTGGCTTGGGAAGAATAAGCCACATATATTACAGATGGGCTTTTGCCAGAAGAATCCAAGTTTGAGATACACGCTGAGAAGTCAAAACTGTCTCAAGACATCTTTACAGGCTATTTTGTAATAAGGTGGTAATAAAATACCCTTGGTCTCCATTTATTTTGTCATTTTGAAAACAGAACAGTGCCTGTGAAATATGAGCAACCTCCAGCAGAAATGCTTCCAGCAGTGACATTCCAAGAGATCCACAAAACCTGCATTTCTAGAATTCCTTGATTTATATGGGTTTTGTTGTTTTTGTTATAAAGCAGGTCATATATGTTTGTCTTTTTAAAAAAAACCCAAATCGTAACTCATTGCAAACATAAGAAGATGTATTCCCTTCACTACTTTTTCTTTTTGACTCTGTCATTCTCCAATCCTTTTAGGTTTTGGCTGGAAATGAACATACTTTTTGAGTTGATAAACAGGGTGGATTTGATTTAAATCACTTTGATTTAAATCACTAGTCAGTAAGGCTCGATTTAAATCATGATTTTCTACATAAAGACTCATTTTTGCTGGAGCTGTTGTAATAGTAATATTTACAACCAGATGAAGGTTTCATTTTTCAAATTATAACTTTTCAGATTAGTTTTACAGTTATATCGGAAAATTACCGGTTTGATGGTTATATATACCATTAGAAATACATAGATAGGTAATTATGAAATTATTGCAAGGTAAACTATCTCCAGTTTAATAGGTTAATCATTCATATTTGGACAACTGTTCTGTTGTATTTTATTGGAAGGAGAAAAATAATCATTACATTAATAATAATTTAAATATTTTTATTTAAGCAAAACAATAACATATAGCATTATATATGCTTTTATTTGCTTAAACATCCATGTTTGTTAACTGATGTGGTTAAAATATCTTTTAAAAAACTTTGACTGACAGTCATTGACTACATCAGCCAGGTCCACATGAAAAACTTAAAATATACTGTTGTCTACAGCTCACTAATCTTCATCTTCATTTTCTTGTTTGTTCGTAATCTAGAAAAGAAAAACAAGCTTTCCTGCTTTATCGGGTCCCAAATGATTTCTCAATTTAGAATGAATGGGTCCAAAGGAAGAGACTATTCTTTCTGGTCTACTTCTTTTGGCCATTTTTTTTTTAGTATTCGTATATAGTATTCGCATATTGGCTTGTATTGTATTATATTTTTGTATTTTTGTTCTATATTGTTTCTGTATTCTGTATGTATTGGGGTTGTAGTTGGGCAGTTGCTATTTGGTGAAGTGTTGTACACCGCACAGAGTTCCCTATGGGAAAATTGGGCGGTCAATTAGTGCAATAAATAAATAAATAAATAAATAAATAAATAAATAAATAAATAAATAATTTTTTATTTTAAAATTTTTATTTTCAATTTTTATTTTATATAAATAAATAAATAAATAAATAAATAAATAAATACGTACGTACATACATACATACATACATACATACATACATACATACATACATACATACACCAGCAGGACAAGTTACTGCTGTTTAAAAGTGAAATCATTACTTCAGCCATCTCTAAATCCAAGCACTTAAGTGACTTCTACCAGTTCACTGGTGTGACTTTCTTTAAGATATTGTTGGCAAACATATATTTCCTGAATGGTCCCCCCCCCAGCTCTGAAGTTTATTATAGTTTGCATTACAGATGGATGATCACTGGATACCTGTTGGGAGTACTTCGATGGGGGGTTCCTGCATGGCAAGGGGTTGAACTAATGGCCCTTGAGGTCTCTTCCAACTCTGTGATTCTATGATTCTATGAAGAAAAGAAGTCCAGTTGCCATGACTCAACTCCCAGATAACCTCACCTGGATGACTGAGGATCTCCACAGGCATATTGCTATGGTCTGTGGTTCCCTTTTAAAAAAAAGGATTTAAACCCATTATTGTAATGTAGGTGCCATCAAAGGCAGTAGCCATTGTAATTTAACGGTGCATGCTTTGTTGCTTTGCATGTGCTTTCATGTTGTTTTTATTATTGTTTTAGAGTGATATTTGTTTGGCTCTTTTGTAATTGTATATTTGTTGTTTTTAGTTTTTAATAGTTGTCCTCCACCGATGTATGCTGCTTTGGGTCCTTCTAAAAGAGAAAGATTGGATCAAAGTGAGATGAGATGAGATGAGACAAGATCAGACAAGACAAATAGTTCTAAGCTTTACTAAGCTAAAGGGATATCACTCCTAGACTGATATATTTAGCAACACACTATGCTAGTGGGGATTATTGTAGTTGTAGTTCTGGAGGGTGCCAAGTTGTGGAATGCTGGTATACCGACCTGTAACCTAAATGGAACATCCTTATTGAGGCACAGTGTATCTCTGACAGATGCATTCCAGATAATTATTGCTGCTGCATTATACTTACTGCAGGAAATATCAACATATCACCCCTACCCTGGCCACGCTGCACTGGCTGCCGATTCGCTTCCGCATTGATTTCAAGGTTTTAGTGATGACATACAAAGCCCTAAATGGTTTAGGACCTTGCTATCTGACAAAATGGCTCCTGCTGCAAAATACTGCCCATAACCCCTGATCCTCTCAGGCAGGGCATTTGAGGGTGCTATTGTTGAAGGAGGCCTGTAAATCTTTCACAAGAAATTGGGCGTTCTCAGTGGTAACTCCTCACCTCTGGAATCAACTTCTCTCTGAGATTTGTTTGGCATCTTCCCTCCCGGTCTTTAAGAAACATCTAAAGATGTACCTATTTAAAAAAGCTTTCCCTGCATATTAATATATGCTATGAAGGATTCACTGTTTATGCACTTTATATTTTTGTTTGTTTTTAGGCCATCTTTGCTCCTGTTTGATGCTCAGATAGATATTGTTTTATTTCTTATTATGTTTTTACTATTGGATTGTTTATTTATTGTGTGTCTTGATTGATATTTGTTCAACTTTGTAAACTGCCCAGAGTAGCTGTGCAGCTAGATGGAGCGGTGTATAAATAAATAAATAAATAAATTAAATAAATAAATAAATTAAATAAATAAATAAATAAATAAATAAATAAAGGGAGCAGTGTATAAATAAATAAATAAATAAATAAATAAATAAATAAATAAATAAATAAATAAATAAATAAATAATCATGATGGGCTTGGGAAAGAGAGCGCAAAATAGAAACAAGAATATTTTTTGAATATTTTTACCCCACCTTTCTCTTTGGAAAAGGATCTAAGGTAGTTTACAAAAGGGACAATATACAGCCCAGAACATTTAAGACATATTCAGCTTAAGAACAGGGAATTAGAAGAGGCATCTTACAACATTAAAAGGAACATTAAAGCTACAAAGCTTAAACTGTAAGACATTTAGTATGTTCATTACTATTATTTATTTTTAAGCAGGTTTTACAGTCTTATAGCAATAATAGTATTATTGTTTAGCAAAACATCTAATTTCTTTCTTTTTTTAAAGTAAACTCTTGGTATAGGGTGATTACTCATGAATTTTCCTACATGGGTGTCTCAAGTCGGAATGGGATATGGAAATCTGTTTCTCTTGTATTGGATCTAAGAAATCATGACCAAGCAATGGTTGGAATCTTTCTTTATGTGTTACACACTTTGCAATTTGTTCTGCGCCATCAAGTTGTTTTTTAAAGTTATGGCAATCTTTATAGTTGCTTTCAGTATATAAGATCTCCATTGCTACCCCACCCACCCGCAGCGAGTTTCTGTTCCTGAGGGATTTGAGCTCAGGGGGCTCAGGGGGCTAGAGCATTGGAAACTGTCGGCTACAAAGTCATCAGGTCAGCGGTTCGAATCCCGGGTGCCATGCAGCGGAGTGAGCTCCCGCTGTTAGCCCCAAATCCTGCCAACGTAGCAGTTTGAAAGCATGTACAGTAACCCCCTGCCATTTCGCGGTTCAGGTACTGCGGTCCCGCTACATCGCGGGATCGCAGTACCTGCACCGCGGGGGGTGGGGGCGTGGAGGGCCATCTGGTCGCTCCGTGCGCCCCCCCCCCGCACCTCCGAGAAGCCTGAAAAGCCTCGGAGCCATGGGGCAGCGGCGGGGAGGGACGGCGAGGGCCTCCAAGCCGCGCGGGAGGGCTGCGGGGAGGGACGGCGTCCCTCTGCGCAGCCCTCCAGGGCGCCTTCGGAGGGCCTCCGAGCCGTGCGGGGCGGGTGCGCGGAGGGACGGTGTCCCCCTCCGCTGCCACCCTGGGTGCCTCCGGAGGGACTCTGAGCCGCACGGGGGGGCAGCGGGGGCGATCGGGTCGCTCCGCGCCGCCCCCATGCTCCTCCAAGGCTTTTATGAGCCCCCCCGCCCCCGCCCCCCCACCTGCTTCCGCATATCGCGGATTTTCATGGATCGCGGGTGGGGTGGTTCCCTAACCCCCGCGATCGGCGGGGGGTTACTGTAGATAAATAGGTACTGCCGTAAAAAGCGGGAAGGTAAAAACAGTGTTTCCCTGCAGCCATTCCAGCCACATGGCCACAGACTTGCACAACTCTGGCTCTTTGGCTTGACTACGGAGATGAGCACCGCCCCTAGAGTTGGACATGACTAGCGCGCATGTGCAGGGGGAACCTTTACCTTTTTTATCCACACTTCAGTCTAACACAATGTGCTACTGCAGCACACTAGCTCATTGCTGTGATTTAAATCTTGCTTTATTGTGGTTTCATTTCCAATCAACATTTTCCTTCTGTTTTTAAAAACTCTCCACCAGAAATCTTGTCTCGCTCATATGAAAAACTCAGAGATCTTTGTTGACATGGTCTTCTGTTCCTGGATGGATCCCTCATTCTATGCATAAATTAACCTCTGTCCCAAACGCCTAATTCTCCTGGGGATTTTTTTTAAAAAATTAGGTCTGTGTTTTGTCAGCACTTTGATCCGGGATCTCTCTGAGGCTGTGAAGTCATTTTGAAAAATGACATTATTAACTGTTTCTCCCCTTCTCCACTCCTTTCTTCAGGGGGGGGGGGCATGGTGGATTTTATGGGCCAGGAGTGCAGATAAAGGAATTAAGGGTACACCCTTTTGTTAGCATCTTTTGACCATTTAAGGAATTTTTATGAAGAAGCAGCTGAAAGGGCAGCAATCTGATGGCACAGCACAATATTTTGTCACTATTGAGACACTCTTGTGGATGGATCGTGCTTGCCGGTGTTGGGAAGGGGACCCTAGCAGTCAGCCTTCCTCTACAATATGTTTGCTCTTTTGCAAATCTGTCACAGCCGTACAAACTACACACACACACACACACACACACACACACACACACACACACACACACACACACACATAACCTCATGCACTATTTCTGCCAGATCTTGAACTGTTTGTGCTCATTGGCACTTGTAATACTTTGGATAAACTCAAGCAGACCTGCCCAAGACTGGACATTTGGTGGAGGTTGGGTCTTCTGCTAGAATTCCCCCTCCCCTTCCTGGTATGCCTGTTTATCGTACGTGTCTGACATCATCTCAACAGTCCCCCTTTGGTCCATTAATTTGAACTCAATTAAGTGATCAGCATAATCAGAGGGTACAGCTCATTTTGGAATCTAAGACTGTGTAGGAGCATAAGAATCTGCCGTAATACATTGAATCAGTTATTGGTCTATACAGTATAGCTCAATATGGTCAACTCTAACTTGCTACAGCAGTAGTTCTCAACCTTCCTAATGCCACAACCCTTTAATACAGTTCCTCATGTGTGGTGACCCCTTGCTCTGCTTGGAAGAGGCCCCAAGCCCCCTCTGGCAGGCCACTGCTGCAGGTGTCATATAGAGAACTTCCCTCTAAAGGTGCCCTCAGCCAATCGCAGCCTCTGTTGCCATTGACTGACAGCCCCTCCAACCTATCAAGCTGTAGCTCACTCTTTCCCCCCTTCCTCCCCCACCCTCCTCCAGACCCAAGCAGTTTGTGTCTTTTTCTTCACTGGCTCATGGCACCCCTGTGAAATGGTCGTTCAACCCCCAAAGGGGTCCCGACCCCTAGGTTGGAAACCACTGCGCTACAGAAACTACCCAGAATTCAGGAAGCATTTTTTCTAACCTACTTTTATCAGGTGTTGAAATCCATCAAATAAGTCACCTGCTGAATGATTCTTTAACAGTAGAGATGGGCACAAATAAAAATAATTGTGTTTTGTTTCATTTTGTTTTTTGCGAATTTTCACAAAAAATCATTTCATTGTTTCGATAATTTGTCATTCGTTTTTACCCGCTTTTTTCCGGCACCCACTGCGCGGCCCCTGGGGCCCAGTCGGGCGTGGGAGAAATAAAGAGGGGGAGCGGCGTTGGAGCTGCACTGCTATGGCCGCCGAAGTATGGCCTCCTTCTTATCACCCCTCCCGATCAGCCCCATGATAACGGGTCGTGGGAAGGAGATGCAAGGGGGGCAGCTTTGAAGCCGCACTGCTCTGGCCGCCTAAGTGCGGCCACCTTATCTTCCCTCCCGATCGGCCCTGTGATAATGGGCCGCGGGAGGGAGGTGCAAGGGGGGCGGCTTTGAAGCCACGTTGCTCTGGCCACCTAAGCGCGCCCTCCTTATCTCCCCTCCCCATCGGCCCCGCGATAATGGGCCACGGGAGGGAGGCGCAAGGGGGGCGGCTTCAAAGCCGCGCTGTTCTGGCCGCCTAAATGCGGCCTGCTTCTTATCTCTCCTCCCGGGGCTGGGCTGAGGTTCGAGCCCGCCGCGTCCCTTGATGGCAACAACGAGGTGCATGCTCTCTCCGTGCAGCTCGGCGCAAAAGGACCTCCGGACCAGCACCAGGTAGGAGACATCTCCGCCCCCCATTAATGAAACAAACCTAACCGAACCAATTTTTCTTGGTTCGGTTCGGTTCGTGTAAAATTTGCCCCTAGGATTGTTATTCGTTTTGTTACGTAATGAAACAAATAATGAATAACAAAACAAAAAAATTCAATTCGTCCCCATCTCTGATAGGCAGTATTCCAACATAGTTCAGGGTTTAGGTATCTGGCTGCAGAGCGAGAGGTTGGAAGTTCAATTCCCCACTGGTCCTCCTTGATAGGGGCTGGTCTAAATGATCCATAGGATTCGTTCCAGCACTGCCGTTCAAAGGTTATTATTATTACTATGGCCAGAAGTCCAATATGAGCCCAGTTCTTCTGTTAGATGTTCTACCATCTGAAAGCGGACTGATTGAGCAGCAAGTACGGGATCTGTCAGCACAAATGAAACTTTGGATGCCTTGAGGAAGTGCTTGGTTGGTGCAGAAGCTGGACAAAACAGGACCCCATACGTGGGGTAGACTTCTTTTTAATCCTCTGCTTTCGCTGCATTGTCCTGGACAGTTAATGAAAAGCCAGCTATTTTGCAAAAGAACCCCTATTACATACTATACTTAGCTTACAGTCCTTGGTTCGTTTATACAGTTTTTGCCATTGTACGTGTTGGGGAACACTGGCATATCCAGTCAAGAGGTCAACAACAATGGCTTTAAAAAAACAATGGCTACACCTGACATCCACATTTTCCTTGATTCTTGTATTAGACACAGCCTACTTGTTGTAGAAGAGTATGGGACAGGTGTGTACAGATGCCCTAAGTACATCATCTTGCCTGATTTTGGAAGCTAAGCAGGGTCAGCCCTCGTTAGTACTTGGATGGGAAACCACCAGGGAATACCAGGTGCTGTAGGCACTTGGAGTAGGAACTGGCAAACCACTCCAGTATTCCTGCCAAGAAAACTCCATGGACATGGAGTCATGGCGAGTCGGTCACGACTGTAACAATGCAACACACACACATGGGACAGGCGCAGGGGAGAATCCCCATTGGCTGGGAGTCTGTCCTTTCCCTTTGCTCCTCGTTTTGCTTGGCCTCTGAGGTCTATGTATTCTTCCATTTTTAGTGCTCACAAAGCCTTGGTGCCCAGAAAAGTGTTATCTGGCTCAATGTCTGTGTATTATTTCGTCCAAGTCCATTTTCCAGCCCTAGGAGAGGTTGTGATAAATAAGCCTTTGGCTGGTGGATTTGTGTGTATTGTTCACTATAGCAACAAGCACAAGCAAAAACCAAGTCAGCAACTGGCATAGAGCTATAAACACATATATATTTTTCCTGACACTGCCCAGAGTTTGCTTAATTCCTCTGGTGTTGCCATACAACGGCAACCTGAGCTATCCATTTTTAAGGTAAACTGAACTTGCAGCCTTTCCCTTTGTCGCACAATTTTCATGTGTCACTGGCATCAAGTTCAGGTTCTGGATGTGGGGAGGGCATTTGTAGACATCGGACCTACATATACGTCTGCTCAACACTTGCCTACTATTATTTACTTACCCTGTTTCCCCGAAAATAAGACCTACTTGCAGTTTTGCCTCTCGCTGAAATATAAGGCATCCCCCCGAAAATAAGGCCTCCCCGATAATAAGATAACAATAAATGTGTACCATATTCTTTGTGGAAAAATAAGACATCCCCTGAAAATAAGACCTAGCGCATCTTTGGGAGCAAAAATTAATATAAGATACTGTCTTATTTTCGGGGAAACAAGGGCACTTACTTTTCTTCATTATATTTGTCACAGCTTACCTCCAATAAGTTCAAAGTATCTCTTAATCTCACAACAACCCTGTGAGGGAACCTAAATGCCACTGGCCAAAGGCCATTCAGTGAGTTTCATGGCCAAGTAGAGATCTGAACCCAAGCCTTCTGAATTTCTGATCCAGCACTCTAATGATCCCAACACCCCACCTTATTCCAGGTTGATGTTACTTTGTGGGTTCAAGGAATGCTGAAAACCTAATAGTCGTTATCATAATCATTATTGAAACCATTTTTAAAAAAACTTGGAAACCTTTTTTCCCTAAAAAGGACTTCAAGCAGCTTCCTACACTGTGTTTCCCAACCTGAATATTGTGACTCCCAGGGGTGTGTGTGTCACAAAATGTGTTCTGGGGGCTCATGTTAAATAATTTATTTCTTTACCTTTCAGGGCCAGATATTAAAGTTAGCATGTGCGGTATGTATATGTTTGAGGAACACACCTTGTGGAAGAGAAAAGAAACTATTTTCTATATATACATGTCAGCAATAAAATTAAGTGCCCGGTTGCACCAGAAAGGGTTGCTTTGTCGGGGGCAGTGTCAATAAATCAATATAAGCAATCAATCAATCGATTCCACCTATCAAGGAATCACTCCATCCCAATCCTGAAAAGTGGGCATGGATTGGGATGGGGGGGAGTGCAGCTCCCCATACATCATATGATCATAATGTGTGTGCCTAGTAGTTACTGTTTTTGCATCTAGAATTTTAATTTTGTTTGTTCATTATTAAACACATGACAAGATGATGAGCAAGCAGTGAATGAAGGGTTTGGTCGCTACAAAATATATGAGGTGAGCCATCCATCATCTGACTGTCATCTCCCCTTCCACCTCCCCTCTTTTCACAACGTGTAGTCCTCGTGTGCCTCTAAAGAGTTTAGCCATTGCAGCGCCTACGTAGTTATGAACAAAACACAGACGCTTCAGGGTGTTTTCCCCCCACAAAAGTTGGAGAAATAAAATGAGGGACTGAAACAAAGGGCCATGATTTTGATTCTAAAAATTTGGAAAAGGTCCAAATGTTGACCTGCTAGAGTTGAAATGCAGCTACACCTGGCCAACTTTTTGGATACTGGTCTCTGCTGCTCTGCCTTTTTAACAGCTGTTGGATCTGTAGCACTCTAGTTAGATCAGTTAGTGATAATCTTTCTCTCTAGGTTTGCAAAAACATTCCTGCATGTGATTCACCAAGCTGGTGGCAAAAGCCCAAGAACAGGATAAACCGGTTTGTTTTCTCTAGGGCTTTCTAAAATGTAGGATGCCATCTATCAGGGAAGCAGCTGGCTGGGGGTTGTGGGGGAGGGATGTGGTTCAGAAAGTCTCTCTCTGCTTACCCACAAGCAGCTATTACTAGGCCAGCATCTATGGAATGTCAGCCTGAAGGGTCACAAGGCTGATCTAAGCCAACCATTTTCAAATTTCCGTTTCATAATCTGAACAGTCCTAAACCCAGCAAGACACAGCAATCGGTATCGCCTACTGGAGTGAAGGACGCTCCAACAAAGTCCTGTAAATTGACCACCACCCCTATTACAACTGGACTTCAGATCTGCAGCAGATTTGGTAGAGATGTAGTAGGCAGGTTGCATCAACAGAAGCATTGCGTCTAGATCAAGGGAAGTGATAGAACCACTCTATTCTGCTCTGGTCAGACCCCGTCTGGAGTACTGTGTCCAGTTCTGTGCACTTCAATTTAAAAAGGATGTTGACACTCTTGAACGGGTCCAGAGCAAGGCGACCAAGATGATTGAGGGTCTGGAAGAAATGTCTTACGAGGAGTGGCTTCAGTAGCTGGGAATGTTTAGCCTTACAAAAAGAAGACTGAGAGGGGATATGATACCTATGTTTAAATATTTGAAAGGATGTCACATTGAAGAAGGGACTGGTTTATTTTCCAAGCCTTCAGAGACTAGGACGCAGGGCAATGGTCTCAAACTACAGGAAAAGAGATTCAGTTTAAACACTAGGAAGAACTTCATGACAGTTAGAGCTGTTCGGCAGTGGAATATGCTGCCACGGAGGATGGCGGAGTCTCCTTCTTTGGAGGTTTTTAAGCAGAGGCTGGATGGCCATCTCTTGGGAGTCCTGCGATGGGGGTTCCTCCATGGCAGGGTGTTGGACTGGGTGGCTCTTGAGGTCTCTTTCAACTCTATGATTCTATGAGTCAGATTTGGGGAAGCATAAGAGGGTATCCTGTTGACCATCCTGACTGCTACCATTGGTGTTGTCAACATTCAGGCGGCTCTTTGCTATGTAAAGCTTGCCATCTTTTTTCGTGCGGGCAATGTGGACAAGATATCTTGCAGCAATATCAAGTAATTTCTTGGAATTTTCAGTTGTGGATATAAAAGTACAGTATTCTACATTCATAACCCATAGATTTTTTTTAAAAAAAGTGAATTGATAACACACGAGAAAGACCTGTACAACGAGTCAGCTTTTCAGGGAAGCTGACTCTGGTCTACCAGTAGTTCATCCTGGAATTTGCATTTCTCTACAGTGTTTGGTTGTTCATGAGGACCGAAGAATGCAGCAAACATGAAATGTCCTCTTCTCGCTCACTGATAAACTGTGTCTCATGATCCTAGATGTTCTTGTTTTGTCACTCAAATAGAATTAGTTCATTCTGTACAACATAGCTGCATGTTATTTAACATTCATACAAGAGATGGTCTTTATGCAATCGTCACATGCTTTACCATAACCATTGCTGGCCCAACTCACTTAGAAAGAAGCTTATGGTTTTGTTCACATTCTATTTTGATGAGCCAGTCCATGTTTTGTGAAAATACAGAGTCCAAAGTTCCAAATCTCATCAGAAACAATGTGTGATCACAAATTGAAATGTGATCACAAGAGGTTAATTACAAAGATTCGGCACATAGTTCCCAAAGCTGGTCGATTGCAAAATATGCATTGAATGAGGAGACTACTGCAGATATTACATTCCCCATAGCATGTTGGAAACTGGGTATTGGCTAGAAAAGGCACAGAATTGATGTCAAGATATGCACACTCTCCAGGCCGCTGATGTTTTACATCTTCTGCCAGAGAATGCACAAATCCCTTTGACCATATGCTCATTCCTCAAGGCTTGTTAGAGATTATGTAGATTGACCAGAAAATGTTCTCTAGATGAATCAAAACCCTACAAAATCAGCATCCTGATTCATGTGGACAGACAGCAGGGGATTTCCTTCTTAGACTCATCATTGTCTGCTGGGCAGAGGAGAGACAAAACCGAAAACTAAAGGCTAATGCTCTTGCTTCCCTCTAGAGTCAGAGGATCATAGAATAATAGAGTGGGAAGGGGTCTAAAAGGCCATCAAGTCCAATCTCCTGCTCAATGTGGAAGTCAAGTCAGATGGTTGTCCAATTTTCTCTTGAATGCCTCCAACAGTTGGAGCATCTACCACCTCTGGAGGTAATTGGTTCCGTTGTTGTACTGCTCTGCCATTGTGTTTTTTTATGATAGTCAGCCAAAGTTTGGCTTCCTATAGCTCTTAAGCCCATTGTTGCGTGTCCTGCATTCTTTGGGGTGATTTAGATCACATCCTGCCCCGCCTTTATATAACTACTTTTCAAGTACTGTATTTGAAAAGTGCTATCATATCTCTCATCAATCTTCTTTTCTCAAGAAGAAAAGTTACATCGCGTTGTTGGACCATATTCATCTTTTGATCTATTACAATTCTTCGTCATAGTATTACTGAGCCAACTATCCTCCATCTTGTAACTGTGCATATCTCCTCACCCGTACCCACCCACCCACCTAGGTATAGTACTTTGGGTAAGAGTGCCTATCTGCTTTAATATTGATTGAAAAGGACATATTCATTTGAATAACTGATTTGCAGACCTGCTCATCTTTTAGGTGCTGAATTACACGTTTTTTACCCTCCCCCCCCCAAGCTTCTGCATCCACATTGTGGCTCCTCCACTCAACATTCAAACACACTCTGCTACTTGCAGTCTATGCAGTTTTATTGGATTATAGGATTGCTTTAACGATGTCTTCTTGCATCAGCTTTGTTGTTGTTCAGTCATTTAGTCATATCCAACTCTTCGTGACCCCATCAGCTTTAGGAGCCACCCAAAGGGCTGGCTTTAGCCAGGGGCATAGCTAGGGTTTTCAGTGCCCAGGGACAAAATCAGTTTTCACACCCCCTACCCCCTCACACACACACACACACACACACACACACACACACACACCTCTCGCTTGCTCAGGTGTAGCATCCCAGGCAGCTTCTTGGAGCTCAGCAGACGCAAGGCCAGTGGGAACCTTGCATTCTGGTGCCACGGCGTCTCCTTCCTGGCCCGGGTGCCCTGCAGCTGAGGCAGTGGTGGCGGCGAAGGGGCACGGGAGGAGCCTTGTTCCCCGGGCGCCCCTTCCAGGCTGCTCTGCCACCTCAGCTGTGATCCCATTATGGGCTTCCCTCCCTCCAAGTGTGTGTGTGTGTGGGGGGGGGGTTAAGCCATGCAGTGGACGGCCCGGTGCAGGTTGCTTTCTAGCTGGCGAGCCTCTGGGGCCTGGGGCACTCCTGCCGGCTGTAGTGCAAGGAGTGCATGGCGCCCCGCCTCAGCCGGACCCCTCCGGAATTCTGGCACGACCCCTCTACCGGCTCGCGAGATTGCAGACAATCCCTGCAGAGGCTGAGTGGGGCACTGGCACCCTAACTGATGCTGCACCCAAGGGCAGATGCCCCTCCCGTCCCCCTAAATACGCCACTGGCTTTAGCACAGTGGTTCGCAGCCTTAGATCTTCAGATGTTCTTTGGACTCAAACTTCCAGAAGCCTTTGCCACAAGCTCTGTAGGCCAGGATTTCTGGGGGGGGTGTAGTTCAAGAACATTTGGGGACCCAGGGTTGGGAACCACTGCTTTAGCAGAAGGGAGTACTTCACTGTCAAATCAAAAACTTTTCTGTTGAAAGCATATGGTGCAATGGTTAACTTGCTGTGTGCGCGTGTGTTGCATCGTTACAATTGTGACCAACTCATCATGACCCCATGCCCATGGAGTTTTCTTGGCAAGAATACTGGAGTGATTTGCCAGCACCTGTTATTCCCTGGTGGTCTCCCATCCAAAGTACTAACCAGGGCCGACCCTGCTTAGCTTCCGAAATCAGGCAAGATCAGATGTGCTTAGGGCATCTACTGCAGCTGTAACTCTGCTCACAGCCTGGGGTTCAATTCAGGCACCAGGCTCAAGGTTCACTCAACCTTCCATCCTTCTGTGGTTGGTAAAATGAGTACCCAGATTGCTGGTGGAGGGGGGCAATGTATAGCCTGCATCATTATTTGTAAACCGCCCAGAGAGGGCTTTAAGTGCTATGGGGCAGTATATAAGCAGCACACTTTTGCTTTACCTCCTGAATTGTACAAGTCAAACAGCTCCTAAGGCACAAGAATTGTTGGGGGTGGGAAGCACTTGGCAGTCTAGATTCTTTTAAAATGCAAGTTGCATTTCTTTCTGTCATGCGTAACATGAGCAATGAGTTGAACGGCTGCCAAAACAAAGTTATGTACGGAGGGAAAAATATCTTGTATTTGAGCTTTGGCAGCATTGTCTTATGAAAATTAAACACCAATTCTGATGGTATAAACTGCCCCCCAGTGAACCCCATAAATACCTTATGTATGGGCATACCTTGTTAAAATGCCTACCTAGTTCTGAGTGTGATTCAAGTGTCAAATTTTTGCACCCCATGCTGCCCTTTATGGGGACCTTTTTTACACAGAAGTTGGGCCATGCTTTGTTTAGAAGTATTGCCAGTAAAACCCACAGCCTCCCCAATAAAACCCACAGCCTCACGTTGACTTCGGAACTTTGCCAAGTATATAACTAGCCCTCTAGCTGCATCCCCCTGATTGCACCAGGGTTCCCTTCAGCTTAAGCAACATATTCTAAGCCAAGTCTAGGAAAAGAGGTTGTTCTTCAGGAGTGGGAGGACTTGGTGAGATTTTGAGTGTGAGAGCCAAAGGGGAAGAAACAGCACACTTGTTCGGAGAGCGGCTAGGAGGCAGAGAAATAAGGAAGGTTGGGTGGGGGGAATCATGTATTTAGACTAAGACGGTTACTTCACGTCCCTCTCATCGCGGTTTGCGGTTATGCTTGGGAACAGTATGAGAAAATGTTACTCCACGTCCATTGCATGACGGCGAAATCTCGACCCGACCACGCCTCCTGAACTGGTTTTTAAGTGTGATGAGCCATACCTCTCCTTGACCTCGGGAATTCTCTTGTCGCGGTTCCTGTTTTGAGACAAGTGCCTGTGAAGTAAGGCTCGTCGCGCAACCTACGCATTCTCTATCTAGTGGCAGGAGTGCGAAGTTGCATTCTCCAGTACAATCCCAATGGCGTAAACAATGCATCACAGAGAGATAAGAAGGCATAAAACCTCAAACTTTGCTGCTTAACGCATGAAAGGCAAAGTTACGAAGAATCGAAATATCGAAAAATGAAAGGTCGGACCAAAAAGGGGGAAACGAAGGCAGGGAAATACAGATATTGTCACAAAACAAGACGTGAAGTAACAGTCATATCGATACCATCGATCACGCCCATGGGTAAACAGAAACAGGGACAGAACCGGGACAAGACCACGTGACGACGAACGACGTTATCACGAAACAAACGTAATCTCGAAACGAGGAAGGATGTGAAGTAACCGCCTAGAAGTAGAGATGGGCACGACTTAGCGGTATTCCCGTTTCCGTTTCCGTTACTCGGTTCCGTTACTCTACGGAAACAGTAACGGGAATTACTCCACCAGACTTCGAGCTCGAACCGACGAACAAACAATTTTGGTCTGATTTGTCGTGCTCGTTCCTTGCATCGCGCGATCGCGCGATGCCACGCGGCACAGAAAAAAAGTTTTTAAAAGTTAAAAAAACCCGGTTCCCGGCTGAAAAGCAGGCGGAAAAATGCCTGCCGTGCCTCAGGGCACCTACCAGAGGGGTTGTTTCTGGAGGTCCCCGGCCTCCCCCCCCATCCCCCATCCTGGGCTGCTCTGGTGGGACTCGCCGCAGGCTCGCAACCAGCAAAAAGCCCAGTCTCGCCGCCGGCCGCCGCAATTAAAGCGCAAGCAAGCGGCACGGACGGCACAGGAAAAAACTTTTAAACTCTCCCCCCACCCATTCCCGGGCCAAAAAAGCAGGCGGAAAAATGCCTGCTTGACTAAGGGCGCAGGGCACCTACCGGAGGGGTGGTTTCTGGAGGGGGGGTCCCGCCTCCCCCCCCCCTGTCCTGGGCAGCCGGACTCACCATGCCATGCGGTGCGGGCAGGGGATCCAAAATGGGGCGGCAAACGCAATATTGTTTTTGAAATCGTGGTCCAAAAACACACAAGCACAACAGAAACACACGAAAATTTATAAACTGCCAGATTTTTCACAGTAGCAGTGGGTTTTTTCTTGCAACAAAATGTCTCTCCTCTCCTCCTCTGTCCTCCATTTATTTTATTTTATTTTATTTTATTTTATTTACACCTGCGCAATGATGGGCTGGCCGAGTGGCCAGCCATGTGGGAGTGGACGATCATGCAAATTTTTGGAGCCATCCCACCAATCACCTGGCCACCTGGCCATGGAGACTTCTGGGATGTGCCAAAAAGCCCCCTAAAACCTGCCCTAGCCCCCTAACCCTAACCCTAATCCTTGACTCTAGTCCTTACCCATACGTCACAGACTGTCTTCTTAGTGGGTCAGAGAGGCACCCAGAGGTGCAACCCACTAGCCCACCGTAACCTTACCTGTCACTAGCCTAACCCTAGCCCTTGCACTAACCCACCTTAACCCTAAGCCAGATCTACTTGCATTGCACTACACGCAAGTACAATTCCCTTCTGTGTGAGACATGGTTGTGCGAGAGCCTTAGGCATCACCTATGGCTCTGGGTTCACTGCCATCACTAGTCTCACTGTCTGCAACTGGTATGCATATCCATATGGCTATTGCATACCATTTTGCAGCAGCAGCAGGTGAGGAGGGGAGACCCCCATGTTGAGGGGTCTCTTGGAGCCTGCTTCCCTTTCCTAGTGGGTGAGGATAGGAGGCACCCACGGGTGCCTCCAGGAGCCCGCTTTCCCTTTATAGCAGGCCAGAGGAGGCACCCACCCCACAGAGGTGCCTCCAGGAGCCCGCTACCCCCCCCCAAAAAAAACAGTACTAACGAAAACGAAAAAACAAACCAACTAATTTTTGCGAATTTTCATGAAAAACGGAAACGACCCGAAACGGAACCGGCCCGACTAACGACAACTCGAAAAAATTTTTTTTCAAGTCGTGCCCATCTCTACCTAGAAGGATTAATACTAGAAGGACTTCCCTCTCAGTCCTCTGTCACTTAAACAGTTCTAAAGAAGACAGACGTTTGCACAAGTGTTCCTCCAGATGGATCACTGCAATCATCTAGAAAACAATTTGCAGGAGTCAGCAGGGGCAGAGAACTCAGTTTGCACAGACCTCTGACAGCAGAGGGGGACTTAACAAGGTGCTAATTGTCCATTTCCGCTTTTCTTTATTGTTCTTCTAAGTGCCATGGCAATATATACCACTGGCCAAGGTGAAACCTTATTTTACATAGAAAAAGAATGGATTGGAAGACAAGGGCCACTTAAATGAGGGGAACTGACACCCTCAGAAGTGTCCCTTTGTATTGGATCCAGTGCTCTCACGGGGAAGAAAGTGGACAACAGAGAAGGCAACCCAATAAGAATTTAAATTTAAAACAGCCCTGCTGATGGAACAAAAAATGACAATTCTCTGCTCCAAAGAGATTACTCCCTTGCCCAGGCACATCCAAACTTCGGCCCTCCAGATGTTTTGGACTATAACACCAAGAATTCCAAGCCTGTATTTCCAATGGCAAAGGACTGTGGGAGTTGTGGTCCAAAACATCTGGAGGGCTGAAGTTTGGACATGCCCGCCCTTGCCATTGAGCTTTAGTCACCAAGTTTTAATTGAAATTCATCTACGGTCCATATAGCTTATCTTTAAGGACGTTAGCCAGAGATTCCTGTGATTCTGCCTCTGTTTACCATACCTGGACTTTAGCAAATATAATCTACTGTGGGGTGGGGGTGGCTTAAAAACCCATTAAATGCACTGTCTTTCCATGTATAAGACAATATAGTTTAAAGTTAAACTTATCTAAACTTGTTAGACTAAAAATTGAGGGTCATCTTACACATGGAAGTAACCCAAGGAGAGAACCACGTGGTTGAGAAACTAATTTTGGGTTGGAAAAGTTGGACATGTTATACAGGAGGCATCCTATAGAAAATACAGGTACATTGTTTATCCTTTTCTATCTATATTTTGTTTCTCTAAATATTAAGAGTTCCAACTCATACTAAAATTTCAATTATTGTGTGATGTAGCAGAGGCTGGAACCAATGTTCTAAACAAAAGATGACGCCTCCCTGAAGACAGTAATTTCAGAAAGCAAGTCTTTGGGGGTTTGCTTTGGTAACTACAGGTCCCGGACCTCATGAAAATGTTGTGGTTTGTGCTATTTTAATGTACAAACATTAGGTAATCGCTTCCATTTGTAACTGGATCTGAAGACCAGGAGCTGTGTAAGGAAAGTTGAAGAGATACAGGGGGGTAGGAAAAAACCCTCTGAAGCTGATGACATTGAGATAACTATTTTTATGTTGTTTATACCGTTGAGGCAAGTACATTTTGCAGAAAGGTTCGTGGAGCCAAACGATGCACTTAGGGAACATAAAGCCATTATGCACATTCCTCCCGTCTTTATTGCACTTCAGTCTGGCAAAGAAATGAATCTAGATGAGGGATAAAATTTAAATACTCTTATGAGTGCTTAGGATCAGAAAATGTTGGTTTTTTAAAGCAAAGGAAACAAAATGTGCTGCTTATAAAATGCTTAAAGCACTTATATAGCACTTAAAGCACTTTCTGGGCAGTTTACAAGTAATCATGCAGGCCACCCTTTTCCCCACCCCCACCCCAGCAAGCTGGGTACTCATTTTACCAACCTCTGAAGGATGGAAGGCTGAGTCAACCTTGAGCCAGCTACCTGGAATTGAACCGCAGGTCGTGAGCACAGTTTCAGCTGCAGTACAGCATTTTTCACCACTGTACCAGGAGGCTCTTTGGGTTTCTCAATCATCTAGGCCAGGGTTGTCCAAACTTTTTGCCAGAAGGGCCAGATTTGTTGAGATGAAAATGTGTGGGGGCCGACCATTCAGCTGCATTTGGCCCCCGGGCCAGACTTTGAACAAGCCTCAGTCTAGGACATGCAAGGAGGCGGAGAGGACGCTGCAGCAATGGAGCCAGGGATGGGTAGCTTAGGCAGGTAGCTGGGGGGACGGATGGCAGCAGGGAGGGCAGGCAAACCGTAAAACTGCAAGCTGAAATCTCCATACGATATGGGGAGGGGCCAGCTGGTGGGGACGTGTGGCAGGCTGAGCCGGTGGGGAGAAGAGGCTGCGGGCCGCTCAAAATTTGAAAACGGGCCGCATTTGGCCCCCGGGCCTGACATTGGACTTGCCTGATCTAGGCTATGAAACCATTTGGACCCCGATCCAGCAAGTGAGACAGGTCAACTGGGGAAGATGGCATTCAATGCTGTGGATAAAGTTGTGTCCTGGTTGGTCAGCTGTTATTTGGGGGGAGGGGATTCAAGTTTCAGGACTCACCATCAAGTCAGAGCCAAGTCAGTGATTTGATTTTTTTTAATGAATCTGACTTAATTTGTGACTTAGAACACACCCACCTAATCTTTCTTCTGGGGTGGGTGGGTGAGCACTGTTTTCCATAAGGAATCAGACTTGGGATTTTGGACCTGGAACCAAAGACTCAGTTTCAGACTTGAGGCTGGGTACCAAAGACTCTAACTTGGAACTTGGACACAAAGACTTGCCAATGTCCCTGTGTATCGCAGTGTTCGTATAGACCAGAGGTGGAGAACCATTCAGCACTCCAGATGTTTTGTGCCACAACTCCCACAGTCCTTTATCATTGGCAATATGGGCTCAGAATTCAGGGAGTTGCAGTCCAAAACATCTGGAGTGCCAAAGGTACCCCACCACTTATCTAGATGGATTTATCTCAATTGATGCACCTCTTAAAGATAGGAGTGATCTCCATCCCAAGCCTGGGTTGCTGATCATGACACACAACTTGTTGCAAACTACTGGGCCTGAACTAGGGACTATTTCAGATCCTAGCATCACAAAGAATTAATTCACAAAGAAATTGAGGTTTTGGGGATAGAGTAATTCTTACTACCAGGATAATTATCCTTCTGTTTTTCATGCTGACAAGCAAAGGTGCTTGGAAGGGGGTGGAGGAAGGGACACATCAAACTCAGTTATTCTCTGCATTTACTACTTCCTTTCTCTGCAGCTTAGGCGGTTACTTCACGTCCTTCCTTGTTCTGAGTTGACGTTCGTTTTGTGATCATGTTGCGCGCGGTCATGTGGTCTTGTCCCGGTACTGTCCCTGTTCCCATGTACCCACTGGCGTGATTGATGGTACCGTGACGACTTTTACTGCACAACCTTGTTTTGCGACAACATCTGCACTTCTGAGCCTTTGTTCTCGGGGGGTTTTGGGGGGTCCGACCTTCCGTTTTTTGATCTTTCGAATCTCCTCAACTTTGCCTTCAATGTGTTACGGAGCTAAGTTCAAGGCATTTGTCTTTTAATCTCTCTGCACTGCGTTGCTGACTCCATAGGGAATGTACTGGCGAATGGCACTTTGCACTCCTGCCACTAGAGGGACAATGGCACGTTGTGTGATGAGCCTTACCTCACGGGCACTCGTCTCGGAACGAGAACCGAGACAAGCAGATTCCTGAGCCCAGGGAGGGGTATGGCTCATCACGCTTTAATCTCAGTTCAGGGGGAGTGGTCAGGACGAACCCCTGTCGTCACACAATGGATGTGCGATAAGATTTCCTCGTACCAGTCCCAAGTGGGACCGCGAACAGTCATGAAAGGGACGTGAAGTAACCATCTAAGAGACAGGATGTAACAGATATGATCTACCCACTGAGAAAAGGGTGTAACTCCTCCCAGAATGTCTGAGTAACCAGTGTCTAGTAGTCAAATAAAATGATATACTGCACTGTATTTTCCATCTATAAGGCGCTCCCATGTATAAAATAACCCACACTTTTCCAACCCAAAATTACAGTTTTGCAACCATGTGGTTTGCTCCTTGCCTTACTTCCATGTATAAGACGACCCTCGATTTTTAGTCTAACCATTTTAGATAAAAATATAGTATTACAAACGGGAAAGTACTGTATTCAAACTTTTGGTTTGTTTGTTTACATGTTTCCCGTGCTCGTGATGAAAAATTCCATCACAGCACATCATTTTCATCAGCCACGTATCTTACATTTAATGTGGTTTGTTTTGTGATTAGTCATTAGAAGGTAAAAGCAGGCTCAATTTGCGTGTCGGGTTATGTACGTCTGCATTTCTGGGCAAATACCACTGAAGGAGGAGGAAAGAGTTTTTGAAACAGGCATTGCCCTTGACATCTTAATTTAACTTAGGGGCTGGAAAATAGGTGTTGGTTTCATTTACATATTTGGAAAACCTTTCTCCCAAGAATGGACTTTAGAGCATTTTATAAGACCCATAAGGAGCAATAACATATATGTTCAAAATCCCCAATCAACAAATGAAAAGCAGTTGTTAAAAGCTGTTCAGCATTCAGCAATAATTAAATAACTGGAGTCAAGGAATGAAAACAAACAACCCCCAAAAATTGCCAATAGGCTGCAATCAAGAATATAAATCCAGCATAACATTAAAAGGAGCCTTTGCACACCAAACACTAAAGCTGATTATTTCCCCTTCTTTAGCACAGCCTTCTCCAACCTGGTAGCCTTGAAATATTTTAAACCACGATTCCCAGAATTCTTAACCGTTGACCAGGATGGCTGCTGTGGCTGGGAGATGAAATCCAATATATTTGGAAGACTGCAGTTCAGAGGAGGTCCTCCTTCCTAAAAATAAGAATGCGTGAACATAGTACTGAACATAAAGAAGGTGTTCCCACTACAATCAGAATACAGTTTCTTTCCTTTCCTGTCAGTGGGAACTTCAAGCAGGTGAGGGGAATGAATTAAGATTCTTCAGAGAATCAGAAGGCAATGTTCTGAGGAGAATATAATTTTGTTAAAATAAACGTTATTGGGATGTGCTGTCAAGTCATGTCAGAGTTATATATGACCCCTACCTCACTTTAGATTTGATACGCCTTTTCCTTAAAGACAAATCGCCTTAAAAATCACTGCCCGCTTTTCATATTGCTTTTTCTCAGGAGCCCACTTGGCCACACCCATTTTTACCGCTGTGTCAGTTTTTCTTGCAACGACCACTGGGGGTGGTGTTTTTTTTTTAAATCGGTTCCTGCACCCCCTTTTAAAGCGATTTGATTCTTTTTGTGAACATACTATGCCGCCTTATGTCCCCCCCCCCGTTTCTGCAGTTTCCCTGTCATAGTTTACAGCGGAAACGGGGAAGCCAAGTGCAAACGGTGAAGCCGCTTGCTAAGCAGCCGCTAAAGTGCGGACTGCCGAACCGCTGTAGTGACCATGTGACCGCGGAAGGCGATAAGACGATGCAAAATAAAAAGCAGCTGCTCAAGGAAGTGCGATAGCGGCCATAGAGACCCTATGATTAATTACAGCCCAAATATGCTGTTGCTCATAAGTTTTGTGAATTAAATTTTTTTATTTTTTTTATTTAGTCTAGCCATCACATGTCTGGTCGTCCTCTTATCCTACTATTTTCCTCCTTTCCTACACAATTGTTTCTCCCCCCCCCTTCAGATGATGATCCCAAATTACCACATCTTCAACAGTTTAATCATTTTAGCTTACAGTGAGAGTTCGGGCTTGATTTGATCCATAGCTGTCCTCCAGTGCTACATTTCAAATGAATTAATCTACGGTATTTCCCACCATCTTTCTTCATTGGTGTCATATGTGATAATCACAGATAAAGATGGGGACGGATAAAAAACATATTGCAATATTCAACAAATATCGCCAAGTCATTAAATATTCATCCCTTGATAGCAATTGGCAAAGGACAAATATCTGTTTGTTTTTATTGGTTCCTCTTTTTTTCTTTTTTAGACAACTCATGGTTGTTTTCAAAAAAGACACACGCACGCACACACACACAAACCTGTCCTGTCCCTACCCAATATCTGTGCATGGTCCCCAGGGCCAGCAAAGCAAGAGAATTTTTTAAAAGCTCCCATGAACTGAGGAACCAATTCATGGTTCATTGTTTGTGTGTGTGTGTTGTGTCATTACAGTCGTGACCGACTCTCCGTGACCCCATGTCCATGGAGTTTTCTTAGCAGGAATATTGGAGTGGTTTGCCAGTTCCTACTCCAGGTGCCTACAGCACTTGGTATTCCCTGGTGGTCTCCCATCCAATTACTAACCAGGGCCGACCCCGCTTAGCTTCCAAAATCAGGCGAGATTGGAATTTCTTAGAGCATCTAGGCAGCATAAAGGATCCAATAGGTTCATTGTTTGGGGGGGGGGTAAAACTTGTGGTTTGTAGTTTATCGATACCGTTGATGAAACACAAATCAGGATGAACCACCATTTTGATAGCATATCAGTAGTAATGAATGCAATAGCATGGATGATCTTGGTCGTATTGTAAACTGCTCAGAGTGGCTTTGGTAGCCAGTTGAGCAGTATACAAATCAAATCAAATCAAAACAATCCATAAATAAGCAGCATATCCTTTGAGTTCAGAAACATTTCTTTCTTAGCAGCTTTCACTTCTCTTCTGATTTGTTGGCTTCCGTCTCAGTTTTCAAATGCGCTGTGCGCCAATGGGGCTGCCCCCTCCTGGTGCACATTTCTGTTTCTGGGTGCCCCCTCTATCCTGACATTCCCATGCCGGACCCATGTATTCCTTGCTTCCCACGTGGGGGGTCACTATAATTTCTTTGTTCAGAGATTCGCTCTAGCAACAATCATCGGTCTGCTGAATCAGGCCCTCTCTGTTTTGTCAGTACGGAACTAGGCTTATTAAAAATGGAATAAAAATTTCTACAAGTCAAAACCACAAGGGAACATCCCAGTTGAAGAACATTTTAGGTTTGTTTTCCCTCATTGAATAAAGTGGCCTGAAAACTCTAGCTTTGCATACCGCCAAGATTTCCAGATTTCACTCCCTCATAAATTCTAGACAACCAATGCTTTGTTTCAACCTCTTTTTCACAAAGCTGATGGAGTTTGTCACAGCAATGATTTCCAGCCACCGCTGGACTGCTTTCAAAAAATGAGGGAATAATTTCAAAAGACGACCGTAGGAGTCACACAGATGGGAAGAACATTTCAGCGTCATAAGACTATAGAACACACTCACTCGGGCACAAAGGCTCTCTTTTTTGGACGATGTGGGGATGGATGTTCTCTTCCACGCGCCTAAAAGATTTGCCTCAGTGATCAACATGTCAGGCATTTGGTATTATTAGGGTTGGCATAAATCGTCTTTTAGGGGTGATGGTCGTCCACTTGATGGAGCACCAGAAGACCATTCTCCTTTTGAATATGTAGTACATGAACAGGGCTGTCCGGTCCAAGTTTGGTTTAAAAATGATGGGTGGACAAGAGGAGGAGATCTTGAAATTGCCCCTGCACTCTTAGCAGAATCTGAACACCAGCCTCTGTCAGCCAATCAGACCACCTAATCCTGTTCTTCTCTGAACAGAATAGAATATAATTTATTGTCATTGTATAAATGCAACGAAATTAAAAAGCGCCATCCAGTCAGCTCATCACACACCCCAACATAATAATCCAAGACATAAAATCTACCATTTAAGAACAAACATCCATACACACAATCCTACATTCACGTGCAGAACATCACTTGTACTCATTTTAAAGCTGACATAAAACCAAACATACACACACACAGCCCTACACTCTCTCACCTGACAGCATTCATACCCAATACATAAAAACTACAATTTAAAAAAAAACCATACACACACGCAACCCTACACCTTCGCACCCAATGACTGCACATTCCCCCATACAATATACATGTTACACATTCAACACTGATATTACCCATCAACTTAATTTTTAACAGAATTTAGCATGGCTACTGCTATTGGGTAAAAACTGCTTCTGAATCTTTCTGTCCTTGTTCTGAGACATCTATACCAGGGATGGCGAACCTTTTTGACACCGAGTGCCCAAACTCGGTGATGGAGACGACAGTGGTGCCGGGGGGTCCGGATCAGTGGCAGCGGGGGCGGGGGCGGGGGGCAGGGATGGCGATGGGGATGGTGGCGGGATCGGCAGGGGGCAGGGGCGATGGCGGTGGAGGCGGGGATGGCGGAGGCAGGATCAGCAGGGGGCGGTGGAGGTGGGTGGGGGCGGGGGCGGCAGGGGGCGGGGGCAAAGGCAAGGGCGGCGATGGGGATGGCGGCGGAGGCAGGGTTGGCAGGGGGCGGGGGCAAGGGCGGCAATGGGGATAGCAGCAGGGGCGAAGGCAGGTCGTAAGGGGGCGGGGGCGAGGGAGGCGATGGGGACAGAGGCCGTAGGATCGGCCTGGCACGCGACATGCTCCATGCCCTCCCTACTTCCCCCTCTGCAAATTCCCCATGACTGGTCCAGCGGAGGGGGAAGTGGGGGGGGAGGGAGCCTGTCGCGTGCCAGGCAAAAGCTCTCCGCGTGCCACCTTTGGCACGCATGCCATAGATTCGCCATCCCTGATCTATACCTTCTGCTTGATGGCAACAGTACAAACAGAGAGCGTCCAGAATGAGAAGTGTCTCCTATAATATTCTGAGCTTTCTTAAGGCAGCGGGAGCTGTGTAATTCCTCCAATGTGAGGAGTGGGCATCCAATGATCTTCTGTGCCATATTGATAACCCTCTGGATCGATTCCCTCTGAGCCACTGTGCAACTAGCCTACAAAACATATATGCAGTACGTCAGTATAATTTCTACTGGATAAAAAGACAACAATAGTCTCTGAGTGATGTTATTCTTTCTGAGCACTTTCAGAAAGTACAATCCCTGTTGGGCCTTTTTCAGCAGCTCAGAGGTATTTACGCTCCAGGTTGTATGCCTTAGTGCAGTGGTTCCCAACCTGGGGGTCTGGAACCTTGGGGGGGGGGTCGATCAACCATTTCACAGGGGTCGCCATGAGTCAGGGAAGAAAAAGGCACAAACGGCTTGGGTCTGGAGGGAGAACAGGAGGAAGGTGGGGGAAAGAGTGAGTTACAGATTGATACGTTGGAGGAGATGTCAGTCAATGGCACCGGAGGCTGCGATTGACTGAGGGTGCCTGTAGAGGGAAGTTCTCAATGGCACCTGCGGCAGTGGCCTGCCAAAGGGGGCTTGTGGCCTCTTCCAAGCAGGGCAAGGAGTCACCACAACACGAGGAACTGTATTAAAGGGCCGTAGCATTAGGAAGGTTGAGAACCACTGCCCTAGTGAAATAGCATTGTAATTCTGTTTGATTTGTAAAAATCAGTTCTAGTCTTGTATCTGCATGCATAAACAATGTTAGCCAAGTGAATATCCTCTTTTAAATTATTGGGGGAAATTACAGGTGGGCATCTGGTATGTCCCTGAAGACTGTTCTCATGATAGAGGTGGGCATGAACCACTGGTTTGGCAGTTTGTGCTGGTTACATTTTTTCATTTTATTTTTTTGCTTTTCAGCACTTTTGAGTCCTGCCTCCTCCATAGGGTGCCTGCTCAGAGGTAGCACCCTGCCTTTCCTGCCCTATTTCCTCTCTAGGCCCTGCCTCTGAGTGAGCACCTGCTGGGGAAGCCATGGCTTGGAAGCACCAAACAGATGTTCAGGCGATAAACCCGTCATCAGTTCTTGCGCATCTCAACATGGCACTAGAGGGGTGAAGGCACAGAATAAAACCGGGAAAAATTCGGGGTGGGGGGTGGGGATGGGATGTTTTTTCCAATTTTTTCCCCTGAAAGCTTTTTTTACTGAAAAAATTTCTGAAACAAGAAAAAGAAAAAATGATTATGGAATGTTTTATTTTAACATGAGGAATGAAATATTTTAAGACAGGGTGTTCAAATATTTTCCAAATCATTTCCAAAAAATATCATTGAAAATTAGTCCCACTCCCTTCTATACATTTCCCCTCTCTTCATTCAATTCTTTTTATAAGAATGCGGTTTTTATTTTTATTTTATTTCATATTGTGGAGAGGAGATATGAATAATTGTTAATACTGGATTTTTAAACATTGCTTTTAGAGGGTGTTTTTGTTCCACACAAACAAGTAAACAGTTCAAGAGGAGATTGTTACTCCATTTGTTACTTACAATTGCAAATAAAAATTATTTAAAAAGTAAATTCTGTTTGTAATAATTGTTTGAATGAAAAATCAAATGTTTGCTTTGCCAACACTTAAGACCTTACCACATTTTTATTGCTTCCTTATCTGAGAAGCACATGGGTTACTGTATGTTGACATAAGACTTATCCTCACTGTTGTTGTTTTTTAATTTGAATTTGTCAGAATTCCTAAAATGGAAATAATGGAAATTTATCAAACAAGAAATATTTAGGCATATTCTAGGGATTTTGCTCATACGAATCTACAAATCCATAGCCCTCCTTACTTTCTTACTTGTATATATGGCCCTCTGCCCTATATAAGAAATTCCGTTTGAAAATAAGGCTATAAAATGTAACAAACAATTCATTTAAATTATTAAACAAACATAAATGAGAACTACTGATATATTAATGAGTGTTAAAATGCTCAGTTGAGCCCTTTTAGAAGTAATTAATTGAGATGGGATGACTGTTAATGTATGGATTGTATGAAACTACAAGAAGTGTCTATGAATTTATAAATGTGGACAAGATAATAAAATTATATATTTTTTAAAAAATAGAAAATCCCTTTCTTATAAACATTTTACAGTCTTCAATAGATGTGGAAAATTGTTTGTTCCCCCAGTTTCCCCCAGACTAGAATCTGGCTGTAGAAAAGAAACTGAACAGGAGATATATTTATTTATTTAAATACAGTGGTACCTTGTATAAAGGAATTAATTCGTTCCCAATGAAATTCTGTTAAGCAAATTTTCCTTTATACAAATTTCCCATAGGAATGAATTGAAAACAGAGTAATCCTTAATCATGGCCATTTTTATGTTGTACGTATTTGCCCCATAGGCGATTCTGTTAAGCAAATTTCCCCTATCTCTGGAATTGTTTATGTTGTACAGATTTTATGTTATACAAACCGTTTGTTATATGAGTGTCCACTGTATATTTATTTAAAATATTTCTGTGCCACATTTCTCCCTGGAAGGTCTCAAGGGAGGAGCAGCTCTGAAGATTTATCGAGAAGGTTGACTAGCTGGATCTGTTCCAGTCAGGGTTCAGGCAGAGAAGAAGAACTGACAAAGATGTGTTTGATGACATAGGAAAAAAATTTAAGGATTTCTTATGGGGCAAAGCTCACCTCAGATGTCAATATGTTTTGGAAGAGGAAGAGGGTTCCCTGAGAGTAAAAGGCATAGGTTGTGCTTCCTAGTGGTCTCAGTTGTGAGGTGTACTATGTACAGTATGACGGTTACTTCACGTCCCTCTCATCGCGGTTCGTAGTCATGCTTGGGACCGGTACGAGAAAATGTTGCTCCACATCCATTACGTGACAGCAGAATCTTGTCCCGACAACGCCGCCTGAACTGGGATTTAAGCATGATAAGCCATACCTCCCAATACCTTGGGAATTCTCTTGTCTCGGTTCCTGTTTCGAGACAAGTGCCTGTGAAGTAAGGCTCGTCACGCAGCATACACATTCTGTATCTAGTGGCAGGAGTGTGAAGTTGCATTCTCCAGTACAATCCCAATGACATAAACAATGTATCACAGAGAGATAAGAAGGCATAAAACCTCAAACTTTGCTGCTTAACGCATGAAAGGCAAAGTTACGGAGAATCGAAATATCAAAAACCAGAAGGTTGGACCAAAAAAAAGGGGGAAACGAAGGCGGGGAAGTACAGATATTGTCACGAAACAAGATGTGAAGTAACATTCGTCACAGTGCCATCAATCACGCCCGTGGGTAAACGGAAACAGGGACAGAACTGGGACAAGACCACGTGACCACGAACGACGTTATCACGAAACAAACATAATCTCGGAATGAGGAAGGACGTGAAGTAACCGCCTATGTTGATTTTCTCTTGCCTTGTTTTCTTTTTTTTCCCCAAAGGAATGATTTGATGAAAATTCTGCTGAAAATGCCAGTGTGTATCCTCAAAAATAACAACTATTTGTCGTATATGCTTAGTTGCACACAACTACACTTGAAGCAGAGCTCCGTAGTTTTCCCTGTAAATGTGGGTACAAAGGCAGAACCAAAATTTGATGAGGTTTTTTTTTTTTTTGTAATCCTTCCAGCTTCTGGCAGACAATTGAGACCAGATGACACAGAGGCCGATGGGGAGGCTGACGCAGAAGATGATTCTGTAAGTAACTCCCACTGCCCTTTAAAACCACTGTCATTTTTAAATCAGGGGGAGCTGAGCACTGTTTCCTTTAAAAAATCCATAGGCCAAAGAAGACTTTTTTTCTCCTTCTACTACAGCAAAGAGTATCTATGGGGCCTTAAAAGATGGTGCAGCATATAAAACATATACCAGAATATGAACCCACTGCTATACACTGATGCTCATTTGGTTTCTTGTTTGCTTGTTTCAAAAGCCATCACTCTTCCTTCCAGAGTTCAAATTCTGTTCTGTATTACCTGATTTTACACAATTAAAACCCAGAAATTGAGAATGAAAAAAACCCAGATTGGATGGTTAAGAATACTGTATAAAACTTAAACTACCTTATAGTGCTTCTAGAGGTATATTGTTATCTGAATGGTCATGGTAATCAGTCTTTTTTATGTTCCAAAAACATGTATGTAAACATTTCTTTAAAATAATTTAGTATTCCTATCATGAGGCTTGAAGGAATGGCTGTATATATTCAAAAAAGAAGGGTAAGTGGTCTTCACAAGAGGAATCATGCACGTGTACCAATATAAATACGAAAATATTTGCTAGGGTGACCCATATCCAAGGCCATCTAGGAAGGCCATTGGACCATTAGATGATAATGGAAGGCAATGGATTATTAAAGAAGAAACAGAGATTGATGAGAGACTCAATGAATTCTTTGCTTCAGTATTCAATGAAGAAGACAGAGACCACATGCCTATCTTCGTAGGGAGGGACAGCGAAGAATTAAGCCAGATAGAAATAACCAGGGAGAAGGTCCTTGCATGTCTTGTTATACTTAATGCTAACAAATCACCAGGACCAGATGGCATCCATCCACGAGTTCTCAAGGAACGTAAATATGAAATTGCTGAGGTCCTAGCCAAAATATATAATATTGCTCTCAAATATTGTGCCTGATGACTGGAAGGTAGTGAATGTAACACCAGTCTTTAAAAAAGGATCCAGAGGTAATCCAGGAAATTACTAACGAGTCAGTTTGACATGTGCCCCAGGTAAAGTGATGGAAACCATCCTAAAAGATAAAATGTATAGGCACATAGAAGAGAAGGCGCTGCTGAAGGAGAGCCAACATGGCTTCTGCAAGGACAAATCATGCCTCACTGTTGGAATTTTTTGAGAGTGTCAGCAAGCATGTGGATAAGGGAGATCCAGTTGACATTGTTTATCTAGACTTTCAGAAGGCTTTGGACAAGGTCCCATACCAAATGCTCTTGAATAAACTTGCCAGTCATGGAATAAAGGGACAGGTCTTGTCCTGGTTCAGCAACTGGTTAAGGGACAGGAAACAGAGGGTAGCACTCAATGGACACTTCTCCGAGTGGAGGGTGGTAAAGAGTGGGGTCCCCCAAGGTTCAGTACTAGGACCCCTGCTTTTCAACCTCTTCATAAATGATCTAGAAGTAGGAGTAAATAGCGAGGTAGCCAAATTTGTCAATGACGCTAAATTATACAGGGTAGTTAAAAACAGAGAGATTGTGAGGAGCTCCAGAGGGATCTCTTGACACCGGGGGAGTGGAAAAACCAGTAGCAAATGAGCTTCAACATTAGCAAGTGCAGAATTGGAGTACTCCAATTACATTTATAAACTGATGGGGTCTGAACTCTCTCCAACAAATCAGAAAAGGGACCTTGGAGTCCTGGTGGACAGCTCAATGAAGGTGTCAACCCAGTGTGCCGTAGCAGTGAGAAAAGCAAACTCAATGTTAGGGATCATTAGGAACAGTATAGAAAATAAGTCAGCACGTGTCATTTTGCCTCTTTATAAATCTATAGTGAGGCCCCATCTGGAGTATTGTGTACAGTTCTGGTCACCATACCTCCAGAAGGATATTATGGAAATGGAAAAAGTGCAGAGGAGGGCAACCAGAATGATTAGGGGACTGGAACACCTTCCTTACCATCAGAGGCTGCACCGGCTGGGCCTCTTCACTCTTGAACAACGGCACCTAAGAGGTGACCTGATTGAAGTTTATAAAATCATGCACAGTATGGACACAGTAGATAAGGAAAAACTGTTTTCCCTATCATACGCCAGAACTAGGGGGCATTCTGTGAAATTTTTGTGGCTAAATCTCAAACAAATAAGAGAAAGTACTTTTTCACCCAAAGGATCACGTCTGTGGAACTCCCTGCCAGAAGAAGTGGTGGCAGCTGTCAGCCTTGACAGCTTTAAGAAAGAATTGGACAAGTTCATGGAGAACAAGGGTATCAATGGCTATCCTTATGGATCCCTAAGGACAACCTCTGGGTTGGAGAGAGAGGTAGGAGATCTCTCAATAGCATTTGCAGGGAATCGTAAGCAGGTGAAGACACCTGCTTGGGAATACCCTGAAGCAAATGTTGAGCCACTGTGTGAGTCAGAATACTGGGCTGGATGGGCTGTGGCCAGTTCCAGCAAGGCTGTTCTTATGTGAAAGTTAAACATGCCCAGAGAGTTCCCGCAATTAAAAGGATGTCCTGAATACCTTTCAATTTATTCTTTTTGTGTTTTTCTCTGCTGCTTTTTTCCTGTCATAGTACCCACAAATAGTTGAAAACCAGTATTAATAGCAGTGAAAAACTGAATCTAATCCATATTTTTCTGACAAAAACCATTTCAAAACACTTAGAAAAACAAAAACTCGTGCGAGAAGCAAATAATGGACACTCCACAATACATTTCAGTTAAGATGTTTAAAGCCAGCCTAAAACTGGAGATCTTGTCTGCTTGAGCAAGGGCATTACAGGTAGGAAGCACCCATTGTAAAGGCCTTCTCTTGCATCCTCACCAAACATGGCTGTGAAGGCAGAAAGCTCAAGAGTAGGGACTCCCCTGAAGATCTTAAGATCTCCATATGAGGAAATAAGTTCCTTCAGATAGTTTGTCTTCCAGCTGGGGGTGGGGGTGCGCTTTAGAGAACATAACCTAAAGCTCTTTGAATTGTACCTGCAAATGATGATGATGATTGTGGTGATGGTGATGATAACAATAAATTTGTTGTTTTTTAAATCTTGCAGGTCACAGAAGTAACAACTGAAAATATACGACCAAGGCCACAAGGATCTTCTCCAGTTTATGAGTACTGCATAGAAGACGAATATTTTAACAAAAAGGTAAGAGGTGAATCAATTGAGTTTCACATAATGCTGTTTGGCTGGTGACAATTGCTCAGTTGTTTAGAATCACTGACGCAACTGCTAGCGCTTCCCTTGACCATGGAAGCTAAAGGCAAAGCTAAATGCGAATCGGCCAACAGAAACAATCAGCCATCCCAAATTTCAGGAGGAAATTTGGGCTCTTGCTAGTATAATTCCAAAAAAATAAATAAATCAAGAAACAAAACCAGGAAAGAGGGAAAGCCTTGGCCACCTTAATTTTATATCAAAGCTCATCCCCATCAAAAGCTGTCAGAGTATGTGCTATTTGATCAGCCAGCAGAAGCAATACTTATTGAATAAATAGTTAGCCAGAGACAGAGTTTTCTTAAAACCAAACAGCTATATTACAAACTATACAAAAATATATCACAGCTTCACAGAACTTATACATCT
Organism: Phrynocephalus guinanensis; assembly: GCA_037367245.1. Lineage (NCBI taxonomy): Eukaryota > Metazoa > Chordata > Lepidosauria > Squamata > Agamidae > Phrynocephalus > Phrynocephalus guinanensis. The sequence goes on from CM074732.1 coordinate 194,939,760, forward strand.
GTCCCAGGAAAGATAGTGGAAAGCTTCATCCAAGAGAAAATCTTAAAACACATAGAAGAACAAACCTTGCTGAGAGAAAATCAGCATGGCTTCTGTAAGGGTAAATCTTGTCTGACAAATCTTTTAGAATATTTTGAAAAGGTCAACAGGCATGTGGATTTGGGTGAACCGGTGGATATAGTCTATCTGGATTTTCAAAAGGCTTTTGACACAGTCCCTCACCAAAGGCTGCTGAGAAAATTGCACAGTAAGGGGATAAGAGGGCAGGTCCTCTTATGGATTGAGAACTGGTTGAGATCCCGGAAACAAAGAGTAGGTGTCAATGGGAAATTTTCACAATGGAGAGAAGTGAAAAGCGCTGTGCCCCAGGGCTCTGTCCTGGGACCGATGCTTTGCAATCTGTTCATAAATGACCTGGAGACAGGGAAAAACAGTGAGGTGGCCAAGTTTGCAGATGACACAAAACTTTTCGGTGTGGTAAAAACCAGAGAAGATTGTGAAGAGCTCCAGAAGGATCTCTCCAAACTGGGGGAATGGGCTGAGAAATGGCCAATGCGTTTTAATGTAGCCAAATGTAAAGTTGGGGCAAAAAATCCAAACTTTATCTATCAACTCATGGGCTCTGAGTTATCCGTGACGGATCAGGAAAGAGATCTTGGTGTGTTGGTGGACAGCTCCATGAAGGTGTCTCCCCAATGTGTGGCAGCTAGACATGGGCACGACTAGGCGAAATTCTTGTTTCCGTTTTCGGTTCTCGTTATCGTTACGTAACGGGTAACGGTAACGAGAATTACTCCGCTCCAACTCGAACTCGAACCGAAAAAGAAAAATTGGGTCTGATTTTTCGTTGTCATTCATGGCATTGCGGCGATCACGCGATGCCAAGCAGCACAGAAAAAAAGTTTTTTAAAAAAAACCAATTCCCGGCCATAAAAGCAGGCGAAAATATGCCTGCCTCAGTGAGGTGCCTCCCACAGCCCACTATCCCCTACCCCTAACCCATTCCCTAACCTGTACGTCAGTACACTAGTACGCTCCCCTTCTTAGTGAGTCAAAGTGAGGCCCCCAGAGAGGTGCCTCGCAGAGCCCATTATCCCCATCCCATTCCCTAACCTGTACGGCAGTACGCTACTATGCTTCTCTTCTTACTGAGTCAGAGGCACCCAGAGAGGCACCTCTGCCACCCCACCCTAACATAATGTAATATAAATGTATGGTACGCGGCGGCTCCGCGAAACGCTTCCCTTGCTTCCCTTCTTAGTGGGTCAGACGTCAGAGAGGCACCCAGAGAGGTGCCTCCCAGAGCCCACTTACCCCAACCCCAACCCCAACCCAAACAACAAACAACAAACGGAAACGACAAATTTTTGAAAATTTCCTCGACAAACGGAAACGAGCTGAAACGGACCCATCCCGACAATCCAAAACTCGAAACATCATTTTTCCTGGTCATGCCCATCTCTAGTGGCAGCAGTGAAGAAGGCCAATTCCATGCTAGGGATTATCAAAAAGGGGATTGAAAATAAAACAGCCAACATTATAATGCCATTATACAAAACAATAGTAAGGCCACACCTGGAGTATTGTGTACAATTCTGGTCACCGCATCTCAAGAAAGACATAGTGGAACTGGAAAAGGTGCAGAAGAGAGCGACTAAAATGATTACTGGGCTGGGGTACCTCCCTTATGAGGAAAGGATAAAACATTTGGGCCTCTTTAGTCTGGAAAAAAGGCGCCTGAGGGGGAGATGATTGAGACGTACAAAATAATGCAGGGCATGAGTAAAGTGGATAGAGGGAAACTCTTCTCCCTCTCCCAAAATACCAGAACTAGGGGACATACACTCAAATTGAGGGCTGGGAGAGTAAGAACTGACAAAAGAAAATATTTTTTTACCCAGCGCGTTGTTAGTCTATGGAACTCCCTGCCACAGGAGGTGGTGATGGCATCTGGCCTGGATGCCTTCAAAAGGGGATTGGACAGATTCCTGGAGGAAAAGTCCATCACAGGTTACAAACCATGATGGAGATGTGTAATCTCCAGGCTTAAAACCAGGGTACTTCAAGGGCCAGATGCAGGGGAGTGGTATCAGGAGACAGATATCTAGTCTCATGCGCTCCCAACGCATCTGGTGGGGCCACTGTGAGATACAGGAAGCTGGGCTAGATGGGCCTTTGGCCTGATCCAGCATGGCTCTTCTTATGTTCTTATGTTACAAAGTTCAACAAAGCATAGAGGGGAAAGTCACATTAGTACATTGATACAAAATTCAACAGCATAAGAGCATACATTACACTGACAAAATATATGACAGAGGCCCAATGAACAATGATTTACAGAACATTTTTATACATGTGTCTGTCCAATCATAAATGACATTACCTCATAGCTATTGCAACTCCTTGCAATCAGCCAAAATTCACTATGTTAATTCTTAACATCTGTACTCCATTAGAAAAAACTATACATTGAGTCACTATGACTTTGCACTTTTACAGACTCCATCTTTAATTCAATTAAATACATATCAAATATATATAGAACATCCTGTCTAATACATATATTCACTAACTAATATCTGACAAAAGCTGATCCAACATTTGAGGGACTGGTTTCGTCCCATCCTGAAAAATATCAAACATTGCTAGTCACATAACAATTAAAAAGAGCAAGAACCTAAGTCACTAAAACCAAGCACCTGCAGTTTATCGGAATAACTGGGCAAATGGAACTGTTTTTGGTGGCTTCTAGAGTGACTTCATGATCAGTGCTAGATGAGCTTTCCTGGGGATTTTAGGAACTGTAGTCCAATCTCTGCAAAGGTTATCCTGTGAAGCTGTGCACAGAAATGGTTTCAAGTTATATGGCATCAGCAACACTGATAATGAGGCCTCTTGCAAATGGGGCATTTGTGTCTTTTAAGTTACTGACAGACCATGGAACTTAGGGGGATTTCTCCTGACATCCACAGGACACTTTTTTGCATGAGTTTCCACACGTTCTGGCTGCAACCCAAACACCTTTGCTTTTTGTATGGGTGTGTCACAATGTAAATATTCCCTGCTGAATCTGAAGCATGTTCTTCCTGTTTGCTTATTTGTTTGTTATGGCACGAGGCCAACCCACAAATACCCTAAAACTGTGAGCAGAAAAGAAAGGAAAGGAAGATCGGAGGAAGGGTATAATTAGGAGGGGGTAGAGGTGGGAGGGGAAGAGGTGATATGGCAGGAACAGCACTTGAAACCAATAGTGGAACCAAAATTGTACTCTGGGTTATGGAAGGAGACTCCCAGGGACCCACTGCAGGCCTTCCAAAGTGCTGAAGCATAGAAGCAGATCAGCGCTAAACCGACCAACCTCAAATCACAACTCCAGGTAAAGCACATGAATTTGTCAGCAAGTCACATAAAAGAGAAAAAAATAGATCTCTCTTTTGGAAGAGCTTGCAGTGGATGTAACGCTTTGTAGACAAGTGCTGAGCACGCTTAAGGAACTGAAAAAGGAAAGGATTGTTTGGATTTTCACTTTATCTGTCTGAAACCTTTGTACACATTCTCCAATAATCCTGAATAAAACACAGAACTCTCCTATTAATAAGTGTCTTCCTGTTAGATGCTGAAGATGCACTGCAGCATTTTGTTCCAGGTCCAGGTTTTCAACCTGCATGTCTTGGAGAACAGTCAAAAATCATCTTATAATTTCTTCATTTGCGGTGGGAAGAAAGTATTGCTATTATGAATGGGTGGCTGATTATCACCAATTTCAAAAATGCTCAAGATTTGGCTGATTCATCTGGCCATCTAAACAGCTTTGGTGACTGACACTGACACCCGCCTATAGGCAGAACCGCAAGATGACAGCTGCTTGCATTTTGCATGATCTGTACAAAGCTCGATCATAGCTGAGTGCTAAAAATTACATTTGTATTTGCAGCTTCAGCAGGATATAGAGAACAGACAGAGGAGGGATTCTGCTCTCAGAATGAGTGATTCACAGGTAAGATTAGAGTCTGATAAAGGCACGCCCTTCAAGAGAGAAGAGCATTGTGCTGAAACTCTTTAGAGTGTGTTATGCCTGGTCCCATTGTCTCATTGACATCTGGCTCTAGAAACCAACCCAGCCACAGATTTACGCATTACTATCATCTGCAGGAGAACATGTCCAAACTCCTTCAGTTTGTGAAAGTATAACGGGCAGTTCACACAGGTATTGGGATGTAGGCTGCATGTGCAGACAAACTGCAGAGGTCCCTAAATCCAGGACTGCTGACATCCACCCATAGATCTGAAGACTTTGGTTTGTTCGATCTTCTGGCTGTTTACTACCCATTTGTAGAGTTTTGGTCTTTTTTGCAAATACCATGATCTAGATTTTTTTCATAGTTAATTTGAAGATTATTCCCCTGAGTGTAGTGTGTCAGGGCACGCAATGCCATCTTCAGACCAATAGGTCTGTGTGACAGTATCACCGCATCATCAGCATACAGCAATACCGAGAGATTTCTGTTTGCTAGCCTCGGGGGATGGAAATCTGCCTGACTAAGGGCCACAACCATTGAGTTAATATAAAAATTAAATAATAGTGGTGCCACCCATGGATTTTTTTCTTCCCCTTCTCTCTGTTTTCTACTGCAGCTTTTCATGCTGTCGAGAAAACTACTTAAGACTTCCAGTCATATGGAAAAGGAAACTTCAGTAGGGAGGAAGCAGAGATCATATGAGTACATAACTGTGTGGACACGGGCACTGACTCACAAGTTTTTGCTTTATGCATGCAGAGGGCCACATTTTCATTAAGAGTGGGAAACTATGTCCTGGTTTCTGCCATTTGTCATCTGTAACTGCTTATTGTTGCTTTCTAGACAAAAGCCACCTGGGACAAAAAGAATGTCCTGACAAACTTGCTGGCTTTTGTCACTGAGGCGAAACTTTTTGTCGTTGACATTATGTATCGGGATAAAAGCATGCACACACACACGCACACACCTCATGCCACAGTTGCTCCAGAAATGGTTGATTTAGCAGGAGTGATCTTCCTCAAAACAAACCTTCTGTCTGCCAGGGAATCACTCCCATCTGGAACCTAAAAAGTAGGAGCCCTATAGGCCAGACTGGAAAACACTTTCATAAGAACATAAGAACATAAGAAGAGCCATGCTGGATCAGGCCAAAGGCCCATCTAGTCCAGCTTCCTGTATCTCACAGCGGCCCCACCAGATGCGTTTGGGAGCGCATGAGACTAGATATCTGTCTCCTGATACCACTCCCCTGCATCTGGCCCTTGAAGTACCCTGGTTTAAAGCCTAGAGATTACACATCTTCATCATGGTTAGTAACCCGTGATGGACTTTTCCTCTAGGAATCTGTCCAATCCCCTTTTGAAGGCATCCAGGCCAGATGCCATCACCACATCCTGTGGCAGGGAGTTCCATAGACTTACAACACGCTGGGTGAAAAAATATTTTCTTTTGTCAGTTCTTACTCTCCCAGCACTCAATTTGAGTGTATGTCCCCTAGTTCTGGTATTTTGAGAGAGGGAGAAGAGCTTCCCTCTATCCACTTTACTCATACCCTGCATTATTTTGTATGTCTCAATCATATCCCCCCTCAAGCGCCTTTTTTCCAGACTAAAGAGGCCCAATTGTTTTAGCCTTTCTTTATAAGGGAGGTGCCCCAGCCCAGTAATCATTTTAGTCGCTCTCTTCTGCACCTTTTCCAGTTCCACTATGTCTTTCTTGAGATGCGGTGACCAGAATTGTACACAATACTCCAGGTGGGGCCTTACTATTGTTTTATATAACAGCATTATAATGTTGGCTGTTTTATTTTCAATCCCCTTTTTGATAATCCCTAGCATGGAATTGGCCTTCTTCACTGCTGCCACACATTGGGGAGACACCTTCATGGAGCTGTCCACCAACACACCAAGATCTCTTTCCTGATCCGTCACGGATAACTCGGAGCCCATGAGTTGATAGATGAAGTTTGGATTTTTTGCCCCAATATGCATTACTTTACATTTGGTTACATTAAAACGCATTTGCCATTTCTCAGCCCACTCCCCCAGTTTGGAGAGATCCTTCTGGAGCTCTTCACAATCTTCTCTGGTTTTTACCACATGGAAAAGTTTTGTGTCATCTGCAAACTTGGCCACCTCACTGTTTATCCCTGTCTCCAGGTCATTTATGAACAGATTGAAAAGCACCGGTCCCAGGACCGAGCCCTGGGGCACACCGCTTTTCACTTCTCTCCATTGTGAAAATTTCCCATTGACACCTACTCTTTGTTTCCGGGATCTCAACCAGTTCTCAATCCATAAGAGGACCTGCCCTCTTATCCCCTGACTATGCAATTTTCTCAGCAGCCTTTGGTGAGGGACTGTGTCAAAAGCCTTTTGAAAATCCAGATAGACTATATCCACCGGTTCACCCAAATCCACGTGCCTGTTGACCTTTTCAAAAAATTCTAAAAGGTTTGTAAGACAAGATTTACCCTTACAGAAGCCATGCTGATTTTCTCTCAGCAAGGTTTGTTCTTTTATGTGTTTTAAGATTTTCTCTTGGATGAGGCCTTCCACCATCTTCCCTGGGACAGATGTAAGGCTAACCGGCCTGTAGTTTCCTGGGTCCCCCCTCCTTCCTTTTTAAAAAATTGGTGTGACATCTGCTATCCTCCAGTCCTCCGGCACTGTGGCCGTTTGAAGAGACAAGTTGCATATAACCGTTAAGAGATCTGCAATTTCATTTCTCAGTTCCCTCATAACCCTTGGGTGGATGCCATCTGGGCCCGGTGACTTGTTAATCCTCAATTTATCAATTAGTCCTAAAACCTCCTCTCTTTTAACCTGTATTTGATTTAATTCTTTAGTCAAGAGGGGCGGCTCAGGCAGCGGAATCCGCTCAAGGTCCTCTGTCGTGAAGACAGACGCAAAGAACTCGTTCAATTTCTCTGCAATGTCCAAGTCCTCCTTAACCTCCCCTTTTCCTCCCTCACCATCCAGAGGCCCAATTGGTTCTCTGGCAGGTTTTCTACTTCTAACATATTTAAAGAAGCTTTTATTATTACCCTTTATATTGCTAGCCATGCGTTCCTCAAAGTCTTTCTTTGCCTCCCTTATCATCTTTTTACATTTCTTTTGCCAGAGTTTGTGTTCCTTTTTATTTTCCTCATTTGGGGAGGATTTCCATTTACAGAAGGACCTCTCCTTGTGCTTTAGAGCCTCTCTAACTCCACTCGTTAACCATGCCGGTGTCCTCTTGGACTTAAATGAGCTCTTCTTTCTTTGTGGTATGCACTTGTGCTGGGCCTCTATTATTGTTGTTTTAAACAGGCTCCATGCACACTGAAGAGATTGGATTCTTCTAACCCTCCCCTTCAGTTTCTCTCTAACTAGTTTCCTCATCTGAGGGAAGTTTGCCCTTCGAAAATCAAGGGTTTTTATGTCTGATTTGGTTGACACTCTTCCTCCGACATGCATGGCAAAGGTAATTGCAGCATGGTCACTGTTCCCCAGAGGCTCAGTGACCTTCACATCCCTGACGAGGTCCTGAGTATCACACAATATTAGATCTAGAGTTGCCTGTTCTCGGGTGGGCTCCATGACAAGTTGCTCTAAGGCACAGTCATTCAGCAAGTCGAGAAACCCAGTTTCTCTTTCTTGCCCAGAGCTCGCATTGGCCCAGTCAATGTGGGGATAATTAAAGTCCCCCATGATTACTACCCTATCCCTCTTAGCCACCTCCATGATTTCTCTCCTCATTTCAAGGTCCCCCTCAAGTTTTTGATCTGGTGGACGATAGAATACTCCAACTATCACATCACTCTTTGGACCTGGTAGTTTAACCCACAGTGATTCTATGGCGGAGTCAGACCCTCTGTCAATCTCCATTCTGCTGGATTTTATGCCTTCTTTGACATAGATGGCCACTCCTCCTCCAACCCGCCCATCTCTATCCCTTCTATAGAGTTTATAGCCTGGGATTGCTGTGTCCCACTGGTTCTCCACATTCCACCAGGTTTCTGTTATGGCTATTATATCAATGTTATCCCTAGCTGCCAGATGTTCAAGTTCTCCCATCTTTGCTCGGAGGCTTCGAGCACTGGCGTAGAAGCACTTGTACAGTGGGTCCCGCAACAGCTGCTGCCTTGTTCTTCTCCCCCCACAGCTTTTATTTTCAGTAGACGAACTGTCACATTCCGCTATTCTGCCAGTGTTAATACTTGCTATGTCATCTCTATGTGATTCTCTACCCTCTCCAACCTCATTCCCCGAGGATGAGGTGTTCCGAACCGGATGCCACACAGCTCCTGTCGGCTTTCCCCCAGTTATCAGTTTAAAAGCTGCTCTGCTGCCTTTTTGAGGTTGAGTGCCAGCAATCTGGTCCCATCATGATTCAAGTGCAACCCATCCCTCCTGAACAGGTTTGGCTTGTCCCAAAATGTTCTCCAGTTCCTGACAAATCTAAAGCCCTCCTCTCGACACCATCGCCTCATCCACGCATTGAGGCTTCTGAGTTCTGCCTGCCTGGCAGGACCTGCACGAGGAACAGGTAGCACTTCTGAAAATGCTACCTTGGAAGCCCGGGACTTCAATCTTCTACCTAGCAACCTGAATTTGGCTTCCAAGACTGACCGCTTGGCCTTCCCGACATCGTTGGTACCGACGTGTACCATGATCACTGGCTCCTTCCCAGTTCTCTCTAACAAGCTATCTATATTTCTGGTGATGTCTGCAACCTTTGCACCCGGCAGGCAAGTGACCATCCGGTTATCATGCTCCTCACAAATCCATCCCTCCGTATTTCTAATGATAGAATCCCCTAGCACAATGAGCTTCTCTCCTGCAGCCTGGTCATCAACATGTACCTGATCTTGTATCTCATCAATAGTGATGAGGGAGAGATCCTCCGGTGGAACCACTTCTTCCTCTATGTGTGCCTCATGAGGTGTGCTGAGGGAAAGAGCTTCAAATTGATTGTGCAAGATGAGACTCTCTGAGCGATGCCTTGGCCTTCTACTCCTTTGAGTCACATTCCTCCACCCATCCACCTCCTGAGTTGGGGGAGTGACTTCCTCCTCTGAAGTGTGCCCTGTCTCTTCTTGGACCTGGATAGTCTCTTCCGCTCTGTCCAGGAACTGCTCAAGCTCCTTAATATGTTGCTGGTCCAGTATGCGAGCCTCTAGCTGCTGGACCTTCTCTTCCAATAGCGCTACCAGCTTGCACTTGCAGCAGATGTAGTTCTGCACACGCTCTGTCAAGATAACAAACATAGCACAAGTACTGCAGGTAACTACAGCTGCTCCCTCCAACTCCATTTTAACTATTACAATAAAATGTATTCAAGGTCTAAAAAATGTAAACTTGCACTTTTTTTTTAATCTAGTAAGACTCTTTACTTCTTTTATTGTTTAGTCAAAATCTAACAGTGTAGGGGCCGCTAAAGCACCTCTACTCCAACTGCAAGCACGTCAGGAAGTGTAGGACCTCCTGAGGAGTTGCTTGGCTTGGGAACTCAATTAAACCCAAAAAAAATTTTTTTTTAGTTTGCACGCGCCATAAGGCGCGTGCTGCTGGTAGCAGCTATTTAAAGCTAAAACTCCGCCCCTTGCTCCTGCAAAAAGAAGAAGTTAGCTCTGCCCTTTGGCCGTGTGCTCCTCTGACCAGCTCCTTCCTCTCTGCTGCTCTGCCAGAAAAGGACTGAGAGACTGCTGGTAGCAGCTATTTAAAGCTAAAACTCCGCCCCTTGCTCCTGCAAAAAGAAGAAGTTAGCTCTGCCCTTTGGCCGTGTGCTCCTCTGACCAGCTCCTTCCTCTCTGCTGCTCTGCCAGAAAAGGCAGTACTGCTCTGCCAGAAAAGGCAGTACATACAGTACATTTCCCCCTATGCTATGTGATCGCTGGAAAAGAGAATGCACAGGGCCACTCCACCAATGGTCCAGATTGTGATCAATTTCCTTGCGTGACTTGTGCCCTGACCTGGTTAGCCTTTGGGGTGTGAATGGAATCTTGAGTGCTGATGCAAATGTGCAAACAGTCTTATAATACAGGGCTGTCCAACTTTGAACAGGCCGAGGTCTTCTTTTTCTGGGCCAAAGTGCCTTATGAATTTTATCCATTCCACACACATGCTCATAAGTAAAAAAAAATGTAAGTAGAGCAGCAGTTTCCCATAGGAATGCATTGGAATGCATTGAAATCCGTTCCCTCTGGAACAGATTAATAGATTTTCAGTTCATTCCTATAGCAAGGCTGACCATGCACACACTTCCCTTGCACTCACTCAATCATCTGGCCAGTGGGGGGAGTAGGGGATCACGCCATGGCCCTTGAACTGCCCTGCTCAGCTGCGACAGTGGGCTGGCAGATCCAGAACTTTGCTGGGGCAGTGGTGGTCATTGAAGTGGGGGAGGTAGAGGTGGAGAACTTATCCCTTCACTTTTTATTGGTGGCTGGCGGGCTACTTTTGAACCCTTTGCAGGCTACCAGTAGCCTGTGATCTACCTGTTGTGCAGGCCTGTTATAATATAACATGAATGTGGGATCTTGCATAGATAAAGATGTTTAATAATACACTTTTTTGGGGACATCTAGGAGTCCATGGAGGTGACCTTACAAACAGAAGTGGATTCTGGTGCAAGTGGATTTAGTGTGGCTGGAGGAGGAAACGAAGGAATATTTGTGAAGCAAGTACTCAAGGAATCGCCAGCATCAAAGTTGTTTAATTTAAGAGAAGGTACATAATGGGCTTTTGTTCTATGCAGTTAAGAAGGAAAGCAATGATAAACACTTAAAGGGATGGTGCACAATTTTTAACAAGTTGAGTAAATATATTTGTACTTTCTGTTAAATATACACTTCAAATCTTCTATTTGGGACTTGATACAAAAGAGCACAAAGGGGTATCTGTAGATATTCAACAAAGTTACTGTCAGTTATTACCAGCTGTTATGCCAGGGGGAGGGGGTATCTCTTTTTAGATATAGGCTGTTGTAGCTTAAAACAGGTAAAAGGTGCTCAGATGATGTAAAACCAAATCTACACAAAATGTTTCTGATAACTATCAAAGTGTTGTTTCACACGGCCAGTTTTTCTTGACTGTTTGACCCCGAAGAGTATATATTAATTGTATGAGCAATAACAAAAAGAAAGATCTGTCAATGTTTCCAAAAGGTATTCAGTCTCGCATGGATTTCCTTTACCTTAAGACGGGTGTGGACCAACTTGGCTCATGCAACACATGCACCCCACCTGTTTCTGCCACATCTGTCAGCATCTGCTGGTGGTAATCCACCCATGCCCACAGCTTCAGTTTCAAAGAGAGTGACTTATTCCAGAAATCTATGGACTACATACAGTACATTTACATCTGGACCTTATTTATGTATTTATTTTAGTGTATTTTTATCCCGCCTTTCTCCTTGGAAAAGGACCTAAGGCAGCTTACAGTAATGAGGGATAATATACAATCCAGTACGATTAAGACATGTTCAAGTATTTGAGAACGAGGAATTGAGGGACATCTTACAGCATTAATATACAACATTACATTAAAGCTACAAGGTTATAAGTATATACACAGAGTCTATGTGAACCTATAGATTCATATAAAAGACATATAATGGTAGTTCATCATTCAGGGAAAGCTTGCCTGAAGAGAAAGGTCTTTGCCTGTTTCCAGGACAACAGAAATGAGGCAGTCCTGGCCTCTAGTGAGATGAGGCAGTCCTGGCCTCCAGAATCTGTGTGCAGCAGTCAAGAAGGCCCTTTCATGGGTTCCCACAAGACGTACCTGTGAAGGTGGTGGAATGGAGAGAATGGCCTCTCCTGATGACCTTAACACCCGAGTCAGTTCATTCTGTGAGATTCAGTCTTTGAGGTAGCTAGGACCCAGGTCATGTAGTGCTTTACAGGTCAAGGTCAGCACATTTATTTATTTATTTATTTACTTACTTACTTACTTACTTACTTACTTACTTATTTACTTTTTATTTATTTATTTATTTATTTATTTATTTATTTATTAGGCTTGTATACCGCCCGTCTTCCTGAAGGAACTCTGGGCGGTTCACAACACAAAGTACAACAATAAAACAATAAGTGAATCAATATAAAAACAGATTAAACAGCAATAAGACCAAAGATTGGATGGCTATGCTCACTTGCATCCATACTACAATACATTTTTCTTCTTCTTTTTCTCAGCGTTGGTCCCACTTGGTGGTGGAGTCTGCTATATTCTGGTTTCGCTTCCGATCGTATAAATATTTCATTTTTAAAAACCAAAATACATATATGCTGTATCCTTACAAAGACTTCTCTTTTTTTGGAAAGAGCCCCTGCAGCACACATATTACTTGAAACCATCCCCGCACCCAAAGCAATACTGGCACAGCCCCAAATATGGGGGAATTGCCTCCTATGTCTCTTAGAAAGCCTAGGGGACCTCTTGAGGAAATAATTATTTTTAAACAGGTTGTGGAAGGCGGCTAGAGGAGGGGAGCTGCAGGTTCCATTTGAAACCATGTGCTCACCCTAAAAGAAAGGAATGCAGGAAGTACCGTACATTTATGCACTGTTGTAAAGAAGAATCATGCATTGAATTTTCATTAGTGCATGCCAGTAGTATGTGTGGGTTCGTGCTTGATGAGTTCTGGAAGGGAATTGTCCCCTGAATTTGTTGAAACTTACTCACTTGAAGGTCACACTAAGACCTCCTTTTGCAGACATTCCTTGATTTCATTGCAGTTGATACTGTTTGGAGTCTTACTGCTAAGCTGAAATTGTATTGGCTATTTCACTTGTTTTTATTGCTATACTACACTTGATCTTAGCCAAAAGGCCAAGAAGCAATGTTTGTCATTTTTACTGTGCACGTTGTTTGAGTATCCCAGTTTTATATTTGTACATTGCACAAAGGGCTATGCAAGTCGTGCAGCATATAAACATTTTATAACCGCAGTTAGATAAACTGACTGGCCAGGCATGATATGTTTGTAAACTCAATTTACAAACATGTAAATATTCCTTCTTTCCAGGTGATCAGCTTCTAAGTGCCACCATCTTTTTTGATAATATCAAATATGAAGATGCGCTCAAGATTCTGCAGTACTCCGAACCATACAAAGTACAGTTCAGTCTTAAAAGAAAGCTTGCTGGGAAGGAAGAGCTGGAAGCAATGCATTCTGCAACACAATCAAAAAAGGAAAAATTGAGTCAGGTACCATATAGTGGAGCTATAATTGGAATCAGTTGTCTCTACATTCATATTCCCGACATCACGGCTCCACTTAACATTGATTCAATATGTCATGCATGCTCGAGCTGACATCTTCTGGTGCTTCATAGTTTTAAGTGAACGCATGGCTTAATGCAGGGGTGTCCAAACTTGTTGCAAGAAGGGCCAGATTTGGTGAAGTGAAAGGGGGCGGATTTTGGGCAAGCCTCTAGGACATGCATGGAGGCCGGGGGAGGGGGGGCGCTTCAGCAACTGAGCTGGGGGTAGGTGGGCTGGGCTGGGGGATGGACAGAGGCAGGGAGGGCAGGCAAACTAAAACTGCAAGCTGATGTCTCCACCCGGAATGGGGAGGGGCCAGCTGGCGGGGATGCATGACAGGAGAAGAGGCTGTGGGCCGCTTGAAATTTGAAAATGGGCCACATTTGGCCCCTGGGCCTGACTTTGGACATGCCTGGCTTAATGGATGTAATCAGCAGGCCAGATTATCCTTTCTCCATATGCTGGTAAGAGCTGGTGTGAGGATCACTCATCTAGGCAGAGAGAGAAAACAGACAACTCACTTCCAAGGAACAAGAACAGAAACTGACCCTGATCCACCCTATCAGTCATCATCCTATTATCACACGGAGTCCCCTGTCCCATTGCAATCAGCACGCCTCCAAACTGCTTAAAGAACCAGGCTTTGCCTCTGTTCTGGTTCTTGGCCCTGGCAAGACCAGCATTGCTATGGAGCCTCCACTTTATTTTCCCTTCCTCTGTTTTACCTCTTGCCTGCTAGAGGCTGTTACAGATGAAGCACGGGTTCAAATGTGCACTCCTACACAAGGCAACAGATTGGGAGAATGGAGAGTGCTTTATCCAGTAAAATATAACAGCATTCCTAGCGCTATTCAGTTAGCAATCCATTTTTGATGAATGTATCCTCAGTGTAAAGTGGAATATTTGGTATCATGGGGGAAATTGGGCATAATTGGCATCATTTTTACACAACAGTGATCAAACTAGATGATAAATTCAACATTTGTGAAAATGTTGTGAAAAACGTGCTCAGAGCTTCTCCGTTCTGTCTCCTCCAGAAGGCACCTGGAAGAGGCAGTGCCTCTGAGTGGGTACACACCCAAGAAAGTGAGGCTAAGAAGCACCCAACACCTATTTAGACAAAAAGAATTGCTGAAAAAACTAGTTTGACAGTTCATGCCCATCTCTTTTCATTCTCTCATTATAGCCTTCTTAAATATGCAGTTTTGTGAAATATTTATCAATCTCAAATATCTATTAATTCTGGTGATTTCTTCAATTCAGTACAGACATGACCATTTTAAAGAAGAAAAGCAGGAAATAAATGTTCTAAATGAACAGCTGGTTAACTGTCTTATTTGTTTTGAAAATCTCTTCCTCAGAGAAAGGAAAACTTGGATACATCCGAGAAGATGATATCAGAGGAAGATCAGGCAAATTTAATAGTAAAACAAAGAGTAGGAAGACCAAAACGACCAAAGAAAGACAGACTCTCTTGGCCAAAGTTCCAGTCCATGAAAGGTAAAAAGATTTTAGGACACCGGAGATCGCGCAGTACATCAGATGCATATGAGCATGCAATCCCAGATATCTCACCAACAAGCACGGACACAGAATCACAATTTCAATCAGAAGAAAATAATGTAAATGTTAAAAAGGTAAGTCAAAAGAAACTGAAATTTCCCAGTATTGGATTCAAGATGCATAGAAGTAAACAAGAAACAGAGGAGAGGACAAAATATGAAGTAAAACCTCTTACTGAGTATGAAAACGATACAACTGGAGAAATCCCCGAACTAATAACAACAGAATGTTTAACCTCATGGGATAAAGAGGTAGTGAAAGAAGAAAAGCATGAGCCAAAAAAACATATTAAGGAAAAGTATGAAAAACAATATCATTCAAAGAAATATCCAGAAGTGGAACTCACAATTAAAAAAGGGAAGGAAAAGAAATCAAAATCGCATGATACTAAAACCAAACCAGAAGACACCATCCTAAAGTCGCAAATAACAACACCTATATTACACGAAGATGATATAAATGAGGGAGAGATGAAGCAAAAGCATCAAAAACTCCCAAAAATAAAAAAGAAAAAAACAGAAAGGATTAAAAGAAAAATCATACACTGATGTACAAGAGGAAAATGAAAAACAAGGGGGGAAAGGAGGAGAAATGATGATAAAAGCTGACGTGTCCCAAGCCAAACTTGAACACCCAGAGTCAGAGGTCTCTGTCAAGGTGCCCGATGCTGAAGACAGCATTGAGGGTGGTGGGATGAGAATGCCCATGCCAAAGTTCAAGATGCCCAGTATGGGTTTCTCCAAAACAGACATCAAAGCACCCAAAGTTGACGTGGATGTGTCCTTGCCTAAAGGGGAGGCCCCGATCCCTTCGGCTGAGGTCAGCATTACCAAACCTGACATAAAAGGAGGGGACATTGCTTCTGATGTCAGGCTCTCCGCCCCAGACGTCAAGCTTCCAACAGGAGAACTGAAAGCTCCAGGCTTCGAAATGGAGGTACCTTCAGTTGACGTTTCCGTGGAAGGCCCAGAGGTGAAGCTGGAAGGAGTGGACAGCAAGTTCAAAATGCCAAGGTTCCACATGCCCAAGTTTGGAGTTTCGTTCCCTAAGGGGAAGACAACTGCAGAAGCAGAAATCACGTTACCCGATGCAGAATTGCCGAAGCCCGAAGGCAAAGCCAGAGTAACGCTACCCTCTGTGGACGTTGCTGCCAATATGGAATTTCCAGAAGCAGAGATCCAAGCCCCGAGCGTGGAAGTGGAGGTTGGAGAGAAGGGGAAATTCAAAATGCCCGATGAGAAGATGCCAAGCATCAAAGGCCCCAAAGTCAAAACACCACACGTGGATGTCAGCCTGCCCAAGGTCGAAGCTGACGTGTCCCTTGGCCAAGCCAAACTTGAAGGCCCAGAGGCAGAAATATCCGTCAAGGTGCCCGATGCTGAAGGCAGCATCGAGGGTGGTGGAATGAGAATCCACATGCCGAAGTTCAAGATGCCCAGCATGGGGTTCTCCAAACCAGACATCAAAGCACCCAAAGTTGACGTTGACATCTCCTTCCCTAAAGGGGAGGCCGTGCTGCCTTCTGCTGAGGTCACCATTCCCAAACCTGAGGTAAAGGTAGGGGACCTTACTGGCAATGTCAGCCTCTCTGCCCCAGATGTGAAGCTTCCATCAGGAGAACTGAAAGCTCCACAAATAGATACACCTTCGATTGACGTTTCGATGGAAGGCCCTGAGGTGAAGCTGGAAGGAGTGGACAGCAAGTTCAAAAGGCCCAAGTTCCACATGCCCAAGTTTGGCGTTTCGATCCCCAAGGGGAAGGAAAGTGCAAGAGCAGAATTTACCTTACCTGATGCAGAATTGCCCAAGCCCGAAGTCAAAGCCGGAGTAACGCTGCCCTCTGTGGACGTTGCTGCCGATGTAAAAATTCCAGAAGCAGAGATCCAAGCCCCGAGCGTGGAAGTGGAGGTTGGAGAGAAGGGGGAATTCAAAATGCCCGATGTGAAGATGCCAAGCATCAAAGGCCCCAAAGGCAAGATCCCACACGTGGATGTCAGCCTGCCCAAGGTCGAAGCTGACGTGTCCTTTGGCCAAGCCAAACTTGAAGGCCCAGAGGCAGAGATCTCCATCAAGGTGCCTGATGCTGAAGGCAGCATCGAGGGTGGTGGAATGAGAATGCACATGCCGAAGTTCAAGATGCCCAGCATGGGGTTCTCCAAAGCAGACATCAAAGCACCCAAAGTTGAGGTAGACGTGTCCCTGCCTAAAGGGGAGGCCGTGCTGCCTTCTGCTGAGGTCACCATTCCCAAACCTGAGGTAAAGGTAGGGGACCTTGCTGCTGAAGTCAGCCTCTCCGCCCCAGATGTCAAGCTTCCAACAGGAGAACTGAAAGCTCCACAAATAGAGACACCTTCGGTTGACGTTTCCGTGGAAGGCCCTGAGGTAAAGCTGGAAGGAGTGGACAGCAAGTTCAAAATGCCCAAGTTCCACATGCCCAAGTTTGGCGTTTCGATCCCCAAGGGGAAGGCAAGTGCAGGAGCAGAAATCTCTTTGCCCGATGCAGAATTGCCCAAGCCCGAAGTCAAAGCTGGAGTAACACTGCCCTCTGTGGATGTTGCTGCCGATATGAAATTTCCAGAAGTAGAGATCCAAGCCCCGAGCGTGGAAGTGGAGGTTGGAGAGAAGGGAAAATTCAAAATGCCTGATGTGAAGATGCCAAGCATCAAAGGCCCCAAAGTCAAGATCCCACACGTGGATGTCAGCCTGCCCAAGGTCGAAGCTGACGTGTCTCTTGGCCAAGCCAAACTTGAAGGCCCAGAGGAAGAGGTCTCCGTTAAGATGCCCGATGCTGAAGGCAGCATCGAAGGTGGTGGAATGAGAATGCACATGCCGAAGTTCAAGATGCCCAGCATGGGGTTCTCCAAACCAGACATCAAAGCACCCAAAGTTGAGGTAGACGTTTCCCTGCCTAAAGGGGAGGCCACGCTCCCTTCTGCTGAGGTCACCATTCCCAAACCTGAGGTAAAGGTAGGGGTCCTTTCTGCTGATGTCAGCCTCTCCGCCCCAGATGTCAAGCTTCCAACAGGAGAATTTAAAGCTTCAGAAATAGAGACACCTTCCGTTGACATTTCCATGGAAGGCCCTGAGGTGAAGCTGGAAGGAGTGGACAGCAAGTTCAAAAGGCCCAAGTTCCACATGCCCAGGTTTGGCGTTTCGATCCCCAAGGGGAAGGCAAGTGCAGGAGCAGAAATCTCTTTGCCCGATGCAGAATTGCCCAAGCCCGAAGTCAAAGCTGGAGTAACACTGCCCTCTGTGGAAGTTGCTGCCAGTGTAAAACTTCCAGAAGCAGAGATCCAAGCCCCGAGCGTGGAAGTGGATGTTGGAGAGAAGGGGGAATTCAAAATGCCCGATGTGAAGATGCCAAGCATCAAAGGCCCCAAAGTCAAGATCCCACACTTGGATGTCAGCCTGCCCAAGGTCGAAGCTGACGTGTCCCTTGGCCAAGCCAAACTTGAAGGCCCAGAGGCAGAGGTCTCCGTCAAAGTGCCTGATGCTGAAGGCAGCATCGAGGGTGGTGGAATGAGAATGCACATGCCGAAGTTCAAGATGCCCAGCATGGGGTTCTCCAAACCAGACATCAAAGCACCCAAAGTTGAGGTAGACGTTTCCCTGCCTAAAGGGGAGGCCACGCTCCCTTCTGCTGAGGTCACCATTCCCAAACCTGAGGTAAAGGTAGGGGGCCTTGCTGCTGAAGTCAGCCTCTCCACCCCAGATGTCAAGCTTCCAACAGGAGAACTGAAAGCTCCACAAATAGAGACACCTTCGGTTGACATTTCTGTGGAAGGCCCTGACGTAAAGCTGGAAGGAGTGGACAGCAAGTTCAAAAGGCCCAAGTTCCACATGCCCAAGTTTGGCGTTTCGATCCCCAAGGGGAAGGCAAGTGCAGGAGCAGAAGTGTCCTTGTCCGATACAGAATTGCCCAAGCTCGAAGTCAAAGCTGGAGGAACACTGCCCTCTGTGGATGTTGCTGCCGATATGAAATTTCCAGAAGTAGAGATCCAAGCCCCGAGCGTGGAAGTGGAGGTTGGAGAGAAGGGGAAATTCAAAATGCCTGATGTGAAGATGCCAAGCATCAAAGGCTCCAAAGTCAAGATCCCACACGTGGATGTCAGCCTGCCCAAGGTCGAAGCTGACGTGTCCCTTGGCCAAGCCAAACTTGAAGGCCCAGAGGCAGAGGTCTCCGTCAAAGTGCCTGATGCTGAAGGCAGCATCGAGGGTGGTGGAATGAGAATGCACATGCCGAAGTTCAAGATGCCCAGCATGGGGTTCTCCAAACCAGACATCAAAGCACCCAAAGTTGAGGTAGACGTTTCCCTGCCTAAAGGGGAGGCCGTGCTGCCTTCTGCTGAGGTCACCATTCCCAAACCTGAGGTAAAGGTAGGGGACCTTGCTGCTGATGTCAGCCTCTCCGCCCCAGATGTCAAGCTTCCAACAGGAGAACTGAAAGCTCCACTAATAGAGACACCTTCGGTTGATGTTTCCGTGGAAGGCCCTGAGGTAAAGCTGGAAGGAGTGGACAGCAAGTTCAAAAGGCCCAAGTTCCACATGCCCAAGTTTGGCGTTTCAATCCCCAAGGGGAAGGCAAGTGCAGGAGCAGAAATCTCCTTGTCCGATACAGAATTGCCCAAGCCCGAAGTCAAAGCTGGAGGAACACTGCCCTCTGTGGATGTTGCTGCCGATATGAAATTTCCAGAAGTAGAGATCCATGCCCCGAGCGTGGAAGTGGAGGTTGGAGAGAAGGGGAAATTCAAAATGCCTGATGTGAAGATGCCAAGCATCAAAGGCCCCAAAGTCAAGATCCCACACGTGGATGTCAGCCTGCCCAAGGTCGAAGCTGACGTGTCCCTTGGCCAAGCCAAACTTGAAGGCCCAGAGGCAGAGGTCTCCGTTAAGATGCCCGATGCTGAAGGCAGCATCGAAGGTGGTGGAATGAGAATGCACATGCCGAAGTTCAAGATGCCCAGCATGGGGTTCTCCAAACCAGACATCAAAGCACCCAAAGTTGACATTGACGTCTCCTTGCCTAAAGGGGAGGCCGTGCTGCCTTCTGCTGAGGTCACCATTCCCAAACCTGAGGTAAAGGTAGGGGACCTTGCTGCTGAAGTCAGCCTCTCCGCCCCAGATGTCAAGCTTCCAACAGGAGAACTGAAAGCTCCACAAATAGAGACACCTTCGGTTGACGTTTCCGTGGAAGGCCCTGAGGTAAAGCTGGAAGGAGTGGACAGCAAGTTCAAAATGCCCAAGTTCCACATGCCCAAGTTTGGCGTTTCGATCCCCAAGGGGAAGGCAAGTGCAGGAGCAGAAATCTCTTTGCCCGATGCAGAATTGCCCAAGCCCGAAGTCAAAGCTGGAGTAACACTGCCCTCTGTGGAAGTTGCTGCCGGTGTAAAACTTCCAGAAGCAGAGATCCAAGCCCCGAGCGTGGAAGTGGATGTTGGAGAGAAGGGGGAATTCAAAATGCCCGATGTGAAGATGCCAAGCATCAAAGGCCCCAAAGTTAAGATCCCACGCGTGGATGTCAGCCTGCCCAAGGTCGAAGCTGACGTGTCCCTTGGCCAAGCCAAACTTGAACACCCAGAGGCAGAGGTCTCCGTCAAAGTGCCTGATGCTGAAGGCAGCATCGAGGGTGGTGGAATGAGAATGTACATGCCGAAGTTCAAGATGCCCAGCATGGGGTTCTCCAAACCAGACATCAAAGCACCCAAAGTTGAGTTAGACGTTTCCCTGCCTAAAGGGGAGGCCACGCTCCCTTCTGCTGAGGTCACCATTCCCAAACCTGAGGTAAAGGTAGGGGTCCTTTCTGCTGATGTCAGCCTCTCCGCCCCAGATGTCAAGCTTCCAACAGGAGAATTTAAAGCTCCAGAAATAGAGACACCTTCCGTTGACATTTCCATGGAAGGCCCTGAGGTGAAGCTGGAAGGAGTGGACAGCAAGTTCAAAAGGCCCAAGTTCCACATGCCCAGGTTTGGCGTTTCGATCCCCAAGGGGAAGGCAAGTGCAGGAGCAGAAATCTCCTTGCCCGATGCAGAATTGCCCAAGCCCGAAGTCAAAGCTGGAGTAACACTGCCCTCTGTGGATGTTGCTGCCGATATGAAATTTCCAGAAGTAGAGATCCAAGCCCCGAGCGTGGAAGTGGAGGTTGGAGAGAAGGGAAAATTCAAAATGCCTGATGTGAAGATGCCAAGCATCAAAGGCCCCAAAGTCAAGATCCCACACGTGGATGTCAGCCTGCCCAAGGTCGAAGCTGACGTGTCCCTTGGCCAAGCCAAACTTGAAGGCCCAGAGGCAGAGGTCTCCGTTAAGATGCCCGATGGTGAAGGCAGCATCGAAGGTGGTGGAATGAGAATGCACATGCCGAAGTTCAAGATGCCCAGCATGGGGTTCTCCAAAGCAGACATCAAAGCACCCAAAGTTGAGGTAGACGTGTCCCTGCCTAAAGGGGAGGCCACGCTCCCTTCTGCTGAGCTCACCATTCCCAAACCTGAGGTAAAGATAGGGGACCTTTCTGCTGAAGTCAGCCTCTCCGCCCCAGATGTCAAGCTTCCAACAGGAGAATTTAAAGCTTCAGAAATAGAGACACCTTCAGTTGACATTTCCATGGAAGGCCCTGAGGTGAACCTGGAAGGAGTGGACAGCAAGTTCAAAAGGCCCAAGTTCCACATGCCCAAGTTTGGCGTTTCGATCCCCAAGGGGAAGGCAAGTGCAGGAGCAGAAATCTCCTTAGACGATGCAGAATTGCCCATGCCCAAAGTCAAAGCTGGAGTAACACTGCCCTCTGTGGACGTTGCTGCCGATATGAAATTTCAAGAAGTAGAGATCCAAGCCCCGAGCGTGGAAGTGGAGGTTGGAGAGAAGGGGAAATTCAAAATGCCCGATGTGAAGATGCCAAGCATCAAAGGCCCCAAAGTCAAGATCCCACACTTGGATGTCAGCCTGCCCAAGGTCGAAGCTGACGTGTCCCTTGGCCAAGCCAAACTTGAAGGCCCAGAGGCAGAGGTCTCCGTCAAAGTGCCTGATGCTGAAGGCAGCATCGAGGGTGGTGGAATGAGAATGCACATGCCGAAGTTCAAGATGCCCAGCATGGGGTTCTCCAAACCAGACATCAAAGCACCCAAAGTTGAGGTAGACGTTTCCCTGCCTAAAGGGGAGGCCACTCTCCCTTCTGCTGAGGTCACCATTCCCAAACCTGAGGTAAAGGTAGGGGGCCTTGCTGCTGAAGTCAGCCTCTCCACCCCAGATGTCAAGCTTCCAACAGGAGAACTGAAAGCTCCACAAATAGAGACACCTTCGGTTGACATTTCTGTGGAAGGCCCTGAGGTGAAGCTGGAAGGAGTGGACAGCAAGTTCAAAAGGCCCAAGTTCCACATGCCCAGGTTTGGCGTTTCGATCCCCAAGGGGAAGGCAAGTGCAGGAGCAGAAATCTCCTTGTCCGATACAGAATTGCCCAAGCCCGAAGTCAAAGCTGGAGGAACACTGCCCTCTGTGGATGTTGCTGCCGATATGAAATTTCCAGAAGTAGAGATCCAAGCCCCGAGCGTGGAAGTGGAGGTTGGAGAGAAGGGGAAATTCAAAATGCCTGATGTGAAGATGCCAAGCATCAAAGCCCCCAAAGTCAAGATCCCACACGTGGATGTCAGCCTGCCCAAGGTCGAAGCTGACGTGTCCCTTGGCCAAGCCAAACTTGAAGGCCCAGAGGCAGAGGTCTCCGTCAAAGTGCCTGATGCTGAAGGCAGCATCGAGGGTGGTGGAATGAGAATGCACATGCCAAAGTTCAAGATGCCCAGCATGGGGTTCTCCAAACCAGACATCAAAGCACCCAAAGTTGAGGTAGACGTTTCCCTGCCTAAAGGGGAGGCCGTGCTGCCTTCTGCTGAGGTCACCATTCCCAAACCTGAGGTAAAGGTAGGGGACCTTGCTGCTGATGTCAGCCTCTCCGCCCCAGATGTCAAGCTTCCAACAGGAGAACTGAAAGCTCCACAAATAGAGACACCTTCGGTTGATGTTTCCGTGGAAGGCCCTGAGGTAAAGCTGGAAGGAGTGGACGGCAAGTTCAAAATGCCCAAGTTCCACATGCCCAAGTTTGGCGTTTCGATCCCCAAGGGGAAGGCAAGTGCAGGAGCAGAAATCTCTTTGCCCGATGCAGAATTGCCCAAGCCCGAAGTCAAAGCTGGAGTAACACTGCCCTCTGTGGAAGTTGCTGCCAGTGTAAAACTTCCAGAAGTAGAGATCCAAGCCCCGAGCGTGGAAGTGGAGGTTGGAGAGAAGGGGAAATTCAAAATGCCCGATGTGAAGATGCCAAGCATTAAAGGCCCCAAAGTCAAGATCCCACATGTGGATGTCAGCCTGCCCAAGGTTGAAGCTGATGTGTCCCTTGGCCAAGCCAAACTTGAAGGCCCAGAGGCAGAGGTCTCCGTTAAGATGCCCGATGCTGAAGGCAGCATCGAAGGTGGTGGAATGAGAATGCACATGCCGAAGTTCAAGATGCACAGCATGGGGTTCTCCAAAGCAGACATCAAAGCACCCAAAGTTGAGGTAGACATGTCCCTGCCTAAAGGGGAGGCCGCGCTCCCTTCTGCTGAGGTCACCATTCCCAAACATGAGGTAAAGATAGGGGACCTTTCTGCTGAAGTCAGCCTCTCCGCCCCAGATGTCAAGCTTCCAACAGGAGAATTTAAAGCTTCAGAAATAGAGACACCTTCCGTTGACATTTCCATGGAAGGCCCTGAGGTGAAGCTGGAAGGAGTGGACAGCAAGTTCAAAAGGCCCAAGTTCCACATGCCCAAGTTTGGCGTTTCGATCCCCAAGGGGAAGGCAAGTGCAGGAGCAGAAATCTCCTTAGACGATGCAGAATTGCCCATGCCCAAAGTCAAAGCTGGAGTAACACTGCCCTCTGTGGACGTTGCTGCCGATATGAAATTTCAAGAAGTAGAGATCCAAGCCCCGAGCGTGGAAGTGGAGGTTGGAGAGAAGGGGAAATTCAAAATGCCCGATGTGAAGATGCCAAGCATCAAAGGCCCCAAAGTCAAGATCCCACACTTGGATGTCAGCCTGCCCAAGGTCGAAGCTGACGTGTCCCTTGGCCAAGCCAAACTTGAAGGCCCAGAGGCAGAGGTCTCCGTCAAAGTGCCTGATGCTGAAGGCAGCATCGAGGGTGGTGGAATGAGAATGCACATGCCGAAGTTCAAGATGCCCAGCATGGGGTTCTCCAAACCAGACATCAAAGCACCCAAAGTTGAGGTAGACGTGTCCCTGCCTAAAGGGGAGGCTGCGCTCCCTTCTGCTGAGGTCACCATTCCCAAACCTGAGGTAAAGGTAGGGGGCCTTGCTGCTGAAGTCAGCCTCTCCACCCCAGATGTCAAGCTTCCAACAGGAGAACTGAAAGCTCCACAAATAGAGACACCTTCGGTTGACATTTCTGTGGAAGGCCCTGACGTAAAGCTGGAAGGAGTGGACAGCAAGTTCAAAAGGCCCAAGTTCCACATGCCCAAGTTTGGCGTTTCGATCCCCAAGGGGAAGGCAAGTGCAGGAGCAGAAATCTCCTTGTCCGATACAGAATTGCCCAAGCCCGAAGTCAAAGCTGGAGGAACACTGCCCTCTGTGGATGTTGCTGCCGATATGAAATTTCCAGAAGTAGAGATCCAAGCCCCGAGCGTGGAAGTGGAGGTTGGAGAGAAGGGGAAATTCAAAATGCCTGATGTGAAGATGCCAAGCATCAAAGCCCCCAAAGTCAAGATCCCACACGTGGATGTCAGCCTGCCCAAGGTCGAAGCTGACGTGTCCCTTGGCCAAGCCAAACTTGAAGGCCCAGAGGCAGAGGTCTCCGTTAAGATGCCCGATGCTGAAGGCAGCATCGAAGGTGGTGGAATGAGAATGCACATGCCGAAGTTCAAGATGCCCAGCATGGGGTTCTCCAAACCAGACATCAAAGCACCCAAAGTTGACGTTGACGTCTCCTTGCCTAAAGGGGAGGCCGTGCTGCCTTCTGCTGAGGTCACCATTCCCAAACCTGAGGTAAAGGTAGGGGACCTTGCTGCTGAAGTCAGCCTCTCCGCCCCAGATGTCAAGCTTCCAACAGGAGAACTGAAAGCTCCACAAATAGAGACACCTTCGGTTGACGTTTCCGTGGAAGGCCCTGAGGTAAAGCTGGAAGGAGTGGACAGCAAGTTCAAAATGCCCAAGTTCCACATGCCCAAGTTTGGCGTTTCGATCCCCAAGGGGAAGGCAAGTGCAGGAGCAGAAATCTCTTTGCCCGATGCAGAATTGCCCAAGCCCGAAGTCAAAGCTGGAGTAACACTGCCCTCTGTGGAAGTTGCTGCCGGTGTAAAACTTCCAGAAGCAGAGATCCAAGCCCCGAGCGTGGAAGTGGAGGTTGGAGAGAAGGGGAAATTCAAAATGCCCGATTTGAAGATGCCAAGCATTAAAGGCCCCAAAGTCAAGATCCCACACGTGGATGTCAGCCTGCCCAAGGTTGAAGCTGATGTGTCTCTTGCCCGAGCCAAACTTGAAGGCCCAGAGGCAGAGGTTTCCGTCAAAGTGCCCGATGCTGAAGGCAGCATTGAAGGTGGTGGAATGAGAATGCACATGCCGAAGTTCAAGATGCCCAGCATGGGGTTCTCCAAAGCAGACATCAAAGCACCCAAAGTTGACGTTGACGTCTCCTTGCCTAAAGGGGAGGCCGTGCTCCCTTCTGCTGAGGTCACCATTCCCAAACCTGAGGTAAAGGTAGGGGACCTTGCTGCTGAAGTCAGCCTCTCCGCCCCAGATGTCAAGCTTCCAACAGGAGAACTGAAAGCTCCACAAATAGAGACACCTTCGGTTGACATTTCTGTGGAAGGCCCTGACGTAAAGCTAGAAGGAGTGGACAGCAAGTTCAAAAGGCCCAAGTTCCACATGCCCAAGTTTGGCGGTTCGATCCCCAAGGGGAAGGCAAGTGCAGGAGCAGAAATCTCCTTGCCCGATGCAGAATTGCCCAAGCCCGAAGTCAAAGCTGGAGTAACACTGCCCTCTGTGGATGTTGCTGCCGATATGAAATTTCCAGAAGTAGAGATCCAAGCCCCGAGCGTGGAAGTGGAGGTTGGAGAGAAGGGAAAATTCAAAATGCCTGATGTGAAGATGCCAAGCATCAAAGGCCCCAAAGTCAAGATCCCACACGTGGATGTCAGCCTGCCCAAGGTCGAAGCTGACGTGTCCCTTGGCCAAGCCAAACTTGAAGGCCCAGAGGCAGAGGTCTCCGTTAAGATGCCCGATGCTGAAGGCAGCATCGAAGGTGGTGGAATGAGAATGCACATGCCGAAGTTCAAGATGCCCAGCATGGGGTTCTCCAAAGCAGACATCAAAGCACCCAAAGTTGAGGTAGACGTGTCCCTGCCTAAAGGGGAGGCCACACTCCCTTCTGCTGAGGTCACCATTCCCAAACCTGAGGTAAAGATAGGGGACCTTTCTGCTGAAGTCAGCCTCTCCGCCCCAGATGTCAAGCTTCCAACAGGAGAATTTAAAGCTTCAGAAATAGAGACACCTTCCGTTGACATTTCCATGGAAGGCCCTGAGGTGAAGCTGGAAGGAGTGGACAGCAAGTTCAAAAGGCCCAAGTTCCACATGCCCAAGTTTGGCGTTTCGATCCCCAAGGGGAAGGCAAGTGCAGGAGCAGAAATCTCTTTGCCCGATGCAGAATTGCCCAAGCCCGAAGTCAAAGCTGGAGTAACACTGCCCTCTGTGGAAGTTGCTGCCAGTGTAAAACTTCCAGAAGTAGAGATCCAAGCCCCGAGCGTGGAACTGGAGGTTGGAGAGAAGGGGAAATTCAAAATGCCCGATGTGAAGATGCCAAGCATTAAAGGCCCCAAAGTCAAGATCCCACATGTGGATGTCAGCCTGCCCAAGGTCGAAGCTGACGTGTCCCTTGGCCAAGCCAAACTTGAAGGCCCAGAGGCAGAGGTCTCCGTTAAGATGCCCGATGCTGAAGGCAGCATCGAAGGTGGTGGAATGAGAATGCACATGCCGAAGTTCAAGATGCCCAGCATGGGGTTCTCCAAACCAGACATCAAAGCACCCAAAGTTGAGGTAGACGTGTCCCTGCCTAAAGGGGAGGCCGCGCTCCCTTCTGCTGAGGTCACCATTCCCAAACCTGAGGTAAAGATAGGGGACCTTTCTGCTGAAGTCAGCCTCTCCGCCCCAGATGTCAAGCTTCCAACAGGAGAATTTAAAGCTTCAGAAATAGAGACACCTTCAGTTGACATTTCCATGGAAGGCCCTGAGGTAAAGCTGGAAGGAGTGGACAGCAAGTTCAAAAGGCCCAAGTTCCACATGCCCAAGTTTGGCGTTTCGATCCCCAAGGGGAAGGCAAGTGCAGGAGCAGAAATCTCCTTAGACGATGCAGAATTGCCCATGCCCAAAGTCAAAGCTGGAGTAACACTGCCCTCTGTGGACGTTGCTGCCGATATGAAATTTCCAGAAGTAGAGATCCAAGCCCCGAGCGTGGAAGTGGAGGTTGGAGAGAAGGGGAAATTCAAAATGCCCGATGTGAAGATGCCAAACATCAAAGGCCCCAAAGTCAAGATCCCACACTTGGATGTCAGCCTGCCCAAGGTCGAAGCTGACGTGTCCCTTGGCCAAGCCAAACTTGAAGGCCCAGAGGCAGAGGTCTCCGTCAAAGTGCCCGATGCTGAAGGCAGCATCGAAGGCGGTGGAATGAGAATGCACATGCCGAAGTTCAAGATGCCCAGCATGGGGTTCTCCAAACCAGACATCAAAGCACCCAAAGTTGGGTTAGACGTTTCCCTGCCTAAAGGGGAGGCCACGCTCCCTTCTGCTGAGGTCACCATTCCCAAACCTGAGGTAAAGGTAGGGGACCTTGCTGCTGAAGTCAGCCTCTCCGCCCCAGATGTCAAGCTTCCAACAGGAGAACTGAAAGCTCCACAAATAGAGACACCTTCGGTTGACATTTCTGTGGAAGGCCCTGACGTAAAGCTGGAAGGAGTGGACAGCAAGTTCAAAAGGCCCAAGTTCCACATGCCGAAGTTTGGCGTTTCGATCCCCAAGGGGAAGGCAAGTGCAGGAGCAGAAATCTCCTTGTCCGATACAGAATTGCCCAAGCCCGAAGTCAAAGCTGGAGGAACACTGCCCTCTGTGGATGTTGCTGCCGATATGAAATTTCCAGAAGTAGAGATCCAAGCCCCGAGCGTGGAAGTGGAGGTTGGAGAGAAGGGGAAATTCAAAATGCCTGATGTGAAGATGCCAAGCATCAAAGCCCCCCAAAGTCAAGATCCCACACGTGGATGTCAGCCTGCCCAAGGTCGAAGCTGACGTGTCCCTTGGCCAAGCCAAACTTGAAGGCCCAGAGGCAGAGGTCTCCGTTAAGATGCCCGATGCTGAAGGCAGCATCGAAGGTGGTGGAATGAGAATGCACATGCCGAAGTTCAAGATGCCCAGCATGGGGTTCTCCAAACCAGACATCAAAGCACCCAAAGTTGACGTTGACGTCTCCTTGCCTAAAGGGGAGGCCGTGCTGCCTTCTGCTGAGGTCACCATTCCCAAACCTGAGGTAAAGGTAGGGGACCTTGCTGCTGAAGTCAGCCTCTCCGCCCCAGATGTCAAGCTTCCAACAGGAGAACTGAAAGCTCCACAAATAGAGACACCTTCGGTTGATGTTTCCGTGGAAGGCCCTGAGGTAAAGCTGGAAGGAGTGGACGGCAAGTTCAAAATGCCCAAGTTCCACATGCCCAAGTTTGGCGTTTCGATCCCCAAGGGGAAGGCAAGTGCAGGAGCAGAAATCTCTTTGCCCGATGCAGAATTGCCCAAGCCCGAAGTCAAAGCTGGAGTAACACTGCCCTCTGTGGAAGTTGCTGCCGGTGTAAAACTTCCAGAAGCAGAGATCCAAGCCCCGAGCGTGGAAGTGGAGGTTGGAGAGAAGGGGAAATTCAAAATGCCCGATGTGAAGATGCCAAGCATCAAAGGCCCCAAAGTCAAGATCCCACACGTGGATGTCAGCCTGCCCAAGGTTGAAGCTGATGTGTCTCTTGGCCAAGCCAAACTTGAAGGCCCAGAGGCAGAGGTCTCCGTCAAAGTGCCCGATGCTGAAGGCAGCATTGAAGGTGGTGGAATGAGAATGCACATGCCGAAGTTCAAGATGCCCAGCATGGGTTTTTCCAAAACAGACATCCAAGGTACTGTTGACGTCTCCTTGCCTAAAGGGGAGGCCATGCTCCCATCTGCTGAGGTCACCATTCCCAAACCTGAGTTAAAAGTAGGGGACCTTGATGCTGATGTCAGCATGTCTGCCCCAGACGTCAAGCTTCCAACAGGAGGACTGAAAGCTCCAGGCTTCGAAATGGAGGTACCTCCAGTTGAGGTTTCCATGGAAGGCTCTGAGGTAAAGCTGGAAGGAGTGGACAGCAAGTTCAAAATGCCGAAGTTCCACATGCCCAAGTTTGGTGTTTCGATCCCCAAGGAGAAGGCAGAAGTCCCCTTACCTGATGCAGAATTGCCGGGGCCTGAGCTCAGAACTGATGTAACTGTGCCTTCCATGGAATTAGGTTTCGATAGCAATAATCAGAAAATTGAAAGTGATGAAAAGGATATCGTGGGAAAGGATACTAAATTTAAAAGGCCAAAATTCAAGCTACCCTCATTTAGCTGGTCCCCTAAAAAAGAAGTAAATATTAATGCTAGTGCTGATGGCGATCTCAAAGAAACCTCTGCTACAATGTGTACTAGTGACCTCGAGTCAGAATTAACTCTCACTGTGGAGGAAGTTGAAGGCCAGACTGTAGAACTGGAGGTTTCTCTTTCAGAGGGTAAAGACACTGAGAGACGTCGTCTTAGAAGGCCTCAGTTTAGTATGCCAAAAATATCCCTTCCTAAAATGAAGAGTCATAAAGGTGAAATATATGTACCAGAAGGAGACACTGACATGTCAGCTCCCATGACTGAAGAAGGAGAGATTTCACTGCCAGAAAAAGACTTCAGTGCCAGTGTTTCTACAGAGGAGAGTAAAAGTCCCAACAAGGTATATCTCCCTCACCTGCAACTTTACAAACCAGAAATTAAAGGTCCTAAAGTTGATATAGAATTTAGCTTAAATAAAAGTGACACTGAACATCCTGTACTTGATATCAGTGTTCCAAAACAAGAATTAAAACTGGGAGATGTTGATGAAAGTACAAGCAGGTCAGTTTCAGAAATTAAGCTCCCTATGGCACAAGGTCTAGAAATAAGTCTGGAAGAACCTTCCACTGAAATATCTGTATGTGAAGGTGAGCAAAAAACTGAAAGTGTTGATGTAAAGGTTAAAAAGCCAAAATTCCAAATGCCAACGTTCGGAATATTTTCTAAGGGGAAAGCCCCAGAAATTGATACCAGCCTATCATCTGAGGACACAGCTATTCCTCAACTGAAAAATACAACAGATATTGCCGATATTGGGGTGGAAGCTGCAGGATTTGATATAACTGGTACTGAAAAAACTGTTCAGGATGGGAGTATTCAAGTACCTCAGATTCCTACAAGTGATATAACTGTGGATGTAACCGTACCATCAGCTGTGCTTTCTGTGATACAACCAGAGAGAGGGACTCAAGATTCTGTTAGCACCGAAGCAAAAATTCAGGAGGAAAAGAAAGATGACCGCATAGACGCAGAACAGAAAGAAGGACACTTCAAAAAGCCAAAATTCAAAATGCCATCATTTAACTGGTCACCTAAAAAAGAAGCAAGTCTGAAAACTAGCGCACAAGAACCCTTGGAAGAAATTAAGCAGACTACAGACAGAGATGGAGAAGTAAAGGAACCTCTGTCACAAGATCAAGAAGTACACATGGATCAAGATGCTGAAACAACTACCAAAAAAGGTCAGGTGAAAAGGCCTCATTTCACCATGCCCAAAATCTCCCTGCCTAGGACAAAGTTACCCAAATCTCAGGATCACATGTCAAAAGTAGAGGGAGATGTTGCTATAGAAAGTGACACAGCTTTGGTACAAATACCTGACATTGAAAGGAGTTTTTCTACAAGAAAAGAAGAAGAAACTGAAATAAGTGTTAAGATGCCAAAAGATATGTCAAAAGCAGAAATCAAAACTTTCCAAACAGATATTAAAGCAGATGTGGAATTACCTCTAACAGATCGATCATTTAAATTGAAGACTTCAGAAATAGCGTCCGAAGGTGAAACTGACGTGCAAGATGCAAGTACAAAATTAGATGATACTGAGGGGGTGATTAGACTGCCAAAACTCCAAATGCCAACTTTTAAAATTTCATCTGAAGGAGAAGGGTATGAAAGTGGCATCAAAATAGCAAAAATTGAAGGTGTGGCTATTCAACAATCAACACCAACAGAAATAGAGATACTTGATGGAGAAGCTCCAGTTCTGGAAGCTAAAGGTGAGACGATCGATTCAGAAATAAAGATGGAAGCTGGAAAAATTAAAATGCCACAGGCTCCCAGTGTTGAGATGAAAGGATCAGATATGTCTGTTGTTAGCTCTGGTGAAAAAGATGAACAAGGAGAAGGAGAACATAAAGTGAAGTCTGAAGAAGGTCAGACTGAGGAACCTCAGGGGTGGTTTAGAATGCCAAAGTTCAGGATGCCTTCATTTGGGCGGTCATCCTCAAAGGGGAAAAAAGATGAGGCTGAAGTTGAAAGCAGCAGTGGAAAAGTTCCCATCCCTGAAGCTCAAGTTGAAATAAAAGTACCTGAAGTTCCAGCCCATATCGATATTGAACCACATTCTGGAAAGGATGTTTTAGAATGCAAAGTCGTGCTTCCTGAAGAGGACATTAGGGGAATTTCAGTGGAGAAAGAAAAGAGACCTGACACTGGCCTATTTTGGAATGAAGGTGCCATTTCAAAAACCTCTAGAAAAACAGATAGTCAATTAAGTGTTCAGGGGACCAAAACATATGCTGATATAGTTAAGCATGGTGCTGAAGCTTTACAAACTCATAAGCCTACAGTCACTGTATCTACATTGGAAACCAGTGTACCAAAAGTGGATATTGATGTAAATCTCCCAAAATGTGATGCTTCAGTTCAGCAGTACGAAACCAAATCAGTGGCTGAGGTATCATCTACAGAAATTCCTGTAAGCAAACCTGATGGGGAAATTGATCCTGCTGTTATCGAGACAGAGATGGTTATGCAAAGCCCCACTGCAGTCGCAAAAGGTGAAAAGATGGAAAGCAAAATGAAATCACCAAAAAAGGATATTCAGGGGAAAGAAAGCATCTTTAAAATGCCAAAATTCGGAGTGCCATCATTTGGATGGTCCACCACAAAGGCTACTGATAATGTTCCTGAGGTTGCCACTGAAAAGGAAGTTGATGTTGTCCCCTCAGAAATGAAAATGGATGTTTCAGTTACAGATGAAGGCTTTGAAATAATTGATTTCCCAACCCAAGAGTATGAAAAAGAGGTAGTCACAGAAAGTGATATGAAAGTAGAAGAGAGAGATGCATCAAGCAAGAAAAAAGCAACTAAATTCAAGATGCCAAAGTTTGGCAGTCTGCGTTCCAAATCACAGAGTTCAGAAGTTCATGTTGATCAAACCAAGATGGAGGCTGAGATGTCAGTGGCTAAATCTGAAGGAGAGAGATTAGGAATTCAGGCTGAAAAAACTGTTATGAAAGGTCCAAAGTTATATTTTTCAGAAAAAACAGCAGGCACTATGGATATACAATCTGGAGATTCAGAGCTGAGCTTCCATATTCCCAAGCTGAAAATGCTCAAGTTCACACACAGCACATCTGCTGCTGAAGCTCAAATTTTGACATCAGAAGACACAACAGATATTAAGTGCACTGTTCCTGATAGCGATGATGCATCTCAAATGGGATTCAGGATTTCAGTACCTGAAGAGAAAGTTGAAGACACAAGTGCTAGTATCCAGAAATCAAAGGTCAAGATCACAACATTGTCCAAACCTACTATTCAAAGAACACAGGTGGAACATGGAGTCCCATCTACAGAGCTTTCTTTTGAAGAGACCACCACACACATAGAAAGGCCAGGAGACTTTAGCACTAAAATTTCTACAGAGAAAACAGACACCCTGGATGTCAAAATCCAAAAGTCAGTCGCTAAAATTACAACGTTGATTGAACCAGACATTCAGACAACGCGATTTGAGATTAAACTTCCATCTGTAGATTCATTTATTTCAGGTGTGCCACTGCACATTCAAGAACCATACACTGAGGGTGAAGAAATAAAATTACAAGGTAAATCTGAATGTGGCTTAAGTGATTCTGATATGTCAGAATCTTTCTCCACCCAAAGAGTGAAAGAATCTGAGATTCCTCCAACAGAAGTTAAAACAGCTGCTTTTGGGTTTTCTCTCCTCAAAGTGAAAATTCAAGAATCACATGTGAACTTAGACCGACCAATCAAATTATCTCCTTCAGAATATGTGAGTGAAATGCACACAAGCGAAGTCCATCATGCTTCAGATGAAAGTTCAGGAGAGGCAACACAGAAGACTGGCTTTGCTGAACTTAAAATATCTGACAAAGGCGGGGTTGGTGAATTGGATGAAGGAGCATCTTCCGCTACAACACTGACAAAACTGAAAGCATTTACAGTTGAAGTTCAGTCTGCCAGTGAGCTTGCAGAAGATTGTTCTGATAAGCAGCCCAAACGGATATCTGAACCAACTGTAGAAGTCACAGAAGAAACTAATGTTATAGATACTGAAGGAGAGCCTACAGATCAGAAAGAAAAAACTGATAGTAAGAAATCTACTGGCAGGTTTAAATTTTGGTTTCCAAACATTGGATTTTCTTCCTCCGTTGATGATACAGCCTCAGATACTAAACCTGATGATCAAAAATCATGCCCAGAAGAAGCTCAGCCTATTGACCCATCTACATCAGAAAGTGACTTGGCCAAACAATCTGAAAAGACTATGTGGTTTAGATTTTCCAAATTAGGTTTTTCATCACCAACCAAAAAAGGTAAGGAACCTGATAAGGAGACAGATCCAAATGAAGGAACAGCTCAGGATGATGATGATGGAAGCCCAACAGAAAAATCAGAGACATATTTTGATGCACAAGAAACCTTGCCACCTCAAGAGATCATCTCAGAGAGAGAAACTGAAACTTCAGGAGATGGGTCTTCTGTGCCCGTTGTTTCTTCATCAGCAAGAACTGAATTAATATTACTAGAGAAAGAGAAAGCTGGATCCCAAAACATTCAAGAAGAGTCATCAAAATGAAATGGTTTCTTTACTGTTAAAACTCAGACATAGGGAGAATGTGGTTTTAAAAACAAACAAAAACATATTTGCTTTTCAAGCATGAGAAGACAGTGTATAACATTAAAGTGACCTAAAGAAATATTTTATAGTCCCATTAGGGTTTACAAATTCATGGAAAATGTAGAAAGTATAGTTTCTTAGGTATGATGTGTGTAAGCAGAGAGAGGACGCTACTGAAAAAGGTATTGACTATTCTAATGAAATATTTAAAGATCCTTTCTACCACTTCCTAAGTGTTCTTTCTTGTGAAGAGAAACCAGGATAGGGATAATAGAGTATACATGACTATCTGAATATCAAAGCTATGATCTAGACATTTTCCCTGAAAAATAATAGAAGTTAGCCATGGGAGACTTTGAATCATGTTTCGTTTTTTAAAAAAAAAATTTAAAAACTATTTCTGCTGCTATTTTATGAAAAATATATTTTCATTATTTTAGGAAAATAGTTTACTTAATCATAGACCAAATCGAAATCATATTGTAAATATTATAATGCCTACTTTTCTATTAGCAATCCAAATGAGAGGCCAGTTCATCTGACCTATCAACACCTAAGGCAATTTACATATTGTGCATAAATATTTGCACCTTTAGATGCCTACCTTTAACCAGACCTGCAACTGTAACATCATAGTGCTATGCTTTCTGAAGTGCTGGAAGGGCTGTTAATACATTCTGATGTCCTAGTACAGCATATCTAAATGCTACTTTTGAAATGACTTTTAACTCTTAATGTCAGTGTCCTCTATCACCTGTTTTTTGTACCTTTGGAGACTATCTGTCAAATATCATGGGTGTCTATTGGTAGTCACAGAAAAGTCATTGTTTACACTCATGCCATATATTTGACAAACTGGCTATGTATGCCTTTGCTGTTATACATAAGAATTCAGCTTTAGCAATACTGCTGCAAAGGCTGCTTTCAAGGCCATGTGATGGACAGCTGAAACCTGAATGCAGTGCTTGGGAACACATAGCAAATAGCCAACTTATCCAAGCTGGTAGCTAACATTAAATATTTCATGTAGCTACTATGTCTTCAACTGACTGAGCATACTTATTGCTGTCATAGTGGATACAGAATGTCCACAAATGACTATTTACCTTATGCTGTTATTTACAGGTGTGCACATAATCTCATATACTGGTTATCTGTCAACCACAGTAGACAAGACACCGATTCTGTATGTTCGTTGGGGGTGGTGGTAACGACTTTAAAAAGACTTTGAAAACACAGTCTTGTTTCGGTAGCCATATGGCAAATCAGCTTGCTTCTGTTCTGTGGCTGATCCATTGCAGGACAGCACAGTTTCATTGTACATGTCATGTTTAATGCAACAATATAAAAATTTCCGTTGCCTAGAACAGCAGTGGCGAACCTTCAGCACTACAGATGTTTTGGACCACAGCTCCCACAGTCCTTTATCATTGGTATCTAGGCTCAGAATTCTGGGAGTTGTGGTCCAAAACATCTGGAGTGCCAAACGCTGTAGACATACAATTTTGTTAGAGGAAGAAGCAGGAACTTGTCTTAAGTGCAATTTGACCCTTATCTTTCCTGTCAAGGTGTGGCAATTTAGGCACTTGCTATTTCCTTGGATTTCTCCTCAACCTTTCATACTACTATGCAGGACAGAATAGTTAGCTTACTAAATCCTGAATTAAATAATGCTGTAAATTACCACTTGTCCAAAGCTAAATGCAGTCACTTGTGGAGCAACCTTTACGAAATGATAATTCACCACAATGTCAAGGCAAAAATTCAGCAAGCCCATTTTGCGTCATAATGCAGTGAGGCAAGGAAAATTTGTGTTCATTCTCCCAGAGCACATAAACTAATATGTGGCTTCATGGTAAATTGTATCCATTCTAATGACATGCATCGGGCAGGAAGATTCCAGTTTTTCTGCAAATGTGCGTGGAAAAAAACCAGACATGAAAGGTATATAAACATTCAGAGCTGTCATTTTTTGACATCAATCTCAAGAAAAGGTCATAGTCTACCAGTTTAATTATAAAGAACATTCTAAATTAAACATTATGGTCAGAACAGTTGTCCCATGGAAAGTATCTGAAGTGCTGAAAGACAATTACTTAACTGAATGGCACTCTAAACTGGAATTCAAATGTATTAAAGATAACATTACTTGCTGGGAATTAATGTTTGGGAATACATATAGAAGGGAGCATATGCAAGTAACTTTAAGGCTTTCCTAGACATGTAAGTTGTAAATAGTTACATGCCTTTGGGGTTATAAGAATGCTTCTTACAAGTATGCAACCCACAAGATGGTACATACCTGTTAAAACACTGTACTTATATATGGCAAAAATGTTGAATGTATCCTGGCTATTCTGATACAGAAATAAAAGCGGTATCAATAGTGTTGTGATAATCATTTTGATTCTCAAGAAGTCTGACCTAACATGACTGTGCTGATATCTGAAAATCCTGGAATAAGCCTATATTGAGTCTTATGACTAGGAGCAAAAACAATGACCAAAATTCTGCTACTTAAGGAAGTAAATTTCACTAATAGGCTCATTGAATCATTGGGAATAAGTTCCACAGATTTGGATGGATGGATGGATGGATAGATAGATAGATAGATAGATAGATAGATAGATAGATAGATAGATAGATAGATAGATAGATAGATAGATAGATAGATCTTATTTATTTATTCATTCATTCATTCAATTTACATACCTCCCATCTAACCAAAACCCTCTCTGAGCGGTTCACAACATAAAAAAACTGTTACAATATAAAATACAAGAACACAATACAAAACTTAAAATGCATATAAAGACAGCAAGTCAGCACCCTTCATAAAGTCTAAAGTGATAAGATATGCTAAGGGCAGACAAAATCAGTGGAGCAGTTAGTAACCAGGGAAAGCAGATTTACACAACCATGTCTTCAAATGTTTTTTGAAGTTCAGCAAGGTGGGGGCATGGCAAATTTCTGAGGGAAGTTTGTTCCAAAGTGAAGGGGCCGCCACCGAGAAGGCCCGATTCCTCGTTGTTGTCTTGCGAGCCTCCCTCGGTGTTGGCACCCTCAGATGACCTGCTTGTAATGAATGAGTGACACGGGCCGAACTTTGGGGTAGGAGCCTCTGAGTGCTAGGAAGGTCCTAAACCGTTTAGGGCTTTGTGTTTCAGCATTAAAACCATGAAGTCAATGTGGTAACGGATTGGCAGCCAGTGCAGTACAGCCAGCATTGAAGTCATATGTTGGAATCTTTTGGTGCTCAAAACCAATCTGGCTGCAGTATTCTGTACCAGCTGGAGCCTCCACATTAACTTCCAAGGCAGCCCCACATAGAGCATTACAGTAGTCTAAATCTCGATATTACAAATGCATGGTCCATCGTAGTTACATAGAAACTTTGGAAGACAGAATTTATCTCTTTCAGTTTCACTTCTTGAAGGTCCCAGATTGTATACACTCATGTACAATTTTTAGAATTAAACCCTTTCAATATAGAAATTGATGAACTGTAATTCTCTGAGGAACGCTATCAAGACCACAATGCCATGCAAGCCTATGACCTAACTGGGTCCAGTCTATTTATTTTGTCCCATTGCGTATCACCTCAGTTGCTGAGATTGGAATTAATCTCATTTTATTCTCTCCCGGACATCATTCTTTCTACAAGAATGCTGCCATCCAGCTTAGAAAATGCTGGTGATCCTCCCTAGCATGTTGAGGGAGAAAATTCTCCTGGGAGGTTATCATTCACTCAGTTACAGGAGTTCCTCATACACCATAAAAAATATTATTTTGGGGGGGGGGGTGGATTAGAACCAGCTGCCATCGTACTAGAGATTATAGTTCTGAAGGGATGGGACAGGATTAATGTGCTGCCAGCTAGTTCCTCTGGATTCACTTGTTTAGAACAAAAAGTAAAGTCTCACTCATGTTGTGCATTAAAAGCAACAATGTTCCCCTTGAAGGGCAGATTTCTCGAGGGTATTAATCCCCAAAATGAACCCAGGGTAGCAATTCCCAAAAATTGGTCCCAGGAAAGCGTAAATGAGAATCATAAGCTTATGATATCGTTCGGTTTTTTTAATTACTTCTGGGTCTTCCCTGGTCCCAAATCTGCCTCGAGAAACCAAAGGCCCTGGATTCTGCTACAAGCATGAAAGACAAACCCTAACAGCTAGGCCTGGCACTAAGAAAGGGGCATCACTTTTAATTAATTGGAATCTAATATAAAATATGACATTGATGAAGCCCAATAATGTTACAGAAACAAACAGAGAAAGGGATAGGCGGGAAAGGCCTAGTTCAACATTTCGCCTCAGGGATTAACTGCCTGGATAAATCTAAGACAAGATGTTCTCTTTCACCTTCAGGCTCTGCCCATAATTTGCAGTCCAGGGGCGACAGCCACGGGATGAGTATTTAAACTGTCCCTCCTACATAGTTATTGCAATACCTGTATAGGATAATGCCACACAAGCATGAAGATAAAATTCTCTTCACTTCACTCAACCTTCTTGCTTCCTACAAAATGGAAACCATTTTTGTTCTGAGTAGTTCCGCTTGGAGCATGTTCTGGCTACCAACATCCCAGCAAGCACTGAGAAAGTGGAATTATCTACTAGCTGATGTTTCCAATTTAACTGCAAAGTTAGTGCCCCACAATCAGGAGGTAGTATGGTAATGTATGTCCTTTGGTTAATAAATGTTTTGGACTCAGGCTGTCACACTGGCAATTTGGACTGATTTCTTTTCAGACTTTAAAAATAAACAGATTCAGGTCCCATGATATGTAAACTGGTGGCCACATTCACATGTACTGAATGGAAATCAATTTATTTCTGGCGATTTAAACCAGTTTCGATGCTGCTAAAATAACTCCTTTCACAAAACTGCATTGCAAAGCATTTTCAAAAGCTCCTGGCAGCTTGTTGAAAAAACCCGCTTTGCAGCCCATATAAATCTGTATCGCCTTTGCTTTGTGTGAACAATAAAATCTAAAGTGATTTTAAATAACACATGCATTTTTTATTGCCAGTGTGACCGCAGCCTCATTTAGGAAGTTCTTCTGTCAGAAACTAGCCTTCTTGTTTAAGAATTATCCAGTTCAAACTGCTTTGAAACCAAAACTAGATGCAGAGACATTACCCTATGGCAGTGTTTTTCAACCACTGTTCCGCGGCACACTAGTGTGCCGCGAGATGTTGCCTGGTGTGCCGTGGGAAAAATTGAAAAATTCTAAAGAAATTCAACCCAGGGCCAGCGGGCGGCCCACAGCTGGGAGGCGCTATAAATAGCGTCCAAGGGCCAGCTTGGCTCCTCCCCCCGAGGCCCGCGGCGCTGGCGTCACTTCCTCCCCGGCCGGACCTGGCCCCGCTCATTCTCTTAGTGTTTGCCCTGTGCCTGCCACCGCCGCTGCGACTCGCTCGCTTCCCTCTCCCCCCTCCTTTTTTTACCCTGGACCACCACCACCCCTTTCCTGGGAGCTACCAATGGACTGAGCCGCCCGACAGCCCGCCCGCCAACACGAGCCGGCCCAGGAGCCCCAGCCCAGAACAAACCACCAGGTGAGGGGAAGGGGAGGAGGGGTGCCCGGCGAGTATCGCGGCAGGACTGCGAGGAGGAGGGGATGGAGGAGGCCTCCGCCAGGCCTGGGCTGAGGAGGTGGGCGGGCGGGGGGGGCTACTGGCACGGCTGGACGGGCGGCCGGCCGGCCTTTAGGGTCCGGGAGGGGAAGAGCCGTC
Source organism: Phrynocephalus guinanensis (assembly GCA_037367245.1). Taxonomy (NCBI): domain Eukaryota; kingdom Metazoa; phylum Chordata; class Lepidosauria; order Squamata; family Agamidae; genus Phrynocephalus; species Phrynocephalus guinanensis. Next base: position 194,979,583 of record CM074732.1, read on the forward strand.
TCTGAGGGGCCCCGCAATGGGTTCCTTGAAGTCTTGCCCCTTTCTTTCTGTCTTGGGTCGCCCTCTTCTCTCTCTCTCTGTCTTTTCTTTCTTTTTTTCCCCACCTGTCTGTTTCCATTTGTACCCTTTCCCCTCTTCATAGAAATGTGCTCATTTCTAGCCTGCATATGTGTATGTCTAGCAGCCTGCCTACTGTAATTAAAACTGTAAACCGCCCAGAGACTCCTTGAAGTGGTATGGGGCGGTATACAAGCAGAACACTTTCTGCCTTCTTTCCTTCCTGCCTTCCTTCATCCTCCTCCCCTCCTGTCGCTGGACTTGCTGAAGGCATCTGCCTTGGCCACAGTGTGGAGAGCAAGATGGGCTTTTGGGTCTTATTTGTGTTCCTGGAGAGTCAGTGCCCCTTCTCAGGTCTCCACTGGACACAGAAGTCCATGCAGGGCAAAATGTCTTTAAAAAAAACAACACAGGTAAGTGGGAACTGGGTGCTAGAGAGCGGGCTGCCTCAATCTGTGGCCCCTCTGTCCTGCTTCTCCCTACACCAGCAATGGTGAACCTTTTAGAGACTGATATAGGCACAGAGTTAAATTTTTTAACATTTTCTAATGGTGGTGTGCCTCATGATTTTTTTCATGAAACAAGTGTGCCTTTGCCCAAAAAAGGTTGAAAAACACTGCCCTATGGACAGCTGATTAAGGAGATCCACAGGTGACCTGGTGACACTCTTCAGCACTGTGTTGAACTAGATTGTGTCTTTATTGCGGTTATCATAATTATTTCTACATTTGCTGATCTCTACCCTTGTTTGTATCAGTCACAATGATGCATTCCTTGTTTTTTGGACATCTGAGACCAACTTTAGGACTTGGTGTAAACATGCATTCCTTGGTCTCTACACATCCAGTCCATGTTTTTAAAAAAGAAATAGCAATTATTGTACAGTATTTATTTTTAAAAGTTTTATCGCACCCATCTAGTGGCTAGATGACTAGCCTGGGTGGCTTACAATAACATAATGTAAGCATATAATAAAACTACACTAGTAGACTAATGAAACATTATACAAAATCCACATCTCTAAGAATAAAATAACTAATGCTACAGAGAGAGAGAGAGAGAGAGAGAGAGAGAGAGAGAGAGAGAGAATAAATGGCAGATAGTTATTCAAAGATTCACAGAATATAGGTGATCAAAACCAAATTAGGCAAATCAAGGAAAAACAAAACAAATCAAAAGATTACACCTGACACCTCCACTACTTCAGACATAGCAACAGGATGAGGTGTGCAATATAATATGTGATGGGGAGAGGATGGGAAAATTACAAACCCTGATGCCAACTCTGCCCACACATCTACTCTGGCAACACAATCACACGACCCAACAACGTCACATACAGTATCAAGGGCAAATTCACCTGTTCTTCAACCAATGTGATCTATGCCATCTTTTGCCAGCAATGCTCATCTGCACTCTACTTTGGACAAACAGGACAACCTCTAAGAAAATGCATCAATGGACACAAGTTTGACATAAGAAACCATGATACACAGAAACCTGTTTATAATATGTGATGGGATATTGCACACCTCATTCTGCTGCTGGATGTGTGGAGAAGTGGACGTGTAGTCTACAAAATGTTACATTAAAATATGAAAGTTAGTCTGTAAGGTGTCTTTTGTTTTGTTTTATTTTGTTTCTCTTTGATTTTGCCTGGAATTCTTGAAAAGACTAACATGGCTACCCTCTCCAAAACCAAATTAGGGTATTTGTACACGACCCCTAAACTCCACAGCAAATGGCTGCCAGCTCCGGAGCTTACAATTGTTTCCCCACCAGCTCCGGGGTTTGCAGGAAATTAAGTGCGACCACGCCCACCTAAGCGCGTCCCAGCGCACTTTTCTTGTACCTGCTCTAGGAGGGTGAAAATCCCCAGGTCCGGATTTAATCTAGTGAGTGCAGGGCTCTCCTCGCTTCTGTTTGATTTTTTTTTGCCTCCCGCCCCTTTAAGAGAAGGGGCAGGAGGCAAAAAAAAAAACAGAAGAGAAGGAATCAGGACAATGACGGGGCTCCGGGCAGCTTCGGAGGTGAGCCTGCATTTTTCCCTCTCTTTTCCTCCCTCCCCTCACGCAGACAGGAGCAAGGAACTGCGGAGGGGTGGGGACGCAGAAAGAGCAACGAACCCCCCAAATCCCTGGTCCGAATTTAAGTGGCCAGCGGATCTTAGGGGTCGTGTGAAAAGGCCCTTAGTCACAAAGCAAAGCAAAGCAAAGTGTTCTGCTTATATACTGCCGCATACGACTTCAAGTAGTCTCTGGGTGGTTTACAGTTTAATTACAGAATGCCAGCTACACATTCCCCCCCACTAGCAAGCTGGGTACTCATTTTACTGACCTCGGAAGGATGGAAGGCTGAGTCAACCATGAGCCTGCTACCTGGGATTGAACCCCAGGGCGTGAGCACAGTTTTACCTGCAGTACAGATGTTTAACCACTGCACCACGAGGCTCTGAAAGGCCTGTGTAAACAATCACATTTTGATGCCTCCATGCAAGGCTGATACAATAATTAGTGTTGCTCGTCACAGAAGGCTGTACAAATTTGATTAAACCAATATCTCCTGCTGGCACCTTTTACAGCCACCTGAGTTTTACAAGCAACACGAGTCAAAATTGTGGGTACATTGGTTTCTATAGCAATGCTCCTGGTTAGAGGAGCAGTGTTTCAGGAAGCACAGCTTTTTAATTTAGGCTTGTAATCTCCCCCCAAACATCGCCATCTGGTGGCATTTTGCAAACACAAATGTTGTTCGCCTAACACTTTTTGACCCACTCAGCACGCACACCAGTCCAGTGCAGTGCAGAGGAACTGGGGGAAGAATCTACCATTGCTGTTATTAGGGTTCATTTATTCAGGTGTTCTTGGAGTTAAGACATAACAGACAAAAATATGCAGAATACAGTGGGGCCCTCAAGATCACCTGCTGCCTGAGGCAGGTAAAGTCCTGCCACAACTGCATTCCTCTTGGTGTATCTACTGTTGCTGCTTGTCCTCTCTCTTATTCTTATAGCACAACAAAGAGCAGTGGTGCCTCTACAAGTCACAGTGCTATTTTCTACACAGCCATGCAGGCCCAAATGTTAATTTCAAACCCAAGGCACATGGATAGGATGTCTTAAGAACTTGCCACACAGACTAAAAGCATGCACTGCACAAGATATTTGGAACTCAGCAAGCTGTATTTTATTTATTTATGAATATTTTTATCCCACCTTTCTCCTTGGAAAAGGACCCAAGGTGACTTAGAGCTCTATCACACCTCCTTTAAAATGCTGATTAAATTTCAAGGTAAAGCGTTTCCAAAAATATTTTCCCCACGGCCACTGGGCTTTAAAAAAAACCCAGTTATGCCCCCTTTTGGGAATTTTTTGCTCCGGTAAAAATGTGAGCCAGAAGTCTGTGGGAGCTCACATATGATCCAGTTTTCTGCCCCCCCCCGCAGCCCGTCCTTGGGTTTGTGGGCACTTTTTAAATTTTTTTTAAATTTCCCCTCTCCCCCAGTGCTGATCAGCTGGCCTTCGGGCTATCAGCACTGTTTTTTATTTTGTTTTGTTTTTCCTAGCGCTGATCAGCTCATCATCCAAGTGCAAATAGCCAAAACCAAGCATCCCTTACAAAAAAAGTGGCAGCTCATGACCTCTTTTGAACATTTTGTAGCTGTGCCCCAATACATGAAGCTAGACGTAAGCAAACAAAGTAATTTGAGAAGGAGACCTGAGTTGATATAATCATAGGCGGTTACTTCACGTCTGTTTTGTCTCTCTAAGTGTTACACTTTGGAGTGGTACAAAAAAATCTTACTTCACGTCTGTCGCAACAGCTGAAACTTGACTCAACCACGCCCCCAGAACAGGTGCTAAGCGAGACAAATCTCTACCTGGCGCTGGAGTAGGCTATATCCTTGTCACGGTTTGTTCCCGGTTTCTGTTCCGAGACAACACACTGTGAGGTAAACTGTGTAAACTGTGTCCCAGGTACTGGGTTGGGTGTTACGTTCAAAGTGCCCACCCACCCCAGATGATCACCACCCCCTTGCCCTCCTCTGTTAAATACCAATAAAACAAAGTCAGTGTTTGTCACGATACAAGACCGTGAGGTAACCCTTGTCACGAGACAAGTTATCATGACCATGGGAACAGTGAAACAGGTACAAAACCATGTTATCGCGACCAACGCTCTCACAGTACAAAACTAGTCGTGGAACAAAGAAGGACGTGAAGTAAATGCCATAGTTCAAGCTAAAACATTTGTCATCTGACATGTTCATGACAACATTCATAAACCTGGCATACAAAAAGCTTAGAAATGAATGAATAAGTACTAAAGCAACCAAATAAAACAACAAATAATAATCAATTACACAATAATTTGGTGTTCTCGTGAATACCGAAATCCATCTTTCCAAACACAGTCTCTCTGTCCTGGCAGGTCTTCCATATTTATAGAATACTTAGAATTCCAGTCTCTTTCGAAAAGAGATCTCAGTTGTTGCTGTATTGTTGGGTTTCTTTTTGTGGAATCGGTTGAAGATTGTTGAGCAACGAGTCCCACTCCTGCAGTTTGGCTGAAGTATTCTTCTGCCCAGTTAGAAGTCCCTACAGATGATAGAAAATGTGAATGTGAATACTGTATATGATTTGCCCTTGGAAGAAAAGGCAAAGGGAGAACTCTAAATTTATTTCCATGAGAAGTACACACATTGAAGCAAAAAGACACACAGAAATACAAATCATGGAATAGCTGTCCTCATCCACTGGAGATCTGTAGTTAGGACCAAACAAAACATCACAGAAGTGTGCAAGCTTTTGTGATTTGTCCAAATTTATCGTCATGCTGGGTGGCATGAAAAATAGACACAGTGAAACAAACTTTCAGGCAGAATCCAATAACAAGAAATGCCTGACCACAAAGATCTAGGTTCTTTCCATCAGGTCATCAGCAGCATACAATTCCCTAAACTGGAAACCACATCATGGGTCCCAAAAGGGATTGTGAGGTGTGCTGCTATTTTTGGGTCAGCTGATCGTGGAAGTGAAGATAAGGAAAGTGCACGTAAATGGGCACAGAAACTTTTATAAACTTGGCAAACAAAGCAATATGGCAACCTAGGACCATGGGGGGGGGGAATCATTGGGCCAGTGTGCTTTGGTGCCAGTGGGAGATGGGTGCCTGCCTAAGCTTTAATTCCTCCTCATATACAAAATAGGTGAGGCTGATTTTTGCAGGGAAGTCTGCCCAATCCACCAGCTGCTGTAGCTGTCATGGGTTGCTACAGCTTGCTTGCACCACTATAGCTTACATGAGATATACAAATGGGTTTTCCCAGGTCCTATACTCTTGCTAGGTGTTGCAGAATGTTCACCGCCAGCTTGGGGATGGGGGTCCTGAGGGTCTGTGATGCTGCTACTGCTGCTACTGCTGCTGCTACTGCTGTTGTCATGGCTTGTGATCTGCCGCACAATTTGCTCCAACATGATATGATGGGTCCAAATGTCTGCACCTACTTCCACTCACCCAAGTCCCCTCATTCCTGGTTTCTATGGTGTGCTGGCATTGCACAAACACAACACACAAGGAAACAGCATCCCTCTGAGCCAGTGAGCCCTGGTGCTAGAAGGAGATGGGTGCCTAAACTTCAATTTCAACAAATACACAAAATGCTGGAGGCCAATTCATCAGGGCGAATGGAGCGCCACCCCAATTCAAGTTGAACCTACTTTTTATGGATGCAAGTTCTCACTCACCTCCCTGTACGTGTGTGAATGTATACCTACATGTGTTTAACATATGAAAAAATAATTTTTCTCCCTTCTCCCTCTTCCACCTGCTGTACTTTGTGCCCCACCTTCCATAGCTGCCTGTAAGAATCCAGTTTTCTGTTCTTCCAGTGTTTCTCAGCCTACATTTAGGATACAAGTGGACAACCAAGTTATCCTGGGCTGGCTTAATGAAAATAGGATAACTTCAAGGTGTAGTATGCCATTTATTTATTTATTTATTTATTTATTTATTTATTTATTTATTTATTTATTCATTTATTTATTCATTCATTCATTTATTTATATACCACCAGATTTTCCCCAACGGGAACTCAGGGCAGTTAACATTCACCGCTGGGTGGTTATCAGGATATCAAACCAGATCACACCTCAACACAACCCTATTTAACCCATTTCTCCCTCTCCACCTCTTTCTCCCCATGTCGTCTCCTTGCTCCCCTCCACAGGGGAGTGGGCTTTTTTGTAAAATCGGTAAGTGGCACAACATTGAATTTGCTTGCCACTGAACAGACATACTGTAGTACTGGATTCAACCAGTGGGATGTCCCTCTGCATCCTTTCCTCTTTCCCCTTCCACTGAAGAGAGGGAGAAAGCTAGGTTGTCTTTTGGTTTGTTTCTTTTAAATTATATGAAAGTGGCACAGCGCTTCAATTTTTAGGAAGTAGCATAGTGCTGGATTGGCTTTCCACCTAACTGACATGATTGGCTTTCCTCCTAACTGGCTTTCCACTTAACTGACATATTTGTTCTATATGGTACTCAGTCCCACACATGTTCGAAACTGGACTTAGATGGAGCGATCCTACTCATACTAAAGAAGGGGGGTGGGAATTGTAAAGCAAAGTGTTCTGCTTATATACTGCCCCATACCACTTCAAGTAATCTCTGGATGGTTTACAGTTTAAGTACAGTATGCAGGCTACACATTGCCCCCCAGCAAGCTGGGTACTCATTTTAGTGACCTCGGAAGGAAGGAAGGCTGAATCCACCATGAGCTAGCTACCTGGGATTGAACCCCAGGTCGTGAGCACAGTTTTACCTGCAGTCCAGGCATTTAACCACTGTGCCACGAGGCCCCAGTGATCCCAAAAGGTGTGGATAACCACAGAAAAGGGTCGGACTGGTTTGTGATTGACTATATGTCATATAGTCATCATAAAGCAGATTGAACCTGACTGTCTGTGAAGATTCTCAGTCATCCAGGTGAGTTGATCTGGAAGATTGAATCTGACTGTGCCAAAAGTGGTCCAAAATGTAACAAAAGTTAGCATTGGATCATACCCCTCGAATTGTCTCCTTGCCCAGAGATATAGGAAAGTATAGAATTTCTCTGAAATGGGGGAGGAAGGCTCTCAGTGCCTATAACCAGATACCTAGCCACCCAAAAGAAAGGATTCAAGAAACCAGGGGGGAAAGAGGACAATGGGGATATAAACAAACAAACAAACAAAAAGCAGACCCAACTACATGGAAGGAAGACCAATGGTAGGAATGATGCTAGGTTAGAGCATCCTAGAAAAGAATGATGCGAGGTTACAGCATTTTAAGCTAGCTGGATAGTGCATATGCTGTCTGTGGAACCCCAAGGTTGGAAGTTTGATCCTTCACTTGCTTCCCAGGAGAAGGGCCGGTCTGTGTAGCTGTAGATGAACTACACAGCCCCAGGACGCCATGAGAAGAATAGTGCTTTACGGTAATTTAACCCAATTCTGAGATCTCTACACTCTACTTTATGAGGGCAAAAGCCTGAAAGCTGTTACCATAAGTAAGTGATGGCGAACCTTTTAGAGACCGAGTGCCCAAACTGCAATTCAAAACCCACTATTTTTTTTTGCAAAGTGCCAGTACAGTAATTGAACCTGTATACAGGTGGCTATGAAGGGGCGATGTCGAGTGCCCACAGAAAGGGCTCCAAGTGCCACCTTTGGCACCCGTGCCATAGGTTCGCCATCACTGCCATAAGTTGTGATCACCTTGAGGGAACACTTAATTAAAAGCATCACGAGAATTGAAAGAACATAGAAGCAAAAGAGATAAATCCAGCTTGTTGGACTGGACAACAATGGTGTTCCCTGAAATTATTGCAGCAATCAAAATAGGTATATTTTGATGAATTTTGAGATGATTGTCTATGACTATTTCATTTCATTCTGGAATTAATTATTCGTGGCCAGAGGTGGCAAACACAATCTTCTTATTCCTGCCACACACCCATCAATGAAATTTTGTAGGACTCCAGGGGGGGGGGGGACTGTGTCAGGTGTTGGTGGAGCAACTGAAAAATGTCCATGGCCAATGACTGTATTGGCTGTGAGTATTCAGTCCAAGACATCTAAAAGTTACCAGGTAGGTGCAGACCAACCTAAGAGTAAGCACTCTAGAAAAGCATCACAGGGAATAGAGGAGTTCTCATGGGAATAAAAAAATTGTGTGACCCCCTGCACCAAACCCAAACACTTACCAATGTAGGCTGTCTTCTCAGTCACCATGTACTTGCCGTGATTCAGTCTTGCAAAAGGGATATTTGTGTGATTTCCCACTGGCACAATGAAGATTTTCTGGTAATCAATACATGTAAAACATAGACAGGGATGGAATTAAATTAAACTCACCTGATCCAATTTTAAAAGGGCAATTAAACCTTTTTAGATAGTTGGCATGCTGTTTCATTTTTTAAAAATCGACCTGATTTCCAAATCCAGAAGTAGACTTTCAGCCACATGCGGCTTCATTTGAAGCAAGTTCCATTTTGTAATCTGTAATTCCCCTGAATAACCAGTTTGATATAATGGAAGTATTGATGGACTGTGACTGAATAGTTGTCTTCAATTGTTCTAAACTGCCTAGAGTAACCTTGCTGCCATATGTATCTGGTCAGAAGGAGTAATATGGAACATATTGAGTATATAAAGAGCATTCCTTTGTAAGGAGCAGTTTTTATTTATGAGCGACTTTCCCTCCTGCTGGAAAATAATGGATTTTCCTTTAGATTCAGAATTGTATCCCTTTATTGCCAGACATTATGATCACTAAGCACATAATTTGATAATACAGTGCATGAAGAAATTTCATTTCAGTAATTTTTTCCTGTCGTTTTCAGAACCAACAGTATACAGTAACTCCTATATAGTCCTCTCCCCCCACTCTTCTCTCCTATATGCACACAAACATTTTTCTCTTCATGCACACATTTTAATTCATGAACATCTCTCTGCCATTTGGGTAACCATGGGCAGAAGGGAGAAGAGACCTTTTTTTAAACTGATATCCCGTTCTAGCCAATAAAGGATCACTTAAAATTGCCATTACAGATCCTACCTCAAGGGAACCATGAGGCAATTCTTCTGCATCTGGAACCCCAAAATATGAATACCGCAATTTGTGAGGGAGTTCATATCTACTTTCTAAGATTCCACCTCCAGCTTTTTGTTTTGTTTTGTTTTGGAAGGATGAGGTTTTAGATGGTCTGGGGACCCCACCATATAATTTAGTAGCTTATACTCTACTTCACTCCTTCGGCCTTCTAGAAATGGGGAAAACCACATTTTAAAAAACACCAAAATTGGTCTGAGGGTATTCCTCCCTGCCATCTCATGCAGCATCTTATGAAATGTAGAAGAATTTATTTATTTATTTATTTGGTTTGATTTGATTTGTATACCGCAACCATCTAGCAAAAAAGCTACTCTGGGCGGTTTACAAACAAAAGTAATTTACAAAATTTACAAAATTATTTATCCAGAGGTCACACATGCAACATATTGTAGTGGAGACATAACATGTAAACATCTTTTCAAAAATAGACTGCATGCATAGATCAAATCATAATTGTTTTACCACTTCTATTGTGATATTGGCATGTGGATTGGTGAGGACACTCAGTGACTTCAAATAATGAAACATAGAGGGATCCGTATGAATCCAGCAGCTGATCAAAAGCCTCAAGTGTACATTACGGCTGATTGCCACACTTCTCAGGGCATTGTCAATAGGCGGCCAATATCTGGGGGGAAACAATATTATAATATGAGTAATTAAAGACTTTAGTTGGTTAGTTAGTTAGTTTGTCTACTATTCATTTCCCCCAAGATGGCTTAAAAATATTTAAAGTTGATTTTTTAAGGTTGCTCTGAAAACACACATACAATACAATCCAATACAAGTATTTTAAAAGCAATTGTCCTAATAATGGCACAAATATTGTGTAACCGTTGCTTGTGGAAAGGCATCACCAACAGGGACCAATTTTAAGAGATTAAAAATTCCCCACTTTTGTACTGTAGCTATTCTGAGTCCAATGTTATTTATTTATTTATTTATCTATTTACTGTATTTACTTTCAAGTTTATATGCCGCACCGATTTTCCCATAGGGAACTCTGGGCGGTTAGAGTATCCCTTTCATTTCTTAAGAACCATGGGATGAAAAAGAGGAAGTCTTTAATTCAAAATCAGATAAGGTTACAAGCAAGGGGAGATTTTTAGTTATTAGAAACTTCCATCTCACAGCTCTCATTGCTTCCACATAGCCCAAGGAAAGTCAAAAACCCATATTTTGCCATTTGGAACAAAATATAGAAGGATGGATCTATTCAGATTTAACCTGCTACCTTGGTGGGTGTCTGAAGTGGCTGCTAGGGAAATATTCCATCATTGAGACATAGACAAATTGTTCTGCATCATTGATAATGTCAAGAATTGCTTCAAGGTCAAATGTGCGACCCTCTGGGCAAAATGAAAGCGGAGAAGCCTAGAAAAGAGGGAACATGTTATTCCTGCAGCATGTCATTAATATATAGTGACACACACACACCGCCTATTGCTGGGGTTAGTGACCCGACCTGACACGTGAAAATTGAAAATCCGAGATATGCGGATGCAGGTCAGGCCAGGCCTGGGGGGGGGGGGCTAGCTGGGGGCTCTTGTACTTACTCCCAGCTTGGTGCTGCCTTGAACGGGCCTGTGAGGGCCTTTCTGGGCCTTCTGGAGGCTTCAAAAGGGCCTCCCTGCGAACTGGAAGTGACTTCCAGATCACCGAAAATAATTTCTGAGGCCTCCGACAGGCCTAGAAATGATTTTCGATGATCCGGAAGTCACTTCTGGTTCACAGGGAGGCCCTTTTGGGGCCTCCAGAAGGCCTGGGAAGGCCCTTGCAGGACCGTTCAAGGCAGCACCAGTCCTGGGATACGTATGGGAGGCCTGAAACAGGCCTTCCCCCCTTACCCTGGGGGGGCTTTTTTCATATACTGCAGTACCGCGATATAGCGAGACCGCAGTATATGAACTGTGAACAGGCGGGGGACCACTGTAGTGTTGCCAAGTGGCAGCATCTCATTCCCTGTGGTTTGGGGATCAATGCCGGGGAGGTACCTTGTGATGTATTACAGAGGCAAGACAGGCATGGGGTGGGAGGAGAACAAGGATAAGCCACTGATGCTTTGAAAGTGAGCCCTACTGTCAACAAGACATAGGTTGGTAATCTTTATAGCCATTACACAACCGAAATTTGTCAAAGCGGCTCCTACCACAGAGTACTGCCCATTGTACCCGATTGTCTCAGGCAGGACATTTGAGACTGCCGTCGCTGAAGGAGGCTCTCAAATCATTAACAACGAATTGGGCTTTCTCAGTGGTGCCCCCCCTCCGCCATTTTGGAATCAACGTCCTCCTGACACTTGTTTTGCCCTCTCGCTGTCTGTTTTTTAAGAAACACCTTAAGATGTGGCTACTTAGGAAGGCTTTTCCTGGTTATTAGTTTTATGTCTCACTGCTCGTTTTCCCTGTTGTGTATTCTGGTCTGTCTTTGCTTTTATTGATCTTGATTTTCTTAGTGTTGTTACTTTGTTGAATGTCTCGTGTTGTCAATGTTTATATACCATTATGTTTAATTGATGCATCTGCTTGTTTGACCCTGTAAACCACACAGAGTGGCCTTTGTTGCCAGATGGTACAGTATGCAAGTCAAATGAATGAATGAATGAATGAATGAATGAATGAATGAATGAATGAATGAATGAAATTTTGTGTTCCTCCTTTGCCACTCTGCCTGAGATTTCTATGCCAGACCGGAAACCCGACAAATGTCACAAGGCCCTGGCTTAGCTAGTATCCAGAGACCTGACAATCTTAAGCATTGTCTATCTATCCATCCCCAGGTACATTCAGCAACAAAAAAAAATCCTGGATTGGGGTGGAGCGGGTGAAGGTGGGGAGAGACTACATGATATGCTTTCAATGGTCAAAGACTTGCCATTGTGTATGTGTGTGACTCTCCTAAACACATAGAGCCAGTGCCTTTGAGCTCAGGGTAGGATTGGGCTGTACATCCTTACTTACAGAAAAATATGCTTTGGTGGTGGTTTCCTTGAACTGTACTTCCAGAGGCGTGTGCCTGTTGATACTGGTAGAATAATTGCTTGGCCATGGAAATGGAATGGTAGCATTCGTCACTCCAAGATCCCAGTAGGTTTGGAAGGTCTTCCAGAGGTCATTAGCTAGGCAGCTGCAATTGCTGATCAAAACCCCAACTTCTTTCACCTGCAGAAAGAGGGAAAGAAGCCAGAAAGCAAGATTTCAAACAAAACAGGAGCGCTCATCAAAAAGCCTGTTCCCTGTGTTCTGCATGCCAATCGGTCCTGTCGTGATTATCACCCTTCAAAATCAAAACATGTTGCCTTTCAGTACAGTGGTACCTCAACTTACTAATTAAATCCGTTCCGAACGCATGGTCTTAAGTCAAACTACTCTTAAGTCGGGATACCTATCTAAAAAAATATGAAAAAATAATTTAAAAAATGAAAAAAAATTTAAGTCAAGCAGACCATATATAAAATTTGTAAGGCGGCAGTAAAGACTCCAACAGTTTTCTGCTCTTAAATCGAATTGCTCTTAAGTCGAGTTGCTCTTAAGTCGGGGTACCACTGTATATCCTGTGCAATCCTTTAGAACAATGGCTTCCAGTCTATGTTTTAGAGGACTATAAATTGATAGAGTGTATTTTCATTCATAAGATTCCAGATTCAGTCTGCCATATAACTTCCCGTTGAAAAAGAAAGATCAGGTGAAATAGGATGAAATAGTATTTTTCTTAAAGCAAAGCAAAGCAAAGTATTCTGCTTATATACCACTCTATACCACTTCAAGTAGTCTCTGGGCGGTTTACAGTTTAATTACAGTATGCTGGCTACACATCCCCCCCCACAAAGCTGGGTACGCATTTTACCGACCTCAGAAGGATGGAAGCCTGAGTCAACCATGAGCCTGCTGCCTGGGATTGAACCCCAGGTTGTGAGCAGAGTTTTAGCTGCAGTACAGCCATTCAACCACTGCGCCACGAGGCTCCTAAAACCTTGGGGAGCTATTCTCAGTCAGAATAAGCAGTACTGGGCCAGGTAGAAGGTATACATAAGAAAAGAATGCGAGGTTTCTGTCAAGAATTATAGTTTTGACAGAATGGCTCTAATATGCATTTAACAGATTACAAAATGGATTTTGTAAATTGTGCCATGTCATGAGCTAGACAAGAATGTGTATTAGGTCTAGGACACAGGTGCAAGGAATAAGGAGCCTGAAAGGTCCGGATGATTAGTGCCAAGTGGAATAGTCTGATCACCTCATTTCATCAAGGATCTGATTGGGCTACAGCAGGTAGCTGTATGTATAAAAGTAGCAGGCAAACCAATGTAAATTGGGTCAGCCTAAGGTGAGAGGCTTTTCCCATGCTCTGTTGTATCTTATCTATAAGCCATGGTTTGTATATTGTTATTGTATATTACTCTTTGTCATGTGTACATATGTAATATAAGTTTTGAACTAAGTTCTATTGCCTTGTTCATTCGTCTCCTAGCCCCATAATCACTATTCATGTAATTTATTCTTCCACAACACTGCTAATCTCTGCTAGTAGTTCCTTGAACGTAACAAATCCCTATCTGCATAATAGGGTTATAGTCACCCCCTGCCATTTTGCGGTTCAGGTACTGCGGTCCCACCATATCTTGGGATCGCAGTACCTGCGGGGGGTGGCGGGGAGAGATTGCATTGCTCCCCAACACCACCCCAGACCCATCTGGGAGGCCTCGGAGCTGTGCGGGGGGCACCCCCTCCGGGAGGCCTTGGAGCTGTGTGGGGTGTGCACCCGCTCCGGGAGGCCTCGGAGCCGTGCGGGGGGGTGTGATCAAATCACTCCCTGCCACCCTTCCACCCCCTCCGGAAGGCCTTGGAGCTGCATAGGGGGCGGCAGGGAGCGATCAAATCGCCCCCCCCAATGCGTCCAGGAGGCCTCGGAGCCATTGGGGGGGGCGAGGAGCAATCAAATCGCTCCCTGCCGCCCCCACCCTCCCCTTTAATCACCCCCGCCCCCACCTGACCCGCTTCCACATATCGCGGATTTTCATGTATCGCAGGTCGGGTGGGTCCCTAACCCCCGCGATAGGCGGGAGGTTACTGTATATACTTTAATAGTTTCCTCAGGAGAAGTGGAATACTAATGGATTAATTTCATTGAAGGACAGATAGCACATCACGACTGATCCTTCCCCATATTGTACCACCACATATTTGGTTTTGGTTTTGGTGAGAAGGGTCTCAACACGCAATTTAAGCACCAGAAAATGTGCCATGGAGGATCTACAAACACTCTCCCCCCTGTGAGACCATCTCATGGGGAAAGGTAAGTTAACCATGTTCTTCCTGGGAGAAGAAAGCATGCCGTTCCATAGCAGCTATGGAGGAGTAGAGAATGCTCTTGGGAAAACAAGGTGGCCATATGAAAAGAGAGACAGGGCTCTTGTACCTTTAATAGCAACATGCTGGAGGAACTTACGGCAGGTGTAACTTATCATGTGAGCTGCACTTGCTGACATTTCCTCATCTGCACAAGAATCAAAAATTCAAGAGCCCTGCTTTCCATTTCATGTGGTCACCCTAAATACATTATGGGAGGAGAGATGAAGTCTTTCTTCAGATCTATGTTCCCACACAAACCACCTTATCACCAACTACTACCAATAATAAAACCTAGGAAATACCTTTCACCAATCTTCTGCACTCCATGCCTAGTTTGGCTCAGGGTTTACATAGGATGACAGTTCTATCCGCAGATTATAGCACAGCAACTCAAATAGTGGCCAGAAGCAGAACTACAGTACAGTGGTACCCCGACTTAAGAGTAGCTCAATTTAAGAGCAATTCGACTTACGAGTGGAAAACTGTTGACGTTTTAACTGCCGCCTTACAAATTTTAGATATGGTTTGCTTGACTTACAAATATTTTTTTTCATTTTTTCATTTTTAACTTATTTTTTCAATTTTTTAGATAGGTACCCCGACTTAACAGTAGTTCGACTTAAAAGCATGCATTCGGAATGGATTAAATTCGTAAGTTGTTGTATCACTGTATATCACAAACTAATTTGTACCCTCAAAATGATAGATTCCAAGTTTTAATGTTCTTCCTAAATCAATCTTAATGACATTTTTATTCTCCTATGAATTTTCATTGCAAATTCAATCAGCTTGTTATGTATTGCCAAGTTCCGTCTCATATTGTATTCAGTTTTATATATGCCAATAACTCACCTGAGTTAAAGCTCTCCAGTCCACGTTGGGGCTGCCGAGAAAGATGTGTTTCCTGTCTATGATCCAGAATTTGGTGTGTAGGACACCGTGAGTCAGATGTCCAAAATCTACTTGTTTTACATGAGCTCCTATGGAAAAGAAACAGAAATGGAGACTATGTGCACGTGTAAGTCCAGAAGCTCCCCTTCCAAACATCAACCCTTTATCTCCTAGTCTGGCTGTTAATGCTTTGGAAAAGAGCTTAGAGAAGATAACTTGCAGAAATCCAAATGGGGCTAGAAGATTTTGGAAATTGTAGTGGGGGGAAAACTAACTTTGCTATCATTAACCTTGATTATACCAAAGAACTGGAAAGCAAAGCATGCTTTTCCATTAAATGACTGATATTTAGATGTATGGAATATAGCTATTATGAGAACGTAGCTTGTGCTAATGAAGTTAAAAGGGGTAGATAAATACAGTAGGACCCCAGTATCCGCTGGGGATTGGTTCCAGGCCTTCCCATGGATAATGAAAACCATGGATAAGAGAGAACGCCTGCCCACCCACCCCCAAATTGCTGTTTCCTGACAGTAGCTTGCTTTATGACTGCTGTTTTGCGACAGTAGCTTGCGTTATGGCTGCTGTTTGTGACAGTAGCTTGCTTTACAGATACTATTTGTGATAACAGCTTGCTTTACAACTGCTGTTTATTACAATAGCTTGCTTTGTGGCTGCTGAATTATTTAATATTTTTCCTTTGCCAACCGTGCATAACTGATTCAGCGGATAATGAATCAGTGGATACGGGGGGTCCTACTGTAAGAATATTTTAGTGATTTGGGGGATTTTTTAATTGATTGTGTATTAATAGAAAGGAAGAGTTGTGTTCCTGTGTAGGAATCAATGCAGTTTTGGAAGCGGAGTGGGGCTTCATAAATTGAGAGGAGGGAATGAAATATGTAATATCCTCTATGTTTGCTGCCTTTGGAAAGTATTCTGAAATTCCATTTGGTCCAAAATGCCACAGCCAGATTTTTAACTGGGGCTGGTTACAAGGAAAGAAAGTTCAAAGGAATACCGATTGAAACAGGGAACCTGCCAATTTAAATCATCATTCTATGGCCCTGTGTGTGTTTCCTATATAGCTACGGATTATCTTTGGTTCTGTAGATTCTTACGTGCACTGTGGTCCACGTATATGGCTGCCTCTACTGGCCCAGTATGCATAAAGAGTTTCCTCAACCCTCAATACGCCTCATTACAAAGTTCTCAAGTGAAAAGTTATCACACATATACCTTTCCCCTCTAAGACTTTGAGGTCCGTTGAGAGATTAGCTTTGGATGGGACCCCTGTTGCAATAAACACAGAGATGTTTTCCAAAATCAGACTTTCCAGTTTCTTGAGAATTTCTTCACCCTACAAAAGGAAAAGCACATATTTTGTATCACACTGGAGCCAATAAGATAAGCATGTTGACATCAGAAACAAAGTTTGGTGGTGCAGGTGGCAATGTGTAGAAATTAACATGTAACTCGAGATTGGGCACGAACCACCAGTTCAGCAGTTCGTGCCAATTCGTTAATGGGCAGGTGTTCAGCACTGCCCAGCTTTGTCTTCTCTGGTAGCCATCCACTCTATGGCAGTGCCCGGATGAGGCAGGGCAGGGAGGGTGGGGTGCTTTTTCTGAGGGGGGTACCCACTGGAAGAGGTGAGGCTGGGAAGTATTGAATGAAACATATCTACATTTGTCCCAGGTTACAAACCATGAGGGAGATGTATAATCTCCAGGCTTAAAACCAGGGTACTTCAAGGACCAGATGCAGGGGAGAGGTATCAGGAGACAGATATCTAGTCTCATGCGCTCCCAGAGGCATTTGGTGGGGCCACTGAGAGATACAGGAAGCTGGACTTGATGGGCCTTTGGCCTGATCCAGCATGGCTCTTCTTATGCCCTTATGTCTGTGAAGATTCTCAGTCATCCAGGTGAGTTTATCTGGAAGTTGAGTCATGGCAACTGGACTTCTTTTCTTGAGAGACTGAAACATTTCGCTGCTCTTCCAAGCAGTTTCAGACTGACAAAGCTGTTTAGATGGTCAGCGAAATGTTTCAATCTCTCAAGAAAAGAAGTCCAGTTGCCATGACTCAACTTCCAGATCTCTACATGTGAGATGTGCATTTAAAGGCCTGCATGAAGAACTCTTGCTCTGCTGTAGGGGATGATGTCCTTTTTTGAGGCAAGGAAAATGGAACGACAGGATAGTTTGATTCACGACATCACCTCTTCAAATATATTTCCCTGACTCTAGCTGCAGCTGCACTGCTGCTTGATTCACAGCCTATTTTACACTTCTGTCTGCGTTAGATGATGGGAACTGCACATTGATTGAGTGTCAGTGTTCACACTAGCCCGTCAACCTGATGCAATTTGATCCATGCTACAGCTCACAGTTCACTCCTCTTAATCCAACCCTGTACTAATTGCGGGCTCTCCTTTTATCATTCAATATAATGGTACTGCACTGTTGACAATGTTGCACAGTGCGAGGAAAAAGGGACAATTTTTCAAAGTTTCCCATCACATACAAACACATCTAAATCATATAACAGAAACATAGTAGTGTGTTGCAGTTTGTCAGAGTTGTTTGTATTTCATATTGATTTTGATCTCTTTTCTTTGTCCATGCAATGATGATCTAGCTCTAAACTACCATATCAGTGTAGTGTAAGGTGATCTAGCAATAAGCTCATTAGTGTTGTTTTTAAATAAATTACTTAGGGGTGATTGGAGTAAAATATTGTGGGGTTCAGTATTTCCACTGTCCAAAACGTCCCACCGAATTTATTATGCCCACCAATTACCATCCACAGTCACCGCCCTGTCCTTTTGGAGAATAAAACAACTGATCACACAGAAAAAAAAGTCTGTTCAAATCATTCGGAAAAACGGAGCTGCCCCTAACACCATGTCGAGAGCAAAAGGGGCCGGGTTTAAGTCATGTGATCAATTTTTAAAAAGTGATTTTGTCCATTTTAAATGCACCTCAAATCCCACCATGTAATCACATACAGTGGTCCCCCGCCCTTTTGCAGTTCATATACCGCGGTCCCACTATATTGTGGGACTGCAGTATATGAAAAAAGCCCCCCTGAGGTAAGGGGGGGGGGAAAGTCCTTTGGAGGCCTCAGAAATGATTTTTGGTGATCCGGAAGTCACTTCCAGTTTTCCAGAAGTCACCTCCGGTTCACAGGGAGGCCCTTTTGGGGCCTCTAGAAGGTCCTCGCAGGCCCAATCAGGGCAGCGCCAGGCTGGGGGTAAGTAAAAGAGACCCCAGCTAGACCCGCAAGGCGTGACCCGACCTGCATCCACATTGCGCGGATTTTCAATTATCACGGGGTCCATAACCCCCGCAATAGGTGGGGGATCACTGTACTATCTTTGAGTGTGTACGGTACTAGGTCATATTGAAAGAACTGGGCACGTTTAGCCTTGAGAAAAGACGATTGAGGGGAGATATGATAGCAGTAGCACCTTTCAAATATTTGCAAGGTAGTCATATAGAAGAGAGGCAGAATTTGTTCTCGATCATCCCAGAGTGCAGGACACGCAATAATGGCCTCAAGAAACAGGAAGCCAAATTCAGACTGAATATCAAGAAAAACCTAATGGTTCGAGCAATGGAACCAATTACCTCTGGAGGTGGTGAGCACTCCAACGCTGGAGACCTTCCAGAGAACATTGCACAATCATTTGCCAGATCTGCTTAGATCTCGATTCCTGGATTGGGCAGGGGGTGAGCCCAATAGCTTCCAGCTAAATTACTCAGAGATTCTATGATTCTGTCCCTAGCTCATTAGCAGCAAACCTTCGGCCCTCCAGATCTTTTGGACCACAACTCCCAGAATTCCGAGCCTGTACTGCCAGTGACAAAGGACTGTGGGAATTGTGGTCCAAAACATCTGGAGGGCCAAAGGTTCGCCACCACTGCCCTAGCTGAAGCCTAACTGTGAGGCTGAACCAGGCGGGAATGTATCAGGACAAACACTACATCCTAAACCAGAAAGGAGCACCATCATTTTATCCCTCTCTCGTCACTATACACGTGCAAATTCAAAACAACAACAGCTGCAGCTGCAGTACCAACAACAACAACAACATCAACAGCAACAAAAATTATTTCATCTCACCTGCTGAGATGATGTGTCATTGACATCAATATCCTTTCCAGTCAAGGTCCAATAGTAAGAAACCATATGAATACTTTCCTGTGTCATATTTAAGAGCTCCATCCATGCTTGGTATAAAGGCTTTGCAGCACTGCTGTTTGGTCCATACGGCATATCCCAGGGGATGCTTTCCACCAGCTGAAAACTACAGCAGGAATGAAAAATAATGAATCTTGTGCCTTGGAAAGAGTTGTAGCAAAGAATTCAGGTCTCCAGTTTGTTCCAAGTGCAAACACCGACTTCAGTCTGCAAGGGATAATGCTCCAGTTTACATTGGCAACCTAGGTCTGAATTCACCTCACATAAGCAGATTTGGCATGGGCATCTGAGTTGTTCATTTTTAGGACTCTTATCAACATTTTTTGTGCCATCCATGGAGGGGTGATGCCCACACTGACGGAGTAGATTTTTCTCACAAAAAATGTAATGTTTTGTTTTATTTCTTAGTAGAGTAGATCAATAAATGTATCACCCTACTCTTGTAGGATACTATCATACCAGCCAAGCAGCAGTACATATACTTCCAATTGTAGGCCTATTTTATTTTATTTTATTTTATTTTATTTGTATTTAAGAACATAAGAAGAGCCATGCTGGTTTAGGCCAAAGGCCCATCTAGTCCAGCTTCCTGTATCTCACAGTGGCCCCACCAAATACATCTGGGAGCGCACAAGACTAGATATCTGTCTCCTGATACCACTCCCCTGCATCTGGCCCTTGAAATACCCCGGTTTTAAGTCTGGAGATTATACATCTCCATCATGGTTTGTAATCTGTGATGGACTTTTCCTCCAGGAACCTGTCCAATCCCCTTTTGAAGGCATCCAGGCCAGATGCCATCATTTTACCCTGTGGCAGGGAGTTCCACAGACTAACATCACACTGGGTAGAAACATTTATTTTGTCTGTTCTCACTCTCCCAGCCCTCAATTTGAGTGGATGTCCCCTAGTTCTGGTATTTTGTGAGATGGAGAAGAGCTTCCCTCTATCCACTTTATGAACTCCCGGCATACTTTTGTACATCTCAATCATATCCCCCCTTCAGGCGCCTTTTTTCCAGACTAAAGAGCCCCAAATGTTTTAGCCTTTCTGCATAAGGGAGGTGCTCCAGCCCAGTATATTTGCATATAAAGGACATGATTTGGTATTTGTCTGGCAAATTTGATTGGGGGGGAAGCAGTTTCTGCTTTTTTGTCTAAGTATCAGAGTCTAAGAGTATGTGCCTGAATTCTGTGACCTACTGTTGTGAGAGATGGCATGCTATGCATGCTATTTCTTCAGCACAGCCCACACATATGCACATAGCTTGGCCCTGTGGACTCAGCAGCAGGGAATTTTGGTTATGTCTACTTCCTTCTGCAGTTGACAGCCCTAATTCTAGGCAAGACAATGCAATCACCACAGGCAGCAAATTCCAGGTGCCAGAGTAGCACGCTATTAGTTATGTACTCTGTTTTTATAATATTCTGAGCCCTGTCTTCCTAGAAAACCCTGAAAACAGTTGTGATAAGTCCGAATTAACGTGGTGGCACATGATGACAATTATGTTTTTACTGGCAAGGACAGAGAGAAGTACTTATGGGATTTTTATGTTTCGTATGTGAAAAGACCTTGATTGGCTTTGAATAATGTGTATCAGGGAAAAAATGGCATTTGTGCTATAAGAGTGCAGCAACAGTGTTGGGTCCTGGCCCCAGAACACACAAAAAAGCAAATAATATGGAACAAGGACTGTTGTGGGTTGTTTGGGTTGTTTGTCCATGTTCTGGAAATTTTTCTTCCTGATAGTTCGCCAGTCTCTGTGGCGAAACGTCAGAAAGAAAAACGTTCGGAACACAACCAAACAGCCCAAAAAACACACAACAGCCATCAGATCCCATGCCATCTCTCACAACAGTAGGTCACAGAATTCAGGCACATACTCTTAGACTCTGATACTTAAACAAAAAAAGCAGAAACTCTTCAAGAATACAACATAAAACAAATTAGAATGACCCCAAATTAAAAAGTTAAAAGATGACAGGTAGAGCACAGAGAACTAGCTTGGACTGGAAAAGAAGGCTTTGGAAAGACAGCATTTTGGGTTGGCTTACTTGCATGAATCTTGGAGGTAGCTGTCATCCCTTACAGTGGAGAGGTTCATGAGGTAAATCATGAGCACAAGAACGAGCCCAGCAACCATAAACAGTCCAAGCACCTAAAAGAGAAAACTATTGCTGTAAAAAGGAGGTCTGTCAACACTGGACACTTTCCTGAGACTTCAGAGTTTGGAAGAATGAATGTAATGCCATGTTAAAACAATGTTCCCAGAAGAGAGGACAAAATGGTGGACTTGGAGCTGGGTTCAAATCCCTCCTGGGCCATGAAAACTGAAGTGGCACAAAACTATTCCTTATATACCACGGATACCTTTAAAATACTATTTGAGATCCTTTTAAGTTATAGAAACACAGAATCACAGAGTTGGAAAAGACCTCAAGGTCCATCCAGTACAACCCCCTGCCATGCAGGAACCCCCATCAATAGATGGTTGATAAGAACAATAAAGCTACCCCTGAGTACTTGTACAATGATGCTATGAGACCCTTTAGACTTATTCTTCTACAGAGTAAATTTCCACATTCTGGAATTCACAATCTGTCTGAGTTAGGAAGCACATAAAACCAGTAGGACCATCAGCACAGGAGCTTGGGACAGATGTCCAAGGCCTTATGAGCAGGAACGTCCTTTGGTGTGGCAGGGGTAGCTTTCCACATTTTAAAGCAAATGAAGTCACCACTTGCATCACACAGAAAATCTAAATCCAATTCTACTTTTGTAACAAAGCAAAGAGGTGTCTGTAAGCAAAGGGGAATTAATAGAGCACTTTCTTCTCCACGTCTCACTCTTGAACTGGAGCCAAGCTAGATAGGATGAGAAGCAGGATGCTTTACATGCTGAGGTGTAATGAAGTCAGAGCTAGCAGGATTGAAACTTTGAATCTTCTGAGCAACAAAGGCTATGGCATTCTCTTTCAGCTTCCCTATTTCCTTTGAGCTTTGCTGCAATCCTCACTGTAGCTCAGAAGGAACTTGATTTGGCAGGGACAGTATTTGGTGGCAGGCAATCTTTGTAGTACATTAGAACACCTGTATCCACTGATTCATTAACTACTGATTGATTCATTTATCCACGGTGGGCAGAGGAAAAAAATTAAATAAATAATTCAGCAGCCACAAAGCAAGCGACTGTCACAAGCGGCAGCTGTAAAGCAAGCTACTATCAGGCAGCAGCAGATGTAAAGCAAGCTACTGCTGCAAAACAGGAGTCGTAAAGCAAGCTACTGTCACAAACAGCAGCCATAAAGCAAACTACTGTCGCAAAAACCTAGCAGTCGTAAAGCAAGCTACTGTCACAAAACAGCAGGGGTATTTTTGGGCGGGTGGCATTCTCTCTTATTGACATTTTTCATTATCCATGAGAAGTCCTAGAACCGATCCCCAGTGGATACTGGGTTCCTACTGTAATGTAAAGGAGGTTTGGTTTTGAATGGACAATTAATAATCATTTGGTTTAGAAAATATCTGTTTCTTATTTGATGCCATGGATTTGTCTACCTGGCCCCATATGGGACAGCCTATGTCAGAATGACTGCCTGCCCTTCTAAATATATCATCATGCTATTGTTTACATCAAAAGAAAGGAGGCAGTGTGAGAATGGAAGCCTTCCTTGTATTCACCTTTCCATTGCTTTAACCAATACACTACAGTCTGACTCTGATACCAGATGGCTATTAGAAAGGGGTAAAATTGACTTCAGTCTACTTTAAAAAGATAGTATCTCTCCAATGTTGATCTTGGTCTTATTTCATCACAAAGGTGAAGGTACTAGAGACTGTGGGGGTCTTTCCTCCCACATTTAATTGTTCGAATTTCTGCTAAAAATTGTTTCTTAACCTTTGTTGCTTTGTGTACATAGCTTCTACTGAGGATTGTACCCTACCCCAAGATCTTGGGATACAGAGGAATATATAAATATTTTAATTAAATAAATAAATGCATCAACAATATAGGGAACAGGTGGGGTTAACCTTCTCCACCACAAAAGCCATACTGTATTTCTTTTCCAACAAAGCAGGACTGGGCAAACGAGGCACCCTCCACAAGTCTAAGGGACCGCTGGCATTTCTTATTTATGGGGAGGATCTCTATGCCATCTCATTTCATTCCAATCATACATTCATTCCAATCACATATTCCCTGCAACCTATACTTGGACCCACAAGCAAGATTAAAAGCATTTATGAGTAATCTGGCCTTTCGCGCCTGATAACTCTTAAACATGTCCAAACCTACTCGTACATTCAAAGGTAGGCTGCAGAAATATGACGTGCCATAGAAATTGTCTCACTAATGCCTGGCTATGGGACTGAGACGGCACTGGTTGCATTGGTAGATGACGTACGCAGAGAAATGGATAGGGGATATGTGTCCCTTTTGGTTTTACTAGACCTCTCAGCTGCTTCTGATACCATAGATCAGTGATGGCGAACCTTTATAGAGACTGAGTGCCCAAACTGCGATTCAAAACCCACTAATTTTTCACAACGTGCCAATACAAAAATTTAACCTGAATACAGGTGGCTGTGAAGGGGCGATATCTGGTGCCCACAGGAAGGGCTCCGAGTGCCACCTTTGACACCCATGCCATAGGTTCGCCAATAATGCCATAGACCATGGCATCCTCCTGATTCGCATCTCTGAAATGGGAATCGGGGGTACTGCATTAAAGTGGCTCCAGTCCTTCCTGCAGGAAAGAATGCAGAAAGTGGTGTTAGGTGATTCATGTTCGACACCACGGCTTCTGACCTGTGGAGTTCCTCAGGGCTCTGTTCTGTCTCCTATGTTATTTAACATCTATAGGAAACCACTGGGGGAGATTATCAGGTCTTTTGGAGTTAAGTGCCACCAGTATGCCTCTTGTCACCTCCGGATTCTTAGGGATGGGGTCACTCTCCAATTGGAAAAACAGTACAAATCTTGGGGATGCTCTTGGACTCATCCTTGAGCTTGGATGCCCAGGTCACGGCTGTGGCCAGGTGCGCATTTGCACAATTAAGGTTAGCATGCAAGTTACACCCATTTCTTGATAAACCAGCTCTGGCCACGGTGAAACATGCCTTAATGACATCCCGGCTAGACTACTGTAATGCGCTCTATGTGGGGCTACCGATGAAAAGCCTCAGGAAACTTCAACGGGTCGAAAATGCAGCAGCCAGACTGCTGACTAGGGCAGGGTACAGAGATCACATTACACCCCTATTAAAGCAGCTCCACTGGCTGCCAATCAGCTATCGTGCACAATTCAAGGTGCTGATCTTCACCTGCAAAGCACTGTACAGCCTGGGTCCAAGCTACCTCAAAGATTGAATCTCACTGTATGAACCGACTCGGATGTTAA
The DNA here is from genome assembly GCA_037367245.1 of Phrynocephalus guinanensis. Classification (NCBI taxonomy): domain Eukaryota; kingdom Metazoa; phylum Chordata; class Lepidosauria; order Squamata; family Agamidae; genus Phrynocephalus; species Phrynocephalus guinanensis. Next base: position 195,004,648 of record CM074732.1, read on the forward strand.
GGTCATCAGGAGAGGTCTTTCTCTCTGTCTCGCTACCCTCACAGGTACGTCTCATGGGAACCCATGAAAGAGCCTTCTCGACTGCTGCACCCAGACCCTGGAACTCCCTCCCACTAAAGGCCAGGACTGCCTCTTCTCCATTGTCTTTCCAGAAACAAGCAAAGACATTTCTCTTCAAGCATGTTTTCCCTGAGTGATGGTCTACCTATTATGTGTCTTATATATGAATCTAAAGGATAAGAACATAAGAACATAAGAAGAGCCATGCTTATGTTCAGGCCAAAGGCCCATGTTGTTCAACCTCCTGTATCTTACAGTGGACCCACCAAATGCTTCTGGGAGCGCACAAGAATAGATATCTATCTCCTGATACCACTCCTCTGCATTTGGCCCTTTAAGTACCCTGGTTTTAAGCCTGGAGATTACACACCTTCATCACGGTTTGTAACCTTTGATGGACTTTTCCTCCTGGAATCTGTCCAACCCCCTTTTGAAGGCATCCAGGCCAGATGCCATCATTTCACCCTGTGGCAGGGAGTTCCACAGACTAACAGCACACTGGGTAAAAAACATACTTTCTTTTGTCTGTTCTCACTCTTCCAGCCCTCAATTTGAGTGGATGTCCCCTAGTTCTGGCATTTTGTGAGAGGGAGAAGAGCATCCCTCTATCCACTTTATTCATGCCCTGCATTATTTTGTACCTCTCACCCATATCCCTCATCAGGTGCCTCTTTTCCAGATTAAAGAGCCCCAAATGTTTTAGCCTTTGCTCATAAGGGAGGTCCCTCAGCCCAGTAATCATTTTAGTTGCTCTCTTCTGCACCTTTTCCAGTTCCACTGTGTCTTTCTAGAGATCACGTAGACTTTGTGTTTATAACTACTTATAACCTTATTGGTTTACATTGACACTAGGTTTTCAATGTTAGTTTCCCTCACTTATAACTTTACAAGGAACTTTAATCTCCTTTAAATGCTCGTGTTCTCTTGTAGCTTTAATGTAATGTTGTCTATTAATGCTGTAAGATGTCCCTCAATCCCTAGTTCTCAATACTGAACATGCCTTAATTTTACTGTAATGTATATTATTCCTCATTCTGTAAGCCACCTTGGGTCCTTTTTCAAAGGAGAAAGGCAGGGTAAAAATACTCTAAAATAAATAAATAAATAAATAAAATGATCATCTATTTCAAGAGCTAATAGGGTATGCAGGCAACTCCTAGCCTTAACTGAATAACACACGTGTTGCTACTGTATTGTTCTCAAAACCAGAGTTAGGAGTTGAGTTTACATCCCCTTTGTGTAAGAACTATATTTAAGCATGCACATCCAGAGACAGTGACATCTGGAAAAACAAAACAGCCATTAACAACTTCTCTTTTTCAGAGCCAGAGAAGAAGAAGAAAATAAAAATAAACACCAAACCTGAGCCTGTTTTCACTTCCCCAAGCTCAAAAACAGTTTTGTTCCTCAAAACAAGTGACACCTTGCAGATCTTCAGTACTGTAGCTGCTACATAGCTGGTGGACGGGGCTTTCCTGTTATATTTTCAATATGATCATAAAGGCAAAATATAGCAGTGATCAAGGAGTGAGCCCTTTCCTATTTAGATCACTTGCTACTGCTTTGATAAGAGTGGCCATTGGTTGGGTCACGCCACTTGTAAGGAAACACCTACACCTACCCCTTCTATTGTTTTGCTCATGCAGCCAACAATAAGTCTGAAAAGGATGTGGGAGGGGTCTTCTCGTGTGTAACCTGCCCATATGAGCAGAAACCTTGGGAAATCAGTGCTCTTGCCTACACATCCAAGCAGGACCCTTCTCTTCAGGTTTGCCATTGCTGTACAAAGCAACAATGGAGCATAAGAACATAAGAACAACCCTGCTGGGACAGGCCACAGCCCATCCAGTCCAGCATTCTGTCTCATACAGTGGCTCACCATTTGCTTCAGGGTATTCCCATGCAGATGTCTTCATCTGCTTACAATTTCCCACAAATGGCATTGAGTGATATCCTGCCTCTCTCTCCAACCCGGAGGTTGTCCTTAGGCATCCAGAATGATAGCCATGGATACCCTTATTCTCCATGAACATGTTACATCCTTTCTTAAAGCTCTCGGGGCTGACAGCTGTCACCACTTCTTCTGGCAGGGCGTTCCACAGACCAGTGATCCTCTGGGTGGAAAAGTCCTTTTTCTTATTTGTTTGAGGGCTAGCCCCCAAAAGTTTCATGGAGTGTCCCCTAGTTCTAGTGTTGTGCGATAGAGAAAACAGTTTTTCCTTATCCACTTTGTCCACACGGTGTAGGATTTTATAAACTTCAATCAGGTCACCTCTTAGGTGCCGTTGTTCAAGAGTGAAGAGGCCCAGCCGTTGCAGCCTCAGATGGTAAGGAAGGTGTTCCAGTCCCCTCATCATTCTAGTTGCCCTCAGGGCTTGGTGCTGCCCTCCAAGAATCAAGGGGGCCATAATGCCTGAACACAGCTTGTGTAACTTCTAATAAGGATTATTCTATTTCCTTTGTTTTTCCCCTCTGTCTTCCTCTTTCCTATTCCTTAAGTGCCACCGGTACTAAATTGTGAGCATACACGTTACGCAGATCATGATGGGTGGCCATCCACCAGCTTTTGTAGCCTATCGAAGCAGACTTTGAAAATGATTGCCATAGAACATGTTAGTCTCTCATCCTTATACATTGGTAGTAGTCTTCCAAGCATATTCTGAAGGGCATCCAAAGCTGGTGGGTGACAATGCAAAAAGACAAGGATGACAATGAGAATGACAGTGATGATGGAGATGGAGAAGGAGAAGAAGATGAGGGTGGTGGCAGCGACTGTTTCTTGTAAAAGTCCTACACTTCGGAAACTTACTTATTTTATTTAGAGTATTTTTACCCCACCTTTCTCCTTGGAAAAGAACCCACGGCAGCTTACAGTAATGAGGGACAATATACAGTCCAGTAAAATTAAGACATATTCAAGTTTGAGAACAGGGAATTAAGGAAGACATGTTACAGCAGAAATTAAATAAAATAATTTAAAAAACAACAACATCAAAGCTACAAGAGAATGTGAGCAGTTAAAGAGAGAGAGTAAAAATTCCATGTAATCATGCACGGTAGAACATCCAAAACTTATGGGGGATGGAGACTAACACTGAAAACATAGTGTCAAAGCAATCACACAAGGGAGATATAAATACATTGTAAGTGGTTATAAACACAAAGTCTGTCTAATCACGTATGATAAATTCATATAAAGACACAGAAATAGGTAGTCCAACTTATCGGGTCTTTAGCTGTAAAATAAAATTGATGATGATGGTAGTCCATCATTCAGGGAAAGCTTGTCTGAAGAGAAGGGTCTTTGCCTGTTTCCGGAAAGACAACAGAGATGGGGCAGTCCTGGCCTCTAGTGGGAGGGAGTTCCAGAGTCTGGTCCCTTTCTTGTGTTCCCATAAGATATGTGAGGGTGGCAGGATGGAGAGAAAGGCCTCTCCCGATGACCTTAGCACCCAAGCCGCTTCATACTGTGAGATTCAATCTTTCAGGTAGCTTGGACCCAGGTTGTACAGTACTTTGTAAACTAAGGTCAGCAGCACTTTGGATTGTGTATGATAGCTGATTGGTAGCCAGTGGAGCTACTTTAATATCAGCAAACTGGATTTTTACTTTTATTTGAATAGTTCAGTTGATCCAAAAACAACAGACACATTCCTCACATATAACGTTTCCAATTGAGACACTGACCTCAGTCTTCAGTTGCAGTGAAATGTGTCCTATGGAAGAATCTAAAAATAGTATTTTACAGCTACAAAATTCTAATATTCGGGTCATGTTGATTGGGAGACGCTTGATTCTCCTTTGCCGTAACTTAGTTTTATTCTGCTACTTACGACTGTAATGCCTTTTTGTTCATTTGGGTGGTGCAGTATCAAACAGAACGGCCTGTTGGATGTTGGTGGTTTTACTGAAGTCCTCTTCATTACCTACAAAAATAGACATGTGTGACAAAGAAATGAAAGAAACAGACGAACTATTCCAGGGTTCTCACTCAGTATGTGCTTGGCCTCTGTTTTTCAAAGGCTGTTTTGGGCACCTTATCCACATCTGCCTGCATGCCAGGGGATTCCCTTCCATGTTAGAGAAGATTCTTATTAAAGGGAAGGAGTCAGCAATGTTTCACTCTCCAGATGTTGATGAACTGCCACATCCGTCATATGTCGTCAGTGGCTAGGCTGCCTGATGGGAATTGGAGTACCATAGAATCATAGAATCATAGAGTTGGAAGAGACCTCAAGGGCCATCTAGTCCAACCCCCTGCCATGCAGGAACCCCCATCACAATATGTCCGACATATGTCCATCCAGCCTCTGCTTAAAAACCTCCAAAGAAGGAGACTCCACCACCCTCAGTGGCAACATATTCCACTGCCGAACAGCTCTAACTGTCATGAAGTTCTTCCTAATGTTCAAATGGAATCTCTTTTCCTGTAGTTTGAAACCATTGCCCCGAGTCCTAGTCTCTGAAGCCATGGAAAACAAACCTGTTCCCTCTTCAATATGACATCCTTTCAAATATTTAAACATAGGTACCATATCCCCTCTCAGTCTTCTTTTAGAGAGGCTAAACATTCCCAGTTCTCTAAGCCGTTCCTCATAAGACATATCAATACCATATCAGGTGCTTTGTATGCTCCCCAGCCCTGTAAAAAGTTGTGCCGTCAACTAATACAAAAGTATTTATTTATTTATTTATTTATTTATTTATTTATTTATTTATTTACAAACAAATTTAGTCACTACCCAATGGGCTCTGGTTGGCATACAACAATATATTAATACTATACAACAACATAATTATTAAAATCATAAAATACAAAATAATTTAAAATCATCAATATATACGTATACAAATAATGAAATCTCGTTGTTCTGCACAGGACAATGACAATAAAGATCTATCTATCTATCTATCTATCTATCTATCTATCTATCTATCTATCTATCTATCTATCTATCTATCTATCTATCTATCTAACTTTTCCTTCCTTCCTTCCTTCCTTCCTTCCTTTCTATCTATCTATCTATCTATCTATCTATCTATCTATCTATCATCTATCTATCTATCTATCTATCTATCTATCTATCTATCTATCTATCTATCTATCTGCTCATGAGCCCAACTAAAAAGAACATTGTCTAATTAAAATGCTGGATGAACATTTTCAATGCCTGTCATTGAAAAGCCAAAAGCATCAGGACCAGGTGGATCTCCGTTTGGAGGGCACTCCAAAGTTGGTGGGGGGGAGACAACTGCCAAGAACGCCCTGTTTCGACATGCCACCATCCCCCCCTCACCTCTTTGAGGGATGGCACCTTCAACGGGTTCTCCAGGCCTGACCTTAAGGTATGAGCAGGCTCGTATGGACCCAGTCGGCACCATTTCCTGTCAACTTTACACTGAGCCATGCTTGTCAGTCTCCTCCCTGCTAAAGAAGGGTGGGGAACATGGTGTCCCTTCAAAATAAAGAGAAAAAAGGAAAAAGAAGAAAAGAGAAAGACAAGTGTTCTGCTTACATACCACTTCAAGTAGCCTCTGGGCAGTTTACCGTTTCATATACAGTATGCAGGCTACACATTGTGCTTAAGCATGAAGAATGTGCTTTAAGCATTTTTAAAAGGGGGAAAAACTGGGCCGGGAAGTATTGCTGTTTATATTTCCCAGAAGACGTTTTCGGCAGATTCATTTTCGACTGGAGCTAAGTCCCTGTTGCTCCACTCTAGTTATAATTCTGCAAAAGAGTGAGGCCAAAAAACTTAACTTATGCCACTGTGTGTGTGTGTGTGTGTGTGTGTGTGTGTGTGTGTGTGTGTGTGTTGTGTCATTACAGTTGTGACCGACTCTTTGTGACTCCATGTCCATGGAGTTTTCTTGGCAGGCATACTGGAGTGTTTTGCCAATTCCTACTCCAGGCGCCTACAGCACCTGGTATTCCCTGGGAGTCGCCCATCCAAGTACTAACCACGGCCAAACCTGCTTAGCTTCTGAAATCAGGCGAGACCAGATGTGCATCTACTGGAGCTATAACTCTGCTCACAGCATGGGGGTTCAATTCCAGGCAGCAGGCTCAAGGTTCACTCAACCTTCCATCCTTTTGTATTGCAGACTTCACAAAAAAAATTTCCAAGTTTGGTACCAATCCAGATGGACCTCCCTACTGTGCATAGAAATAAAGACCTTTGCCTTGTTTAGTTGTGAGAAAGACAGGTCTGTGATTGGTGCCTGTTTTTATGCACCATCAAGGTGTGCCTGCCTTGTGGCAGTCCTATGAATTAATTCATAATTATGTGGCATCAAGTCAATTCTGACTTATGCTGATCCTTTCCAGGATAATAATAATAATAATAATAATAATAATAATAATAATAATAATAATAATAATAATAATAATAATAATTGGCATCCTTCAGTCTCGAAAGACTATGGTATCATGCCTGGAGTAGAGATCCTAAAAACAACACCTAGTGTGACTAAATAGACCAATTCAGGAATGGCAGTCTCTACCGCACTGGGGGCAGATGTATTCTGTTTCTTGCCCGGTCCTCGAGTTTCGTTCTTTCCGTGCCTGCTTCTTTTCCTCTGCCTGTTGGACAAATGCCTCTTCAAATTTATGTAGACCATGCTGTATCTCTTGCCTCCAGACAGTGCGAACGGAGGTCAAGGTTTCCCAACTGTTGAGGTCCATTCCCAAGGCCTTCAGGTCCCTCTTACAGATATCCTTATACCGCAGCTGTGGTCTCCCTCTGGGGCGCTTTCCCTGCATTAGTTCTCCATATAGAAGATCTTTTGGGATCCGGCCATCATCCATTCTCACAACGTGTCCAAGCCAGCATAGGCGTCGCTGTTTCAATAAAGTGTACATGCTAGGGATTCCAGCTCGATTCAGGACTATGCTATTTGGAACTTTGTCGTGCCAGGTAATGTTGAATATTCCTCTAAGACAGCGTATATGGAAGGTATTAAGCTTTCTTTCCTGTCAGGCATGGATGGTCCAAGACTTGCTGCAATACAAAAGTGTGCTCAGTACGCAAGCTTTATAGACCTGTATCTTTGTATGTTCTGTCAGCTTCTTATTGAGCCATACTCTCTTTGTTAGTCTGGAAAACATAGTTGCTGCTTTACCTATATGTTTATTCAGCTCAGACTCTAGTGAGAGTGTATCTGAGATAGTTGAGCCAAGATACACAGTCATGGACAACTTCCAGTTCTTTTTCAGAAATTGTAATGCGAGGAGAGTCCACATTCTGGCCCATTATTTGTGTTTTTTTCAGGCTGATTTCTAGCCCAAAATCTTTGCAAGCTTTACTAAAATGGTCCATGAGTTGTTGGAGATCTTCGGCAGAGTGAGCAGTAATGGCGGCATCATCAGCGAAGAGGAGATCCCGCAAACATTTCACCTGTACCTTAGACTTTACTCTCAATCTAGAGAGATTGAAGAGTTTTCCATCTGATCTGGTCTGGAGATAGATACCCTCTGTTGAAGTTCCAAAAGCATACTTCAGCATGGTAGCAAAGAAGATCCCAAACAAGGTTGGCGCAAGGACACAGCCCTGCTTCACTCCGCTTCGGATGTTGAAGGGATCTGACACCAGGCCATCAAAAACTACATTGCCCTTCATATCCTCATGAAAAGACCTAATGATGTCAAGGAGCTTGGGTGGGCATCCAACCCGGAGGAGTATTTTAAAGAGTCCGTCCCTACTAACCATATCAAATGCCTTCGTAAGATCTATGAAGGCTACAAAAAGTGGCTGTCCTTGTTCCCTGCATTTCTCCTGCAACTGCCTGAGGGAAAATACCATATCAGTAGTGGACCTGTTGATTCGAAAGCCACACTGTGATTCTGGGTAGACTCTCTCTGCAAGTATCTGGAGCCTCTTCAGTATAACACGTGCAAACAGCTTCCTGACAACACTAAGAAGAGAGATACCACAATAGTTGTTACAGTCGCTCCTGTCACCTTTGTTCTTATAAAGCGTAACAATATTAGTGTCGTTCATATCCTGTGGTACTCCCCCTTCCCTCCAGCAAAGGCAGACGATTTTGTACAGTTCAGTGGCAATGATCTCTTTGCAGCACTTCAGAACTTCAGCAGGGATGTTATCTTTCCCAGGTGCCTTGCCAGAGGGAAGTGAATCCAGAGCCACATTTAGTTCTTTTAGTGTTGGTTCATTGTCAAGCTCCTCCAAGACAGACAAGCACTCAATATTATTTAAGACTTCTTCGGTTATTGTGTTTTCTCTGGAATATAGTTCAGAGTAGTGCTGCACCCAGCGTGCCATCTGCTGCTCACGACCCTGGATGATCTCACCTGAAACAGTCTTTAAGGGTGCAGTTTTCTTATGTATTGGCCCTAAGGCCTGTTTAATTCCGTCATACATCCCCTTGAATTTACCTGTATCAGCTGCCATCTGAATCCGAGAACACAGTTGCAGCCAGTAATTGTTAGCACTAGAGATGGGCACGACTTAGCAGTATTCCCGTTTCCGTTTCCGTTACTCGTATCCGTTACTCTACGGAAACGGAAACGGGAATTACTCCACCAGAATTCGAGCTCGAACCGACGAACGAACAATTTGGTCTGATTTGTCGTGCTCGTTACTTGCATCGCGCAATGCCAAGCGGCACAGAAAAAAAGTTTTTAAAAGTTAAAAAAAAACCCGATTCCCGGCCCTAAAAGTAGGCGAAAACTGTCTGAGGGCACCTACCAGGCCAGAAGGGTGTTTTATTTGGGGGGGGTTCCCCGCCCCCCCCTCTCCTTGGCTATTGCTACTGCTGCGCTGCTGGTACCAGGCTGGGAGGGCGCATCCATTTGCCATGCAGTGCGGGGGATCCAAAATGGCGACCGCAATATTTTTTTTGAAATCGTTGCCCAAAACCCCACCAAAGCACCACAGAAACATGCAAAAATTAGCTATTTTAAATGCTTGAATTTTTACAGTAGCAGCAGTGGGTTTTTCTTGCAAAAAAAGTCTCCGTTGATTTTATTTTATTTTATTTTATTTTATTTTTTTACACCTGCGCATTCGCAATATGGGAGTGGACCATGCAAAGTTTTGGAGCCATTCCACCAATCGCATGGCCAGGTTTTGCTGACTGTACCAGGCTGGGAGGGCGCATCCATTTGCCATGCGGTGGGGGGGGATCCAAAATGGCGACCGCAATATTTTTTTTGAAATCGTTGCCCAAAACCCCACCAAAGCACCACAGAAACATGCGAAAATTAGCTATTTTAAATGCTTGAATTTTTACAGTAGCAGCAGTGGGTTTTTCTTGCAAAAAAAGTCTCCGTTGATTTTATTTTATTTTATTTTATTTTATTTTTTTACACCTGCGCATTCGCAATGATGGGCTCGCCCATGGGAGTGGACCATGCAAAGTTTTGGAGCCATTCCACCAATCGCATGGCCAGGTTTTGCTGACTGTACCAGGCTGGGAGGGCACATCCATTTGCCATGCGGTGGGGGGGGGGATCCAAAATGGCGACCGCAATATTTTTTTTGAAATCGTTGCCCAAAACCCCACCAAAGCACCACAGAAAGATGCGAAAATTGGCTATTTTAAATGCTTGAATTTTTACAGTAGCAGCAGTGGGTTTTTCTTGCAAAAAAAAAAGTCTCCGTTGATTTTATTTTATTTTATTTTTTTACACCTGCACATTTGCAATGATGGGCTCGCCCATGGGAGTAGACCATGCAAATTTTCCACCAATCGCATGGCCACTTGGCCAGGTTGACCACAGAGACTTCTGGGATGTGCCAATCGGGCATAAACAGCCCACTAATCGTAGCCCAAACCCGAACCCTAAGCCTAACCCATACGCCAGTACACTGTCCTTCTAAGTGGGTCAGAGAGGCACCCAGAGGTGCACCCCAATACTCACCCTAACCTCACCCGTAACTAGCCTAACCCTAGCCGTTCCGCTAACCCGTCTTAACCCTAAGCCAGATCTACTTGCATTGCACTACATGCAAGTACGTGAGACACAGCGGGTGCAAAGAGTCTGCCAGTCCGTCACTTGTGGCTCTGGCTGACTCCTGCAGCTCCCTCCAGGAGCCCGCTACCCCCTCCCCAAACCAGTACTAACGACAACGAAAAAACGAAAAAACGAACCGACTAATTTTTGCAAATTTTCGCGAAAAACGGAAACGAGCCGAAACGGAACCGGCCCGACTAACGACAACTCGAAAAAATTTTTTTTCAAGTCGTGCCCATCTCTAGTTAGCACATTTCCTGGCAGTCTGCTGGACTTTGTTACGAACAGCTCGCAGGGCCTGTAGGTTGCGCTCACTGGGACTAGCTTTATATGCAGTCAAGGCTCTCCTCTTTTCCTCAATAGCTGGCATCAGCTCTTCTGAGTGGGCTTCAAACCAATCTGCTGTCTTTCGAGTCTCCTTGCCGAATACTGATAAAGCAGTGTTATAAACAACATTCTTAAAATGTTCCCAACGTTTAGATGCATTATCTTCAGCAGGGCCAGGAAGAGCTTCCTTGTGTACATGGGAGAATTCCTCCACTTTTCCTTGGTTATAGGTGTTACTGGTATCAATTTTTGATCTTCTTTCCTTCTTCAGGTGGTGCAATCTCTTTGTTTTCAGTTTTACTTTGCTGTACACCAGGGAGTGGTCTGTGTCACAGTCGGCACTCTGATAACTGCGTGTGATTGTAACGCTAGAAATGCTGGAGCGCCTGACGAGAATCAGGTCGAGCTGATGCCAGTGCTTCGATCTTGGATGTCTCCAGGAGACTTTGTGCTGGGGCTTTGTGTTAAAGAATGTATTGCTGACACAGAGACCATAATAGCAGCAAAACTCCAGCAGGCGTTGGCCATTTTCATTCATCTTTCCAATGCCGAACCGACCTAGGCAGGTGGGCCAGGAGTTATAATCAGCTCCAACCCTGGCATTTTAACAACAACAACAACAACAACAACTTTATTTTTATGCCGCCTTTCTCCCCGAAGGGAGATGTCAAGTACTTTGGCTCACCAATCTGGTGTCATTCTAGGATTGTGCCACTCGCCCAAGATCGCACAGATGGGCACCTCTCCCAGGCAACACAGTAGAGGTCCCATCCTTAAGTGCCTAGCTCTGGTCTTGCAAGCCAAAAGCTGTCACTTCCTTAATGAATCCATCCTTGCCATGTTAGGTCGTCCCCTTTTCCTACAAACGTCAACATTTCCCAAAATGCTTTCCCCTTGCCTAAGACCACCCTGCCTCTGACTCCACATAATCACAACTGCAAACGGCAGATTTAAAAAAAGGTGTGTGTGCGTGTGTGTGTGTGTGTGTGTGTAAGGAATAAAAACATGTGCAAATAATCATCCACCGAAGATGGATTCAATACTCTTTCTCCCCATAAAGCTTCGGGGCACACCCTAGCATGCTAGAGTCGAAGGGCAGGTCCCCCAACCCAGTTCTTCCCATAATTTGCCTTGATTTGCTCTCCAGCCCTATGAACTCCTAGGGCAGGTCCTCCGGCCTGCCTCTTCTTTGCTCCCTTGCTGTATTTCAGGCCTGCCCAACAGGTAGACCGTGGGCTACCAGTAGCCCACGAAGGGTTCAAAAGTAGCCCACCGGCCATCAATTTTAAAAGTGAGGGGATAAGTTCTCCACCCCTACCTCCCCCATCCCAAGGACCACCACTGCCCCAGCAAAGTTTTGGGTCTGCCAGCCCACGGTCTCAGTCGAGCAGGGCAGTTCAAGGGTCATGGCTTATTGAAATCTGTTCCCTCCAGAACAGATTAATTGGTTTTCAATGCATTCCTATGGGAAACCGCTGGTCTACTTACATTTTTTTTTTTTTGCTTATGAGCATGTGCTCTGAACGGATAAAATTCGCAAGTTGAGGTTTTAGCATAGTAGCCCTTGGGCACTTTGGGCCGAAAAAAGTAGACCTCGGCCTGTTCAAATTTGAACAGCCCTACTGTATTTGGTATCCCTGGGCGGTTGCCAGGATGACCAGGAAGTATCCAGGGAGCTGGGGGCTGGCCCTCCAAAGAGGAATAGCTAGAAGGGGGCTTTGCCAGGGCAGGTGGGGTCCTCTGCTCTTATTGAGGTGTGGGAGAACCAGTCCTCCCAGCTGTTTCTTTGACCACGTCTTAAAAGGCCCTGCACTGTCCTGTTGTGTCGGAGGCCATCTGGGCTGCCCAGTGAAGGGCCTCAGAGTTGGGGGGGGGTCGAAGGGAGGTAAAGGAAAGGGAGAGGGAGGAAGGGGGTGGCCCACTGATTTTATGTGTGTGTGTGTGTGTGTGTGTGTGTGTGTGTGTATATATATATATATATATATATATATATATATATATATATATATATATATATATATATTTGTTTTCGTAGATTTTCACGGGTATAGATATGCATGTTAGGGTGGATTCGGGTTTCTTCCCGTGTAGAAATCTGGTTGTTTTGGCGACGTTTCGACGAGGTCTCACTCGTCATCTTCAGGCTGGTGTTCTGGCTTCTTTCTTCTTGAAGCAAAGCGTGATCTCAGTTGAAGTCCTTCTATAAATACTGCTGGGGGTGTGTGGTTTGCTTGCTCTGTTGCTGATTGTAGGTTCGTTTGTTCTTTTGTGATCTGCTGTGTGGCTGAGGCGATCGTTAAGGGCTTAACTGCTGGTGGGTTAGATGGCTGTTTAGAGACATCCTGTGTGGGTGAGGTGCTGGATGTGTGTCTATTAGCCTTTTGTTTCTTAACGACCTTGGTGATGGGCGTTCTGGCAGCATCCTGGGCTTTGGTGGAGTGGGGTCCTGTGTCTTGTGAATTCATTTTGGTCTGGCTGCGTGTCTGTGGTCTCCCAATGTTTTTTTGGCGTGTGTAAGTGTGCTCCATGTGGTGGCTGGAGTGGGGTGTAGCGGTAGATGGTGCAGTCGTGGTTTTGTTATTGGATGGTGGTTTCGTTTCATCTGTGGGAAGGGTCTGGGTTTGTGTTTGGTGTGGGTGGAAGGTGGTGGCATCTTGTGTCCTTTTGGACCTGGTGTCAGTCTTTGTGACAGAGGCTCGTCTGTTGACCAGGGCTAGTTTCCAGATGTCAGGCAAGCGGGAGGTGTCATCACGTTTATTCATGTTGTTTGGGTGTTTCTCTATTTCAATGGCTTCCATGATTATTCGACTGTTGAAGTGTTCAGTTTTGGAGATGAGTTTGGTTCTTTTAAAATCAATTTCATGACCTGTTGTTTTTATGTGCTGGAAGAGAGAGGAAGATTTTTCTTCTTTTTTGACTGCGTTCTTGTGTTCTGCGATGCGTGCGCTTATTCTCCTGTTTGTCTGTCCGATGTATGTGGCTGGGCAGACTTTGCATGGTATTTCGTAGACTCCTTGGTTTTCTAGCTCAATCTTGTCTTTGGGGTTTCTTAAGATGTTGGCTATTTTTTGTTCGGTGCAAAAGGCTGTCTTGATACCATCTACCGGAAAAAAACACATACAAACCGCTACTTAAACGCACAATCACACCACCACCCTGCACAGATCAACTCCGTAGCAAAAACCCTCATCTCCAGAACCAAACGCCTCGCTGACAAAGACCACCTAAAAACTGAATTACACACTCTCTCGAATGCTTTAATTGCGAACGGATTCCAAAAAAACACCATCACCAAACTAATCCAAAAAGAAACACCCCCCAAGAACCAAGAAACAGAAGAGAACAACGGCACTGCCCTCCTCCCTTACATCAAAGGCACCACAGACAAAATCAGCAAAATTCTCCACAAACACAATATCAAGACAGCCTTTTGCACCGAACAAAAAATAGCCAACATCTTAAGAAACCCCAAAGACAAGATTGAGCTAGAAAACCAAGGAGTCTACGAAATACCATGCAAAGTCTGCCCAGCCACATACATCGGACAGACAAACAGGAGAATAAGCGCACGCATCGCAGAACACAAGAACGCAGTCAAAAAAAGAAGAAAAATCTTCCTCTCTCTTCCAGCACATAAAAACAACAGGTCATGAAATTGATTTTAAAAGAACCAAACTCATCTCCAAAACTGAACACTTCAACAGTCGAATAATCATGGAAGCCATTGAAATAGAGAAACACCCAAACAACATGAATAAACGTGATGACACCTCCCGCTTGCCTGACATCTGGAAACTAGCCCTGGTCAACAGACGAGCCTCTGTCACAAAGACTGACACCAGGTCCAAAAGGACACAAGATGCCACCACCTTTCACCCACACCAAACACAAACCCAGACCCTTCCCACAGATGAAACGAAACCACCATCCAATAACAAAACCACGACTGCACCATCTACCGCTACACCCCACTCCAGCCACCACATGGAGCACACTTACACACGCCAAAAAAACATTGGGAGACCACAGACACGCAGCCAGACCAAAATGAATTCACAAGACACAGGACCCCACTCCACCAAAGCCCAGGATGCTGCCAGAACGCCCATCACCAAGGTCGTTAAGAAACAAAAGGCTAATAGACACACATCCAGCACCTCACCCACACAGGATGTCTCTAAACAGCCATCTAACCCACCAGCAGTTAAGCCCTTAACGATCGCCTCAGCCACACAGCAGATCACAAAAGAACAAACGAACCTACAATCAGCAACAGAGCAAGCAAACCACACACCCCCAGCAGTATTTATAGAAGGACTTCAACTGAGATCACGCTTTGCTTCAAGAAGAAAGAAGCCAGAACACCAGCCTGAAGATGACGAGTGAGACCTCGTCGAAACGTCGCCAAAACAACCAGATTTCTACACGGGAAGAAACCCGAATCCACCCTAACATGCATATATATATATATATATATATATATATATATATATATATATATATATATATATATATATATATATATATATATATATATATATATATATATATATATTTGCCCAGGGCCCACCAGAGCCTTGAATCAACCTCTCTTCTGACGGTGCTGGAGTGCAAAAAAAGCAGAATTTTGGGATATTTTCTAAATGGGTTAACTATCACAGCATTACTTTAAGTGTATATTATAATAATGTACAAGGGTGTCAGCTTGCTGACAAACTTCTGCATTCTCTGAGAGACACAGAGCAAGACAAGACGTTGCATAATTTCCGTAACACCTGCGAGGTCTAAAACTACAGAGGCTTAACCACTGTTTAAGCTCAATGGGACTTGTAGTTCAACAACTGCTGGAGAACACACCCTGCCAAACTCCATGTTGTATTTAAACCCCATCTTCATAAGAAATTACAAATCATTCAAAGTCCTTTATTTACTCTATACAAAACCACCTTACTTTTTTTAATCCTCTGGTTCATAATTTCCGGTTTTGACAAGTGGCAGCTGTCTAGGGGTTTGAGCAGAAGTCTTGTTTTCAGTAACAGGGCCCAAGCAGAGGTGGGGGAAGTTACTTTTTTAGACTCCCAGGAAAAAGTCATGTGGAATTCTGGGATCTGGACTTTAAATAACTGGCTCATTCCTGGATTTCAAATAACAAAAACACACCCTTTTAAAACGAAGATGCTGGGGCCTAAACATACCAGGCAGTCACCCTTATTCAAAATTTATCAGATAAGTGAAACATGTTTTCTGCCACTGTCATAAGCCTTGCACATCTCGAGAGAGAGAGAAATGCCTTAATTGACATACTTCGGTCATTTATTGCCAGAAAAGGAAATACAGTACTCATTGAAAAAAGAAACTACAGCCTTGAGTTTGCAGGAACTGATAGGACCCTTTGAAGTTCATTATAAGGATCACCACAAGTTAGAAGCCACCTGATAGCAGATAATATATAGTACTGGAATAATTCAGAAGGGCTTACCGTCTGGGAAGTCAAATGATGTTTCTCTATCCTTCTGCAGGTAAAAAGTAAGAGTGGGAGGCACTGCTGGGTTGTAATAAACGCTTGACACCAACTTCCTTTTTGATACCGGAATGCAAAACTCACTGGACACATGTTTAACTAAGCAGCAGCAGGCCTTAAGAGCGTGTGCTGTGGTGACGATTATGTTATTACAGTAAGGAAAGCAAATATCTGAACAGTCAAAATATTTAATTTATTTGAAGAAAGCATGAAAGATTGTGGGAGTAGGGGCAGAGGTCTTACTGTGTTTGGTTGTTCTGGAAAAAACAATAAGAAGTCTTGGGGCACTTTGAAGACTGTAAAACAGCACAAGTCTGTTGCTGTTTTTCCCTTAGTGTCTGCATGCATTTGGTTTTAGTGTTATCATCTATGGTCAAATCAGTTTGGCAGGTTTTTGAAATGCTGTCAAACATCTTTTCACATCACACCAGTTGTGAGGGAAGATTGCCTGCCCATTTTCAGCTGCTTGTGTCAACGTGTAACAGTCTTATTGAAGCTGATTTTCAGATAGGTCTCACGTCCATGCTAGATGGAAACAGGTACAGTACTTGAAGCAACCTTTCCTACCCACTGAATGTCTGAGAATAAAATGCCACACACACACACACACACACACACACACACACACACACACACACACACACACACACACTTCCTGATGGAACTGTCCTGGAAGACTTTAAATTGCACACACACACACACACACACACACACACACTTCCTGATGGAACTGTCCTGGAAGACTTTAAATTGCCTCCCTTGATCAAACCCAATATAAAGCAGAGCAACAGTCTTTTAAATGTGAATGGTCATTTTGATTTTGTCGGTTTTACATTTCCATTATAAACCTGGCCAAAGCAGGAGAGGAAGGGCAATATGTTCTTTGGAAAACATGGAGACAGCAGGTTGTCTTTCATGTGACTGGTCGGGCTCTGGTTGCACAATCAAACACAAAAACCCCAGCCATCAGAGGATGATGAAATTCCAGATTTCTGGAAGAACATTTTGGTCCTTACCTGTCAATAAAGGGCCTAGTCTGTAATCTTGCACTCATTTGCCTGGAGGGAAGCTCCACATAAATCCATTATAGATCTATACACATGTAGATATGTAAAGCACTGTGTTGTTAATCTCATGCAGCAGTTCCCAGCCTTAGATCCCCAAATGGAACTCAACTCCATGCACAGCTAGCGGTGAAGGTTTTGGGGAGTTTTAGTCCAAGAACATCTGGACTACACTGTTAAATTTTGTCCCTGGTGCTAGAAGTCTGATGTAGAGATGGGCCCAAACCTGGTTCTTAGATTAATCCAAGTTCATAAAGATGGCAGCACAAGGTGCCCCTGTTCCCTTTCCCTACCTCCTCTGGCTCAATCAGCCACTCACTCGGCTCAATGTGCTTGCTCCATCCACCTCCTGGGCTAATCTCCCAGTCACAGGCAAGAGCACAGACTTCTTTACCCTCTCCTTTTGAGTCAGTGGGAGATCAGACAAGAGGGAAAGGCAGAGAATCCTGAGCTGTTGCCAGGAATGGAAGATCAGTTGAGGAGGTGATCTTCTGCAATGGTTCTGTGTGTGTGTGTGTGTGTGTTCAAACCTGATTAGCTTCCCTTCCAGGCCCACTGTCTGGAAGGAAGCACAAGAGCAGAGATTATCTTGACCCTGGTGCTTGCAACTTATGCTATGCCTCTCCATGGTGGCCCCATAGAGAACTGTCAGGAGGACCCTTACCTCCCAGCCTTCAAGGTTTGCTTAAGACCAGGCTCTTCAAGGTAGCCTTTGGAAAAACTCTCTAATTTGGAGCATGGCTTTTCTGTCATCCTTCCATATGTTTGGAGTGTATTTGGGATTGGGGATCGTTTATTTTGGGTAGTTGGGGTTAACAATATGTGATCATTAACCAAACCACCTAGTGTGCCGCACTAAACCAGTTGGTAGGGAAATGGCTGTCATAAATAAATAGTAACACCAGAATACTTATGAAGACCTCCAGAAATATGTCAATGTTTATGCATATAACATCTTGCGAAAAATAAATAAAAAAAGATTTATTATAGCAAATTTATGATAAAATTATATAAAATAACCATTTATTTTGTTTTGAAAGACATCCACATCTTCACTTGGGAACCAAAATGTACAGATCAAATTGCCTATCAACCAAACAAAATAAATTACCATTTGGGGAAAAAAATCCAAAAGACAAGAGGAAGGGGGGAAAAAACAGCTGTCTATGGATCAGGGAAGGTAAGGCAAAACAGTGGGTCTTTAAATTATACACAGCATTTCAAAAGAAGGTATGGAAATTAAAGATAAGAGAACAAAACAAAAACCACCCTAACATCCTGTTTACAGTTTGGAATTATACAAAGGTGATTTTCAGCTATACTCTCATTCAGCTCAGCTTGTATTGTCTGTTTAGCATGCAGATGGAATGGACGACCTTGTGAACATTCGTGAACATTTTTTTCCCCAGACAGCAGAAAATCGTTTCAGCAGCATAACAACAGCAGATAATTAGGCACAATTCAGCAAGGGGCATATCAGAAAGTGAACAGGTAGTTAATGTACTTTTTTTACAACTGCAGTCATGTATGCATTTGCTGGTTTCCAGAAATAAAGAGGGAAGCGGAATGAAATGAACAGTAGAAGAAAATAAACCTATTATCAGACATAAAAATTGGGAAAATCAGTAGCATCTTGCACTTATAAATTAATATTAAAAGTATGTTAACTGTAAACATTCAGTGAAAACATTTTTTCTAATTCATTTAAATATTACATGGGGGCGTTCACACATTACAGGTCTCAGGGCTACCCCTTAGACATAGTAAATGGTAAATATATATTTTACACTGTAGTTGTGCAGAACATGAGCACCATATGAATTACACTCCTCTTAACTGAGTCGACACTCTGTGTGTACTGTGTGAAATGGTCACAAATATTATTTGTAGGACAATGAATAAATCCAACTTTTCTTTCCCCATTCGAACAACTAGGAGTGTATTTATACCCTTGTTTTCTGAATACACCTAAAAATAGAGCCTGAAAAACTCTGAATCCCAGTTATCTTTGCCCCTCGGTCGGACCTTGGCAGAAATTATTAAGCACAATTATCAGTTCAAACTTTGTACAAGTCTTTCAACCTGGGCAAAAATGGCCCTGGGAATTGCTGCAATATTTACCATGTCATCAGCTGTAGGAGGAGAAGACAGGCATGTTTTTGAAGATGTACATTCATTGAATCGAAATGGAACAAGAAGTAGGTAACAGTAAGAAAAAAGAAGTCAACCATCAAAAGAAAGCAACCCCCCACCACAAGCTTCTGGAACAAATCTGCTGTTTTCGGAACAAATCCTGAGGAAAACGAGACATTCAACTAATTATTGAACTTCCAATGGGATAGATATAAGCTTTTAATTCCCCTGAAAACTACAAGCCAAATATAGATGTTTAATTTAAAAACAATACAGGCAAAACCATACACATCTATGAACAGAAAAGGGATGATTGGAGAAATCCCAAAATCACTAGCAGAAAAGCAAGTTCCAAACAACCAGAGTCATAATCCTGAAATAAATGGAATCTAGACCTCCCAAAAGAATCAAATAAAAATTTAACAAATGGTATAAATAGTTGTTATGAGTTTTTGGGGGGCTGTTTGGCTGTGTTTATTGAAAACACAGCCAAACAGCCCGAAAAACTCTCAACAACTATCAGCTCCCGGCCGTGAAAGCCTTCAAGAATTAATTGTATAAAGTTGGGGTGTACGTAAGCATTTGAGTGAGTTAGGCTAGGGAGGATATTTGACCTTCTACCTTTTTTAGCCTACATGTCCCATCAATGTACAAACCCTTAAATGAGAAATGTGAGAGTTTTAATTCAAAAACTGTGGACAGCCAGAAGCTCCCTTACTCCTGCATTGGAGGAACCAAAAGGAAGAGGAGATAATGAATCCCGCAACTTCCTCTTTGATGTAATGGCATTTGACATAATAAAAAATATTAGTGTGACATAAAGAGCTGGGTTTAGTTTCTGTGCTCAATGCAGAATCATACTATCCCGCTAATCAGACATGGCTAACCAAGATCCCTGGCCCACAGGAGGTTGCTAAGCAGATATAATATTGGCATAAGGTACATGCACATAACCTCAGTCCTCTGCTTGATTTTATCTAACTTACAAGATTTTATGTAGCTTACAAAACCCCACTGAGTTTGATTTCCATACTTACACAAACTTTACACCTCAGTATGTATAGCCAGAAGGGCTATGTTACTCCAAGAGGTTCCAAACTGGGCTTATGTTTTCATTTAGGTAACAATACATTTTCAAAAAAGAAAAAGGAAAAAAGGATACCCCTGTTGGGGGACCTGGCAATTACTGTATTGCATTACTGGTTCCAGTGAAGAACCAGATGAGCTGAGGGTGTTACAATACAGCCATCCATCCCCTCTGGACCTGCTTACCCGGAAGACCTAAATCAAGGAGTGTGCAGAATTTAATAAAGTTACTTTTTTAAAACTACAATTTCTAGGATTCCTTTGAAAACAACATTAAGCAGCATCATGGCTGGACCAATGTTGGGAAACTTGGCTGTGTGTCCATACTGCAGTAGCAGCATTTATATTACTGAAGTCCCTACTCAGTGAAGCATCAAAGACTCATGCCACCTGGAAAAAAAATAAACAATTGGATGGCATGAATTCCTACCCCACCCCTAGTATTAAGGCTGTGGGTTTTGTTTGTCTGCTAGCTCAATTTTATTTCAGTTATCTTGGTGCGTCAAATACTGTCCATGTACTGTTATTATTTTCCCTATTAGCTACATCTGCATTCTTTATCCACACAAGCTGCACAAACAGTCTAGTTTCCAGCCATACACATTTTCTTTTTCTAACCTTTATTTACAGGCAACTGGCATAAGATGATCAAGAGAAGAGTCTAAAGGTAATAATGCACAGCAGGGTGGACAGATTCCAAGGATCCAGGAACTGCACATATCCTACCTTGAGACCTTAGAGAGTAATCCTGGTCCCCCCAAAACCTTGTTTTACCAAAACAACAAATAAGCTGTGCTTTTTTTGGGGGGGGGGGAAAGTGAGCAATCTTGCTATGCTTTGCTGCCCCAACCTTCTCATTTTGAAAATGAGGAAGCAAACTTCAGCTCAATGACTCCCAAACAATCTAAAGGGGGCGCCAGGGGTCTCCGGGAGGCCTGCTAAACCCTCCTATGTACAGGATCTCTTTCAGCTCAATATATCTTGCCTCTTTTCAACAATGAGACAAGAAACATTTTCTTTTCCCCCTCCTAACTACTTATGAATAAGTGGAATCTTATAATATCTTAAACGATGGCGCCTAGGAGGTGACCTGATTGAAGTTTATAAAATCATACACAGTGAGGACAAAGTAGATAAGGAAGAACTATTTTCTCTGTCACGCAACACTAGAACTAAGGGGCACTCCATGAAACTTTTGAGTGCTGGATCTGAAACAAATAAGAGAAAGTACTTTTTCAGGATCAGTGGTCTGTGGAACTCCCTACCAGAAGTGGTGACAGCTGCCAGCCTTGACAGCTTTAAGAAAGGATTGGACAAGTTCATGGAGAACAAGGGTTATGAAAGGCTACCATTATGGATGCCTAAGGACAACCTCCGGGTTGAAGAGAGAGGCAGGATCTCTCTCAATGCCATTTGCGGGGAATCATAAGCAGGTGAAGACATCTGCTTGGGAATACCCTGAAGCAAATGGTGAGCCACTGTGTAAGACAGAATGCTGGATGGGATGGACTGTGGCCATTCCCTTATGTTCTTATGTAATATGAATCATTTACATGTGTCAGCTGACAGTTACAGCAGTTCCATTACAGTTTGGCAAAATGGAATTTAAAAAATCTTCTTTAAATTGGAACAAAAGCTGGTGTTCTCAATGGCACACATTTCGTAGTTGACTGGGAAATCACCTTTGGTGTTAGCCTGAACTGGAAATGCCAAAAAATTAAACCATATTAATAATACTGTATTTAAAAGTCACTCACTTCACACATGATTTTGCATAAGAAAAACAGGTTCACATATCCGGAATAAGAGGGCAGAACCAATATGAGAAGTGAAGTGAAGGTTAAGCTATTGCTTTGAGGACAAGGCAGTCTCATTGTTCCACCTTGGTATCCCAATCTTTGTACTCAAATCTTTGAACTCTTTTTGGTCTCCTTTTGACATGGATTAGCACACAGAGTGTTTGAAGGAGCAAGTTAATTTAAGGAACACAGCAAAGACATTAGGCTGAAGCTTATGGACCCATGTGAGGAATTACCTGATGTAATGCCCACAATTCTACTGGTGTTCCTCTAAGGTTCGCATAACGGGCTGCAGCTCATTGATAAAGTGCCAGAACACTTCTTAGTCACATACCTGATTGCGCAGCCAAGATGTGCTCTGGGACTTTGTCTATTAGCTGTTGCAAGTCGCACAAACATCACAAAACCAAGAATGACATTCCAATTAATGTTCCCAAAATGTACTGTTGACTATCACCCTCCAAAGAAGCCAATACAGGGGAAAGAACTGGAGTCTCGCCATTATCTGGGGCAACTTTGGTGATCTCTGACCTACATTACAGTGACGAGAATTATTCCTAAGTTGAGGGTCTTCCAGACTTGCACAAACTTGAGAAGATACTGAACATTTCTTAGGGGTTGAAGAACAGAAGAGAGACCACAGACTCAACAAAGCTGTTGTCCCCCTTCGGGATGGGGCACACGACAAACGTAGAGGCAGCACAAGAGAATTCTTGGTTTGCTCACGTCATTTGTGACAGCTTAAGGGGGTCTGCAATGACTCAAGCCCCTCCACCCTAAATCCTGGAGCTGGCAGAATGCTATATTACATCTTGGTCCGCTCAGTACAAGGCTCCTAAGGAGTGTAAAACATGGCCTATGGCAGGGATGGCGAACCTTTTTGCCACCGAGTGCCCGAACTTGGGCGGCGGCGGCGGCAGCTGAGATCGGCGGCAGCGGGGGGGGGAGAAGGGGGCGAAGGCAGCAAGGGTGGTGGAAGGGGCAGGGTCAGGGTCATCGTCGACGGTGGTGGGAGGGGCAGGGATGGCAGCAGTAATGGCGGCGGAGGTGGGGTCGGGTCATCGGCGGCAGGGGCGATGGCGATGGGGACGGGGGTGGTGGTGGGGTTGGGATCAGAGGCAGCGGGGGGTCAGGGGGTGGGGCGAGGTCGGGGGCAGCAAGGGCGACGAGGTCAGGGTTAGCGGCGGCGGCGGCAGGAGGGGCAGGTATGGGGTTGGTCTTGGCGGTGGGGTTGGCAGAGGCGGGGTCAGGGCGGCAGGGGGCGGCGGCAAGGGCAGCTATGGCAATGGCGACGGTAGGGTTGGCCTGGCACCCGATATGCTCCCTGCCCCCCCCCCACTTCCTCCTCCACAAATTCCTCATGGCTGGTCCAGCGGAGCATGTCACATGCCAGGCAAAAGCTCTTTCCGTGGCACCTTTGGCACACGTGCCATAGGTTCGCCATCCCTGGCCTATGGTCTCCTGCTCTTCCATTGTTTAGGAATCAGTAAACCTCAGAGATACCGAAGGAGAAGCCTCGTGGTGCAGTCTTTAAACTGCAGTACTGCAGTGAAGACTGCTCATGACCTGGGTTCAGTCCCATGCTCAGGCAGCTGGCTTGACCCAACCTTCCCATCCTTCCAAAGTGGGTAAATTAAGTCCCTAGCTTGTGCGCGCAATGGGGCAATGTGCATCTTGCATGATTAAACTGTAAACCACCCAGAAAGACCTTTAAGCACTAAAGGGGCAGTATATAAGCAGCATACCTTTAGTCTTGGGAAGGGGTTAGGGTGATGATTACACCCTCCGTCATTGCCCAGACATGGAACCTCCTCTCTTAAATTGGTCTGAAATTATATGCAGCAAGTAGAGGTTTCTGTAAATTGCGTTAAAAAGACATTATGATCACATAAAAACTTTGTTACACAGTAACTCTCACAAAATGATTTTGGCAACCCTGCCAGACACATCCCAGTCTGGTCATTGATTCGTCTCCCCTAGGGCAACACCTTTGGAAATAATGGTTCAAGTGAACAACGGTGAACATGCTTAATCACTAGCTCTCCATCATCCGCACTTTTGATGACCCATTCCTGGGGGAAGTAGAAAACACCACTGGGTTTGGAAACACGATGATTCAGTGCAATCTTTGTTTCTTATTTGAAAAGCTTTTTCAATTAACTGCTCATTGTTTTCTGAAAGACGTCTGCCACACTGTGGACTGCTCAACCAGACAATGAAAAAAAAATGTGATTTCTGGCCAAATGATTAAATATTCTGTTATTTAAAATTAAATATACAGCACCAGCCAGCCACTGCTGCCCTGCACAAGGTACATTTTTGAACCGGAGCTTCTGTACAACCAAACAGACGGCAATGGACAGGTTAAATACAAGAACATTATAGTGCTTCGGCAGTATGGAGTGAAGACGCAAAGCCTGTTTTGCTATGGCACATTGGAATCACGCATTGGTATTTTTCTATTAAAACTCCGAGTCTGCTTCTATGCTGAATAGGTGCTGTTCCACAGTGCCAGTCCTCCCTCCCTCCCCCTGCTGCCCTCCCCCCAAAAGGCATATCCATAGGCCTGCCACTCACCCCACACAGCACAGATTGTACCCCAGGTTTTTAATTTTATTTTGTGCAATGTGTTAGCAATCTAAACAACTGCTTCACGCAGACTTGCCCACAACCACTCGTACACAATACTAACGCCACGGGTAAGTTACATACAACAGGATAAGCAATAATAGCAATTTTTTTTATAAAAAAACCAGATGCTGTCAGATCACATATTTCTCCCCATCTGGAACAAATGTCGTATCCTGAAGGCTGGTAGAACCAAAGTTCGACTTCTGGGTGTAATTTCTTTTTTTGACAGGAGACAGCACGTCCAACACAGATGCAGAAATGTTGTTAGGAGTCCTGCCTTTATTTATCGCCGACGGTGGTGTAACAGAAGATGTCTTGTTATTGGCAAGCAAATCCAAGTTTCCACTTGGGTCAATGATGGCATTGATAACTGCAGAAAAAGCAGAATTAAACAAGATCAGGATCAAAAAGGGGATGGCCAATCAGACGGGGAGGCGGGATGATGCATTTCCCTGCACAGCTCCTGATTGGCCAGCACTAGGGAGAAGGAAAGATGACATCAGAGGCTTCTTCCTCATTGGAGTTTATCCCCAGGCTACCCCAGAGCACGGTAAAGGATTGACTGATTTTGTTCAGGAGGGTTGGTCCAGTTCTGAATGCCAGCTGGGCTCCTGCATTTTGTTTTGGAACCACACCATTTCCGAAACAAAACGCTCATCTCTTGTTTAATAATATATGTAAAAAAACAATACACATTCCCATTAAAAAAGTGTTCTTGGATATTTAAGCATTTGTATTTTCAAGACCTGCAGATAAGGCTTGCTTACCACTAGGAAGAAAGGAAATCAATTGGTCAGAATTATAATCATAATACAGACTCATTAATTCTTTAAATCTTTGTTCATTCTGTTTTCACAGTCTAGGATGAACAATTTCAGCACCACCACCACCAAAAACTCCACTGGATAAGATTGCAGGAGTTTTTGTGCATTTTCATACGGGAATTCTTTTTATTTTCTTTTTTTGCAGAAGTGCATTTTGCAAACACAAACAAAAGCAAACAACCTGTATATTCAGCACAACAAGCCTTGCATTTTTGTGGCAGTTGACAGTTTTTAATGAGGCATCTCAATGCACTACATTGCCTTTTCTGGCAAAACACTGCATAATTTTTTACATTGCTAGAGCTCATTGGATGACTGTGAGATAGTGGCCAAAATCCTGGTGAGCAGTTACTCCGGCTGAAGGAAACTGTATAATTCACAGTGGCGAAATGCCACTAATTAACAAGTCCCCACTTAGATTTGTTATTGAATGCTAGTCAAGTGCTTGATACATCACCTGCAATCCAAACACAATTTGTTAATTCATGAAATTTTGCCACTGTCATTTATATAATTTTCCTTCTGCCAGTATACAACATGATTTTGGCCAATGGTTTATTTGTTTATTTATTTAAACTTTTCTCCGTAAAAGGACCCAATGTTTCTCTCTGCCTCTGACTTATCTTACAGAGTTACTCTGACTACAAAATGGCAGGGCAAGGAGTACAGCTATATACAATACATTCAATATATTGGATGAAGGTAAGTTATAAATGTAACAAAAATAATATAGAAATTAAGGCAGAACACAACAAACCTTCAAGTTGTTTTTGGACTCTGCGTAGCTCCTTCAGAATAGAGCTGATTTCCTAGAAATCAAGAACAACAGCAATTCAAACATTTACCACTACATAACTCAGACCAGTAAAAACATTTCTTTATCCTAATCTCTCTAGTGAATGTTTCCTAATTTACACTATGATCAACCATTAGAATCTGAGGCACTGACTCTAAATCTTGATTTTACTTACCAATTTTAAAAGCTCTGCCAATCAAATTCTGATTTCTGAAATCGATTTTTGTTTTTTGTTTATAAAACTGAAAGGCTTCACCACAACAAATAAGTGGATATTTCCACTGATATGTGTAAGATTACTCATGAAATGCTGGCCCATCAAAAACAGCAAAAACGAAAAACGGGGAGGGGGAGAGAGAAAAAACAGGTCCAAAACCCATTTAAGAAACCAACAGCATCTTTTTAAAAACAAGCCTCCATGCACATCAATTAGGATACATATTTCCCACCTTGTTTGAGGTCTTCAGAATTGGCACTTCATTTTCTGAATTGATTTTGGCTTCAATCTCCTCCCAGGATCGCTCCGTGTTCTGGAACAGAATTCTGATACAAACATATAAAGGTTAGTCTTAAGTTGAAGACCTGAGTGGTACGTGACAAAGGACACATCTGTCTACACGAGCCAAAGAGGGCCTGCAGGAACTTCCTCTATCTACTCCTCACTGGAAGTACAGTAGGACCCCCATATCCACTGATTCATTTATCCACAGTTGGCAGAGGAAAACACTAAATAATTCAGCAGTAGCAAAGGAAGCTACTATCGCAAACAGCAGTTTTGGGTTTTTTTTGACATTCTCTCTTATTCACAGTTTTCATTATCCATGAGAAGGCCTGGAACAGATCCCCAGCGGATACTGGGGTCCTACTGTATATCAGCACTATTGCAGGCCTGGGACAAGTCTACTTGCCTTCTGCCAGATTTAGACCAGATCTCCTGGCATAAGGCATAATCTAAAAATGACCTACCGTATTTGCCACTGATCCAGCTGCTGCTGCTGCATTTTCTTGGAATGCATCCTGAGCACTAAGGTATTATTCAATTAATAAAGCTGTCCATCTCTAGTTCTGCTATATAAATTTCATTTTTTCATGGCCTTCCCATCCCTGGAGGTAACTAGTGGTTACCTTTGGACAATGAGTTACAAGACAAATAATTTAAAATTACATTTTAGCTAAAAATAGTTAATGCCCAAGTAACAACTTAAATCTAGTTATCTTCAAGAATTACTATTAAGAGCATTTAAAAGCAAAGTGTTCTGCTTATATACTGCCTCATATAACTTCAAGTTGTCTCTGGGCGGTTTACAGTTTTAATTACAGTATGCAGGCTACACAATGTCCCCCAGCAAGCTGGATTGTATTTTTCTAACATTTACAAAATGCAATATCAGAATACATTATCAGATATTGCTCCCTCAATTTTTACTGACACACTGGCAATGGCAATGAAATTTGTTAATACACAATGTAACTAATTATTTGCATGGGTGGAGCGATGACACCCATGACCACAACCTGGCTGCCAGGAAATAATCTGTAATCGAACAAATCTAACATTCCAAGCTCTAAGCCCTGCCAATGAACAAAAAGAAGCAACAACCTCAGCTTCATTCCTGCTAACCTGCTGTTCTCAACCGGGTTGGATTACTCAATACCCCTATTAGTACTACAGGGAGTGGTCACTACCGGTTTGAAAGAGGTGGTGGTTAGACCATTCCTCAAAAACAAAAAACAAAAAAAAACAACCTAATCTGGACCCAGGGCTGGTGGTTAATTACCAACCAGCAGCGAACGTCCCTTATTTGGGCAAGGTGTCGGAGCAGCTGGTGGCCAGGCAATTCCAGGCACTGCTGGATGAAACATTTTCTGGATCCATTTTCATTCGGGTTTCAGACCAGGTTTTGGTACGGGAGACTGCCTTGGTTGCCCTGCATGATGACCTTTGCCGGGAGAGAGACAGGGGGACAGCTACCCTGTTGATACTCCTGGACCTCTCGTTGGCTTTTCACACTGTCAACCATGGTGTCCTTCTGGATAGGCTGGCCAGGTTGGGAGTTGGAGGCACTGCTTTGCGGTGGTTCTGCTCCTTCCTGGCTGACCGTGTCCAGAAGGTAGTGCTGGGGGACGGTTGTTCTGCCCAGTGGCCTTTACATCACAGGGTTCCTCAGGGCTCGATACTATCTCCCATGCTGTTTAACATCTACATGGAACCGCTGGGAGAGAACATCAGGAGGTTTAGGCTGAGGAGTCAGCGAAACTCAGCTCTACTTCTCATTTTCCACCAATCCAGGTGAGGCGGTTTCTGTGTAGAACTCGTGCCTGGACCAGATAATAGACTGAATGAGGATTAATAAATTGAAACTCAATCCAGACAAGGCGGAGGTGCTGTTAGTGGGTACTTTGCCGGACAGGTTAGAGGACCCCAGTCTATCTCTGGAAGCCCAGGTGGACTCAGTGGCCAGGGGCACCTTTTTCAGCTGTGTAAAATATACCAGCTGTGCCCCTACCTGGATGAACGGAGCCTCATGACAGTTACGCATGCACTGGTAACATCCCGTATTGATTACCGCAATGTGCTTTACGTGGGGCATCCTTTGAAGATGGTTGGGCAATTGCAACTGGTTCAGAATCGTGCAGTGCGGCTGGTAAGTGGTAGGGTCGCCAGCGACCACATCTCGCAGATTCTGTATAACCTGTATTGGTTACCAATTGTTGCCTGAACCCAATTCAAAGTGCTTGTTTTGACATATAAAGCCCTAAATGGTCTAGGACCTAGATACCTGAAGGACCGCCTCCTTCCATATGAACTTACCCAGCAATTAAGATTGAGCCAGAGGGCCCTTTTGAAAGCGCCATCCCTCAAGGAAGTGAAAAGGATGGCTTGTAGACACAGGGCCTTTTTGGCAGCTGTCCCCAGACTAGGAACACCCTCCTGAGTGATATCAACATTGATGACATTTCAGTGCCATGTAAAAACAAGACGTTTTTTAACTGAGATAACATAGATTGTGGGTCCTGATGGCAATGTTAGTGTAGTATATTGTTTAATTGTGTATTGACTTTTAATGTTTTAATTGTTTTAATTGTTTATTTTTATTGTAAGCGACCTAGATACTGGGCGGCATATTAACTGTAAAAATAAATAAAATAAAATAAATAAAGGTTGAATTGCCCATGCTATCTATTTCTATGAATTGGTGGAGGTGCTGTTCGTTTGTTCATTCCTTCCTTCCTATCATACTTTCACTTTTGATGAAGTTCTTTGAGGCACCTTTTAAATTAACAATTCAGCTATTGGCTGCCAAGGAGTCCTATGTACAGTGCATTACGGTACAGTAGTATCCCCAAAATCTGCAGGTAAGAGTGAATGCTCTGTCAGCACACACAAAAATCAATATTTTTGGCAGCCAACCGTGGATAAATGAATCAGCGGACATGGGGGAACTACTGTAGTCAATTTTGAGACTACCAGTCCTTAGACCAACGTAGTTAGAAATCAGTCATATCCCCCATCCTATTCCCAAGGCCCCCAGACAGGTGGAGGGCCCCTAGATATGGACCCAAGAAGGCAGAGATGCTGCCTCAGGCAGCAAAATACAGTGGGCCCTTGTATAACAAATGGTTTGTATAACATAAAATCTGTACAACATAAAAAATTCTGAAGATAGGGGAAATTTGCTTAACAAAATCGTCTATGGGGCGAATTCGTACAACATAAAAATGGTCGCAATTAGGGATTACTGTTTTCAGTGCATTCCTACTGGGAAATTTGTATAAAGGAAAATTTGCTTAACATAATTTCATTTGGAACGAATTAATTCCTTTATACAAGGTACCATATATTGAACTAGCTGGGCAAAACAAGACAAGGTGGCAATACCACAGTGGAGTTTCAATTGAGGACATAGACTCACTTCATTTTCTCTGCTAGGCTCTCCGTGTTTTCCCGGATCGTGTGCGACAACTGGGACACTGGGTTTAACATCAAGTTGTCAAAGATTACCTGGAACACAATCAGAAAGCAAGCATAATGGCAATATTCTTTTCAGTAGACACTAGTTGTTAGTAGAGGAGTTGCTACCTAAGGGTTTCATCTCTAAGGCTGTAGCAGTGCCCCTGACATTTGCAACTGAAGAAATGGTTTATGACACAGGAAAAAGACCCTTTTTCTTGTGGCACACATGGTAGATTAAAACCGGATTTGATAAGTGCTAATGACCTGGATCCATGCTGCTACTATACTGATACAGTATTTGAAGCACTATTAGACAGAGGGCCCATTTCCTTTAAAAAAAACAGGTCAGAAGAGAAAACTAAAAAATACTGAAATATCTGCAATATTTCATTTCTCACCAAACTGTCAAAGAGAAAGAAACTTACCTCTTCCCTGTTTCTTATCCTTGTTTTTCTCGTGGGATCTTCCTCTCGACTATCATTCATATTTTGGTCGAAATCGTGGAATCCCATTGAACCAGGAGGCACCTTCTGGTAATTTAGACTGGCTTCTGGTATGTGCTGTACTAGCTTTAAAATACATAAGGAATGATAGGTAGAGAGTGTTGTATCCACCACCAAACAGAAGAACAAACAGAAGAACAAATGCCTTTTTTTTTTGTCTTCTTATTACCGGTCTTGTTTCTTCAGATAGACTAGAACAGCACATTACATGTAGCCCTGAAGTTGGCATACGTATGCAGGAGTCTTCCCTCTCAATGTGGAAATCCACAGGAACATCTTTGGCTTGTACAAACATCACACAATGTGTCTTCCCCCACAGCTTGGCATCACTGTCTCCAGTACTCTTAGAGCAGGCATATCCAAACTTCAGCCCTCCTGATGTTTTGGACTACATCTCCCAGAATTCTAAGCTTTGATTGTCAATGACAAAGGACTGTGGGAGTTGCAGTCCAAAACATCTGGAGGGCTGAAGTTTGGACATGCCTGTCTTAGAGCATGCATTGTAAATGAACTCATACAGACAGAGGCTATATTATGCCTGTAACGGTTCTTTGAACCATGGAAGCGGTATATCTTAAGACGGATCGGGCTCACAAAACCCAAATCTGCACAGAATGATTCAAGAGAAGGAAACCGATTGGACAACAAGAATCAAGATACACAAATGTGTCTTTAAGAGAAACCGTGGGGCATTGTTTGGAGCAATGCGAAGACAGGGAAACCTTGGACAGAAACACTATGACAGGACAGGATAACAAAGGTCCTGGATCCACAACCCCAAATTTAGGAGAGAAAGCTACGCTGAAGATTTTCTAGCTCAGTGGTCGTAAGCCTTTGGCACTCCAGATGTGTTGGACTACAACTCCCACAAAGTCCTTTGTCATTGGCAATCCAGGCTCAAAATTCCGGGAGTTGTGGTCCAAAACATCCCAGAATTCTAAGCATGTATTGCCAATGACAAAGGACTGTGGGAATTTGTGGTCCAAAACATCTGGGTTGCCAAAGGTTTGCCACCACTACTCTAGCTGAAACCTAGACTTGAGTGGCAGGCTGAGAAAATGATTCCAGTTAGGCATGTGTCTGGGAGTAGGGCGGGGTTCAAACCCTAAAACCCCACAGTCTTTTGTCATTGGCAAGACAGGCTTCGAATTCTGGGAGTTGTGGTTCAAAACATCTGGAGTGCCAAAGGATCACCACCACTGCCCAGCAGTGATTCAACCATACTTCAGCTTGGGGCCTCCATGAGTAAGAAGCAGGAAGCTTTAGGCAAAAATTGATCTAAACCCATACACGCCATGTACAGTATATTATTATGTCAAATATAAAAAGGTCAATGGTGTGAGAAGTGGGTGTTGGGAGTAAGGGAAAGCTATCAGTGCCCAGATAAATCCTTTCCATCACACTGACTATTTGGAGTCACTCCTTATTAAGTGCAACAAAACGTAGAGGGGAAATGTATGCATTTAATTCTAAAGTTTGCAAAAAAATACAGGGAAGGAAAAAAAGGCAAAGGTGACTAAGCAGAGAACACTAAAATCATAACAATTAGCAAGATTTTTTTTAAAAAGAAAACTTATATCCTTAACAGAAAAGTGATCAACACAATGAGGAAAACATTAAAAGAACACTAAAATGCTTCAAAATAGTGGGATGGAAAATGCACCTGAGATGGAATTGCTGCCCGCAAAGATGAATGAGCAATCTGTATTAAAAAATAGGGAAAGAAAAACAGAGAGGGAGAGAAAGGAGGTCAGTGCTGGACATATAACCTTAGGAGGATCTGCACACACACAAAGCGAACAAGCCAAAAATGCAGAGCACAAGATACAGCACTGCAGTCGAAAAGGCAAAGACCCAAAGCAGCCGTTGTGCTGTCACAGAACGTTCCTACACATCAAACAAACACATGAAGGTGCCTGGATCCACCTTTCTCGTGCCACTAACCGGCAATGCGTCCCGAAAGTGGCGACGTCTCTTTCCTAGCCCTGGCCCTTCAAACCGCTTAAACTGGAAATGTTAAGAATGGATATGAGCCCATCCTCTGCATGCAAAGCCCAGGCTGCCTCCAGCAAGCTGTGGCATTAAACTTGGTGTGGTGCTATGCAGTGTGGGGAGTCCACATTCACCACAAGTCCAAGATTCCGCTTCAAGTGCCGTGAATGCATGTGATTAAAAAAATCCTTTTGGACAGAAAGGATGCTGGACAGAAATAAAGTTAGGCAACGCAAGTAGACCAGCCTCGAGTCAAAATGTGACATCATGTCAGTGCACGGTTGCACGTGGGTATGTTAGTGAATATCCTGCATGCATCACAGCTAATCAACTAACCTGCCACAGATGAGAGGCTGAACTCTAAGGGTTTTTTTTTAGGAGTAATCAGATTCAAAAACCTTTGCAGCAGTCGGGTTTAAGCGAGGAAGAAAATCTGTGATTCCGTATCTATCTAGACTGCCAATAGCTACTAGCCTCTCTTTCTCTCGCGCTACCTTTGACTTTTGCTTCCAGATCTTTGGGAAGACATTTTCCTGGACTACCCTTAGCACAGGGATGGCGAACCTTTTTGACACCGAGTGCCGGTGGTGGTGGGGGGGTCGGGATCGGCGGCAGTGGGGGGCAGGGGTGTGGGCGAGGGCAGCAAGGGCGATGGGGGCGGCGGGGTCAGGGATATCGGCGGCGGTCGGGGGGCAGGAATGGCAGCAGTGATGGCAGCAGAGGTGGGGTCAGGGGTGGCAGCGGCAGGGGCAGCAAGGGCGATAAGATGGGGGCGGCGCCAGCAGGGGGATCGGGATCGGCGGCAGCGGGGTGACAGGGGTTGGGGCGAGGGCAGCAAGGGCAACGCGGATGGAGGCGGGGGCGGGGTCATCGGTGGCGGCGGCGGGGGCAGGGATGGTGGTAGAGGCGGGGTCGACGGCAGGGGGCGATAGCAGCGACGCCGATGGCGATGGTGCCAGCAGGGTTGGGGGCGGGATGGCAGAGGCGGGGTCATCAGTGGCGGCGGCAGGAATTGTGGCGTGCGAGGCGAAAGCTCTCTGAGTGCCACCTTTGGCATGCGTGCCATAGGTTCGCCATCTCTGCCTTAGCAGAATCTTCCCATTTTCAAAGGCACAGCTGTGATAGTCTGCATAGCGCAGAAGAGTGCATGCTAAAATGAAATCTTTTAGTGTTCATGTTAAGTCTTAGAAATGTCCCTCTTCCAGACAGCATCCAGCTATGAGACTCATGTGTGTTTCTCTGCTCCAGGCTTGACAATGGACAGAAGGCTGCCAGGAGCCAGTCTCCCTGGTTCCAAATTGGGAACTAATAAGAGTTACTTTCCAGCAGGAAACTTATGGAAATTCCAGTCTTAAAAAGGAAATGTTCTAAATTCTGTCCTAAACAACTCTGTGAAAACACAGGCAGCTCAAAGCCAAGAGAGGGGGGATATATATCCTGAATGTTAGAAGTGATCTCTCCATTGCAAGCAGAAGGCTTGACTATCTTACTTTTTCATATAGTTATTTAATATAGGATAATATTATAACAGGTATTTTTATTATGCCTTTAAACACCTCACTATATTCCCTTTCCAGAAAAAGAAAACACCTTATCTACCGAAACATGAAATTCCAGTCTCATAAGAGATTGTTGTAAGCTAAATTGTTTTAAATTGTGATTTCTTGTTTTTGAAACCAATTTTTATTTAAATTGTGATTTAAATAAAGTCCACCAGTTTCATCACAGATGGTGATAATTTCATCCCGGTTTTAGAATGAGGCTCTTGCACGTGTGCAAAGCAAGACAAACACATACTTCTAATCTCTATATTCCTATCCTAACCTATTTGGCTTGGTGCACATCTATTAGTATTTTTACTTACGGGCAGTAACAAATCCAAACGAAACTGAAGGGAGAGGGGGAAGAAAATCATGAGATGATAGCTGCAAAAAGGCCTAACAAGTGTGTCACCAAGTCCCCAAATCATCCATTCTTTGCTGGCAAACTACATCAGACTCACATGTCAGCTGAGGGCAGAACGCTACAGAACTTTGGTAAACTAATATGTGCAATAGGTGGGAAATTAAAATGTAGAACTAAGTGGTTGAGGAGAAGGAGTGATTGACAGGAAAATATTTATTGCAATGATAATAATAAATTTCACAGTGGCTCCAAGTCCCAGATAGAAAATGCTATCAGTAAACTGAACTTTTCATGTTCTTGGATTTTGTTTGGTGTATTTATCAATACCTTCTGGCACCACTAAGTACTGTAAATCTTTTTTTTTAACTCGGAAAGCAAAACCCCTTCCTTCTCACACTGCCTCAGTAGGACATTTTATATAGCTGCTCTAGAAGAGCAAACCGCAATAACAAGTTCAGCATCACAGCCTGAAGAGCAAATATAAAACAAAACATGATGGGTTTCAAGATAACAGAGTTGTTAGGACCAAACTACTGAAAACAGTTTTCAAAGACAGGAACGGAAAAGTCTATTTATTTATTTATTTATTTTTGAGTATTTTTACCTCACCTTTCTCCTTGGAAAGTTAGATTCTCGAAGGTTTTCACAGCCGGGATCTGGTGGTGGTGGGTTTTTCAGGCTGTTTGGCCATGTTCTGGAGGTTTTTCTTCTTCCTAACATTTTGCCAGTCTCTGTGGCCTCAACAAACTCACACTCTACACCACAGCACAGAGAGAATTCTAGGTCCCTGCGCTCCTGCCCTCTGAAGATGACGGCCACAGAGACTGGCGAAATGCTATGAAGAAGAAAAACTTCCAGAACACGGTCAAACAGCCCGAAAAACCCTACAGCAACCATCAATGGCAATCTTCTTCTGCCTTTTTTTTTTGTATTACAGTGGTCCCCCCGCCCTTTCGTGGCTCATATACTGTGGTCCCAGTATATTGCAGGGCCTGCAGAATATGAAAGGTAAGGCCCCCTGGGGTAAGTTGGATGGGCCTGTTTCAGGCCTCCTGTACTTATCCCAGGCCTGCCACTGCCCCGAACGGGCTTCCCGGGCCTGTAGGAGTCCTCAGAAGTGCTTTCTGTCAAACTGAAAGTGACTTCTGGGTCACCAGAAGGCATTTCTGAGGACTCCGACAGCCTTTCTAGGCCTGGCTGTTGGAGGCCCTGAAAGTGCTTTCCGGCGAATCGGAAGTGGCTTCCGGAAAACTGGAAGTGACTTCCATATCGCCAGAAAGCACTTCTGGGGGCTCCAACAGGCCTGGGAAGCCCATCGGAGGCCCGTTTGGGGCAGCGCTAGGCCCCAGCCCTGACCTGACACAGCATCCACATATTGCGGATTTTCAATTATTTCGAGTCAGGTCCCTAACCCCTGCAATAGGCGGTGGGTTACCGTGCACTGTTTGGTGAGGAGCTGTGCGAACATATAGTCCTAAATTGGACTGCAAACATCCGTTATAGTGGCTGTTCCCAGATTCTGGAACACCGTCCCATGGGAAGCCTGGCTTCCCTTTTTCAATCAGACAAAGGCCTTTCTCTTCAGGCAGGCTTTGCCTTTAGTGACTGTCAAAAAGGTATTTTAAAATAGACTTTATGCCTTGTTGCTTTTAAATGTGTTTTAAGTATTAATCTCATTTACTGTTTTAATATAAGATGTCTTCAATAGAGATGGGCACGAAACAGAAAAATGGCATTTCGGTTTTTCGTTTGTCGTTGAGAGGTCTGTTTCGGTTCGTTTCTGTTTGTCAGGAATTTTTTGAAAAATTTTGTTACCGTTTTTCGGTTTTTCGTTTGTCGTTTCTATCCGCTTTTTGCGCGATTTTTAAAGCATTTCCGTGCGCAGGCATCCCCCAATGCCCCAGACCAGAGGGAAAACACTAAAAAAAATGGATGCTGGCAGAGACACAGTATAGACTAGGTATGCAGGGAGGCTGCAAAGGCAGCGGCGGCCGTTGCCCAGGGTGCAAGGCAGCCGCAAAGTGACTGCACTGCGGGGCAGGGGAGGGTACTCACCAAGAGGTACGCAGCACGCACGCACACAGGGAGGCTGCAGGACTGAAACTAGAGTCGCAGAGACAGCAATCCCACCCTAACTCCCACCAGAGACTGCAAGGAGGATGGGGGCTTCCATACCTTTTTATGCCCTCTGTGGCTGCCAGACCTGCCCGCCCAGTCTGCAACCTGGGCATGCTATTGGTTGAACATGAGCCCACATCACATGGCTTGCCTCCATTTTGTGGCTGGTGGCGACATCCATTTTAAAGGGAAAAGAAAAATACATCGCGATGGGAGAAGACAAAAACAAACGTTTTAAGGACCCCAACCCCCCTGGTAGGTATTATCAGACAATATAAATAATTATCGCTGCGTTTTTATGGATGTCCAGGGCGTTTTTTAACATTTAAAACAGCTCATTTCATTGTGCGTCACCATTAACAGAAACGAAACGTAACGACCACAATTTTTGTGGTTCTGTTCGTTTCGTTCATTTTCATCACAATTTTCGTTTGTCGTTTCATTACGTAACGGAAACGACAAACGGTAACGGAAACGAAAAAATGTTCGTTCCTTGCCCATCTCTAGTCTTCAATTTTTAGAAATAATTTTATAGATGCTGTTTTTAGCTTTTAAATGTTGTTTAGTGATGTAAGCTACTTTGGGCCCTTTTAAAGGACAAAGGTGGGCTAAAAATATTTTCAAGAAACAAATTCACTAAATCGGTATTACTGAATGAAAAATGGACATTTATATACTGTAAACCTCATTGATGCAGTGGGTCTCCTTTAGTCGGGGCTAACATGGAGTTAGGCCGTTAATTGTTTGCCTAACTTGACTCCCCTTCTGATTTTTCCAATTTATCAATCAATCAATCAATTTTATTTTACAGCCAAAGGCCCGATAATTTCCAATTTATATGCACCTTCAAGTCTGTCCTGTTGTACTTATGAAGGAGAATGAGAAGTACTGTAATTGTCCAACTGTAAGGAAGAAGCTTTTACTACCATTCTATCTTGGTGTGAATGTACTGTATATTGAGAACAGATGAAACAGAAGAAGAAAGCATTCTAAAAATGTGGACATCCTGTTTGGGTACTGGAGTGTGCTAGTGGGAGCCATGGAGAAGATGGGGGCAGACAGCAAAATCGTAATCCTTAGATGACCACCTCAGTTTTGGTGGGGAGAAACTGAACTTGAATATAATATTTATACTCAATTTAAATATTGAGTATAATATTTAAAGGTAATATTGAAAGTGCAGCAAAAACTAGATGTAGCATATATACATGATGCTTCTGCCCTCACCTTCAACTAATTTATCACCAACTATGTGGGCCTGGAGTAAAGAAACACATGTAAGAGTAGTGAGTTTTCATTCAGCTGGGTGGCACAAAAATCAATCAACCAATCAATCAAACAAGCAAAGAAATAAAAAAAGTAAAATTAAATAATAAAATTAAATAAATCATAGAATCATAGAGCCAGAGTTGGAAGGGCCTATAAGGCCATTGAGTCCACACACTCCTCACTGGAGGAATCCAAATCGAAGTAAATATTATTAATATTAAATATTACTGCTTGCGAAGCAGAGATTTTAACAATATAGCGATGTATAACAATCGATGTTATGAATTCCAGTAACAAAATATGTTGGAAAACGCTGGATGTGACACAGCCATGTTTGGACAGCTTTTCTAATTCCTTTTTTCTCCTCTCTGCTAACATAAAATTAGCTGTTAGACAAGGAGAATCACCTAAAATTAATACGGTTACCCGGTTACAGACCCCACCCGACCCACGATAATTGAAAATCCAAGATATGCGGATGCAGGGTTGCGGTTGGGAATCTGGGCCTCCTGCACTTATCCCAGGCCTCGCACTGTCCTGAATGGACCTGCAAAGGGTTTCCCAGGCCCCAAAAGTGCTTCCCCATGAGTGGTAAACCGGAAGTGACCTCCGGATTGCTAGAAACCCACTTTTGGGACCTCTGAGGGCCTTCCTGGGCCTGTCGGAAGCCTCAGAAATGCTTTTCGGCGAACCGGAAGTGACAGGCCGGGAAAGCTGTTAGAGGCCTGTTTGCGACAGCGCCAGGCCTGGGGTAAGTACAGGAGGCCTGAAACGGGCCTTTCCAGCTTACCCCAGATGGCCTTTTCCCACATATTGTGGTCCCGCAATATACCGGGACTGCAGATTATGAACCGCAAAAGGGCGGGGGGGTCACTGTATAGTAAATTGGGAGGGCTTGAGCATGTACAAGGAATTCCTCTTCCCTGAGCATGAGACTGAATTAGGAGGAAGGACCTCTTAATGGGGGGGGAATGCTTGCTAAATTCCTCTCTGTCTTTTACACCACAGCCTCAAAATTTTACACGTCTCTACACAAAACTCCCGTCCTTTCCCTTTGAGAAGCAAAGTGGGCATACCATATCCCCACACGTGTGCACCTACATCCACACAAAGCAATCACAAAGGGACCAGGAACTTATGGGAAAAGATGCAAACAACCCATCCAAATCCTATTCTTGGATGCGTTATGATGCCAATTCACATTCTTTCCACAAAAACTGTTCTCAAAAATGCAGAAGCTCTCACTGAGATTGAGAGAAAACATATCCCGCAAGTGAGAATTAAAAATGCTGCAGTTTCTCATGTGAGAAAGATCCACCTGAGGGTGAAAATCCATAGAAGGAGGGCTGATGAGCAGTACACCTTTCCAGGCTTACAATTATCCAAAGAAGGATGGAGGGCATGAGCTTGAGAACACAACACCACAAACACGTGAGCCTTTAGTCTTACCTCTTCCCTTGCTGATATGGTAGAAGCAGGGGTGTTGGGCACAGAACTGTGAGAGGTGCTTGGTCCCGTTCCGGAGGAACTCTGGGAATCTCCATCTCCGGCAACGTCATGAATCTCCCGAGCAAGAATCGCCACGTCTTTCACCAAAGTCTGGCTTAATCTGGAAAAACAGCACAAGAACGGATAAATGTTCAGCCGTTGATCAGACAAGAATGGCTTCTGCTTTCCCATTACAGTAGGACCCCAGTATCTGCTGGGGATTGGTTTCAAGCCTCCCCGTGGATAATGAAAACCATGGATAAGAGATAATGCCAAAATGTCCCCAAAACTGCTGTTTTGTGATAGTAACTTGCTTTACAGCTGCTGTTTTGCAAGAGTAGCTTGCTTTATGGCTGCTGTTTTATGACAGTAGCTTGCTTTACGGCTGCTCTTTGTGACAGTAGCTTGCTTTGCGGCTGCTGAATTATTTATTAATTTTTTCCTCCTGCTACCCGTGGATAACTGAATCAGTGGATAATGAATCAGTGAATACGGGGATCCTACTGTATTTCATGTTGCGTACATGCCCAGAGAATAACTAGGAGTTTACAGTCCTCCACCTTGTGCTCTAAACTTGCCTTCTTTAACCTGGTTGCTTCCAGATGTGCTGGACCACCATTACCACATTCTTAACTGAGCCTGGTCAGTGGAAATGATGGAAGATTTCCCTTTCTGCAGGCTTAAGTTTGCCAAAAGTGGATCATTATTAAGAGGGCTGCCATCAGGCATTATCATTTCTTTTTAATCAGTTGAGTAATGAACTAATTCAATCTAATTAAACCTAATTAATTAATTAATCTATTAAACCCATTTTTATTCCTCACTGTGCCTGCCTGTTTGGGCGATGAAAGGAAATGCAAGGCTGAACAAAAAGTATTATTTATAATTAGAAGAAAAGGTCATCTTTAATATTTTCCCTTTTCAAATGCTCTATAATGCAATGAGGCAGTTTTATAAAAAAAAGATTTTAAAAATAAGCAAGCATGCCTTTAATTTTCAGCTATGACAATAAACATTTATATTCACTGGCTAAAATCCACTGTCATACACACCTAGCATATTAATCAACATGAGCTTTGGTTGATTCTCACACTAGTTAAACCAACAGAAGTTGCAACCATACTGTTCGGTATGATTCTGCACAA
Source organism: Phrynocephalus guinanensis (assembly GCA_037367245.1). Classification (NCBI taxonomy): domain Eukaryota; kingdom Metazoa; phylum Chordata; class Lepidosauria; order Squamata; family Agamidae; genus Phrynocephalus; species Phrynocephalus guinanensis. Next base: position 195,045,240 of record CM074732.1, read on the forward strand.
ACAGAATAAGGTTACCAAATAATTTTAAGCCGTTTCCTAGGACACACCGCCGACCAAATGAAGCAATATTTGGAACTGCATTACTAATTGAGTGCCTAGATTTGTCTGGAGCTGAAGCAGACTCCTCTAATACCTCAATTACTTGATTAAGCCCAGTATATGGGGGGGGATTTTCTCTCCAAACTCTCATTTGCTATTCTACATCGTCTCCCTGTTGATGTAGAAGCGACAGCAGAGGTGGGAGCCAAAGACTGCATGCATGGAGCAGCCTTTCTATAAAATTCAACAGAGGACTTTACACTCTGGAATCCAGACCGCATGCGCATGTGCGCGCACCCAAAGAGAGAGAGAGAGAGAGAGAGAGAGAGAGAGAGAGAGAGAGAGAGAGAGAGAGAGAGAGAGAGAGAGAGAGAGAGAGAGAGAGAGCTTTTAGTGCTTGCAATAACGTGGATCTCTAGGAACAAACAGTACTCTTTCTGCTTTGACTGTACCTTGTGGCGTTGCAAATGGTCTCTTAACCTTTTAGCCATTTTTTTAAATGTAGGGCAATAGGACCGTGGGAGATCTTCAACATTACAAATACTAAAGGCATCAGATGGCTTCTTAAGCTGAAAATATTTACTGAATGCCAAACTCTGTGCAATGCCCAAGTTCCTAAAAAGCTGCCATCTTTTAAAAACCCAGCTGTGCCATTATACAATTTACAATGACACCCTCTTCCCAGAATAAGCCAATTAACATTTTTCTTGCAAACAGCATATTCAGATGCTTCCCGTACTTGTGGGACTGCAAAGTTCAAACATTTCTAATGTATCTCACATTCAAAGGAAACTCTGAAATAATAGCACTCTTATTCTACTACTCCAAATAATTTAGTATTACTTCAGTATACTTCACAACAACCTTATTTGTATCAACAAACAAGAATACATTTGTACCAGGTCTGATCGCAGATTTATATCCCTCTGGTGTTCGTTTATTCTTACATTTCCAGTGCATATGTATGTATGTATGTATGTATGTATGTATGTATGTATGTATGTATGTATGTATGTATGTATGTATGTATGTATGTATGTATGTATGATTTTGGCCACGGAGAGAAAAAAACAGAGGCTTGTAACAATTTAAAGGCCAAAATATTGTATTTGACATAAGTATTTGTGCATTACAGCTCACCCCTTTGGGCAAATTAAGGTGAGCCCACAAAATGAATCATAGAGTTGGAAGAGACCTCAAGGGCCATCTAGTCCAACCCCCTGCCATGGTGGAACCACCATCACAGAACTCCTGAGAGATGGCCATCCAGCCTCTGCTTAAAAGCCTCCAAAGAAGACGCTCCTCGTAAGACATTTCTTCCAGACCCTCAGTCATCTTGGTCGCCCTCCTCTGGACCCGTTCAAGATTGTCAACATCCTTTTTAAACTGAGGTGCACAGAACTGGACAAAGTACTCCAGGTGGGGTCTGACCAGAGCAGAACAGAATGGTACTATCACTTTCCTTGATCTAGACCAGGGGTGTCCAAACTTTGGCCCTCCAGATGTTTTGGACCACAATTCCCAGAATTCCAAGTCTAGATGTCAAATGAAAAAGAACTGCACATCACTGATGTAGACACTATGCTTCTGTTGATGTTATTCCCCTCCCCCGGATGTTTTTCACAAAACATTGTGAACCCAAACTCACCTGGCTATTTCTGCAATCTCTGCTGTCTGCGCCATGAAGTTATAGGGATCATGATCATCAAAGTCTTCGTCTTCCGTTTCCCGGCTGTTGCTGTGCTTCTGCTTATTCAACCCGGAGCCTCGGGTCCTCGGGGTCTGGGTGGCTGTTGAAGTATGGGAGCGTTTGTGTTTAGGGGAGCTGTGGTTAGAGCCGTACTCCTCCTCGGAAGTGGAAGTGTAATCTGAGCCCTGTTGTCGCCGCCGTGAAGCTTACGAAAAATGAATTGGTTTTAGAATCGGAAGAAGAGAAGCGGAGAAAGGACTTTCAGACCAGGTTTTAAAGGTGGAGAGAATGGAATTAATAAAAAAAAATCCAAGCCCAAGCAAGTGAGAAGGGGCTGGAAAACGTCTGTGCACACCATTTATTTGAACTAATTTTGGATGAATAATAAACAATTTTTGTTTGAACCAAAGGTGGACAGAGATGCTCCAACACCACCACATATTCCATCGCTCTTCTGCACACTTAATATGGGGCAGGACTGGATGGGTAGGACCAAGCACCTTTTCCAAGGTGCAGGATTATCTGTCTACCCAATCCTGTCCCCCTGATCATGGGAGGGGCCACATCTCGGGCAAATCCAACCTTCTTTGGACCCAAAAGATACCCATTATATCCATATAATTAATAATTAGATGCTGTCAATTCAATGCCAACGTATTGTGACCCTTTCCAGGGTCATGAATGTTTACCATTCCTTCTTCTGGAAAAGGGATATGCTATACAAGGCTACAAAGGCAGTCTTTTCTCCCAGAGGCACCGTGGGGAATTGAACCTCCAGCTCTGCAGTCAAGCAGACAACGTAATGAGCTATCCAGACATCCATCCTGATAGGGCTGAAAAAAACTCCTGCATGAATCTCTGGAGAGCCACTGGTCAGTCAGTTTCAGTAACGCCAGGCTGCACAGAGCTGGTGCCTGACCCAGAATACTATAGGTATCTAACCGCAGAGCTCAAAGTCAATGCAGTTGCCTTCTACTTCATATCTTCTCATCAAACACAGAGCGAGGGATTTGGGATCCTCCAGCTTTCGACTGCAATTCCCATCAGCGCTAGCACCATAGCCAACGGAGAAGAACCAAAGGGACTGTAGTCCAACAACATGCGAGAGCCACCATGTCCTCCCAGAGGTGTCAAAGAGACTGTGGGGAGTCACATGATGTTGGCGGCGAGGTTGACTGCACTGAAGCATAAATAAGGCTAAGAAGATACAAATAAGGAAGCAGCCATCATGAGAAGAAACACTCCACTGCCAACATCTAGTGGGCTATCTGTATGTTCCTATCAGGGAATAATGAATATTTTTTTTACCACGGCTTGGATGCAGAGGAGCAATGAAACTTATGATAAATCAGTCACATATATGTGCTCTCTTACCAGTTTAAGTTTAACCAGCCCCAACCTATGAAACTGACGGGATTTTCATTTTTACAGTGACCAAAGAGATACAATTTGCTGACTGGGGCTTAGTTTGCATATTATGACGCGCTGATATGAATGGTATTTCGTTGAATCTCTTGTTATTTCCTCTCGGAAGCACCTTCCATATTGCTGGAAGTTGCAAATTTGCCCAAATTCTGACATGCACAGAAGTCCCCAGGAAAGACAATAAAGTAGGTTCGAGTTTCAGGTGTTCTTTCCCCCCAAAACTTTCCGTTCCGATGGGTTCTGCGGCAAACCAAAGGGAAGTACCTTTGAGAGGACAAGGAGAGCAGAAATAGGTGGCTTGTTTACACACTCAGCAATGCTAGCGAGGCCTTTTAGCCAAATAATGTGATTTTGTGGTTCTCAAACTTTATGGTGGTCTCCTAAAAATATCTGGTAGCAGGGGCGAGGGGCATCCATCAAGCAGATCCAGAGAGGGTTTGAAAAATCCCTGTATCTCTTTCAGCATGGCCTCTGGTGTCTGAACTTTCCTCTCAGAGCAGACGCCTACACTGCCACTAAGCGGATGTGAGAGATGGCTAGGCATTTCAAAGCAGGCTTCTTGGGCCACAACAGATCTGAAGAGCTCAAGAACAACCCTGTTAAATAAGAATAAATTTGCTGCTCTTTACCCTGTCTTGCTTCGCATTAGCCCATCCTAGTCTTCTGTTTTTATTTTGATTGACTTAGTTGTGCTTATTATGTTTACTATATTGAACTGTTCAGTTATTTTATTGTGTTGACGTTATGTTTTGTATTATGTACTTGTTTAAATTTTGTAAATCGCCCAGAGTGGCTGCGTTGCTAGATGGTGCAGTATAAAAATCTAATAAGTTAGTAAATAGATATATAAAGGTACACCTTTTCCTGATATTAGATTTCCTTACTAGCAACACAGGGGCGCTTAAGAACCCCAGAAACAGGGTATCAATACAGCAGCTCTCAGTCACTGTTATTCCCCATTTCTGTGGCAGATTACCTCCGGAAACAGCGGAATCGTGTAGTCATTCTCCCATCACTGAATTTATAAATCCCCTTTTAAAATAATGAAGATTGTGGAATTGCCACTTCCTGTGATAAGGTATTCCCTATGAATTATGCATTCTATGAAGAAACCTCATTTCCTGCCAAGCCAGATTTGCAAAGAAATCTGAAATGACCTGTTCTGGGGTTCGTCTAATAGCAGTGTTGCATTAATTCCCCTAAACCACATTGTTGTTACATTTTTATGTGCCATCACATTGCCTATGACTTATTGTGACCTCGGTAATGACTAGCGATGGGGACGAATTAAAAAAAAAACACGAATCAGAATTTTTAATGAATATAGCTGATCCGTAGAATATTTCTCTCAGCTCCAGAGACCCTAATGAATACAAAAGGGTGAATATCCTTTCACCAGTTAATTCGCCTCTTCGTTGGGTTCGACCCCATGGCCCAGTTGTTCCTAGAGAGTGTGTGTATAGGAAATCTCTTCTGGCAGCAAAGGCAAAAAGATGAACTCTGGGAAGGGACTTCCCCACTGCCCGGGTTTTTTAGACAGCTTGTCAAATAAATAAATAAATAAATAAATAAATAAATAAATAAATAAATAAATAAATAAAAGCCCCCTCTCTCACCAAAGCCCTGTGACCTCCTTCCCTTTCTTGTGTCTAAAAATTAAAAGCTTTTTTCTTTTTCTTTGGAGGGACAGGCTCCAGATCACCCTGCAAAAGCCCAAGCTTTTCTGTTTTGTTTGGTTTTTACAGTTCCGGACTGGCGTCCCTCTGCACAAGTGCCCACCTCACAGCCGAGAGGCAGGGGTTTGTACAGAGGGAACTCTCCCGGTGTCCCCCTCCATAAAAGGTAAGGAGAAGTTGGGTTGTTCTAGTGGGGGCTTCCCCCCCCTTTTTTTTTAAAAAAAGACAGCCAGGGGCTGTCTAAAAAGAAAACGAAAACCACACACCAGCAAACCGATATACGGAGACATACTGGTTCTGAAACTAGTGGCAACCATTTATTTATTTATTTATTTATTTATTTATTTATTTATTTTTACAACTTATATGCCGCCCACTACCCAAAGGTCTCTGGGCGGCTTACAATCAAGGAATTAAAACAGTTAAAAACCACCCAGTTTAGAAACAGTTTAGAAACCACCCAGGCTGGTGAGGGCTGGTCTACAGAGACAAGGCTAAAGTTCTCTAGGGCTTCAGAAGTCGGTGGTTCCCTCACGATGCCTAGAATTTTGGCAGGGACTTTTTATTTATTTTTTTATTTATTTTTGCCATGCAAAAAAGTGCTCTACCTCCAGACACCCAGGTGACAGCCAAACTAAGTCACTAGAACTGTTCGCCTCCAGATCAAACAGTAGTAAGCTGAGAGCCTTCATCAACCGGGAACCATTCCCTTATGGAACTCATTCACCCATCAGGACCAGTTAACCAAGGACTGGGAGTTCATTATCTTGGGATTAATAATGACTGTGTAAACAAGCTCACTGAAGGAAAAATGTCGGCCAGAAAGGCAACACCACTAGGTGGCTGTCCAAATTATTTTCATGAGCAGGCTACCATCCTTGTTTTCCTGGAATCACCACAGCTTTGCCCCGCTGCATTCACATGATTCATTTTGCCGCAGAGTTAATAAGCAATAGGCACTGTCCCCTAAAGCAGATCTCCCTAGTGGTTACAGCTAATTAAAGGCAGAAACTATTATTTGCTTTCTCCTGGAGCATTCTACCCCGGGCTAGGAAAGAAGCTTGTCATCAAAGCAAAGCAAAGTGTTCTGCTTATATACCACCCTGTAGCGCTTAAAGCACTCTTTGAGCGGTTTACAATTCAATTAGGCAGGCCACACATCGCCTCTCCCCTGCAATCTGGGTGCTCATTTTACTGACTTCAGAAGGCTGGAAGGCTGAGTGAACCTTCAGCTTGCTATCCGGGATTGAATCCCAGGTCATGAGCACAGTTTTACCTGCAGTACAGCAATTTAACCACTGTGCAATGAGGCTCATCAATGCTATTGTGGTTTGATTAGAACAAAGCAATTCCAAGGAGAGTTGTCCAATGCCATCGACAGCAGTAGGACTGTGTTTAAACTGATCTGTGATCATTGTTTTAAAACTTTCTTTTTGCTATTAGAAAAAATCTTTTTGCTATTAAAGACATTATTGTGCATGTCATTATAGCCACTATCCACCTTTCTAACAAGCAATGTCTAAATAGTTAAAGTACAAAGTGTAAACCTCTAAAAAAGGAAAAAGTGATGTTAGTAATGTTAATCATGTACAGTACTAGACAACAAGGGTACCCTGGTGTTAATTCTCCGCCAAAACCAGTTAGTTGTTGCTGCAAAGCAGTGGAATGCAAAAACCAATTCACTTGAATCAAGGAATGCATGAAGGTTGGAGTTGTCTCATGCCAAACGAGATTCGGCAACATCACCCACTGAAAAACCAGAGGGTTCCGTTGTGACGATTCCAGCCACTGAGGTCCGCACTGCTTGTGAGGAACACCGCTGACCCAGTTTGCAATTGTTTATAGGGCAAACATTGATTTCCAGCGCTCTCTGCATATTTTAGATCACTCTCTCCCACCAAGTGAGCATAATCATCATCAAGCATGACATCGTGGCCAGTCAGCTTCAGAAGAACGGCACCACCCAAGCTGTCCCTCGGGGTGATATATTAGGGCCCAGCAAGTTCTTGCAATCTCAGTGTACAGGCCAAATGGGCAGCGATCAGCTAGTTCCTAGAGTACAATTCAGCAAGATGTCTCCCCCAAGACTAGGGCCAGACAGTACATGATGTACCCTAAGATCCCATGCCTGTGGGCATCTTACGTACCATCCCACTGCGGCTACTCCTCGTCACACCCCTGCTAAAATAAATTACTGATGGCCAAAAGAAATCCATCCACAACTTTTAAAACTGTGGTTCCCAACTTTGGGTCCCCAGGCGGTCTCAGACTGCAATTCCCAGAAGCTTTCGCCACTGGCTGTGTGGACAAGGGCTTCTGGGAGTTGGAGTCCAAGAACATTTGGGGACCCAACATTAGGGACCACTCCTTTAAAAGAATCCACATGCTGCCTGCATACCTGGGGCATATCACCACTGTGGCAAATTTAGCCATGCAGTAACAAAGCAAGGCACGCCATGGAGGTGGTTTCAAAGGAGCCAATATGATGATTCTCCATCCCCAGAAATTCTCCACCTCCTGCTTTGGATCGGCATCTCTTGTTCATGTGCACATTGCACAACAAATGCCCTTGCACACCCTTTCCCTTGTGTAACTTTTGGAAGAAGGGGAGATTAGCGCAGAGTGACTATAGGCTTATGGAGGTTGCGTGGGTCATTCTGACGAGACACGTCAGCCCATGTTCTATCTGCAGACACATAAAATCTGCCCTAAGAGGACACGACTATAGGCCAGGATTGGGCAAGTTTCATCTGATAAGTGGGCCAACTGAAATGTGAGCTCTTATCACAGAGCATCCCCCACTATCTCTCCCACCAGCGCCCGAAGTGACTGGAAATCCAACTCAAGTTTCAATGACAAAACAAAACAAAAAACTCAAAGGAGAATTGTGCATCCTGTAAGCACCAGGATTCTCTTTCTTTTAAAATAAATTTCTCCAAGGGCTACAAAAATATTTTTTCCTAGAGAGAAGAGAAAATCCAATTTAAAACATTGTTACAAATCCTGTCCTCAAAATTGCTAGTTCATAAACATTTTTATACACCTGATCCATATAACATAAAGGGGTCTGGAAATTTAACTGCTCTCCTGTTTAACAAGTCTTCCTGCCTGGTTGCCTGCAGGAGGCTCTTGTTCACCATAGGCCATCAGGCATGCCCAGTATGAGAAACCATTACACATTCAGAAATCACAAAGGAAACCAAAACAGGAGCCTTGAGGAGACGTCTGTATTCTCTTGCTGGAGCAAACTAAAAATCCATCTTATTTAGTACTTTTTCCCTACCAATTTACCCACTTGGTGACTAAGCAAGGTGAAAGGCAGATTACAACGGGGATTTTGAAATGGTGGGTATCATTGTCTCTGAATAAAGAAGCTATGATGTAATAACAGCTAATATTCTTTGTAAGACATGAAGCGTAGGAAGGGAAAATTCTCTTCCGATTAAATAAATCCTGAACCTATTATGAACATGCTTAAATCTGTTGCAAGGAACTATAGCTACATCTCCAGATTACTTGCTTACTCAGCCTGGAATCTTTCCAAGATTTTTTTTAAAAAAAGACTAATTAGAAGCGGATAATATAAAAGTACACACACACATATACTCACTGGAAACAGAGGAGTACTTGACGCTGCTTGAACGTGTCCTGCTAAAAGCCTGTTTCGAAGCCGCAACCGCTGCCGCTGTCTTCTTAGCTGCATTTCTTGCTTCCGATACCGGTGGCTTCCGAGTGGAATAATAGGACTCCGCGCTACGCCCGGAGAATGTCGGCCTGGGCGGCGTACTTTCAGAGTCGCTTGGCACCGTAAAAGATCCTGCCCGCTTCCTTGGCATGGCCAGGATGTCGAGTCTTGACAGTTTCTTGATCTCGGCGGGCTGCTTGGACGGGGCAGCCGTCCCCTCGGGAGGAGGCGCCGTCTTCTCGGTCTCGGCGCCCTCGTTATCCGAGGTGTCTCCCAAGCGGGCGCGGCGAAGTTTCGAAGCTCTCGTGGGCCTCGGGGTGGACAAGCTGTTTGACCTCGTGAGGACCTGCTGGATCTTCTGCGCAATGGGCGTCCCTTTGCTCTGGTCTTCTTTGGTGAACGGCGAGAAGGGCTTCTTTCTGGGGACAGGCCTCGAGGTGGCGGTCTGCTCTTGGTCGGAGGAAGCGACTTCCGGAGCGGGCGAACAGGGGAGGCTCCCGCTCCGTTCGTCGTCGGTGCCGTCGAGAGACCCGCCCGTCCCCATGTTGCGTTTGACTTGGAAGCGTTTCACGTGTTCGCTTTTGCTCCCGGTTTCCGGGGCGAGAGTCTTCCGCTTCTCCGACAGCCTTTCTCGGGCGCTGGCCGGAGCTCCTTGGTCTTGGACGGACGGGGCAGAAGAAGACTTCTCTTTTTGCACGGGCGCTGCAGCTTTACGCTGGGCGGCGGGTGGGCGGGAAGGTTCTTGCCGCTCAACAAGCTGACGGTGCTGGAAGTGTCCACGTCCGAGTCTCCCGATAAGGAGTCTTCTAACTGGCCCGCGGGGTTCTCCGGAGCATCGGGCTGTTGGTTTTGGGAGAGGATTTTGGCTTCCAGAGCTGCCAGAGCCGTTTCGGTGTCTTTCAGAAGAAGGTGGGTGTCCTGATTATAGTCCATACGACTCGCCCGGGCAATATCCAGATCCTTCAGCAGAGGGTGACTGGAGATATGTGGCAACCTGTTTTGAGCAACGCTGCTGCTCGACTTCTCTTTGGTAAAGCTTTCCTGCCGGACAAAAGAAGACATTTCTTTCGCTGTGACAGTGTCCTGTTCTGCGAGGGGGAGACCCTGGTGCAAGGAGAGAACCATTTTTCCATTTGAGCTAATGTAGGTATTGCTAATCCCTTTGGTGGCTGGCTTTCCACAACTAAAAGGAGCGTCATCTTTCTCTATTTGAGGGGCACTCGGTGGAAGCTTGGAAGGAACCCCTTCCTCCTCATCATCACCAATGTAAAAAGATGTCGAGAGCGGATCGCTCGATGCTCTCAAACCAGAAAGCTTTGGCACCGCTTGCTGCTGGCCTTTTGGTTTCATCTTTTCAGGCTTTGCTTGATCCGGTCCCATCAGCTTGGGGCCATTTTGACTTTTCCTGCCTTTTTCCAAACCAAAGCCGTCGTCCGATCTGCTTGCATCGCTGAGACTGTCAGGATCCAAATCCTCCTGAATTAGCAGGCGGTTGGTAGGATCTCCGTACAGGTCTGCCCCGGGGTCTTGAGCAGCGTTCCTTTGCGACACTTCAGGATAAGGCTCTTGACAAATTAAAATGGTGGGCATTGTGCTTTCGGACTTGTCACCCGGAGGAAGCTGTGGAAGAAGCCGTCTCGTCCTCAACGCAACAGCAGTCTCGGACTCGCCGGCTCTCGGACTGGTCTCCTCTGAGAATTTTAAATAAAACATTTATTCCACTGAGTAAAATACAGGGCCCGTGTATGTGATGATTGCTGCAAAACATTGTGAGATTTAAGCCTTAGGAGCTGTGCTACATGCTCCTTTTTCTACGAGAAAGCAATCTAGCCTGGACTGCACAGCTTGGGGATGGGGGGAATGCATACAGCTTTTTTTCTTCCTAGATTTAAATTTCTGCTTGGTCTAGAAATTCACTGGCTGGCTCTGGCCTGTCCCTCACTCCCAGCCTGACTTACCTCACAGAGCAGCTGTGAGGAGAAACTAAGGACAAAGATGGCCATGTAGGCACAGGCGTAGCTAGGGCTTCCAGAGCCCAGGGCAAAAGTCAGTTTTTGAGCCCCCACGTCAACACAAAGGAGAGCGACCACCCACCCCCTCAGCCCACCCGTGCCGCCCGGAGAGGGACCCCTCCTCCTGCGGCGCCTGCCCGCCCCACCCACCACGTCAAATGGAAAAGGCCCCCCCGCCAAGCCCACCCACGCCCTCTCTGGGCAGTTCCAAGCCTCGGCGATGCCCTCAGCCTCCAGCCGCAGCAGCCCCGGCCGGCGCACCCCCTGCTCCCCCCTCCATGGCCCAACACAACCACGATGGCAGCCCCGGCACCCTTGGGGCCATTCACATGCCACCGGGCAGACGGGGCGCCAAGCCGGGCCACCCCCATGTCCAAGGCGGTGGCAAGGCGCATCCACGCCTTTACTCAGGAGTAATCGGAGATGGCGGGAGTGGCGGCAGGGGACGGTAACCCTGTCCCCCTTGCCCTCCCCCCCGCCCCGCCCCGCCCCTGCATGTAGGTTGCCTTCAGCTCACTGGAAGAAGAGACAGAGTATCAATGCAATAAACCAGCTGATCTGGAGTAATGGGTACCAAAGAAGCACAAAGCTGTTATTTTAAAAAAGGTAAAATCCTTCGGCAGTGTCAGAAGGACCCTAGATTACCTGTGTCAGCCTGAGAGACGGGAGCTTGCTGATGGGCACCCCCAGTGCCAGGAGCAGACCCCGAGTCGGTATAGCTATCGGCAAGGCTCGCCCATCTGGACACCCACTTCTGATTACTTTGAGAGGCAGGCGGTAACTACAAAGGGAGGGGCAATCAAATCCCAAAGTGTTAGAACAAGATTCTCATCAAGCTTCTATCACAGAGTTTGGAAATGTTACTTTCCTGAGTCACGAGTCCTAGAAGGCAAGCTTTCCCTGAATGATGGAGTACCTACTGTGCCTAATCAATCATACATGGCTCCACAGACTTTGTGTTGATAACCACTTATAACTTTGAGTTTATATCTCTCCTTGTGTGATGGCACTGACACCATGTTATCAATTGTTAGTTTTAATGTTGCCTTCTAATGCTGTTAAGATACCCCTCAATTCCCCGTTTCTCAAACTGAATGTGCCTTCATTGTAATGGACTGTATATTGTCTCTCCTTACTGTAAGCCGTCCTGGGGTCCTTTTCCAAGGAGAAAGGCGGGGTAAAAATACTAAATAAATAAATAAATAAATAAATAAAATCTGCCCTCCACCACAGACTGAGACCACGATTGCTTGAACCTTCAGCAAATCCTGATCTCCAGAAGTATTTTCAAACTTAGTTTCCTCGTAATATACAACATTTGGAGCATTTCACTCTTAGTAGTATCATTTCTCATGCCTACATTTCCAACATGAAGTGCAAAGAGAGATACCGATTTGCCTCTTCATCATAAATTCTGATGGACTAACATCCCACTTCATCATATCACAGAACCATAGAAAGGTTGAGTCGGAAGGGGACTATAAGGCCATTCATGAATCCAAATCAAAGCAGATCTTGATCTGATTTGATCTGATCTGATTTGATCTGATTTGATTTGTATACCTCCCATCTAGCCTGGGGGCCACTCGGACAGATGGTTGTTTAATTTTCTCTCAAATGCCTCCTGTGTTCCAGTGTTCCCCTAGATCAGGCCTGCCCTACATGTCGACCGTGGGCGACTTGTCGACTGCGGCACCATCAAACGTTGCCCACCAGGTCCCTGCCAGCCTCCCGACAGTAGGCTAGCAGGTACTCCCACGTGAGTGCAGGAACACAGACTAACAACACAGACCTGTACACATCGATTCCAACATACAGTTTTCAGTACTCTCTTATAAATGAGCACAACTGTGGCTCAGTTGGGTCAACCAGTTTAGCAGTGAAAAGTTTGACTTGGACTCATCTAGGTTCAAAACTCCATTTGGCCATGAACCTCAAAGGATGACCTTGGACCAGTAGTCTGACCTCAAAGTCTATTTCCTTACCTGTCAAGATATGTAAAAGTTGATAAAATATATGTTATGTATATTTAACAGATAGTAGAAAGAGAGTTGTAAAATGGAGGCAGTTAGATTCTGCAGTCTCATGTTAATCCACAAGTGTAAGAGATAAGTAATCACAGGCATGTTATGTGATGAAGCACAGGTGGAAGAATTTTTAACATCATGGTTGCATCAGATTGCATCAGATTGTAATTAGTGATGACTCATATCTGATGGGTGCTGAACTGTATAAAAGCACTAGCTTGCCATATGTTAGGTGGGTCTGTCTACGGTGAGAGACAGAACCCCACACTCTGTTGTTTGTATATATTGCTTGGATGTTATGCTGTATATATTTTGATGTATATATGAATATATGAGTTTTTACTCTAACCATTGTCATTGTCTTCCATTAACCTAACTCTGCAATACTTTTTATCAATACTGACATTTTATCTGCACGCTACTGCTGCACTGCTCTGTGCCAAACACATTTAAATATTATATTTTTTGCTTAAATCTTGATATTACCAGCTTCTGGGAGGATTGTAGCTAAGTTCAAAGGTAACAGGGAAGCCAACTCCCTACTACTGAAAACCTTTCCCTTGTGAGTACTAGCTCCAGTCTATCCCTGTTCTGGCCCCCTCCAAGCTATGAAACTGGCCAGGTGACCAAAAGCCAAGCATGGCCTCTTAGGCTCACCTACTCCATAGGGTTGTTGTAAGGATAAAGTAGGGAGGACAGTCATGTATGCAACCTTGTTGTCATCAGACGACAGACAGGACAGAACTGTCCTGAATATAGAAAGAGATAAATACTGGACTGCAGCCTTAAAACATGTCGCAATCACCTCTGTCTCCTGTTGAGTGTTAGGGACATAAATTTGACCACCCACCACCCATCCAGCATTCACAATCTAGCCCACAGTTGCTGTGGTCTGAAGCAGCAAAATCAGCAGAGACTCCTATGCCTCCTTTAAGAATCACATGTTTTCTTTGACATTAAGCTATCATGGAATCAATGCTGGAAAGCATCAGAAGAAGTGTGTTAGAATGCACAAAAGTGTATGCCAAACAGCACTTATTACACTTTTCAGGATTCCCAACACGCCAAACCTCAGCTTCAGGATTTACATGGTGAGACAAATATAGGGAGGCTGCAAAACCTCTCCTCTGTCAGATCAAAGATTTAAGCAGAATGCTTCTACATGAATAGGTTCACTTATTTTTACAAACAAAGGATGAATAATGAGCTACAAAGGGTGCCATATCCATCTCCCTAGTCTCTGGAAAATATTGGTACCAGCCAACGTTGTCAGTACAGTAAGTTTCAGAGTGCCATTCAACCACTACTGCAATATCGAGATTTAATGTTTGTTCTGAAAACACTGACTGTAACCACTGATTCCAGCTGCCATTCATGCTGTAAAGGTTGAAATTATTTTTTGGTGTGTACCTGAATGTCCGTATGATGCCCACTGGCCACTTTGGAAGCGATGACCTGCATCATCGTCACCTTTGGACTCGAGCCATTCTCTCTGATCAAATGATGGGGCCCCAGTTCGTCTTTTTCGCCTTTTATAACAGGCCTGTAAGCTGGAGAATTTCTGGATAATTCAGGAGACTCCAACACACCAAAAACCTAAGAGATACAAGGCAGCAGGGATGAACTGCAAAAGGAAATCATAAATCCCCAGTCTGCAGACTCATCCCGGCTGAAATCCTGTGGGCCTACTCCGGTGCAGCTTATTACCCTAAACAACAGGATTTCAGCCTATATACAGTAGTACCTCATAAGACAAATGCCCCTTAGGATGAAAAAACTTGTAAGACGCATGAAATTTCCAGGAATAAGAAAACCTCGTATGGGACGCCTCCAAGGACGAATTCAATGCATCCCTATGGGAAACCGCATTAAACCACATTTTGTAGGATGAATTTTTCATAAGATAAATTGACCCGTAGAACAAAGTTGTCTTTCAAGGATCTTTAGTCCATTTCCATAGCATACCAGAAGTAGCTGTCCAAAAGACCCGATCATACTTGCATGTTAAGAGTTTGGCAGACCAGATGTATGTGGACAAGAGCCCTTGGGTATAGACATTAAACTGTAATTCTGCAGTGAAGACTCTGCTCACAACGTGAGTTAAATCTCAGACTCAAGTACCCAGCTCATGCCTCCGATCTTTCTTTTTATGTTGTAAACTATCCAGAGATTACTTTAGCACTATAGGATGATATATAAGTCAAACCAACAACCCTGTTGCTCTCCCTCCCTGATAAAGCAATAATCAGCTGGGAAAAACCTATGATTTGGTCACAAGAGGGCTTACTGGGAGTTTTTCCATACACTACTGCACTGACCTTCACAGTACATCAGCACTTCATTAAAAACAAATTTTAAATGATTTTTTTAAAAAAATGTATATGCAAATTAATCCTTTTGGTCTCATCCCTTTGGCAGCATGGTCCTCAGGGTGTCAGCAAATCTGAAAATTGGACCCTTGGCCCTAGTGTCACTATCCACCCCTGGTTTAGCTATCACAAGCTTCTTGCCTCTACATCAGGGGTCAGCAAAGGGGAACACATCCGACTGCCAATGTTCCCTTCATGGGCAAGGTTATCGAGAGGGTGGTCGCTATCTGGCTCCAGTCGTTCCTGGAGGGAGAACGGGTCCTTGACCCATTCCAGTCTGGGTTCAGGCCGGGTCAGGGGACTGAGACAGTCTTGGTCGCACTGCAAGATGACCTCCTCCGGGGGGCCGACAGGGGTAGCTCTACCTTGCTGGTCCTTCTGGATCTGTCAGCGGCCTTCGATACCGTCGACCACAGTATCCTGCTGGACCGGCTCTCCGAGATAGGAATCGGAGGCACTGTACTCAGTTGGTTCCGATCCTTCTTGGAGGACCGTCCCCAGCGTGTGCAGCTTGGGAGGGGGGGGAGTTGTCTGCCCCGTGGATACTCCCATGTGGGGTTCCGCAAGGGTCTGTTCAACATCTATGTGAGGCCACTGGCTGAGGTCATAAGGAGATTTGAAGTCGGCTGCCATCAGTACGCTGATGACACGCAACTCTATCTCTCCTTTTCCACCTCTGCAGTTGAGGCTGTTCAGACCCTCGACCAGTGCCTGGATGCAGTCATGGCATGGACCAGAGCCAACAGACTCAGGCTCAACCCCGAGAAGACCGAGGTTATGTTCTTTGGGACTTCCCCTTCCAGATATGGAGGCCCTCTCCCCAGTCTGGAGGGCGTTTCCCTCCAGCTGGCGGACAGTGTCCGGAATCTGGGCGTAATCCTGGATCCAGCCCTTACTATGCAGGCGCAGGTGGCCGCCGTGCATACCTTGATGGGGACTCCCTGAGAACTGTGGTGGAAGCACTGCTGATCTTGAGGATAGATTACTGCAACGCTCTCTACATGGGGCTGCCCTTGACTCTTGTTCGGTGACTTCAACGGGTGCAAAATGCGACAGCCAGACTGGTGGCGGGTGTGCGTCGACATGACCACATCACCTCAGTGGTGGCTCACCTGCACTGGTTACCCGTTGCGTCAATAAGATTCAAGGTCTTGGTTTTAATTTATAAACCCCTCCATGGCCTGGGACCTGATTACCTGGCAGAGCGAATCTCCCAGAGGTCAACTTCGACCCGACCAATTAGAATGTCGCGAGCGCACTCACTGCAGGTGGCCACGCCCAGGGAGGCTCGGAAAGCATCCACCCGGGGCCGAGCCTTCTCTGTGGCTGGTCCTACACTATAGAATCAGCTCCCGAGTGAGTAGCGCCTTGCACAGTCCCTGCCAGCCTTCAAAAAAGCTTTAAAGAGCTGGCTTTTTCAGGAGGCGTTTGGTGACTGTTAATTAAATTTAATTAAACTTTTTTTCCTGCCTGCCACTTGTTTTCACGCCATTTCGTTTTAATTGTGTTATTATACTGTTTTTTTCCCATTTTATTTCTGGTGTCTGTGAAGATTCTCAGTCATCCAGGTGAGTTTACAGTGGTACCTTGTATAACGTAATTAATTCGTTCCAAATAAAATTACGTTATACAAATTCTAATTTCCCATAGGAATGCATTGAAACTGGATTTAATCCGTTCCAATGCGTTCAATGCGGCACTAGGTTTTTTGGGGCGAGGGGGGGGGCGGGCGGTGGACCCCCGTGCAGGTGCCAGGTAAGGGTGCCCCTCCCCGGCTCACCCCCCTCCGTGTCTGCCGCCCGTCCTCTCCCCTCCCTCCTTCCCTCTTTCCCCGGGCGGCCGCAGGTGGTCGGGCGGAGGTGGCCGTGCGGGTGGGGGGAGGGAGTGGGGTGCGCCGCTTGGCCTGGGGCGTAAGACTTGGTGGGACCGCGCCGGGAATTCCCCCCCCCCCGCTCACCTCTTGCTGGAGCCCCGGAGGCTCCCGGCAGGCAGGAGGGCGCACCGGCAGTCCGCCCCGGAACCCCAGCATCTGCGGCGGTGGCCTGCCACCCCTCCCCTCCCCGACCGCCCCGCGTCCTCTTCCCGAGCGGCCTTGGACGAGACCGCGCCGGGAATCCCCCCCTCACCTCTTGCCGGAGCCCCGGACGGCATCACGAAGGCCCCTAGCCTCCTCGGACGGACGGAGACACACACACACACACACACACACACACACACACACACACACACACACACACACACACACACAGAGGGGAGGGGTGGCAGGCCACCGCCGCGGATGCTGGGGTTCCGGGGCGGGCCGCCGGTGCGCCCTCCTGCCTGCCTCCGGGGCTCCGGCAACCCCCGCAAGCGCCATCCCGGAGGTGACGTGACAGAGCTGTATTTTCCCCCCTTCTCCCTCCGGGCGTCCCCCTGCGATTTCCATAGCAGCCCCTCCCCACCGTCCCCATCACCTCCTCCTTTCCCCGCTCACCTCTTGCCGGGAGGAACCTCAGCATCCGCGGCAGCGGCAAGCGAAGGACCCCTGCGCAGGTGGCAGGTAAGGGCACCCCTCCCTGGCTCGCCCCCCTCCGTGCCTGCGGCCCCTCCCCTCCCCTCCCCTCTTTCCCCGACCGCCCCCCGTCCTCTTCCCGGGCGGCCGGAGGTGGTGGACGGAGGTGGCCGTGGGGGGGGGGTTTCAGTTGTACGGATCTTTCGTTGTACAAACCCTCTGTTATACGAGGGTCTACTATATCTGGAAGTTGAGTCATGGCTACTGGACTTCTTTTTTGAGAGATACAAACGTTTCGCTGTTCATCCAAACAGCTTCACCGATGAAGCTGTTTGGATGAACAGCGAAACGTTTCTATCTCTCAAAAAAGAAGTCCAGTAGCCATGACTCAACTTCCAGATTGTATTTCTGGTATTACCGGTACTTGTTGTTTTATTGTAAACCGCCTGGAGTTCCTTTCTGGAAGACGGGCGGTATATAAGCTCTAAAATGAATAAAATAAAATAAAATAAGCCGTCCAGCTGTTGGTCAACAGTAGACCTAGGCAGCATAAACAGTGGCAAGGAAGGCAGAAAGATATAGTTCAACCACTCAGGTCTTAATCAATACGATGGCTACATTCTGACATCAGAGAGGAAAAACACAAGAAGTTCTCTGCTTCTAAGGATTTACCTGATCAATCATCTTCCGAGCTTCTTCTACTTCTTTATCTTGTGATTCCGTCTCAATGGTGTACGTGCCTGTTTCACTCAAGCTGTCCTCCTCCTCATGCTTCCTAGCTTTGACCAACGCCGGATCCATGGCCGGTGTAAGGGTCATTTCAGGGACTGACGATGGTTCCGGGACGACTCGTGGGGTAAGCGGTGCCGGAAAGGAAGGGGGCTTCTCGGCGTTGCTCTTCCCAGCTTGCGCACTCTCCCTCAACTCAGCGGCAAAATCCTGAGAAAGCTTGGACTTCCTCCCAACGCTGCCATGATTTTTTACAGAGGTCCTTGATGTCGACGACGAAGAAGAACTCATCCGGTCCTCTGTCTTCTCCCTCTTAAAGGAACCAGCCCTTGGGGTGGTGAAAGCATTGCCCGGCCCTTTGGTTCCAGCAGGAGGCAGGTGAGGCGATGGCACACAGCTCCCTGGTTTCTCAGCAGGTATGGTCACTTTCCGTTTCTCTACCCGAGTCTTCACGGCTCCATCCACGTCGTTCTGAGTAGAGTGACCGCTGTGCGTAAACGACTGGGACCTCTTCTTCCGAGGTGTGTCGTCATCAAAGAACTCTATGACGAAGGCTTGCTGGTTATGGAGCAGTTCCTGGGGGTCCCTGCGGATTTGGCGCTGCAGCCTCGCTTGCTCGGTCATCTGGTCATTGCTGGGTATCTCCTTCTCTGGTTTGGGGGCTACTGGGTCTTCCGAATCACTCTGTGTTCCATCTTCATGCCTGTTGCCTGTGAAATCAGTACACAATGAGGGTGGTCCCAGAGTGACTTGCTATGTGTGCCAGGTAATCCACCATCCCTCGCCTGCACTAGTATACACATATGTGCAGGTGTGCGATGACAGATACAACTCCAGACACAATCAAGCTATCATATTCAGGGATTATTAAAAATGATCACCACATTGCAGCCACAGAACGGCACACATTTTAAAAACACATCAGAGAAAAAACAGTACAGTAACCCCCGCGCCAATCGTGGGGGTTAGGGACCCACCCCACCCACGATGCATGAAAATCCGCGATATGCGGAAGCCAGGGGCGGGGGTGATCTTACCTCCCGCCGCCGCGCGGCCTGAGACTGCCTGGTTGAGCGGTGCGGAGCGACCCGATTGCTCCACACCGCCCCAAGGCTTCTCGGGGGTGCGGGGGAGGGTGGCGTGAAGCGACCCGATCGCCCCTGCCGCCCTCCCACGCACCCCCGAGGCTTCTCGGGGAGTGGGGGGGTGGCATGGAGCGACCTCCCCCCCCGCGGTGCAGGTACTGCGATCCCGCGATGTAGCGGGGCTGCGATACTTGAACCACGAAATGGCGGGGGGGTCACTGTACACATATAAAAAAGGTTTTTTAAAAACAATATAACATATCTCGTTTGGTGATTCTCTGTCATTGACATTATGCTATCCATTCATCCTTCCCCCATTTTTTATTTTATTTTAAAAATCTTTTTTATATGTGTACTGTTTTTTCTTTTTCTTTTTCCTTTCTTTTTTCCTTTTCCTTTGTTCTTTTATGTAGATCCTTTCTATGTTCTTTTTAATTGAAAAATAAAATTATAAAAAAACCACACATCAGAGGGGGAAAAGTTCCTTCCTCAACATGCAGGCCTAAAACGTCCTCTCTCGCTAACACAAGGACTTCGCCTTCAGAAACAGATCTCTGTGACCTGGATTAATCCCCAAGATTACTTTCTTTTGGGTCTTCACTTTCTTTTGGGTCATTCTGCTAGCTGATTTTTAAGAACTTTCTTCTGGGCCTTTATTCTTTTCTGACAGAGGTCTAGGGGAAGAGCAAAATTCCTGCTTTCAGGCATCTCCTACCTCAGATCCATCCATACCCATCCAGAAAAACAGGTGGCAAAGTAATTCACCAAAGCCATCACACACTGGCCCAGGGTTCACAGAACGGGTAGCTTTCTGTGTCTTTAAGTTAAATCATTTACCAGGAGCTACAGAACACTACACACCTTCCAATACCCTTCCAGAACGACCCTCATTTGCCATTTAAACAGTGGCTTGAATTCTCCTCAGAAAGCTGGGCCTATTTGGAAGTCTACAGGGATGGAGAAGCAAGCCAAATGCCTTTCATTATTAGGTCACACTCAGAGAGCTTGGGGAGGTCACACAAGAGAATACATTTAACACGTTTAGAAGCAGTGCTCCTTCAAGAGATGAAAGACTTGAACGTATGCTATACGTATGCTATATGTTTGGCATGGCACATGCTCCTCCTCACCTCTATCTTTCACTCAGTGTGTTTTGTTTTGCAATCGGTTCCTGAAAAGTAAACACAAACTTAATATATGCAAGTTGGATTGTCAAGGGGGGTGTCTTAGGAAATCCCATTGTTAGAGGAAATTGGTATTAATCACATGGAACAAACTTTCTACATGCAGCTTGCAGTGTGGCCTGATTCTACAAACTAAGCCAGATCTCTAGGTAGATCTCTAGATTGACCGATCGATCTAGAGATCTATCTAGAGAGAGATCTGGCTTAGCTTGTAGAATCAGGCCACACTGCAAGCTGCATCTAGACATCATATAGAAGGTGATTAATACCAATTTCCTCTAACAATGGGATTTTACCAATTTCCTCTAACAATGGGATTGTTGATGTGATAGATAGATAGATAGATAGATAGATAGATAGATAGATAGATAGATAGATAGATAGATAGATAGATAGATAGATAGATAGATAGATATTTGGGGGGATGGATTCATCAATTTTCCCTCAACACGATTTCCCTTCTTTTCTCTCTTTCCCTTTTCAGGCTGTAATAAACTCATCTTCCAGGCAACAGTTAAGTGATTTGCATATGCATACGTCCTTACCCTTCAGAGTCCTCACATGGACTGGGAGGTCACTTTTGGTGCTGTATACATCATCACCCGGGGACTGCCGTCGCATGAGACTTGGGTCATTCTGCACCAGCCAATCGGCCACTTTGTTCTCTGCTGAGATCATGTCCACGTGACTGGCCTCCTTGCCCAGGTTTCGTCTCTGCCTGAGGGAAAATTTGGTGACGTGGTCCTTGATCTTGATTTTCCCCGGGGTGCAGTCATCAAACTCGATGGTAAACGACGCGTGGCTCTGCACGACGGGCATCACAGTCGTGTCAACGTCTTTGGTGGGGATCTCGTGGACCTGCGTCTCGGGGGATTTCACCGGCTGCTGGAATTCCTTCGTTGGGATTTCGAAATAACTCGGCTCCCTTCGGAACGAGTAGACGGCCTCCCCTTGGGAATCTCGGTAGCCAGTGATGTTGCCGTTCATTTCTTCTCCATGCTGGGTGATGTCTTTTGTTCTTTCTACCAAGTGAAAGCCCAAACAGTGGCAATTGGGGGGTAAGTGGGGAGAAGAATAAATACAATGTACCAGGTTGGCACAATTGGTGGATTTTACACACTGCACAAATGTTTCATTAGAAACATAAGAAATTCCTTTATTCTAAATATGATCATTAGCCCACCTTCTCTCTCTCTCTCTCTCTCTCTCTCTCTCTCTCTCTCTCTCCCACCCCACCCCACCCCCAGGTGTTCTTGGGTATTACAGTGGACCCTCGTATAACAAACGGTTTGTATAACATAAAATCTGTACAACATAAAAAAATTCCAGGGATAGGGGAAATTTGCTTAACAGAACCACCAATGGGACGAATCCATACAACATAAAAATGGTCACCATTAGGGATTGTTCTGTTTTCAATGCATTCCTATGGGAAATTTGTATAAAGGAAAATGTGCTTAACAGAATTTCCTTCGGAACGAATTAATTCCTTTATACAAGGTCCCACTGTAATTGCTTTTATTATCTGAGTGCAAGAGCGAAGTTTTTATCGTATCAGAACTGTTTTCTAAGTTGCCTCCTTTAGCCAAATGGCCTGGAAATGAAGGGGATTGTTTTTCGGAAATTCCCCACATTTTAGTTAATATGAATCTTCAAGAGCCGCTGGGTAGCTCAGCGGTTCACTTCTCTGGCTGCAGAACCAGGGGTCAGAGTTCAATTCTCCACGGTGACTCCTTCTTCGCAAGGGCTGCCCTCGATCTGCAGGGATCCTTCTGGCCCTGCAGTTCTATGAAAATGAGGAGGAGGAGGAGGAGGAGGAGGGTGACACTGACGACCAAAGATTCCTGTCTTCTTGTGTTTGCTGCAGGGTGCATAAAAAACCCTGCTATAGAATGCTATTGTTTTGGTTAAATAAAACTATTTAAAGGTGATGATTACATTTTCTTTCCAATAAATTGCAACAGAACAGTTATCCAAATATGAGCAATTGACCTATTAAACTGGAGATAGTTCACCTTGCAATAATTTCATAATTATCTATGGATTTCTAATGGTATATAATCACTAAATTGGTCATTGGTGACGGGATGACAAAATTGTTAATTTTCTGATATAACTGTAAAACTAATCTGAAAAATTATTATTCTAAAAATGAAACCTTCATCTGGTTGTTATGTATTAATATTAAAACCAAGCCTGCGAAAATGAGTCTTAATGTAGAAAATCATGATTTTAATCGAGCCTTACTGACTAGTGATTTAAATCGTGATTTAAATCAAATACACCCTGGTTTGCTGAACATGGCCAAGTCCTTCAGAAGCACAAGGTGATCTCAGTGTAGCCATCTTGTAAAGCAGATTAGGCTGAGCACGTAATTGACTGAAGATTACTTAGTAAATTTCATGTCTCACCAGGGACCTGGGACTTGGGTCTCCTGAGACCTTTGCCAGGGACAACCCATTATATACCAATATATCAACCTTTCCTAATGGTTCTCAGCTTCTGAATAAGCACCAGAGGATGGCATAGAAGTATAACTCTTGGATTATTTAATTCTGGAAGCAAAGAGTGATGTTCTGAACATTTCTTAACTGGGAGTGGAAAGTATTTTTCCATGTATAAGATAAATTTTGTTTAAAATTATTAGACGGAAAAATGAGGGTCATCTTATACACGGAAGTACGGTAAGTTGAAGAGAGAACTGTTGTGAAACTGTAGTTTTGGGCCGGAAAAGTGGGGCTCGTCTTATAGATTGGGGGCATCTTGTAGATGGAAAATATGGTACTTACCTGAATATTGTTCTTCTGGCCTTCTGTCGTCTGTTGACTCCAGCTTATTATTGGCATCATCTTCTCCCCACCATGATGGCTGGCCATAAAGGGGTGTCCGGTAAGTTGTTGTTGTCTCTAATGATGCGGGGGGGGGGGGAGGAAGGAAGCATAAGTAAATGTATAAATAAAGTGAAAATTAAGCCTGTACTGCTGCCCGCACTTAGGATGGCAGCAATCCTTAATACAGCAGGACCCCCGTATCCACTGATTCAGTTATCCACGTTTGGCAGAGGAAAAATAAATAAATACTGTAATTCAGCAGCCACAAATCATGCTACTGTCACAAAGAGCAGCGGTAAAGCAAGCTACTATTGCAAAACAGCAGCTGTAAAGGAAGTTATTATCACAAAACAGCAGTTTGGGGGACATTTTGGCATTCTCTCTTATCCACGGTTTTCATTATCCATGGGAAGGCTTAGAACCAATCCCCAGTGGATACTGGGGTCCTACTGTAATCATAGAACTGCAGAGGTGTAAGATGTATAATTGCTCACCCAAATGTTGGAAATGTAAACATGACAGTGGTACCTTTTACCATATGTGGTGGACTTGTAAAGAGGCAAAGGCCTATTGGATAATGGTAAAATTATTCTTAGAAAGATATTTGAAGATTAAGTTAGAGCTTAGACCAGAATTTTTTCTATTAAATATAGTAGATATTAATATCTCATATGACCAGAAATATGTACTTCATCATGTAATAGTTGCTGCAAGGAGACTGTATGAGAAATTTTGGAAACAACCAGAAGTGCCAACAGAGAGAAACTTCCACGAAAAGATAAGAGAATGTATTGAAATCGACAGACTCTCCGGTTTTCTAAAGGGAGACTACGACGAGATTTCCCGGAAAAGATGGCAAGAAGTAACAAACTTATTAGTATTGTGATATTATTTGGTGATTTGTTAATATGTTAAACCGTTATTTTTGGCTTGATATACTTAATGAAATTTTTATAGTGTATTCCCTCCCCCTACCCCACACCCTCTCTCCTTCGTCCCCCCCCCCAAAAAAAACCCCAATAAAATTACTTAAATTAAAAAAAATAGAACTGCAGAGCTGGAAGGGACACTATGGCTTATAAAATCCAGGTATTGTCAAGGAGGCCTATTGGGGAATCTAACTCTCATACTCTGGCTCTACAGCCAGATACCCCAAACACTGAGCATACACCCTTCTACACGAAGCCTGGAGGACGAGCAGTATTTTTATATACAAGCTGCACACCACTGACTTTCTTGAATAGGGTTTAAATGTAGGCAAATCATAGAATAAATTAGGTTTCTTCCATTCAAACTCTGCTTTCCAATGTTGGGTTTTCTGGAATAGCTAGGCAGACTTAACCATGGTTAATTTAAAGCAGAGATGAGAGGCAAGGGGAAGCAATGTTGGTCTGTTGGTCCAAAAGCAGCAACAAAGAGTCTCACAGCATCTTTTAATTCTTTTTCATTACAGTGGAATATTTTCCTCCTATATTTTGCAGTTATATTTTGTTTCACAGACGGCACAGCAGTAGGTCTGTAAATGCAGACATTCTACACTACTGTTATGCACCCAACGTTCTGACACTTGCAGATGTTCTTCTTCTACCAAAAAAAAAGAGTTGAGACAAAAATGTCTCAGAAAAAAATTCCCCACTGAGGTACTTTCTCCCCCCCAACTAAGCCAATGTACTGAGACAAAAAAAAATTAAAAATTCCCTTTTCCCCCACCAAACAATGATACAAGGTAATAGAAGTACAAAATATAATGGTTGTCATTAAGTTGGTCTCACTCAACGAAAAACCTGAACTTTTTTCCATGAGAAGACTGGGAAATACAGTAATACCTTGGATAACGAATGCCCCGATAACGATTTTTTCAGATAACGAATTGCAATTTTCAGGTATAGGGCTGCCTCAGATAACGAATTCTCCCTATGGGCTGCCTTTGATAATGAATCGCAATTTCTAGGTATAGGTCTGCCTTGGATAATGAATCTTCTCTATGGGCTGCCTCAGATAACGAATTTTCCCTATGGGCTGCCTCGGATAACGAATTTTCCCTATGGGCTGCCTCAAATAACTAATTTTCCCTATGGGCTGCCTCGGATAACGAATTTTCCCTATGGACTGCCTCGGATAATGAATTTTCCCTATGGACTGCCTCGGATAACGAATGTTCCCTATGGGCTGCCTCAGATAACGAATTTTCCCTATGGACTGCCTCGGATAACGAATGTTCCCTATGGACTGCCTCGGATAATGAATTTCCAGCATGCATCGGTAAAAAAGAGTTATCCTGGGCTGTATCACATCTGTACCTTTAAAGTACACTTTGGCGACTTCATTAGTTAGTTTTTTTTTCCCTTCCACCCTCCTTTTCTACTTGTCGCCATCTGCCCTCCTGTTGCTTTTCTGCTCGGAGGTTTCCTCGCTTACCGCCCAGAGTTCCCGCCAGGGAAGATGGGCGGGATATAAATCCATAAATAAATAAATAAATAAATAAATAAATAAATAAATAAATAAATAATAGTTTTGAGCAAAACAAACAGGCGTCTCTGTCATTTTACTAGGCTCTGGAACAGATTAATTGGTTTCCCATTCATTCCTATGGGAAATTGTGTTTCACATAACAATTTTTTTGGATAACAAATTAGCATTCAAGGAGGAGTCAAGAAATAGCCCCTCCTACAAGAAATACACATTTTGCATTTATCTTACATTTATTCCACCTTGTTTCCGTACACAGAAGTCCTGTGCTGGATGTGGGCCATTTTTATATCCCATGAAGCACCACAAAGCTCTTTTTTTAATTAAATAGTGTTTTCTTTAATTTTACTTAAAAGACAACCATAGAATGATCATAGAATGATCATAGAATAATAGAGTTGGAAGAGACCTCAAGGGCCATCTAGTCCAACCCCCTGCCATGCAGGAACCCCTTCACAATATTTCCGACAGGTGGTCATCCAGCCTCTGCTTAAAAACCTCCAAAGAAGGAGACTCCACCACCCTCCGTGGCAGCATTTTCCACTGCCGAACAGCTCTAACTGTCATGAAGTTCTTCCTAATGTTCAAATGGAATCTCTTTTCCTGTAGTTTGAAACCATTGCCCCGAGTCCTAGTCTCTGAAGCCATGGAAAACAAACCTGTTCCCTCTTCAATATGACATCCTTTCAAATATTTAAACATAGCTATCATATCCCCTCTCAGTCTTCTTTTTGAAAGGCTAAACATTCCCAGTTCCCTAAGCCATTCCTCATAAGACATTTCCTCCAGACCCTCAACCATCCTGGTCGCCCTCCTCTGCACCCGCTCGAGGTTGTCAACATCCTTTTTGAACTGAGGCGCACAGAACTGGACACAGTACTCCAGGTGGGGTCTGACCAGAGCAGAATAGAGTGGCACGATCACTTCCCTTGATCTAGACACTATGGTTCTGTTGATGCAACCAAGAATTGCATTGGCTTTCCTGGCCGCCGCATCACACTGCTGACTCATGTTCAATTTGTGGACCACCAAAACTCCCAGATCCCTTTCACAGGTACTATTCTCTAGCCAAGTGTCCCCCATCCTATATCTGTGCAATTCATTCTTTTTTCCTAGATGTAGCACCCTACATTTCCCTCTGTTGAAATCCATTCCATTAACTTTGGCCCAGCATTCTAATCTGTCAAGGTCCTTTTGGATTTTCATCCGATCCTCTGGGGAATTAGCTATCCCTCCCAATTTGGTATCATCTGCAAATTTAATTAGCATACTCTCTATTCCTTCCTCCAAGTCATTAATACAGATATTGAACAGCACTGGACCCAGAACAGCACTGGACCCAGAACAACTAAACATAAAAAAGAAAGGAAAAGGAAAAGAAATAGAGTAAACCATAAAACAGTTTTACAATATAACAGGCCTGTCCAACTTTGAACAGGCCGAGGTCTACTTTTTCTGGCCCAAAGTGCCTGAGGGCTACTACACTAATACCTCTACTTACGAATTTTATCCATTCCTTTACTTACACATGCTTGTAAGTAAAAAAAAATTGTAAGTAGAGCAGCAGTTTCCCATAGGAATGCATTGAAATTTGTTCCCTCTGGAACAGATTAATTGATTTTCAATACATTCCTATGGGAAGACTGACCATACATATGCTTCCCTTGCACATGCTCAATCATCCGGCCAGCGGGGGGAGCAGGGGATCATGCCATGGCCCTTGAATTGCCCTTCTTGGCTGAGACAGTGGCCTGGCAGACCCAAAACTTTGCTGGGGCAGTGGTGGTCCTTGGGATGATGGAGGAGGGAGTGGTGGAGATTTTATCTCCTCACTTTTTATTGGTGGCTGGCAGGCTACTTTTGAACCCTTCGTGGGCTACTGGTAGCCCGCAGTCTACCTGTTGGGCAGGCCTGCAATATAACATATCTCACTTGGTGAGTTTCTATCATTAACATTCAATTGAAGCACCGCAAAATCTCACTGGAGCCAGAAAAGCTCCCAAAATGCGTACAATCAGTTTCCATTCCCATGCAAGGGGGCTAAAGACGGATATTTTTTAATCTGGCGTAGTTTTGCCAAAAGCAGCTCAAAATATATCAGAGGCCATTTTGATTTGGCAATTCTGAAAGTTATAGACCAAAAAAGTAACTATTCCAAATTCTGAAGCTGCTTGCCTCCTATGCCATCAGGCTAAGCCTCAAAGATGAGAAGCGCTTTCACACAAAACTGCTGCTCTTACACAGAAGGCCCACAAATAAAGTCACTGGTGAGCAAGTGAATCCATCAGCCGGCACACATGGAGCTTCAGTGAAAAGTAACTAACCTGCTCTGTCATTTTAATAGCATTAAGCACCAGCCTCTCGGAGCACGGTTCATTAACCACCCATCCAGTGAGCCTCCTCCTACCCTCCGTTTCATGCCAGTCTGTCCAGATGGTGCCAATTCATTCAAACACAGTTCTTGGCTCATTGATTCAGGCAGACAGCACCCGTTTAAACAACAGGGAAGGAGGTCAGCTTAGACAAATATTGAACTATCGGTGACAGCCAGCCTGGTGCAGTAAAAGCAACTGAGACCCACTTCATAAAGCAGGTCCTAGTGCACTAACTTACTCCAAATGCTGGGATGCAAGAGACCAGAGTGGTGAGTGTGTGGTAGTGCAGTGGTTAGAGTGCTGGCCTGGGACACAAGAAAGCCAGTTTTTAATCCAGGGCTGTAGTGGCTAATCTGGCACTGCAAATTGTCATTGACTCCCCTGTCAAGACAGTCCAAAAACTGTGGACAGCTGGAACAATCTATATTAACAAATGAGTTCTGGCGGCTCTTGCTTGAGTGAGGAGCAGGTCTTTTGTAAAGCTTATGGGTCTTAATTGTCCATTCAAGGGCAACTGAATGGGGCTACCATATAGATATGATAACATATTGCTCCTGAGAAAATCAGTTTCGTAGTACTGGGGGGATTGCAGCTTGATGCAGGGAAGCATGAGAGGGGTAGCAAATGATGTCATAGTTCTTGCCAATCACGCAATCCACCGGCTTCAGCTCTGTGACTCCTGGCTCTGCTATGTCACCATTCTAGTCACTTGCCGGGTGATCCTGCGCCGGCCATTCTCTTTCAGACTAATCTACCCTGTCGTAAGGCTGTAAGTGGCAAAGGAAGCTGGCAATTACTGAAGGAAATGTGGAATAAGCATTGAGCAGGCCAACAAATGAATCAATAAAAGAATATGAAAACTGGCCAAGAGGGCACAGCCCCAGGAAACTTGATCAATTCCCAGTGAGTCACTATTTACATTACTTTATTCATGAAGCCCGGAGTGCAATCAAACCATCCTGACAACTCCAGCACAAGGTGGGATCCATCATGAAAACTATTTTTAAAAAATCATTTCCCCAAGCTTCAACCCAAGAACAGGATCCCACTGGTGTTCGAGGAAGGTCTGCATAACTTGCTGCAGCTAATTGCCGCTAATTGATGAAATGCCCGAATGCATCTTGATAAGTGCTTTCAGGTGCTAGGCACATGATCAAGCTCCTCGCCAACTAGCCACAGTAAGTGGAACCAATCTTACACAAACAGCAAAAGAAGACAACGGCTCTTTTGTAGATAAAAACAGTACCAGCGACTCTCCAGAAGGTGGTATCAGCAGGCTTAAGAAGACACCAAGTCTTGCGGAAATTTAAGCAAGGTGAAGTTACAAAAGAAAAGGCCTACAGGAAAAGCAGCCCAAACACACTCATCAAGGCTTTGCAATCTGAATGGCCACTGGATCACTGATGAGGCCGGGAAACTTCTCAAGTGTGGTGGCATTTTTAAAAAATGTAGATACCGCGACCATCTAGCAGAAAGCAACTCTGGGCGGTTTGCAACATAAAACAAAACACTGTACAATAAAACACATTATACATTTTAAAATAGTAAATAAACAAACTGAGAAATCAAAGCCAACATAAAAATCAATGAAACGAGTGCAAGTAAGCACAAATAGATTTTTTAGAATTTTTTAGAGTTTTTAAGAGTTTTTAAGTGTGTTAGTGGGTTAAATGTGTGTATGTGGGGTGGGGGATAGATATTTTTGTATGGTTGTACTGTTAGGTCCTGTAAAAGCTGATGTAGATTCTTTCAATCTCGTTCTGCACAGCACAATGACAATAAAGATTTATCTATCTATTATCTAAATCAAAACCATTCAGCAATTCAAAATAAAATTCAAATGAAAAGAAAAAAAGAATAAAGAATTATCATAAGGCAGAAAAGAAGAAGGGCATCATATTTACATTAAGGAGTTGGAACCTAATGATTAGGGAGGGCCAACCTAGAATAGCCAGGTTTTCAGTAATTTCTTCAGGGCTTTTTGCGAGGGTGCCAGGCGAAATCTCTTGCAGAACCTGGTTCCACAAGTGGGGTCAAACCACTGAGAAGGTCTGGATCCTTTTTGCCATTTTCCAGGCCTCCCTTGGGGTTGGAACCTAGCTCCAATGAGTGTTCTGGGTAGTTCTTCTTGGGAGGAGCCATTCTGGGATTATCAAAAAGGGCATTGAATAGCCAACATTATAAAGCCATAGTACAAAACGATAGTAAGTCTGCACCTGGAGTATTGTGTACAATTCTGGTCACCGCATCTCAAAAAAGACATAGTAGACCTGGAAAAGGTGCAGAAGAGAGTGACTAAAATGATTACTGGGCTGGGGCACCTCCCTTATGAGGAAAGGCTAAAACATTTGAGGCTCTTTAGTCTGGAAAAAAGGCACCTGAGGGGGAGACGATTGAGACGTACAAAATAATGCAGGGCATGAGTCAAGTGGATGGAGGGACGCTCTTCTCCCTCTCACAAAATACCAGAACTAGGGGACATCCACTCAAACTGAGGGTTGAGAGAGTAAGAACAGATAGAAGAAAATATTTTTAACCCAGCATGTTGTTAGCTTGTGGAACTCCCTGCCACAGATATGGTGATGGCATCTGTCCTGGATGCCTTCAAAAGGGGATTGGACAGATTCCTGGACGAAAAGTCCATCACAGGTTACAAACCATGATGAAGATGTGTAATCTCCAGGCTTAAAACCAGGGTACTTCAGGGGCCAGATGCAGGGGAGTGGTACCAGGAGACAGATCTCTAGTATTGTGAGCTCTCAGAGGAATTTGGTGGGGCCTCTGTGAGATACGAGAAGCTGGACTAGATGGGCCTTTGGCCTGATCCAGCATGGCTCTTCTTATGTTTTTATGTAAGATCTTTTATGGCCTATGTAGGCTGCATGGCTAAATCTGGCATTTCTCCAGTCATAAAACATGTAAAGCAGTGCTCCCCAACCTTTTTATCACCGTGGACCGGTAAATGCTTGATAATTTTTCCCTGGCCCGCTTGTTTTGATTTAATAAGATAAAAAATGTAAATGCCCCCCCCCCGCCGCTGACGCACATGCGTGCTAGTCGTTTCCCACTCTAGGGGGCGGTGCTCATCTCCGTACTCAGGCCGAAGAGCCAGTGTTGTGCGATGAGTCCTTGGCATCGCTGCAAGGAAACACTGTTTTTACTTCCTTGCATTTCCCCCCCCCCCCAGGGGCTACCCAGCCGCCGTGAGGTCTTGGGACCCTTTGCCCTTCCTTCACATGAGGCCTCCCTCCCTCCCTCCTTACTTTCTTTCTTTCTTTCCCTTTTCTTTCTCCCTCCCTCCCTTCCTCCCTCCCTTCTTTCTTTCTTTCTTTCTTTCCCTTTTCTTTCTCCCTCCCTCCCTCTCCCTTCTTTCTTTTCTTTCTCTCTCTCTCTCCCTTCCTCCCTCTTTCTTTCTTTCCTCCCACTCTCCTTCCTTCCTTCCTTCCTTCCTTCCTTCCTTCCTTCCTTCCTTCCTTCCTTCCTTCCTCTTTCTCTCCCTTCTTTCTTTCTTTCTCTCCCTCCCTCTCCCTTCTTTCTTTTTTCTTTATTTCTCTCCCTCTCCCTCCCTCTCTTTCCTTCCTTCCTTGCCTCCTACTCTACCTCCTTCCTTCCCTTCTTTCTTTCCTTCCTTCCTCATTTTCTTTCTTTCTCCCTCCCTCCCTCCTTTCTTTCTTTCTTTCTTTCCCTTTTCTTCCCCCCTCCCTCCCCCCTCCCTTCTTTCTTTCTTTCTTTCTTTCTTTCTTTCTTTCTTTCTTTCTTTCTTTCTCTTTCTTTCTTTCTTTCTTTCTTTCCCTTTTCTTCCCCCCTGCCTCCCCCTCCCTCCCTGCCCCCCCCCTCCCTTCTTTCTTTCTTTCTTTCTTTCTTTCTTTCTTTCCCTTTTCTTTCTTCCCCCTCCCTCCCTCCCTCCCTCCCTTCTTTCTTTCTTTCTTTCTTTCTTTCTTTCTTTTTCTTTTTTCTTTCTTTCTTTCTTTCTTTCTTTTCTTTCTTTCTTTCTTTTTTCTTTCTTTCTTTCTTTCTTTCTTTCTTTCTTTCTTTCTTTCTTTCTTTCTTTCCCTTTTCTTCCCCCCTGCCTCCCTCGCTCCCTCCCTTCTCTTTCTTTCTTTCTTTCTTTCTTTCTTTCTTTCTTTCTTTCTTTCTTTCTTTCTTTCTTTCTTTCTTTCTTTCTTTCTTTCTTTTCTTTCTTTCTTTCTCCCTCCCTCCGTCCTTTCTTTCTTTCCCTTTTCTTCCCCCCTCCCTCCCCTCCCTCCGTCCTTTCTTTCTTTCTTTCTTTCTTTCTTTTCTCTTTCTTCTTTTTTCTTTCTTTCTTTCTTTCTTTCTTTCTTTCTTTCTTTCTCCCTCCCTCCCTCCTTACTTTCTTTCTGGCGGGGCGGGGGTGCGATTGCGGGGGGTCACAGCGGCGGCGGCGATGGTGGGACGGGGGCGACTGCGGGGGGGCCGCGGCGGCGGCAGGACGGGGGTGATTGCGGGGGGGGGCGATTGCGGCGGCGGCGGTGGCGGCGGGGGGTCGCAGCGGCGGCGGGACGGGGGCGATTGCGGCGGCGGCGGGGACGATTGCGGCGGCGGCAGGGACGATTGCGGGGGGGTCGCGGCGGCGGCGGGACGGGGGCGATTGCGGCGGCGGCGGCGGCAGGGACGATTGGGGGGGTCGTGGCGGCGGTGGCGGGACGGGGGCGATTGCGGGGGGTCGCGGCGACGGCGGGACGGGGGCGATTGCGGCGGCGGCGGGGACGATTGCGGCGGCGATTGCGGCGGCGGCGGGGACGATTGCGGGGGGGTCGCGCGGCGGCGGCGGCGGCGCGGGGGGCGATTGCGGGGGGGATTGCGGTGGCAGGGGGGGTCGCGGCGGCGGCGGGGCGGCGGCGATTGCGGGGGGTCGCGGCGGCGGCGGGGACGATTGCGGGGGTCGCGGCGGCGGCGGGGGGTCGCGGTCGCTTGCAGGGGGTCGCGGCGGCGGGGGGGGCGATTGCGGGGGGGGCGGCCCGGCGGCGGCCCGGTGCCAATTCATCCACGGACCGGCACCGGTCCGCGGCCCGGGGGTTGGGGAACACTGATGTAAAGGAACATTCCAAAATTATCTTATGTCCCAAGAAAAACTTCTTTTCTCTATCCTAAAAAAAGTGGCAAGTAACCATATTTATTTATTTATTTAGAATATTTTTACCCCACCTTTCTCCTTGCAAAAGGACCCAAGGTGGCTTAAAATAATGAGGGACAATATACCTCCCAGATGATTTTAAGACATAGTGAAGTTAAGAACAAAGAAAAGAGGCATCTTAGAACATTAAAAGGTAATATTGAAGCTACAGAGAGCATGCAAAAAGAAAAAATCCATTACGAGGGGTGGAAACTAACATGGTAAACACTGGTGGTGTTCTTATGAAATCAATTAATGCTATCATGCATAGTAATCCATAAAAAAGTCACATAGTCGGTAGTCATTCAGGGAAAGCTTACCTGAAAAGGGAGGTCTTTGTCTGCTTCTGGAAATAAGACCACTGAAGTAGTGAGGGTATTGGAGTTAACTCCTTTATAAGCTCAAATGGGCATACTCCAGGCATGTCCAAAGTCCGGCCCGGGGGCCAAATGCGGCCCATTTTAAAATTTCAAGCAGCCCTCAGCCTCTTCTCCCTGCCAGCTCACCCTGTCACTCATCCCTGCTGGGTGGCCTCTCCCTGTGTTGGCTGGATATGTCAGCTTGCAGTTTTATGGTTTGCCTGCCCTCCCTGCCTCTGGCCATCCCCTCAACCACCCGCCCTGCCTACCCACCCCTAGCTCCGCTGCTGCAGTGTCCTCCTCACCTCCTTGTGAGGGAGGGCAGCATATGCGAGCAGCAGTGCATCTTGGGTGCGTGTGGGCCGATTCCCGGGCCATGCAACAGCCACCAGACCCTTGGGCATCTTGAAACCGGAGCCTTTTTTGCTGTTGCAGATGCTCACAAACCATGCCCTTTCTCCCCCCCCCCCTCAGGTTGAACAGTCGTCCCCCACACATTTTCACCTCACCAAATCTGGCCCTCCTTTCAAAGAGTTTAGACATCCCTGGCCTACTCTAACGCAACGGACGAGACTAAGCAATAGCGTTTCAGCCGTGGATAGGAGCAGCTCTGGAGACTCTGCAGCATCCCTGGGACACGAGGCAAGACACATAAAGGGCCAACAGGCAAGGAAAACCCTTGGCCGCCAACCAACCGGAGGTGACGGGCAAATGTTAAAACAACAGAGAGAGGCTTCAGGAAGCTGCTTGAAGGGGAGAATGACACTCACCAGCACCCTAACAACAACAACAACAAGAGATCAATGAAAATAAAATGAATGATCACAACACGAGGGCATTGTACCAGCTGATTCCAGGCAATGCACATGAGAGCGGCGTTAAAAATATTGTCTGGCTGTTAAGTCCGGGGGCTAGGAACCACGCAGGCAATCTGGTCACTTCCAAACTTTATTTCCTGGACGACACAGGGGTTGACGACGCAACCCCCCCGCTTAAAAAGGCACATAATTTCCACAGCGTGCCCCTGATTGGCTATTGCCACATTCCCCCAATTACTCGTAATTGGCTGGGTTACGTCAAACACGCGACTCCATTATGGCTCCGCCCACGCCTCGATCTCGCTCACTAAAACACAACATTCCTCCCCCCATAGTTCAACACAGTAACAACCAACACTACCATCTACCCTACTATCCTAGTCACATACATAATCCCCCAGATGTACCGGTCTTCTACGCTCTCGCTGGGACCGCCGCAACTTAGGTGGTGATGTAGGAACAACGGGGACCGCTGCTTCCCGGATATCAGGCTGTGCCTGTACCTCCGGGTTAGCAGGTAACCCATTAACAACCGGGGACTCGGCATTCCGCCTGGGCGGCACCTCCTTGGTCTCCCCGGGTTCAAAGTCACTAACTTGCTCCGGCTCAAAATCCGGAACTTCCTCGGGCTCTGGCTCGGCTAGATCTTCCGGGGGCACCAGCGCCACAGTTGTTCTGACGCGGATCTGATCGATGTGACGCCGCCACACCAACCCCCCTTCTAAACCCACCTCATAAGACGTGGGACCCGAGCAGGCCACTATCGTTCCAGGAACCCATCGTCGCTCTTGACCATAACTTCGGGCATATACAGGGTCGCCTATGGCAAATCCTCTCGGAGCTTCCCTATGCTCCGTGGAGGGCCTCTTATCGAGTGCCCTGTCGGGATGGAGACGATCAAGGAGCGTCGTCAGTCTCCTTCCCATGAGGATCTC
The DNA here is from genome assembly GCA_037367245.1 of Phrynocephalus guinanensis. Classification (NCBI taxonomy): domain Eukaryota; kingdom Metazoa; phylum Chordata; class Lepidosauria; order Squamata; family Agamidae; genus Phrynocephalus; species Phrynocephalus guinanensis. Next base: position 195,080,573 of record CM074732.1, read on the forward strand.
TGCAGGGCTACGCCCCGTTACGGCACAAGGGGTGACATGTTGGGCCAACAAAAACTGTGAAAGACGATAATACCAGTCCCCCTGTATGATCCGCCTGAGCGCGTCCTTGGTCGTACGGACCATGCGCTCAGCTTGGCCGTTAGTGGCCGGATGAAACGGGGCGGACCTAATGTGCCTAATACCCGCTAGAGCGACAAACTCCTGAAATTCGGCCGAAGTAAACGCCGTTCCATTGTCACTCACAATTGTGTCGGGCAAACCGTGGGTGGCAAACAGCCGCCTCAGCACATTTATTGTCGCCCTTGTGGATGTGGTGGAGGTAGGGGCCACTTCTAGCCACTTGGACTTTGCATCCACTACTATTAAAAAATATTGGTCCTGAAAGGGCCCAACAAAGTCTAGATGTAATCGGGACCAAGGGGCTTGCGTGGATTCCCAGGCCTGTACAGGGGCCTTAGATGGCTCGGGCCGAGACGCCTGACAAGGTTCACACCCCTTTACCCACTCTTCGATTTTAGCGTCCATGCCCGGCCACCAAACATAACTCCGAGCAAGTGCCTTCATGCGGACAATTCCCGGGTGGGCAACATGCAGGGCCTCCAATACCTTAGTCCTCAAAGAGGGGGGGAACCACCACCCGACCACCCCAAAGCACACACCCCCTGTGTGACGAGAGTTCGTCTTTCCGAGCCGTATAAGCCGCAAATTCCGGGCCCGGTTGCTTAGGCCACCCCCTCCCCACCCAATCCAAAACACGAGCCAACACTCGATCACGTCGGGTTAAGGCGGCGATATCCTGGACGTGCAAAGGACAATCCGGCAGGTCTTGGATCCTTAGGACCTGGTGGGCGGGAGCAGGGTCCGGGCCACACTCCGGTAGCGGCAGACGGCTAAGGGCATCAGCATGACCCATCGCCTTCCCGGGCCGGTGCTGCAGTTCGTAATTGTATCCAGCCAGGAAGATGGACCACCGCATTACTCGTGGCGAGAGCACTTGGGGGGTCTGACGGTCCGCGGCAAACAGGCCCAACAACGGCTTGTGGTCTGTGACTATTGTGAAGGGTCGGCCATACAAGAAGTCATGAAACTTCTTGACCCCTTTCACAATGGCCAAACCCTCCCTATCAATTTGGGCGTAGTTCCTCTCCGCGGACGAAAGAGTTTGAGAGAAGTACGCCACCGGAACTTCTCTTCCGTCCGGAAGTTGATGACCCAGAACGGCGCCCACTCCATACGGGGAAGCATCACAAGCCAACACAACCGGCAAGGACTCATCAAAGTGGGCCAGTACCGAATTTGACACCAACAGGTCCTTCACCCCGCGAAAAGCCTCCCTTTGTCTCTTGCCCCACACCCAGGGCGCCTTTTTTTTCAGGAGCCGGTGCAACGGCTCCGCGACGGCCGCCTTATGTGGCAGGAAGGCGTGATAAAAATTTAGAAGTCCTAGAAAAGCCTGTAACTCCGCTTTCCCCTTGGGCTCTGGTGCCTCGCGGATGGCGCGAAGTTTGTCCCGGGCTGGATGTATGCCCGTTGCATCGACGTGAAACCCCAGGAAATCCACGCTATCGACTCCCAACAGGCACTTTGATTTTTTCACCTTAAGGCCCGCCTCCCGAAACCTCTCCAGCACCGTTCGAAGTCGAGCACCAAAGTCCGTCCTAGATGGAGCAGCGATTATAACATCATCAAAAAACGGAGTTACTCCGGGAATTCCCTTCAGGAGGCGGTCCATCATATTCTGGAAAAGTCCTGGGGCTACACTCACCCCGAATTGTAATCGATTTACACGGAAGGCCCCCTTATGAGTGACAATCGTCTGAGCATCTGCCGTCGCTGTGTCAACCGGCAGTTGTTGGTAGGCCTGTGCCAAATCCAACTTCCCGAATACTTTTGCCCCGGCGAGGGTGGCCAACACATGGCTCACAACCGGGACCGGGTACGCATGGTCTCGGAGAGCTTTGTTAAGAGTGCACTTATAGTCCCCACAAATCCTAACCGACCCATCGGGCTTAACCGGGGTGACTATAGGAGTCTCCCAGGTTCCCGAATCTACCGGTTCTAGGACCCCTTGTGCAACCAGACGGTCCAGCTCCGCCTCAATCTTGGGCTTGAGGGCGAATGGGACCCGGCGGGCCTTCACCCGGATGGGACTAATCTCTGGGTTCAAGCGCAAGGAAATCGGGGGGCCCTTATACTGTCCCAAGGACCCGTCGAAAACAGATGGAAAGTCCTTGCAAATCTCTTCCGGGCCCACCTTGGAAAGGAGACTATGAATGCCTGTAAACCCAATCCCCAAAGGCTCCATCCATGATAAGCCCAGAAGGCTGGTAAAAGGGCCTTCGACAATTATGAGGTCCAGTCGCTGTGAAACCCTTCCATACTGGACCTGGAACGTGCCCATTCCCACAGTCTTTATTATATTCCTCTGAAAATCCTTGAGGATCACCGGGGACGGGCGAAGAGGGGGGCCACCCCTGGGGCACAGACGCCGGAAGGTCTTAGCCGAGATGATAGAATACATGGAGCCCGTGTCCATCTCCATTACACAAGGGGCCCCCTCTATCTTGACTTCCAACTTAACCTTAGCGGGCTTACGGTTGCGCGTGCAGACCTGCATTACCGTGGCAGCGATGATCGACTGCAACTCCTCTTCCTCCCGAGTCTCATGTACGCGCTGTCTCGTCCGGTTTCCTTTCAACTTGGAACGGCAGACTCGGCGGATGTGCCCGGCCTTGCCGCAACGGCGGCACGTGGCATCGCGGAACGGGCAGGAGCGACGATCGTGATCCTCACCACAACCAAAACAGGAGTCTCCTCGGGCCGATCCGGTAGAGCGCACGTGCAAGGGTGTGGTCGCGTCTTGCAAACGCCGACTCGTACCTGACTTGCTGAGGTTGCGGTGGACGCTGGTATCTTCTTCCTCCGACGTACTGTCCGTGGCGTGGACTTCCGCTGCCTTCTTGTTGGCGTGTGTGTGGAAGCCGACCGCTCGTAGGCCAAAGCTTCACTATAGGCCGCGCCCAAGGTGATAGTCTCGCGCGCCATCAGCTTGGTCTGCAGCTTCTCGTTACGTAAACCCCATATAAATCGGTCCCGGATCATTTCCTCCAAGTTAGGGTATTCACATTCTCCCGCCAACGAACGGAGCACTGCAAGGTACTCCGCAGTGGACTCGGAGGGGCCTTGAGAGCGCAGGAAAAAAACGGTGCCTCCGGGAGACTATTGATGGCTTCGGGATGAAGTGGTTGGTGAGCAATCCCGCCACTTCGTCATACGATAAAGAGTCCAGCGGGTTATGCCCGGCCAACCCTTTAGCAATTATGTAGGTGGCCGCCCCACAGCCACCCAACAAAATATTCCGCTTCTGGCGGTCCTCCGTAATGCCATGGGCCTCGAGTAAAAAACGGAGGCGCTCGATGTATGCCTCCCAATGCTCGGGGCGTCGAGGGTCGAACTCACCCAGGGCGTGCATAATGGCGGCTACTCCCTGGCCAGGCGTGGGCGGCGGCAGTCGAGAAGCGCCTCGGTCCGGAGAGGACATCGCAAGACGACGTGGTAGGCCCGATATGGGGACCTGGGGATACGGCAGCTCAAAAGTATCCCACCTTCGTCGCCACTGTTAAGTCCGGGGGCTAGGAACCACGCAGGCAATCTGGTCACTTCCAAACTTTATTTCCTGGACGACACAGGGGTTGACGACGCAACCCCCCCGCTTAAAAAGGCACATAATTTCCACAGCGTGCCCCTGATTGGCTATTGCCACATTCCCCCAATTACTCGTAATTGGCTGGGTTACGTCAAACACGCGACTCCATTATGGCTCCGCCCACGCCTCGATCTCGCTCACTAAAACACAACACTGGCCAAACGAGAGAAAGGAGAGGGATGCATTAAAATAGGGCAGCCGCCTCCCAGGAGACCTGAGATTAATTGATGTCTCCTGCAGCAGCTCTTGACGGATAGGAACAGTTCGCTCTGTTTCTCTGGAACCCAAAATCAATCCACACGTTCTCCCCACCCCCACTCTCAGCCCCGATTTGTCTAAGAGAAAAAATTTCAACCGACAGCAGGAAAAAAATTGCCCCCGATGGACATTCCGATTTGTTTGAAGTTCGTTAGAGCCAGTTTGCAACAAAATCATTTTTTTTTAAAAAATCTATACTGCTTCTGTCTACTCTTACCCCATTCATTATTAATAACACCACTTCTACCTCTAGCACACCAGGGAGCAAACAGCTGAGAAAGAGAAAGAAAGAAAAAAAGCGGGGGAGGGGGGTCTGTTTTAATGTTTCCAAGGACTTTGGAAAAAAAAACCCATAAAAACTCATACAAACAGAAGACAACATTTTCATTTCAGGGTTAGGTCTGGAACATGGAAGTAATAAGGGCAACCAGAACTATAATGGGTCAAGAGAAAGGCTAGGCATAGGGCCCATGGGTTGTTTTTTTAAAGGCTCCTATATCCCTTGTAACCCCTTGTTTAATCTGTCCCTCCCCTCCCACATGCTGCAACCATTTTACACAACACTGGCCAACCACCCACCACAACCCCCACCCCAACAAATCCTGCTCTGCAAAAAAGAAAACAGCCTCTTCCATTTTCATCTTTGTTTTTCCGTTTTTTAATCCCTCCACCCTCCCCTTTTTGAGGGGGCTAGTGTGGCTAGTAGCACCTTAGGCTAGAACACCTTGTGGAAGGGTTACTCACCCCTTGATTCCTCATCTCTGTGCACTGCAACATTCATGTTCACTTTGAACAAATAGGTTATGCAGGTTCTTGGAACCATGTAAAAACCTGAGAAACCTGTTTAGCAAAAGCAGGACAATTATCTCCAACCCCCCCCCCAAAAAAAAACCAATATCTGGAAGGAGGGCCAGACTGCTGCTGAATTGATAAGTGGTCATTTTTTTCAAAGCAGGACAATCATCTCCTCCCAAAAACCAACATTTGGAAGGAGGGTCAGACTGCTGCTGAATTGATAAGTGGTCATTTTTTCAGTGGGGTATTTTGCCATGTCGAGATACCTTTTTTCATTGATGATGAGATGAGAGACCATCAGGGAATACCAGATGCTGTAGGAACTGGCAAGCCACTCCAGTATTCCTGCCAATAAAACTCCATGGACATGGAGCCAAGAAGGGTTGGTCATGACTGTAATGACACAACACACACATCAGAGACAGTACACTTTATTTCACCTGGATATCCATCGTGACAGCAAATTTAAAACTCCTGCTGCCTCACAAAAGCTAATGAGGTTTCACACCATTATTTACAGCCAGCTTAACAAGCAAGCTTAACTAAGGCTTCCGAAAACTGTCGGCTAAAAAGTCGACAGCCCGGCGGTTCGAATCCCAGGTGCCACACAGCAGAGCGAGCTCTCACTGACAACCCCAGCTCCTGCCAACCTAGGAGTTCCAAAGCATGCAAATGCAAGTAGATAAATAGGTACCGCCGTAAAAAGTGGGAAGGTAAAACAGTGTTTCCTTGCAGCCATGCTGGCCACGTGGCCACGGACTTGCACAACACTGGCTCTTCGGCTTGAATACGGAGATGAGGCCCTACCCTAGAGTCGGACACGACTAGCACGCATGTGTGGGAGGAACCTTTACCTTTAACTTTACCTAACAAGAGAAGTCCCTAGAACCTACCTCTCTCCCACAGTGTCATTGCCTATTGGTTCAGGCAAAAAAGGAGAAGATCATGAAAGCCACAAAATAAACCCAGCAGCGCATGCTGATGTGTTATACCTATGGGGAAAATAACTTTGTGATCTAATCAGAGAATCAGCTTACTTTGAAAGCACAAGAAGAGGGAGCTTCTTCAAAATCTTTTGTAAAATAAAAATTAAACCATAAGCTGGATGCCAAAAAGTAGAGGTAGCTGAGCAAGTAACACTGAGGCGTGAAGAAATGTTAAGGTTGGCTTCCTAAATAGCTTTTTAAAAACTCCAAATTCTATATATCCTCCCCCCCACCCCCAATGCAACTTCAAACTGTCTGCAAAGGATCACACTGCAGCTGGAAGTTGAGTCATGGCAACTGGTCCCGGAACCGATCCCCCGCAGATAACAGGATCTGCAGATAAGAGCAAATGCACCTGTTTTCTTTTTTTCTTCTTGCCGCGGCCAGGAAACCACCCTCTTCGCCATCGGGCAGGGAGGGGGAAAAACTTAGCAGTGCCCCGGGGCAGCAGCGGCGAAGACGGGAAAGAATAAAAACTTACCAGTGCCGCTGCTGCCAGACACCCTCCCTGCTGCTGAGCTTGGTGGCTGGCTTGTAGGGTGGTGGCATCAGCAGCGAAGAGGAGAAAGAAAAAAACATTGGTGCTGCGCTAGCCAGCCGCCCTCCGGAGGGGTGGGGTGGGGACTTTAAAGACCTGCCTGGCCACACAGCCTTTGAACTTCCCGCTCGGGTCCCGGAAGGAGGAGCGGAAGCTTGAGCGTGAAAGGACCCAAATAATTACTGCCCAGTCAGCTTGACATCTATTCCTGGAAAGAGTCTAGAACAGATTATTAAGCAGACAGTCTGGAATTATTTAACAAACAATGCTATCATTACTACTAGTCAACATGGGTTTCTCAAAAACAAGTCATGCCAGACTAATTTGATCACTTTCTTTGATAGAGTTACAGGCATGGTGAATGAGAGGAATGCTGCGGATGTTGTCTATCTTGATTTCAGCGAGGCCTTCAATAAGGTTCCTCCCCACAACATACTTGCAAAGAAGTTAGTAGAATGTGGGATAGATAATGCTACTGTTAGGTGGATTTGTAATTGGTTGACTGATGGTGATTATAAATGGCTTCTCAGCATGGAGAGGGGTGACCAGTGGGGTGCCCCAGGGTTCTGTTCTGGGTCTGGTGCTATTCAATATCTTTATTAATGACTTGGATGAAGGAATAGAGAGTAGACAGATTAAATTTGTAGATGATACCAAGCTGGGAGGGGTGGCTACTTCCTAGAGGATAGGATAAAAATCCATATCGACCTTGACAGATTAGAATGCTGGACGAAAGCAAATAGAATGAGTTTCAACAGAGATAAATATAGGGTCCTGCATCTAGTCAGAAAAAATGAATTACATAGATATATGATGGGAGACACCTGGCTGGAGAATAGTACTTGTGAAAGGGATCCCAGAGTCTTGACGGGCCACAAAGTGAACATGAGTCAGCAGTGTGACATGACGGCCAAGAAAGCCAATGCGATTCTTGGTTGCATCAACAGAAGCATAGTTTCTAGAGCAAGGGAGGTGATAGTACTATTCTGCTCTGGTCAGACCCCACCTGGAGTACTGTGTCCAGTTCTGTGCTCCTCAATTTTAAAAGGATGTTGACAACCTCGAGCGGGTATAGAGGAGGGCAACCAGGTCTGGAGGAAATGTCTTACGAGGAGCGGCTCAGGGAGCAAGGAATGTTTAGCCTTACAAAGAGAAGGCTGAGAGGGGATGTGATAGCCATGTTTAAATATTTGAACGGATGTCATATCGAAGAGGGGGCTGGCTTGTTTTCCATGGCTTCAGAGACTAGGACTTGGAGCAATGGTTCCAAACTACAGGAAAAGAGATTCCGCCTGAACATAAGGAAGCACTTAATATTATACCTGTCCAACAGTGGAATATGCTGCCATGGAAGGTGGTAGAGTCTCCTTCTTTGGAGGTTTTTAAGCAGAAGCTGGATGACCATCAGACGGGAGTCTTGTGATGGGGCTTCCTGCATGGCAGGGTGGTTGGACTGGATGGTCCTTGAGGTCTCTTCCAACTCTATGATTCTATGATTCCAGCTTAATAAGGAGACTGTTCATCCAGGCTCGACCAGCTGCATGGGGAGGTGGGGAAAGGCTGGCCAGGCTCCCGCCAAGACTGGTCCAAAAACAACAACAACAAATGAAAATGGCCCACCTCTATTTCAGACCCCAGTAGACAGGGTAAATAGAGTAAAAGCACCCTACTTCCTCCCAGGAAATGGGATACAGGTACCAACAACATCTTGAAAGCTGCCTGCTTTACAACTAGGGAAAGCAACCCTGAGATATAAAACAGAACTTTTTTATTTATTTGTGTCTCTTGCTCGCTTCTCCCTTGTGGTCTCCCACATCAAGAAAAAGAGAGAGAGCCATCAAACAAACTTTGTTCATCAACATCTTTGCTTTGATTTGCTAGAAGAGAATTACTAAATACCTACAGGCTTAACGTTTTCTCTCCAAAGCTTCTTTTCCAACCTCATTAAGCAAGCCCACTTTGCTGCTAAAGGTATTAGACCCTTCATTCCATTTAATGATTTAAACCCATTGAAAGAAAGGAGCCCAGGCAAGCTGGTTTGGGGGGTGGGGGTGGGGGAAGCCCAGCCAGGAAACAAAGCCATCAACCTGCTCTACAATTACACAAATAGTGCAAAATAGTCCATCTCATAACTGATCAATATATGATATCAATGTGTCCAGTTCTGTGCACCTCAATTTAAAAAGGATGTTGACAACCTAGAGCGGGTACAGAGGAGGGCGAACAGGATGGTTGAAGGTCTGGAAGAGATAACAGCTTAGGGAACTGAGAATGTTTAGCCTTTCAAAAAGAAGGCAGAGGGGGGATATGATAGCTATGTTTAAATGTTTGAAAGGATGTCATATTGAAGAGGGAACAGGTTTGTTTTCCATGGCTTCAGAGACTAGGACTCGGGGCAATGGTTTCAAACTACAAGAAAAGAGATTCCATTTGAACATTAGGAAGAACTTCATGACGGTTAGAGCTGTTCAACAGTGGAATATGCTGCCACGGAGGGTGGTGGAGTCTCTTTCTTTGGAGGTTTTTAAGCAAAAGCTGGATGGCCATCTGTCAGAAATACTGAACTGAGATGGGGGTTCCTGCATGGCAGGGGGTTGGACTGGATGGCCCTTGAGGTCTCTTCCAACTCTGTTATTCTATGAGTCTATAAAGAGGAATTCAGAATCTTGCAGAGAGAGAGGCTTTGGAGACCATGGGATCTACATCAGCCTCCACACTGTACAGTACTGTACAGGTACTGATAATAAATAAGCTCCTCTGCCTGTTACAGCCTCACAAGCAGGGAATATGGAGCAAGGGCTTTCTTAGTGAAGGCACTGCATTCTGGCACCTTTCCCCCCATCTATTTCTTACGTTCATTTCTCCAGTGACCAATTTTAAGACATAGCCTAAGATCTTGACTTATGTAGCTATAATTACTTTATCGCACACTGCTTATTTTTACTAACTGCTATTGTTGTTTAATAGGAAGGGGTCAACAAAAGCAGTAAGTAAAAAAAACAACAGGCAGATCATCACGACTGCAAATTCAGAAGCAGGGTGGTTGGGGGTGGGTTTCTTCTTAAATGGCCCGCAGGGCAATGAATGACAGTGACATTTCTTTATTCATTTAAAGGGCAGCTTAAGCAACCTAAATGGCAAGCATGAATTGCCTAGTAAGCTTCCGTTTCTCCTCATACCTCTTGATAAACAATTAGATTCTTACCTATAGGCAATTTGGTATCGTAATATATATGTACAGTATATTACCATACCATATATACAGTATTACCATATACAGTGGTACCTTGTATAAAGGAATTAATTCATTCCAAATGAAATTATGTTAAGCAAATTTTCCTTCATACAAATTTCCCATGGGAATGCATTGAAAACCGAACTTCCCCTATCTCCGGAATTTGTTATGTTGTACAGATGTTATGTTATACAAACTGTAAGAGTGGCACAGATTTAAAAGGAAGAAGAAACAAAACAGGCCATATCTGTGAAGAACTGGTAAAATTTATGACACTCTTCTCCAAGGGGTTGATTAGAACTGAATGGACATCTGCTAGTATGGGGTTGGAATCTAATCTATTCACATTTGTTTCCTGCCCCCACCCCCAATGAGTTGACAGCAGTGAAGATGATTTCCGTCCCTCACTATATCATCCCAGCAAACCAGTAAAACAGGTCAACCTGGAACTCTGCCGAGCCTGAGGTCACTGATTGCGTCCCATAGATGTGAACTTGGTTCTTCTAAGGCCTTGTCTTGCCCTCTCACCACTATAGCATGAGGGCTTGAAGAACGCCATCTTTCACATTAATTATAACAGACTCCTCCAAACATGTCAAAAATGCAGTGTAAAAAGAAAGGGGTTCCCCCCCCCTCCGGACAACAAAGAGATTCAGCTGTGCAAACTGAAGCACATGCCAAAGACTGTCAGGCAATGGATGTGAAATTAATTACACTGGGGATTTACGTGAGGGGGATCTGGTTCATATTACGGTTACTGCCACTGGGTGATTTCCCTCCAAGGCTCAGAAGGGTAGCCTCCTTTCACCCTCTCTGGCTGTCGCGGCTAATCGTGGAGGTGGGGGAGGCACCCGCCCTCATGCGTCTGACATCGTCCTGATGACACAGCATGGTACCTGCCACGTCTGTCGGAAACGTACATGTGCGCCTCGTGGAGAAGAGTCTATTGGGCCGACCACAGGGAATGAAAAAGAAATGCAAGGATACCCATGAACTGTCTCTCCCTCTCTCCCCCTCTCCCGGCTCGAGGAAAGAGCGAACAGGGAAAGGACGGCTCTAATGCCCGATCCCAGCTTAGAGGGGATTTTTACAAGGGCAATACTCAACGTGGAAGATTAAGGTCACGAGAATCACAGTTAACAGGGCCCGGCCTCACTACGGTTTCCAAAGAGTCTGTTCATTTCCCCCCTTCCTCACTGAGATAGGTTCGACATATGAATTCCACCGTCTGCCCACTTGTCCCCTCTTAACCCACAACAGACTCATGGGAAACAGCAGGTCTACAAAACCAGGTCTGCTGACGGAGGAAAGGAAAAGACCAAGAATTTTCCTTAGGTTCAGCCCACCCCATTCCACACTTTTGGGGGGGGGTATCCTTCACTCTGTGCTTGCTCACAGTGGCCCCACCAGATGCGTTTGGGAGCGTATGAGACTAGATATCTGTCTCCTGATACCACTCCCCTGCATCTGGCCCTTGAAGTATCCCAGTTTTAAGCCTGGAGATGACACATCTCCATCATGGTTTGTAACCTGTGATGGACTTTTCCTCCAGGAATCTGTCCAATCCCCTTTTGAAGGCATCCAGGCCAGATGCCATCACCACATCCTGAGGCAGGGAGTTCCATAGACTAACAACGCACTGGATGAAAAAATATTTTCTTTTGAGAGAGAGAGAGAGAGAGAGAGAGAGAGAGAGAGAGAGAGAGAGAGAGAGAGAGAGAGAGAGAGAGAGAGAATATTTTTGCTCCACCACTACCCTCCCTTACTTCTGTCACCCTCTACACATGGATGGCAACAAATCTACAGAGGCACTTCCTTATCTCTTATAAGAGAAAATGAGACCACGCAGCTATGGCATGATATTTAACCAGCCTAGGATATTCCTCTGTCTAGCACTTTTCTAGAAACTCTGCTCAACTTGGCACCACCACCTGTGTCAACCTATGCCTCTCATCATGGCAAGAGAAGTTGGGAAATGTAGTCCAACACAGCTGGAGATGCCCATTAAAGAGCTTCTTCTAATCTCTATCACCCTGAGAGGGTTAGAGTGAAAACCTAAGAAGCACAAATCCTTCTCTGTTTCATAGATGTTTAACTGGCTACATGCCTTATAGTTATGTTGTGTGTTTATTGTTTTACTTCTATCTATCTTTTAGGGCAGGCCTGCCCAACAGGTAGACCGGGGGCTACCAGAAGCCCGTGAACAGTTCAAAAGTAGCCCACCAGCCATCAATAAAAAATGTGAGGCGATAAGTTCTCCACCTCTACCTCCCCCAACCCAAGGACCACCACTGCCCCAGCAAAGTTCTGGGTCTGCCAGCCCACTGTCTCAGCTGAGCAGGGCAGTTCAAGGGCCATGGCACAGTCCCCTGCTTTCCCTACCGGCCAGATGATTGGCGCGCCACTGTCTTGTGACCAATTGAGTTGTTGGTGCAGAGCGGAGGAAGGGGAGTGGAGGGGACAGTGAGGGTGGGGTCATGGACGTGCCCACCTCCTTTGCGTGGTGATGTCCCCCTCTTCTCCCCCTCTGGAGAATTCCTTCCTCCCTCCCTTCCACCCCCCTCCTCCTCCTCCCAACCCCACAGCTGCCTCACAGAGACTGTGACCTGCCGCTGTTCCTGCTCCCCTTCTGAGCCATTCCCTCCTCCTTGCACTACCGTGGTGATGTGATTGCCCCGCTGATGGCTTGGCCCATCCCAGCTGCACAGAGAACGTGGCAGAAGTGAGTGAGAGCTATGGGCGGCAGCAGCAGTGGCAGTGAGGGGGCTGGAAGGGAGACGGAGAAAGACAGGAGGAGAAGTAGAGTCAAGTCAGGCCCCAGGTAGGTTGGGAGGGAAAGTGCACTTTTTAAAAAAGTCTGGGCAAGCGGAAGGGGCGATCTGCGCAAGCATGCACACACCTCCCTTGCGCCCATCCACACCGGCTCGAGCGAGTATAAGGGAAGCATGTGCATGGTCAGCTTTACCATAGGAATGCATTGAAACATGTTCCCTCCAGAAAGGATTAATTGATTTTCAATGTGTTCCTGCTCTACTTACATATTTTTTTACTTATGAGCATATGCTCGGAACAGATAAAATTCATAAGTAGAGGTTTTAGTGTAGTAGCCCTCAGGCACTTTCGTCCGGAAAAAGTAGACCTCGGCCAGTTCAAAGTTGGACAGCCCTGTTTTAGGGTATCCACCACTGAGAACAGTGCCTTGCACTAATGGGAAGGTATATAAATCTCATTCATTCATTCATTCATAAATATCCCTACACAGACAGCTTCTAGAAATGTCACATACAAATTGCTAAAAGAAATACAAGTATGTAATGACAATAAAATGTGAAGGTGCACTACACTGCATGAAACAAGCTCTTTGTAGAATTGTTTTGTTTATATGTCCAGTCTGAGAAAAGTTCTGAGTAACTTAGAAGTGTATGCAATCTTGTCTGAATCATAGCTAGTCCCCCCACTCCCAAAAGACAGTATGATTGTTCTGTTTGGTTTCCTTTATCATCAATAATATCCTCCACCCCTCCACCAAACACTGTTGGTTTCACATGGTTTCGTTCTGCGTCTTAATTTTCAAATAAAAATTGTACGGAGCATTTGTAAGGATAAATTTGCTACACAACGCTTCTCACAAGTTGTACTGAATGACCCTCAAGGGCGACGCCCTGCCATTCAAGTTTTCCGCAATCTCAACACAACAGCAAACATCCTCAGAAATTCTGCGTTTCCCATCACTATGAATCACATAAATTTTTTCTTTCCCCTTTAGAAGAAAAGAAAAATTAGTTTGGGGGGGGGGAACACCTGAAAAACCTGCCTGGCTTGTAACTTTTTTTGGTCCTTCATATTTTCACACCCACGCACAGAAACAGGAAATCAGGTGAACACATCAGTCGTGACAGAAACCAACAGATTCCCAGTGGTAAGAGGAGGACGGGGTGTCATCAGGCAGCAGAAAAGTAACAAAGCACATTTTGGGCTGCAGCCCCCCTTTCGACTTGGAACACACCTGCCTCTACAGCAGCCCCTACAAAGGTGTTGTTATTGTTGTTTGCTCCAAAGGTCCCTCTGTGCCCACCTAAAAGCATGATGGGCAATACTGCTTTGTTTTGGGGGGGCATCCTACTCATTGTTCCCCAAGAGCCCCAAAAGATGTTCCTTTTTTTTTTTTTAAATGCCACTAGAGAGGGTGCAGTTGGTTGTTGTTGTTGTTGTTGTTCAGTTGTGTCCGACTCTCCCTGAACCCACGGACCAGAGCATGCACATGCCAGGCCTCCCTATCTTCTACTGCCTCCTGGAGTTTGGTCAAATCCATATTGGTTGCATGGATGACACCGTCCAACCGTCTCATTCTCTGCCGCCCTCTTTTCCTTTTGCCTTCAATCTTTCCCAACATCAGGGACTTTTCCAAGGAGTCCTCTCTCCTCGAGAGGTGGCCAAAGTACTAGAGCCTCAGCTTCAAAATCTGTCCTTCCAGTTGGTACCCCCCCACAAAAAAAAATTAAATACTGCATATATATTTTTGAGAAACTTATTTTTGGAGCCAGAGAGATGAGAGCAGATGTGGCCCTCCAAGATACAGAGGTAGACTTGTAAGGCCCTCAAATATAATGAGGTCACCCAGCCTGTTTTCCTGCCTGGGTGACAGTACTGAAAAGTTGCAGCCCAAACTGCGGTAGCTGAATCCTTAAATATCCAAGGCAAATTCAGAGAGAAGGGAAGGGTTTGTTTCAAAACTCAAACAACTGGTTTTTCTCCAGGAGTACCTGTAATTGCTTTTTTCTCGCCTTTCTCCAGCTTGGCCTGGGGCGATTCACTATCTCCCGCATGTTCCATTGGTTGCTCTGCCCTTTTCAATGCCGTGCCTTTAAAAGTCATCTGTAGCTGGCTGGTGTATTTCTCATGCTGAAAAAAAAGAGAGAAAGGGGTCATCACAGTGTGACTTCTGAGCATGTGTGAACTGGGCAGCAGATCCAGCAGAAGCTCAGAACAGCAAAGAACAAGGAACCAGGTCATAATTCTAGAGCAACAAAGGAAAACATAACATCCTTCTACACTGGACTACGGCTTCCATCACCCCCGCTATGCTGATCAAGGCTAATGGGAGGTGAACCCTTTGGTTCTAGGCAGAGGGAAACAGTTCTACTGTGAGGCCGCTAACCTCACCCACTACACCAGTGGTTCTCAACCTTTTGGTCCCCAGATGTTCCTGGACTGCAACTCCCAGAAATCCTGGCTAACTCAACTAGTGATGAAGACTTCTGGGAGTTGTAGTCCAGGAACATCTGGGGACCCACAGGTTGAGAACTGCTGCACTACACCATCCTGAGGGTATCTCCTTCTGGACAAATGCATAGACTTCCAAATAGACCAGGCAAACACAAGGAAACAAAACAAAACAAAAGACAAAAACATGTGGCACCTTAAAAACAATTATATTTTAATGTAAGCTTTCATGGATCAAATCCACTTCTACAGACAGAGAACAGCAGAATGAGATGTTCAATGGAATATACAATGGAATATAAGTTTCATACCAAATAGTCATTGGTTGGAATATGGTACATTTACATGCACTGATATGGCATGCGCTTTCTTCCTTCACTAGTGAAAAAAACAAGTGTGTCAGCCATTCCATTTATTTTCCTTCTGGCCTCAAACACCATTGGATCTCAAAAACTGACACAACCCACGTGAAAAGGAGCCCTGCAGCAAAAAGGTCAAACCTCAGTACTGCAGCCAAAACTCTGCTCATAACCCAGGTTCAATCCCAGATAACCGGCTTGAGGTTCATTCAGTCTTCCATCCTTCCAAGGTTGATAAACTGAGTACCCAGCTTGCTGCGAGAGTAGCAATATGTGGCCTGCATAAATTAAATGGCAAACTGCCTACAGAGTGCTTTAAGCACTATACTTCTGAGTGATAATGGGTTACCTTTTTCTCATCACTGTTCTTTTGCTGATACAAATCTCGACCACACACAGAACTGCTGTTTGCCCATTTTTCTAATCAGTTCAAAAGGTGTGCAGGGGAGAGTTACACCAGGAAAAGGTTGCAGGCAATAAAGTGTCCTTTCAAATAGTCCAAGAGGACACCGGCATGGTTAACGAGTGGAGTTAGAGAGGCGCTAAAGCGCAAGGAGAGGTCCTTCTGTAAATGGAAATCCTCCCCAAATGAGGAAAATAAAAAGGATCACAAACTCTGGCAAAAGAAATGTAAGAAGATGATAAGGGAGGCAAAGAAAGACTTTGAGGAACGAATGGCTAGCAATATAAAGGGTAATAATAAAAGCTTCTTTAAATATGTTAGAAGTAGAAAACCTGCCAGAGAACCAGTTGGCCCTCTGGATGGTGAGGGAGGAAAAGGGGAGGTTAAGGAAGACTTGGACATTGCAGAGAAATTGAATGAGTTCTTTGCGTCTGTCTTCACGACAGAGGACCTTGAGCGGATTCTGCTGCCTGAGCCGCCCCTCTTGACTAAAGAATTAAATCAAATACAGGTTAAAAGAGAGGAGGTTTTAGGACTAATTGATAAATTGAGGATTAACAAGTCACCTGGCCCAGATGGCATCCACCCAAGGGTTATTAGGGAACTGAGAAATGAAATTGCAGATCTCTTAACGGTTATATGCAACTTGTCTCTTAAAACGGCCACAGTGCCGGAGGACTGGAGGATAGCAGATGTCACACCAATTTTTAAAAAAGGAAGGAGGGGGGACCCAGGAAACTACAGGCCGGTTAGCCTTACATCTGTCCCAGGGAAGATGGTGGAAAGCCTCATCCAAGAGAAAATCTTAAAACACATAAAAGAACAAACCTTGCTGAGAGAAAATCAGCATGGCTTCTGTAAGGGTAAATCTTGTCTGACAAACCTTTTAGAATTTTTTGAAAAGGTCAACAGGCACGTGGATTTGGGTGAACCGGTTGATATAGTCTATCTGGATTTTCAAAAGGCTTTTGACACAGTCCCTCACCAAAGGCTGCTGAGAAAATTGCACAGTCAGGGGATAAGAGGGCAGGTCCTCTTATGGATTGAGAACTGGTTGAGATCCCGGAAACAAAGAGTAGGTGTCAATGGGAAATTTTCACAATGGAGAGAAGTGAAAAGCGGTGTGCCCCAGGGCTCGGTCCTGGGACCGGTGCTTTTCAATCTGTTCATAAATGACCTGGAGACAGGGATAAACAGTGAGGTGGCCAAGTTTGCAGATGACACAAAACTTTTCCGTGTAGTAAAAACCAGAGAAGATTGTGAAGAGCTCCAGAAGGATCTCTCCAAACTGGGGGAATGGGCTGAGAAATGGCAAATGCGTTTTAATGTAACCAAATGTAAAGTAATGCATATTGGGGCAAAAAATCCAAATTTCATCTATCAACTCATGGGCTCTGAGTTATCCGTGACGGATCAGGAAAGAGATCTTGGTGTGTTGGTGGACAGCTCCATGAAGGTGTCTCCCCAATGTGTGGCAGCGGTGAAGAAGGCCAATTCCATGCTAGGGATTATCAAAAAGGGGATTGAAAATAAAACAGCCAACATTATAATGCCATTATACAAAACAATAGTAAGGCCCCACCTGGAGTATTGTGTACAATTCTGGTCACCGCATCTGAAGAAAGACATAGTGGAACTGGAAAAGGTGCAGAAGAGAGCGACTAAAATGATTGCTGGGCTGGGGCACCTCTCTTATGAAGAAAGGCTAAAACATTTGGGCCTCTTTAGTCTGGAAAAAAGGCGATTGAGGGGGGATATGATTGAGACATACAAAATAATGCAGGGCATGAGGGAAGTGGATAGATGAACGCTCTTCTCCCCCTCAAAGAATCCCAGGACTAGGGGACATCCACTCAAATTGAGGGTAGACAGAGTAAGAACAGACAAAAGAAAATGCTTTTTTTACCCAGCATGTTGTTAAGTCTATGGAACTCCCTGCCACAGGATGTGGTGATGGCATCTGGCCTGGATGCCTTCAAAAGGGGATTGGACAGATTCCTGGAGGAAAAGTCCATCACAGGTTACAAACCATGATGGAGATGTGTAACCTCCAGGGTTTAAACCAGGGTACTTCAAGGGCCAGATGCAGGAGAGTGGTATCAGGAGACAGATATCTAGTCTCATGCGCTCCCAAACACATCTGGTGGGGCCGCTGTGAGATACAGGAAGCTGGACTAGATGGGCCTTTGGCCTGATCCAGCATGGCTCTTCTTATGTTCTATGTTCTTATGTTCTTATCCCAACCCTATTCCTCTCCCACCGCTATCTGCTCAGAAAAAGGGGACCCAAAAGAAGGAACTTTAGTGTTTTTTATGTACTCAGGCTCTGAAACTACACCATTTGATGAGAAAAAACAGATGAAAGAAACAGGCTGAGCAAGAGTTTCACATGCTCTACATCCACACCTGTTTCAGGTACTTCTAAAACTGAAAGATAACCTTTATTCCCCCCCTCCCCCACCGACCCAAGGAGGCGTATGGAGTACACAAGCTTTACAATGCCAAAGGCCACCTTCCTCTTTTGCTAAGGTAAGAGTAAGCAGGTGTTCGTATCAGCACAAAAGGCCCACTTTGTCCAAGACGGAAAATGGAAGAATGGCCCTATTCAAGTTTCACAGTCCATGGAGAAAAGCTCAAAGGAAGAGGCCTCATTTCACCTGCCCTCACAATCCACTGTCCTACAGGCAGAACCTGGCAGGTAGACATGTGTGAAGGAGAGCCTTCAACATCCCAGAGGTACTCTCCACGTGACCTGGAGGTGTCAATTTTCATGTTTCCTGCCTGCATGCTCCATAGATGTGCTCCATATCTATCCCACCTGGAACTCCTTGGCAGAAAAGTGGGATAAATATGTAACTCAACAACAATGCTAATGATGTGACAGAGTGGAAGTGGAAAAGGTGCAGAAGAGTGTGACTAAAATGATGACTGGGCTGGGGGAACCTCCTTTATGAGGAAAGGCTAAAACATTTGGGGCTCTTTAGTCTGGAAAAAAAGGCTCCTGAGAGGGGGATATGATTGAGACGTACAAAATAATGCAGGGCATGAGTAAAGTGGATAGAGGAACACTCTTCTCCCTCTCCTGCAGGGGGTAACGATTGAGATGTACAATATTATGCAGGGCATGAGGGAAGTGGATAGATGAACGCTCTTCTCCCCCTCAAAGAATCCCAGGACTAGGGGACATCCACTCAAATTGAGGGTAGACAGAGTAAGAACAGACAAAAGAAAATGCTTTTTTTACCCAGCATGTTGTTAAGTCTATGGAACTCCCTGCCACAGGATGTGGTGATGGCATCTGGCCTGGATGCCTTCAAAAGGGGATTGGACAGATTCCTGAAGGAAAAGTCCATTACAGGTTACACACCATGATGAAGATGTGTAATCTCCAGGCTTAAAACCGGGGGAACTTCAAGGGCCAGATGCAGAGGAGTGGTATCAGGAGACAGATATCTAGTCTCGTGCGCTCCCAGACACATATGGTGGGGCTACTGTGAGATATAGGAAGCCTTTGGCCTCATCCAGCATGGCTCTTCTTATGTTCTTATGTTTGAACCATTTTTCTTACATTACTCAGGGAGTTTTTAAGGTGCCACAACATCTTTGCCATCTTTATTTTTTTTACTTTTTGTATTGCTTTTGCCTAGCATTCATATATGATGTCACCTATTTTCCCTAGAGTTAGCTAACTGCCAGGGGGCTTTGTAGCTTTTTTTCTTCAACTTTGCTTGATCCAAGGGCTCTGCCTCATAAAAGTCTCAAAACTTTCAATGGATTTGTTGTTACTTTAATAACTGAAGTTTCTAGAGTGCAAGACTATAGACAAAAGCATAACACCATGAAGGCAGTGCATCCTAAGGGAAAGGTGGAGGCACAATATGTATCGCTCAAATAACAGCTTTCAGAAAACAAAGAACTGCCAAGGGGATTAACTCTGATCCAAGATTGCTTCTGGACAATACCCTGGGAATTTCTCATGGGAAACCTTCCCTAGAACAAAAAAGGGAGTGGTGGTGCAAAGGTACGTCTCTGCTTTTGCATAACGTTGGTTCAAAGCAATGCTCTCTGGGCTAGAGAAAGTGCAAATGAACTGTGCACAAAACATGGCACATTCATGAAGACTGGGAGCATGAGAAGACCTTTCCAGTCACTAAACTGAAGTAAGCTGCGGATTTGGCCAATAGACTCCTGGAGGGTTTCCAGCTGGATGCAGGGCAGCTAGTATCTTTATTTTCCCCCATTCTGAATTTGTCTACTGCTACAAGAAGCTCAGGAAAGCGTTTTAGATTCCCAAAAAACCATATAAGGTGGGCCAGTCTCAAGAAGGTAGCTGACTTGAGGTTCACTCAGTCTTCCATCCTTCCAAGGTTGATAAACTGAGTACCCACCTTGCTGGGAGGATGATAACCTGTGCCAGTGGTGTTCAAACTTTGGCCCTCCAGATGCTTTGGACCACAACTCCCACAGTCCTTTGTCATTTGCAGTACAGACTTGGTATTCTCGGAGTTGTAGTCCAAAACATCTGGAGAGCCAAAGTTTGGACACCTCTGTGTGTAGCTGCATAATTAAATTGCAAATTGCCCAGAGAATGCTTTAAGCACTATAATTCTTCTTTTTGCTCACACAAACTTCAACCACACATAGAACTGCTGTTTGCTCCATTTTTCTTATCAGTTCAAAAAGAGTACAGGGGAGTTATATCAGGAAAAGGCTGCAGGTAATAAAGTGTCAAATATAAACTCCCACGAGAAGGTCAGGGCAACATTTTAGATTCCCAACAACCATACAGGGTGAGCGAGTCTCAAGAGGCCGTGTCTAGCACAAAAGCCACCAAAGAGGGGCAGATCCAAACACACCTGTGTTCAACAATCTTCTATATTAATATCACAAGGGGTAGTTCAAAGGCAGTATGATATAGTGAAGGCTTATATAAACCATCCCATAGTGCTTGAAAAGCATTCTCTGTATTCATTTTGCCATTCGCAGAAGGATGGAAGGCTGAGTCAACCTCGAACTGGCTCCCTGGAATTGAACCACAGGTTGTGAGCATACTTTTACGAGCTGTAGTAGAGCCACTTAACCACTGTGCCAGGAAGCTCCTACTATTAGAGGAGAGGCACCTGGAAGACTTAGATTCAAATCTCAGCTATTAAGCTCAGTGAGTGACTAAGAGTGTCAGTCACTAGCTTTCAGGAACAGAGAGAGAAGAGAGGAGGGACAGAGAACCAAATATACAGCTCCTGGGTTTTTAAAGGAAATGGAAGATAGAGAAAAGGAAGACATGATATCACTGTCTCGACTCTACCACCATGTGATCTTGGAAAAAATACTGCAATGCAAGTTTCCAAACAGTCTTTGGAAAAGTTACTTTTTAGATTACTACTCCCACAATACTCAATCCTTCTGAAATCATCTTTAAGTCCAACCTGTGTTTTCTGTAGGCTAATGATGCAGTTATGGTCAACATGGCTATGAATCTGGCATGTGCATGAATCCTGTGTAATCAATGTAGTTTTTAACAATCACATTACAAGTGAGACTCATAGACACTCTACAGGTTAAGAACACAACCCTCAGCAAAGCCAGAGAGGAAGTCTTGTTAGGAATGTAACTAACAAAAAGACATTGAGGAACACAACTAGAATCTCAATGAGTGGCAATTTGCTTCCAAAATGTATGTCATTTCCCTCATACAAGATTCTGGGCATTGTATAGAAAGTTGGAAAACTTAAAACAAAGGTAAGCAGCAACAAAAATTCAAGAGAGCCGCCATTCTAAAGTGTCTCTATTACATGCCACAAACATGCCACAATGGTCAACTCTAACTCTAGTGAAGGAAGGCATATTTCACCAAATATTTATTTATTTATTTATTTATTTATTTATTTATTTATTTATTTATGGATTTATTTATTTATGGATTTATATCCCGCCCATCTTCCCTGGCGGGAACTCTGGGCGGCTCACAATGTTAAAAATGCATAAAATAAGCAAAGAAACCTCCGAGCAGAAAAGCAACAGGGGGGCAGATGGCGACAAGTAGAAAAGGAGGGGGGAAGGGGGGGAGAAACTAACTAATGAAGTCGCCAAAGGCCTCTTTGAAGAGGAAAGTCTTCAAGGCCTTCTTAAAGGTAGGCAGGAAAATATACCGTGCCATTCAATAAAACACTGGCATTTCCAAGAAAAGATGGGAAAGATTCTGGTAACGTGAGCCACGCAGTTGGAAGTAAAATAATAATAATAAAAATAAGAAATAAATAAAAAGAAATGAAATGAAATAAAGGAGTGCCGACCCAGCTCCAGGGGTGGCCGGGTGGCACCCTAAAATGAAGAAATACATATTAAAAATAAAACCAGCACTGACCCGGCCCCAGGGGCCGCACGGTCGGCGCTTGAAAAACAAACAAACAAAAGCCGACTGGCCCACGCCACAGCTGTACCGTGGGCCAGGAACTCGGAAGTAAAAAATAAAATAAAAATAAAAATAAAAATAAAATAAAAGGATTGCCCCGCCGCCGCTGCCACCCAGTAAGATGATAATGTGATGTGGATGATGAGGATGAGGATGCTGCCAGTCCAGTTTGTGCAGCTGCAACATCTGTGGTTTTTTAAATGTTTTTAATGTTTTTTTCCCGCCCACGTGCTGTCAAATTGATTAAATCGTGCAAAGTGGGGGGAAATGAATAACGAATCAACGAACCAATGAAACGATTTTTTTTCTTAAAAATTGTTGAAAACAAAACAAAACGAACCAAACCCTACAACGAACTAAACCAAAACGAATTGCCATTTTTTCGGTTCGTGCCCATCTCTACTTTTTTTTTAATTGAAAAAGCCCTCATGCACCCTCTAGTGGCGACAAAAATATTTTTAATGGGAGAGAGTGGGATCTCTGCAGTTCTGATAAGCCCTTAGAAACGGCAAGATTACCTCCCACACTCTCCAGAGGGAATAACATGATATATTCCTCTGAAATAAATAAATAAATAAATAAATAAATAAATAAATAAATAAATAAATAAATAAATGGGGGTGCTTGAAGGCTAAGGGTGCTGGGGGTAATATCTCTGTAACCCGCCCCTGCTCCAGAAAGAACTACAGTTAGCGCTTGCTAATAACAGTGGGATTGATGGACAAATGTTCTCTCTCTGTATGTAGGCAGCTTGATTCCAGAAGTTGCGAAAAAACACTTCTTCCAAAATAATTTCAGAATACTGGAAGCAACTGAATAGATGAAGTGTTCTATTTGTCATGTATTATCCGGTTCTGATCGGCAATGGCCTTCTCCGTCACTCGCTACCTGATATACTCAGATGGGAAATGCCTGGAATCAAATACGGGACAGGTTGCATGAAATGCATGCTGTACACCACCATGTGATGATCCTTCTTTTATCATGAGAGGCATGGGATCTCTGTCATTCTATGGATCTGGCGATCTCCCCGTCCCCTATTTATGTGTTTTAAGTCATACAAAAATGAATGAAAGAAGGATGGTGTGACCCCAGTGTAACTGCTCCAAGGAGAAAGAACATCAAAAACTCTGCAACTGCATGGATTCTCCAACCATCATGGTAGCCAGGTTGGCTAAGGAATTAGAGCAGGCACGTCCAAACTTTGGCCCTCCTGATGTTTTGGACCGCAACTCCCAGAATTCTAAGCTTAAATTGCCAGTGACAAAGGACTGTGGGAGTTGCGGTCCAAAACATCTGAAGGGCTGAAGTTTGGACATGCCTGAATTGGAAGGATTATAGTTCAAAAGGTAACTTTTCCAAAATCTGGTCCAGAGAGAGCCCACTAGACAACGATTCATGTTGTAAATTTTGGCTCTTATTTTCACATTTTCCACATAAAAAGGAGTGTGAATGCTTACCTTGAGCGCTTCTTCGGGTACTTTGTGCTGAATCTGTTCCAAAACATACATATTGGGATGTAGAGAAAATGTTAAGGAAAGCAGCAGATCTGCGAGGCATAACAACTGTTGTGTTAATGGAAAATTGGAGCCACCCCATCACCTGTAAACACAATCACATCTCCAAGAACAGGCTCATCAGGCTTTTTTGAAATAGGGGATGAACCTTTGTTTACAATCAAAGCTTTGAAATGATAAACATCATTTGATACTGCCCTTTTTAGTACAGAACTGAAATAATAGGTAATATACACTGCATAAATTGTTATAAGCTGTCAAGTCATACTCATAACTGTAACCCTAACAGGGTTTTCAAGGTAAGTGACGTATTTAAGGCGTGGCTTTACTTGTTCCGAGCTAGGTGTGGTGGCTCAGAGGGCTACAGCACTGAAACTATTGGCTACAAAGTCAGCAGCTCGGCAGTTTGAATCCCGGGTGCCACGCAGTTGAGTGAGCTCCCGCTGTTAACCCCAGCTCAACCTAGCAGTTCGAAAGCATGTAAATGCAAGTAGATAAATGGGTACCGCTGTAAAAGTGGGAAGGTAAAACAGTGTTTCATGCACAAAAATGCATTCGGCCATGCCAGCCACATGGCCACAGACCTGCACAACAGTGCCTCTTTGTCTAAGAAACGGAGATGAGCACCGCCCCTAGAGTCGGACACGACTAGCACACATGTGCGGGGGGGGACCTTTATCTTTTTACATGTTACACACACACACACACACACACACACACACACACACACAGAGAGAGAGAGAGAGAGAGAGAGAGAGAGAGAGAGAGAGAGAGAGAGTGAGTTTCCATGACAGAGTCATTGGACTCAGACTTAGGTCTCATGAGTCCTAGTCCATTAATCTATCCACTACTACACAGTCCTGGTACACTATATAGTTTAAAGCAGTAAGGAGGGTGGTGGAGTCTCTTTCTTTGGAGGTTTTTAAGCAGAAGCTGGATGGCCATCTGTTGGGAGTCCTGTGACGGGGGTTCCTGCATGGCAGGGGGTTGGAATGGATGGCCCTGAAGATCTCATCCAACTCTATGATTCTATGATTCCGTGATTCTATAAAGCACATAACTTTTCAGTGACTATTTTATATAATAGGAACAACAACAAAATGAATAAAAATAAAACAGAGCCCTCTTTTTAAAATGTGACACCAAGGAGCAGCTAGCAATAGCCAGTATTTGGAGAATGACAGCCACTTCTGAACCCTTAAGCGCTCAACTGGAAAGGAATGCATGACTAAGACCCACATGAGAAAGAAAAAGTTAATGTTTGATCACATCATTCATCCAGTCCCGGGCATGTCTACCACATCACTTGCATCTCTCCGTCCAGGTGCAATTAGATAAACCTTGACTTCAGTTACCTGGAAGAACATTCCAATTCCTGCATTAGAATAGGACATGTCCTTGTGACAGCTGCAAGTATTCCTCTTACGGAAAACAGAAAACACTTCCGTTTTCCAGCGCTGAAATGGCAGTAAAACAGGCAGTGAGATTGTGGTGGCTAAAAAGAATGGCGTATAGAATATGTGAGCCCCTCTAGTATTCTCGTGCACAGACATCAACACCAACCAGTTTTAAATTTGTTTGTTACTTTAAAATGTCCCTTACTGTCCACACAAAGTGACAAAACCCACAAAAGAAGTGGGCTAGAGATCCATGTCCACACACCATGGTTTAGGACCGCGGAATCTGCTCTGCTCTACTAACAACTGGATTTTACTCTGTGTTTTTAATGTGACAATAACAAAGTGCAATTTGTAGCCATATACATATGTGACTAGCTGTCCCATGACTAGAAATTGTTTGAAAAAAATAAGAATGTTGAAAACAAACTAAATAAAAATATAAATATAAAGAAAAATAAGACACTAACCTGCACTCCCCTTTGAAAATGTTCCTGACTGGTGCATGGGAGACCTCTATTTCTCTCTCCTCCCTCTGCTTTGGAGGCTGCCTGAGACGAAACGTTCTAGACAATCACCCGTAATCCAGCAGGGAAAGAGAGGGAGGAAGGGAGAGCCACCATTGGCTCACTTGTGATCTCATGACCTGCTCCAGTGCTTGTATATCAAGACATTGCTTGTTGATCAAGGCAAAATTTAGAAATGTTTGCTTTACCTTGCAAAATGCTCTTAAACCAAGGTATTACTGTAGCTGGGTGCAACAGAATGATTGTTTACTTGGTGCAAATTTAAACAGCCATTACAATACACCCGTAAAGAAGTACATTTGAAGAGTGTAGCCTGTGGTGATCTTTTACACTCTTCCTCTCAAAAATTATGCATTACATTTCTGAACTCTCATTTCTGCAAATCTGCGAAGGTGGGTGGGTGTGCGCTCATGCTCGTGCATGCTTGTGTTTGCGTTAGAAGCTGCCAAAGAAACTGTAATTCTGAAAAACTACTGGCTGTGATCAATAATTCATGAACTGTGAAAACTGATAACGGTGCTCCCCCCCGCCCTTTTAATCTGTCAAGCACTTTCCCTTCTTCCTGGTTTTGAAGTTATTCAGGGCACACAGCCTGTGTTCATTAGTAGTGTACTTTGCCCAGGTGCTGCAGTGATCTGGCGCTAAACCATCCCTTCTAAGATTGCTTGCACAGAAGAATTCTCCAGTAGACCAGCCTTTTACCTGCTGCTACTTGGCAGGTAAACGAAAAAGCCCTTACAGATTCATGTGGGGTGCAGGGGGTGATTGTTTGGGAAAACACAACAGCATGAGTGGCACTGAAGAGGTTTTCCTGTTCCTCAAAAGCCCTGAAATCAGTCCAAGGTTACACAACCCATTTGATAGAAGACTGGCCTTTTCAGAAGCAAGTCAACAGAAAAATAATATTACACTGCCTGAAATCTAGTCATTTGTTACAACTACAATAAGCGTACTGAATCAATGGAACCCACGGAGAAGTTGATCCACCAAATCCAACTCTTGTTGCAACTTACTACTGGAGTTTAACCATTGTGTTTTTGCAGTTGACAGCCACTGTCTACTGTCTCCAGAATTCTTGAAAAATCATCGACACTAGCCACGCTGACCAACAGATTATTCTGACCGCTGTAGTCCAGAATTCCATCTATTTGTTATTATATGGAGGGACACTCTTCTCACTCTCACAAAATTCCAGAAGTAGGGGACATCCACTCAAACTGAGGGGTGGAAGAGTGAGAACAGACAAAAGTATTTTTTTTTACTCAGTGTGTTGTTAGTCTGTGGAACTCCCTGCCACAGGATGTGGTGATGGCATCTGGCTTGGATGCCTTCAAAAAGGCATTGGACAGATTCCTGGAGGAAAAGTCCATCACAGGTGACAAACCATGATGGAGACCAGGGTACTTCAAGGGACAGATACAGTGCAGTGGTATCGGGAGACAGATCTCTAGTCTCGTGCGCTCCCAGATGCATTTAGTGGGCCACTGTGAGATACAGGAAGCTGGACTAGATGGGCCTTTGGCCTGATCCAGCATGGCTCTTCTTATGTTGCTGGTAATGCAAGCCCAGAAACTCTGAGCTGGATTTGCATTCCCAGCAACAAAACACACAGTGTGAAACCTAAGTCCACACAAAGCCCCCAGCACAGTGAAAGCCGTCTGAGCCTTAAAGAGAAAGTTTTACATCAGCCCCATTTTGCAGCGGCTCCAAATGGTCAACTGGCACTTGGCCAACGGAATAGGGGGCAAGAAAGGTGCAGGAGGGAATATCTGGGAGAACCCGAGAACTCCCAAAACGACGGCAAATGTAACACAGAACCGACCAAGGACAATGATGTAACATTTAAAGACTGCTGGAGAAACCAGCTCGTTTTTGCCGTGTGGCAAACAGATGCACAGCCTTCTGCACGAGAACACTGCTGACTTCAGCAATATGAAAGACGGCATGAGTTCAAAACAGCTGACTTAAGAAAGGAAAGCGGCAGGAGAGCCCAATAAATAAACAACAATCAGTAAGAGATCAGCAGCAGAGAAGGAAGGCGTACTGCACCAAACCAAGCTTCTGGAATTAGACATTACGTTTGTATTTCCGGTTATTTCATTTTAGCAAAAATAAAAAATAAAAATAAAAGCTCAGTGACCTCAACACCGACAAGGATTCCTCCAAGTCCGATGCCCAGTGCCAAAATCTACTGAAACGTCAACCACACTGTAATCTGCTTAAGGCAAAAACAGACGGGCCGGAAGATAATAAACAACCACTCTAAAAGCACAGCATTGGCATCTTCAGAAAATTGTTTTATTTTTTTAATTCTTAATATTCTCTATATTATTTTTTTCTATTATTATTTTTAATTTTTTTTTCATTATTTGTACTTTGATTGGGTTTGTCTGGGGTTTGTATGTTTGGGCAGTTGTTTTTTGCAATGTGTTGTACACCGCCCAGAGTTCTGGTGGGAAAATCAGGCGGTTAACAAGCATAAGATAAATAAAATAAAATAAAATAAAATAAAATAAAATAATAGTAAGAAGAGAAAAGACAAGGAAAAAAAACAGACGTGAGAAGTAGATACGGATGTATCATGACATCTCTTGGAAAGTTGCTTTAAAAAATCAATGCCTTAATAACCAGGAGGGGAATTTTACTCCTGACCTGATTTTTACACCACAGTAGTTTTATAGGAGAAAGTTAACGGTATGGATGGTGAGAAGATTTGGAGGGGAGGGGGCTATGTGTATCATGGACACACAGCAGAGATCAGAGCTTGGGGGAAAAGTTGGGTTTTTCCCACATCACCGCCCCTTTATAACAAGAAATCAGATTGCCTGGGGTATCTGGGTGTTGTAGTCCAAAAAGCCACCTTTCCCCATCTCTATCAGAGAGCATGCTGTTCTCGTATTTAAAGATTTGCTGTGCAGATCATAAGTTTAGCATCTTCAACTATGTATCATGTGCTGAATAATGTTCTTCAAGTTACACCTGACTCCATCCAATAGCCACGGCAACTAAACGGGAGGAAACAGAGGGAGAAGACCAGAAGATGGAAGACTAGGGTGACAGCATGTTGAAGGGGGTTGTGGAAACAAAACATGAGCTCTGCACAAAAGCAATCACCAGTAATCACGCAAGTTGCCTTCAAATGGCTATTAAAATGCCAGGAAACGTTTCCATTTCTCCTCACCTTCTGTGCAGTTTCCAGCTGTGAAATAAATCAGACCACATACTGTGCTCCCCGAACAGCTTGCAGGGCATCTCTCTGGAGCGGCATACAGCGATAGACCAACTGCAACATACAAAGTAATGTGGAAGCAGCATCTCTCACAGGCTGAGAAAGAAGGACACCCACAGTCACTTTGTGGGTTCCTGGATGAATTGAAGCCATCCACATTCAACGTTCTAACCACTGACATCTTGCAAGAAAACATGGGAACCGTACATCCCATCAAGGATCATGGACGTTGAACCATTGGGTGGATTGTACCCCACACCAAACAGATTAATTAATAGTGGTAATCTGCAGGATTTTAATTCGGTAACTAATAAGAGAAGGTTTTATATATTTTTGAAAAGGGAACAGCAGCACCTAAGAACCTCATGATAGCTGGCCTCTAGAGCATCAGCAAAAGGATATCGTAGCCAAATCGGATCACGTCGCTCAGTTTCAGCGTGACGTATTTCTGGTCGGGAATCCGCACATCGTTCACAAAGGTCTGTGGAAGAGAAGGTCCAAAGGTCATTACAAAAGACAAGCAGGCAAGGCATGGACAGGTGCGTGCAAGAAATCCAGACAAGACTTAAAACCTAATCTACACCCAAATGTACCCCCTTTTCATTTCCCTTCCCTTCAACCCACACCCCTGAGCAGCCCCCCTCCTCTCCTACTGCTGAAAAGGGCTTCTGACAAAGGCAGAACGGCCGTGCTCAATCCTTAAGAACAACAATTTCAGGGTTTTTTTCCGGATTTTTTGTTGTTGAAAAAACTGAGTTTTTCCCCCCACCCAAACTTCAAAATTTCCAGAAATTTTACATCTCTAGTCTTTCCCCCAAGGAGCAGTACATGGTTTTTCTCCTCCTAACACAATAACCCCGTAGGGTAGGTCATGCTACGAGAAGTTTCTGATCATCTAGTCTAGTGCATTTCACATCTTGATGGGGTTAGACCAGTGGTGGCCAAACTTCGGCCCTCCAGATGTTTTAGACCACACTTCCCAGAATTCCAAGCCTGTATTTCCAAGCCTGTATTTCCAAGCCTGTATTTCCCAGAATTCCAAGCCTGTATTTCCAGTGACTCCAGTGTGGGAGTTGTGGTCCAAAACATCTGGAGGGCCGAAGTTTGGCCACCACTGGTTCAGGCCGTAGACATGTCCAAACTTTGCCCCTCCAGATGTTTTGGACCACAACTCCCAGAATTCCCAGCCTGTATTTCCAATGGCAAAGGACTGTGGGAGTTGTGGTCCAAAGCATCTGGAGGGCCGAAGTTTGGACATGCCTGGGTTAGACTGTAGATCTCCAGAAGCACCGTCCAATCCATACCCACAACATGACACTGTTTCTTTATAGGATCCTGACAAGACTGATGTAAAACAAGGTCACACGTATAATCTCTTTGTTACAAATAAAAAGTGGGCCACGCTGATGGGTTCAAAGCTAAAGAGAAACAGGACCAACAATTGCCTGGTTCAAGGACGCACAAGGACATGAGTGTACAAAGTGTTCTGACTCAGTTGGAAGCAACTGGAAGAAGCTATCTCTCTGCATTATGGGGCATATAAAACCCACAAAGGGTCAGACATGGAGGAAGAAAAAATTAAAGAAAGCTGTCTTTCTGTGGGATTATGTATCAGGAAGAAAGGTCAGGTCCCCAGATGTTCCTTGCATTAATAGCGGTTAATCCTCCTCCAGAAAGCATTCCAACAGACCAGAAAATATGTCCCTTTATTCCTCTCTTTTACGATTTCACACTGACAGATGCCCTTTATTTCTACATCCTGAACAGGAACATAAGCTGCCATACAGCGGATCAGATATCTGGGTGTAGGCAACCCAATATCATCAACACAGATTACCAAAAGATTCACCAAGTTTTCAGACAGGAATCTGTCCTAACTCTACCTGAAGATGTCAGGAACTGAACCTCAGATTTGGTGAGGACACCGCTAAGGGCTTTGTTGATGGCTGATGGAGCTCCCTTCCAAAAGAAGCTGGGTCCCTTTTCTGCTGCTTTTCTACCAGCAGGCAAAGGGATTTTCAATTAATTTTAATCTGTGTTTGTTAAACTGTATGTTTGTTTTTAACTGTTTATATGTTATACTTCTGTACACTGCTCAGAGAGACCACTGGTCAGATGCGTTGTTTAGAAAATAGACAGACAGACTGAGAAGTATCTAGCCACAATGACCAAGACCTATCATAGGTGGGATTTGCTATTCCTGCATTATTCTAGCATCTTTCTGCATTTTTCAGTGTTTGTTTTAATCTTATTATCTATTTACTATTATTTTAGTAGTATTTTAACTGTGTTTTTAACTGGATCCATTTTTCTATTTTATAAGCCACTTTGGGACCTTCAAGCGAGAAAGGTGGAACATAAGAACATAAGAACAGCCTTGCTGGAAGAGGCCACAGCCCATCCAGTCCAGCACTCTGTCTCACACAGTGGCTCACCATTTGCTTTATAGTATTCCCAAGCAGATGTCTTCACCCTACCTATCTCTCCAACCTGGAGGCTGTCCTTAGGCATCCATAATGATAGCCACTGATACCCTTGTTCTCCATGAACTTGTCCAATCCTTTCTTAAAGCTGTCAAGGCTGACAGCTATCACCACTTCTTCTGGCAGGCAGTTCCAGAGACCAGTGATCCTCTGGGTGAAAAAGGACTTTCTCTTATTTGTTTGAGATCTAGCACCCAAAAGTTTAATGGAGTGCCTCCTAGTTCTAGTGTTGTGCGATAGAGGAAACAGTTTTTCCTTATCTACTTTGTCCACACCGTGTATGATTTTATAAACTTCAATCAGGTCACCTCTTACCGTGTTTTCCCCAAAATAAGACAGTGTCTTATAGACATGGGCACGACCAGAAAAAATGACGTTTCGAGTTTTCGTTTGTCGGAACGGGTCCGTTTCAGGTAGTTTCCGTTTGTCGCGAAATTTTTCAAAAATTTGTCGTTTCCGTTTGTCGTTTGTCATTTCCACCGCGATTTAGCGCGATTTGACTTCCCAGAGCATAGGGGCGTCCCGCAATCAGGGCCGGCGCTAGGTGTTTTTGCGCTCTAGGCAGCGGGCAGGGCGGGTGGCGGCCGCGGGCAGGCGAGTGGGCGGGTGGCGGCGCGGGCGGCAGGCGGGCAGCGGCGCAGGCGGACGGGCGAGTGGGCAGTTAGGATATCACTTAGGATAGAGGTTCTCTTCTTGGCTTGCACCCCAAATGTGTGTGTGTGCAAGCAAATTGAAGTTGGGAAAATAGAAAATAAATGGTAGTATATAATATATTTTTAAAATAAATCCACACCTCCCACTCCCAGTCGAACCTCCCCCTTTATCCAATATCAGAAAAAAATCCTCACAAACTGCCAGAGAAGAAATAAAGAATAAACTGCTATTCCCTTCAGCAGACAAAGCTGCAGGGAATCAAAGAAATTATTTTCTAAATTCAATTCCCTCCCTGCCTGCCTAACTTAAATCCTAAAGCCTCCAGCCTCCCTCCTCAATCTCGATCGGATCACACCAGCACCAGCAGCCAGCCCTCCTCCCTCAACCATATCCATACACCCGACTGCGATTTCTGGAAGGTGCCTCAGCTTTTTATGCCCTCTGAGACATCCAGAAGTGTCAGTCAAAAACCTGGCAATGCCATTGTTGGAATGGTTCAAACAATTTGCATGGTCCCATCCCATGCCCAGCCCAAATGGGCAGGTCTAAAAAAATAAAAAATAAAATAAAATAAAATAAAATCAATACGACGTTTTATTGCTATAAAAAACCCACTGCTGCTACTATTAAAATTCAGGCATTTAAAATAAATAAATTTCACATGTTTCTGTGGTGATTTGGTGTGTTTTTTGACCACGATTTCAAAAGAAAAATTGTGGTTGCCATTTTGGATCCCCCCCCCCACCGCATGGCATGGCGAGACGACGAGGATGATCCCCCCCCCAGCCTGGTGCAAGTAGCCCAGGACAGGAGAAGAGGGGGGGAAAGGCCAGGGACCCCCCAGAAACCACCCCTCTGGTAGGTGGCAAAACCTCAGGCAGGCATATTTTCGCCTGTTTTTTTGGCTGGGAGTCGGGTTTTTTTTAAAAAACTTTTAAAAACTTTTTCTGTGCTTCACATTGCGCAATCGCCGCGATGCCACAAACGGAAACGAAAAACCCGACCAAATTTTTCTTTTTTCGGTTTGAGTTCGAGTTCTGATGGCTTAATTATCGTTACCATTTCCGTTACGTAACGGAAACGATAACTGAAAACGGAAACGACAATTTCGCCGAGTCGTGCCCATGTCTAGTGTCTTATATTAATTTTTGCTCCCAAAGATGCGCTAGGTCTTATTTTCAGGGGATGTCTTATTTTTCCATGAAGAAAAATATGGCACCCATTTATTATCTTATTATCAAGGAGTCCTTATTTTTTGGGGGGATGCCTTATATTTCAGTGAGAGGCAAAACTGTAAGTAGGTCTTATTTTCGGGGGATGTCTTTTTGGGGGAAAACAGGGTAGGTACCATTGTTCAAGAGTGAAGAGGCCCAGCCGTTGCAGCCTCAGATGGTAAGGAGGGTGTTTCAGTCCCCTAATCATTCTGGTTGCCCTCCTCTGCACTTTTTCCATTTAAATTAATATAAATTAAACAAGGAAAGAAAACTAGGGTCCCTCTGCATGCAAGGTATGAACTGTACCCCTGAGCTACAGTACCTTCCCCCAAAGAGTATCCAGTATTCCCTGGTTGTCTCCCACCCAAATCTTAACCAATAACAGTCTGCAGATTTGTCCTTTTGGACTACAATTCCCAGAAGTCCTTGGGCAGCACAGAGGAATCTAGGTACCTCTACCACCCAACGGTGCTAGCTTTCCAAAAATCAGATGAGTTCATGGTAGGACGCCAATGGTAGGCTTTTATTGGTGTTGTAAGATTTGCCCAGAGGCATCTGTTTCGCAAGATCTATCAGATAAGTCAAAAAGGAAGGAAGCCACTTAGAAAATGTACTGATCTCTGATTCAGCAGTCATCCTTGTCATTGGCAGCGAAAGGCAGAGGTGAAAAGGGTGCAGGTGTGTCTATGGGGAGCACATGGCCAACAAATATTGAGCATGACTTCATCTTCCTCAACAATGCATTGTGGAACAATCGGAAATCTGATAAGCAGACCATGCTAGACTGTGACCGCCCTCTTGTAAATGTTTTTGGTTTGTAGGTGCCATCCCTTAAATTGCTGAAGGGGGGGTGGCATGTCGAAACAGGGCCTTCTTGGTTGTTGCCCCTCAACTTTGGGATGCTCTCCCGAAAGAGACTCACCTGCTGCCAACGCTTTTTGGCTTTTTGGCACCAGGCAAAGACCTTCCTGTTGAGCCAGCATTTTAAATAATGTTCTTTTAGTTGGGCACGTGAGCAGCAGGATTTTATTAGTATATTACTTGTTTTAAACTGCTTGTTATTTTGATGGTTTAAATATGTTGTTATAGTTTTTAATATACTGTTGTATGCCGCCGAGAGACCATTTGGTAGTGGGGTGGCCAAAAAATTCTGTAAAATAAATAAATAAGTAAGTTTGCATTGGAGCAGAGAATTTGCAGACTTTGACCTGTAGATCTTCCAAAAGGGAGAGTCAAATATGCCAAATGATGCATGCCAGAGGCCTCTTCTCCCTCTCACAAAATACCAGAACTAGGGGACATCCACTCAAATTGAGGGTTGGGAGAGTAAGAACAGACAAAAGAAAATAATATTTTTTCACCCAGCGTGTTGTTAGTCTGTGGAACTCCCTGCCACAGGATGTGGTGATGCCATCTGGCTTGGATGCCTTCAAAAGGAAATTGGAGAGATTCCCGGAGGAAAAGTCCATCACAGGTTACAAACCATGATGGAGATGTGTAATCTCCAGGCTTAAAACTGGAGTACTTCAAGGGCCAGATGCAGGGGAGTGGTATCAGGAAACACATATCTAGTCTTGTGCACTCCCAGAGGCATTTGGTGGGGCCACTGTGAGATACAGGAAGCTGGACCAGATGGGCCTTTGGCCTGATCCAGCATGGCTCTTCTGATGTTCTTAAGTTCTTATCCAAGAATGACAGCAGTGGAGGGAGTGAAAGCGGTGGCAAGGTGGTACTGAGGGTGACTGTGGGGGTGCTAACAGCAACGGCCATGATGGGGTAGTGGCAGGGGTGCTGGGGGTGACTGTGTGGCTGGCAAGTTGACAATGGTAGTGGTGGCGGGAATAACGCCGTGGTAGCAACGATTGGGATGGCTGTGGCAGGGCTGATGGGCCAAAAGCGGTGGTGCTGTGCACCCACAGGGACCTTCGCGCCACTGCACACCCGCCAGCAGGGACCTTCGCACACATGTCAGCAGGAACCTTTACGCTTCTGCGTGCCCACTGGAAGGGACCTTTGTGCCGTGGATGGTGACTCAATGGATACAAGGGTCCTACTCTATCTTCCCTACTCTACAGTATCTAGTTTGACTTTCCTTCTGGCATGTTCTCCATACAGATTGAACAGATACCTGGCAGGCAGCCTAAATCCAAAGTCACATGATCTACTGACTGTTCATGTGATGTGCCTTTCTTGAATACAGCCTGATGTGCCCACAAAGCTTCTGCTCCAGAGGGTTTAACCAGATATTTTTGAGACGTTTTGAAGGTGCAGATGGGGCTTCAGGAAGGGAAGGGAAGGAAATTACTTGCCTCACCATTCTAGGATGAAATTTTGACAGTGAAATAATCCACTGGATCCCAGATTGGGTCTCCCCTCCCCCCCCATTTTTTTTTAAAAAACTCCACGTGGCCTTTTAGCAGATTCTACTCGGTACTATTCCACATAAACTCAAGGAGACACAGGTTGCACTAAGGAATGATGGGAGGGGAGAGATGGTGTCCATCAAAAGACTACCATCAGCATTCCTCTGGGTGTCTGTGGAGACCGGTTCCCTTTCCACGCCCCTTTTAGTCAGAATAGCTCTGGACCGCAACCCACAGGGTCCTTCTGCAAAGTGTAACCACAATAAAGTGACCTTCCCTTGTTTCGGTCTCCTGACCAAGACTAGCTAAATTGGGGCACGTTGGGCAACCCCTTGAGAGGAGGCCTAAATTCCAGGGTTTCCTGTCCGCCTTGGTCAGGCAAATGGCTTGGTGGAGGAAGGGCACAGGGTCAGTTTAGCATCTGGTTAGCTAAGCAAGCTCTGTGGCTTTGGGAAGAACGGATCAAGAACCAGCTGATCTTCATCAACTGAGAACACCAAGTCTGTAGCAGCATTCTGTCATTCATTGGGAAGGTCTGAAATCTTCCCACATTTGATTATTTTTAAAGCTTTGAATATTGGGGGGGAAATGCCTCATACTGACCAGCATCTTCTTGTGGACTGATTGATGGATCGATTGATTTTTTTTTTTATCTCACCTTTCTCCTTTAAACAAAGCCCAAGGTGGCTTATGTCATTAAAAGATAACATTTAAAGATAACACCAGCAAGGATATTCAAATACTAAAACAGATCAAGAAAATACTACGCCAAAAAACAAAATGGTGAACAAAAGCAACACCAAAAAGTACATCTCCAGTCAAATAAGGCTCAACAATCCATTTAAAAACCCAATTCAGGCAGACAATCACTGAGGGGAAAGCTTGCCTGAAGAGAAAGGTCCTCGCCTATTTGTGGAAGGAGAACGGCAATATGCTTGCCTAAAAAACTTGTCTGGCATTTATTTGGTGGCAAATTAATATTCTGAAATTTACAAAGTGCTTATTGGATTCCTGGGGACGCACGCTAAACATCTGAAGAAGTGGGCCACAGTCCACAAAATTTAAAGCCACGTAAAACCTGTTAGTGTTGAAGAGGCCACAGAAGATGGTAGTTTCTAATGTAAACAAAGGACCATTGGCTTGTTTATATTTGAACTCATTTCTTCCATTTTGAGGAGTGACACTGCCCTTACAGAATGAAGCTCTGTGACTAGTTCCCTGCTGAAACCCAGTCCCTCTGCAGCTATTTGCTATTTACCATTAGCTCTAAATAGCATTTCACTGACACTTTCAAAATTATGCCTTCTTCACATCTCAATGGTTCTGGATTTGTGGGGCACCCAGAGAGACGGCGTTATGATTCCTTCTGCAATATCCAACGCCTGTAGAAGGAAATGATTTCTTGCACCTCTCTTGTCGATTACTGTGAGCTTGCAACTCCCTGAAATGCATCCTGGTCCCCATCTGGATATTACACTTGCATAACAAAGGAAGCCATTTTATTTGCTGCAGCTGCCAGAAAGATCAGAGCAAAGGTCTCAACAGATAGGAGAGGAAACACATGATGATTTGATTTAGCATGTTAGAGGTCTTCTTATAGGACACTACAATTATATCCAATAGAACTGACTAAGCAGCTTTTGGAGAGACTACTCAAAAATGAACGTGCAAATGAACACGCATGTCCCTTCCTCCTCCTGCTAATGTTGCTGTTTCAAAGTTAAAGGCAGTATCTTTAATAAGTGTATGCTGTCAAGTCAATTCTGACTTAACGGCATCTCATTTCAGGGTTTTCTAGGACGAGGTTATTTGGAAGTAGTTTCCCAGTCCCTTCTTCTGAGGGCATCCTAAGACTGTACAGCTTGCCCAAGGTTATACAGGCTGGCTCCTCTAAGATGCCCAGAGAGGAATCGAACTTCCAACCTCTGGCTTTGCAGTCGCTTATCTTAACCACTGAGCTATCCAAATAGGTGCTGATCACCTTTAAGGACCTTGAATATAATTTTCCAGCCTTTTTCCAATTCTGGCGCTCAATTCTTTCAGCCAAACATATGATGGACATCTCCTAAAGTTTTGGATTCTAGCTGTCATCAGCAGCATGTCAGCATGGTTTTGGGTCTGAAATTATGGGTGTTGCAGTCCACCTGGGAGGCACCAGCTTGCTTTACCTTGGTGTAGGTGTTCAAAAAGATATTCTTGTTTTCACAGCAGTGTACCACCTGGCAGACACACAGATTCTATCCACCTTACATTACACAGCCAGCAGCAGTTTGATACAGTAGGACCACCGTATCTACTGATTCATTAACCACTGATTCAGTTATCCACAATTGTCAGAGGAAAAAAATTAAATAAATAATTCAGCTGCCACAAAGCAAACTACTGTCACAAACAGCAGCTGTAAAGCAAGCTAGTCCCAAGCAGCAGTTGTAAAGCAAGCTACTGTCGCAAAACAGCAACTGTAAAGCAAGCTACTGTCGCAAAACAGCAGCCGTAAAGCAGGCTACTGTCACAAAGCAGCAGTTTGGGGGGGCATCCTCTCTTATCCATGGCTTTTGTTATCCACATGAAGGCCTGGAACCGATCCCCAGTGGATATCAGAGTCCTACTGTACTACTGTCACTGCCATGGCTTTGTTTTATAGGTCCCTGCCATTTGCACTTAGATGAGATACTGAGAATTCTCTGCTCAAGTGCTGTAGCACTTTAGGTCAAGGGGACACAGCAGGGAGGGAGCTATAGCAGACAATTCTAAGCACTTTACTGAACTACAACCCCCAGAATTCCAAGACAATGGAGCCACAGCAGCTGAGGTGGGATCCAATTTCTGTAGCTGATCAGTGTATATACACTTTTATGCCACCTTCGCACTTAGCCAACATGTAAACGAAATCTACACCTGCACAGCCACTTCATGCCTGGTTGAACAGGAGCAAGAAGCAACTCTAGAGGAGGCCGATAAGAAGTACAGCTCTGCAACTCAGCCCTGAACTTCGCACAGCCCACTTTCTACTACTTCAAAAAATCTACGCATTCAATTAAAGATGTGAAGGCCTGGAAAAAAAACCAGAAAAAATTGGGGGAAACAGGGTTTCCCCCATTTTTTTTCTGAAGCCTTTTTTGTTTGGTTTTGTGAAAAATTAGAAAAATTGAAAAAAGAAAAACATTGATTATGGAATGTTTTATTTTAACATGATGAATAAAATATTTGAAGACAGCGTGTTCAAATATTTTCCAAATCATTTCTAAGAAATATCATTTAAACTTAGTCCCATTCCCTTCCATACATTTCTCCGCTCTTCAATTCTTTTTATGAGAATGAGGTGGGTTTTTTTAATACTGTGAACAGGAAATATGAACAATTGTTAATTCTGGATTTTCAAATGTTTTGTAGAGGGTTTTTTTTGTTCCACATAAACTATCATTACTCCATATGTTACTTACAATTTTAAATAAATCATATTTAAAACGTAAATTCTGCTTGTAATAATTGTTTGGATATACTATATTTTAATATGCTAACTGTGATAATTTTATGCCAAATCAAATTGTCCATAGTCATATTTTATGTTCCTACAGTAACAAAATGACTTTCAAGCTGTAAAAGAGAGGGGAGTGTTAATGTAGCATTTTTTTCAAATTTTCCAAAAAAAATTCCATTTTTTCCCCAGGGGAAAAACCCCCAAACAGTTTTTTTCCAAGCTTCAAAATTTCTGGGAATTTTACATCTCTACATTCAATACATGCAGGAATAACAACCAAGATTTCTTCTTTCTCCCTTTTTCGTACTACCAATTCCAACATGCAGAGAGACTGTAACCAGATGCAAATGTGTGCTGGCGTGCCCAAAAGGCTCAGCTACATGTATGAGTTATACTTGGCCTGGCAAGCTGGAACTGGGAAATAAAGAGCACGATCAATCTTTTGCAGATGGGGCTTGCAAAGCCAACGGAGACAGGAAATTATTTGCCGGCATATGCTGCCAAGTTTTCACAGGAGCAGTACAGACTCATAACCTTTTTTGAGACAACATGTTTCCAACTCAAAGCTGAGCTGACTGAGCTCCTTCAGGGTTCCTCTTGATCCTTTCATGGAGACCCCGCCCCCAGGCCCCCAAAAATAGCCCTTGGAGGGGCCAAATGATACTCACCCTTCCTCTTAAAACCATTCTGCAATAAACTATGTTCCAGTCTAGAGATGGGCACAAATTTCAGTTTGGAGGTTCGCGCCAGTACGTACACACAACACCCCAGGGACCGAACACTGGCACACCCCACCACCCGAGCTGGATCCTTCACTCACCAGCCAGCCCACAATCCTCTCTTCCTTTTCAGCTGTCTGATGAGTCCATGGGAGGAGCGTAGACTTCCCTACCCTACATCCTTGGGTGTTTACTTAATCAGTCAAGAAAGCTGGAGAGACAAACCCGTATTCTTGCTAGGGGACTGGTTGAACAGTTGAAGCAGAGAGGCACGTGCTCTCCCTGGTGGGTGCGTCATTGGCTGGGGAGGTGGGGGAAGGGAATGTGCAGCATCCTCCTGTGGTGCCGTGCGTGTGAACCAGCACGAACCTCCGAACCGAGGTTCGTGCCCATCTCTATTCCAGTCGCACCTTCCCTGCAATTAAGGCCTGGGACAGCTCGTAGATAGGACAAATTACTTTTTGACTACAACTCACGCTGGTCATGCCGGCTGAAAGATGCAGTGGCCCAGAAAAAAAGTACAGTAGGACCCCCATATCCACTGATTCATTATCCATTGATTCAGTTATCCACGGTCAGCAGAGGAAAAATAAATA
This sequence comes from Phrynocephalus guinanensis, assembly GCA_037367245.1. NCBI lineage: Eukaryota > Metazoa > Chordata > Lepidosauria > Squamata > Agamidae > Phrynocephalus > Phrynocephalus guinanensis. Next base: position 195,120,667 of record CM074732.1, read on the forward strand.
AATAATTCAGCAGCCCCAAAGCAAGCTATTGTCACAAATAGCATCTGTAAAGCAAGCTAGTATCATAAACAGCAGCCATAAAGCAAGCTACTGTCTCAAAACAGAAGTCATAAAGCAAGCTACTGTCAGGAAACACCAGTTTGGGGGTGGGTGGGCAGGTTTTCTCTCTTATCCACGATTTTCATTATCCACGGGAAAGCCTGGAACCAATCCCCAGTGGATACTGGGGTCCTACTGTAACTTTCCTAGGTCTGGTACAGACTTACCAACATCTCGCTCATAGACAGATGAGGAATACACCATGGATGGACATCTTACATACTCTGATCTCTCCCTCTTTTTTCCTTTCTAGGACCAGAAGTGACTTTGGGTCACAATAACACCCACACCAGCCCTTTCAAACCAGATGTGGAATTAATCTGTGCTTTAAAAGAGCCATACAATGGATTAAAATGGCATAGCAGGGGCTGCCAGTGAGTCAACTCTAAACGAGGTAGCAAAAATGGATTTTGTTTCTGCCCTACTTGAAGAGCCATGCGAAGCCCTATCTGGATAATGTGGCAATGTTGGAAAAGGCCAGATCCAGATCTCCAAAAGCATTAGAACAGGGGATAGACTAAGATACATCCGATACCAATAAGGTAGGAGGTTTTTCTAAAAGAGGAACTGCTGGGGTTTCAATCTTTTAAGCTTCATTCAAACTGCCTTGGGTAGTTAGGGCTACAAGTAAACACTCTGGTTTCAAATCCTATGTATGAGCATTATTCTACATATGAGCATTATCTCTCTTTGTGACTGTGCCATTATCACTCTTATGGTGATAGACCATACTCACAAGTCATTACCATATTCATATACAGTACTCTTAATCCACTGTTGATGAATATGTTTGTCTTAACTGTTTGTTGTTATTAATCACTTTGAATAATTCTGCTCTGACCTCAATCAAGGTTAATGTTCCACCAGCCCAGCAATTGTTTAATCAGAGTGCGTAAAAGCTAATTTGTAGGAATTCCAGACTTCCCCTGCCAGCACCCCTGGCTAGCTGGCAGTGTCTGGCAGCTGTAGTCCAAAAAAGTAACTCATGAAAGCTATGACCATAACCTCTGACATTATACTCCATGCATCTGTGGAAGTGAGTTATAAGTCACGAAAATTCATGCTGCAACAAATCAATTAGTCTCAAAGGCGCCACATGACTCTTTCATTGTATCACATCATTTTATAGTCATCAGCTAAAGAATACACAGAAGGGGAGAGAGGGGGAAGCATTTCTCATGCCTAGCGCTAGATCAGTGGTTCTCAATCTGCGGTTCCCCAGATGTTCCTGGACTGCAACACCCAGAAACCCCTTCCAGTACAGCGAGTGGTGGAGGCTTCTGGGGAACATCTGGGGACCCACAGGTTGAGAACCACTGACCTAGATGAATTTGCATGATGCTCAGAAAGACATGAAAATGATGACATTTTAAAGGCCAAGAAGGAACAAATTTCTGTGCTGCTCTGATTTCACCACTCCAGGGCTAATTTTGGCCCAGAAAATATACTGGCAAGGGGCAAAGGTATGTTGTGTATGCTCTTAAGCATGAGTCAGTGATTTGGCATGTTTCTTTAGGAGAAATACTCATGTTTCAAGTACCCAAGGCCTTGGCCCAAGCCAAGGCTATGTATGCAGCTTCCACATAGCTTCTTAGCAACAAAGCTAACTTCATTATCAGGCGAACAATTCAGTAGCAGCTGCCTATAAATGAGAGCTTGGAATTAACAAATTGCAACAAAACAGTAAGTGTAGCCATATTAAAAATCTGCCTGTGAAGATTCTCTGTCATCCAGATAAGGTTATCTGGAAATTGAGTCATGGCCACTGGATTGCTTTTCTTGTGAGAAAACAGGGTTCTGTTCTGGGTCCAGTGCTGTTCAATATCTTTATTAATGACTTGGAGGAAGGAATAGAGAGTATGCTAATTAAATTTGCAGATGATACCAAATCGGGAGGGGTTGCTAATTCTAGAGGATAGGATGAAAATCCTAAATGACCTTGACAGATTAGAGTGCTGGGCCAAACTAATGGAATGGGTTTCAACAGAGAGAAATGTAGGGTGCTGCATCTAGGTAAAAAGAATGAATTACACAGATATAGGATGGGAGATACCTGGCTCGAAAATAGTACCTGTGAAAGGGATCTGGGAGTCTTGGTGGACCATAAATTGAACATGAGTGAGCAGTGTGATGCGGTGGCCAGGAAAGACAATGCGGTTCTTGGTTGTATCAACAGAACCATAGTGTCTAGATCAAGGGAAATGATAGTACCATTCTGTTCTGCTCTGGTCAGACCCCTTCTGGAGTACTGTGTCCAGTTCTGTGCGCCTCAATTTAAAAAGTATGTTGACAACCTCGAGCGGGTACAGAGGAGGGTGACCAGGATGGTTGAAGGTCTGGAAGAAATGTCTTATGAGGAAGGGCTTAGGGAACTGGGAGTGTTAAGCCTTTCAAAAAGAAGGCTGAGGGGGGATATGATAACTATGTTTAAATATTTGAAAGGTTTGTTTTCCATGGCTTCAGAGACTAGGACTCGGGGCAATGGTTTCAAATTACAGGAAAAGATATTCCATTTGAACATTAGGAAGAACTTCATGACAGTTAGAGCTATTCGGCAGTGGAATATGCTGCCACGGAGGGTGGTGGAGTCTCCTTCTTTGGAGGTTTTTAAGCAGAGGCTGGATGGCCATCTGTCGGAAATATTGTGATGGGAGTTCCTGCATGGCAGGGGGTTGGACTAGATGGCCCTTGAGGTCTCTTCCAACTCTATGATTCTATGAACATTAGGAAGAACTTCATGACAGTTAGAGGTGTTTGGCAGTGGAATATGCTACCACAGAAGGTGGTGGAGTCTCCTTCTTTGGAGGTTTTTAAGCAGAGGCTGGATAGCCATCAGTCAGAAATATTATGATGGGGGTTCCTGCATGGCAGAGGGTTGGACTGGATGGCCCTTGAGGTCTCTTCCAACTCTATGATTCTATGATTCTAAGAAATGTTTCACTACTCATCCCAGTAGTTTCGCCAGTCTAAGGCAGGGGGCCTCACACTACAGCCCACAGGGCGAATCCATACATGGCTACATAGACTGTGTGTTTATAACCACTTATAACTTTATTTTTATATCTCTCCTTGTGTGATTGCACTGACACTATGTTATCAATTGTTAGCTTTAATGTAGTCTTCTAAAGCTGTAAGATACCTTTCAATTCCCTATTTCTTGAACTGAATATGGCTCAATTGTACTGGACTGTATATTGTCCTTCCATACTGTAAGCTGCCTTGGGTCTTTTTCCAAGGTGGGGTAAAAATACTCAAAAATAAATAAATAAATAAATAAATAAATAAATAAATAAATAAATAAATAAATAAATAAATAAATAAGGGAAAGCTGTGGGATGGTTACAGGCTGCTGGGTGAGCGGCGTAGTCCGGGTTGGGCCTCTGGCTAGGCCTCTGGGCTGAGTGTTTGGGGGGAACTTCCCCACGGGTGGCTGGCGGAGCGCCTCACCAGTGGCAGTTGGGCACCCCCTCCACAAACAACAACTGCCCTACCTGACCAAGAGGGGGTGGCGGGGGGGGGGTCCAGGCGACTCGCACAGGGAGGCTCAGAAAGAAGCAAAATAGTCCAGCCCCCAACAGTATATGAGGGACAGTGAACCAGCCCCTTGTCTAAAAAGTCTGAGGACCCCTGGTCTAAGGAAAGTAGATGCGAGGCCTCCAATTTATAGTTCACCTTGGTTTCACGCCACCCTGGTCTGAATAGGCTTGTTAGGTGAACAGTGACCTGAACAGGCTCGTTAGGTGGACAACACCCTGTATAGGTTCATTAGGCTCTCACCAACTTTCCTTAGACTGATGCAGCTACTTGGATGAGTAGTGAAACGTTTCAATCTCACAAGAAAAGAAGTCCAGTTGGCATGACAACTTCTGGATAGCTGTATTAAAGCGACATGGCTTGTAAATAGTTATTATGGGGAGTAGTTACAAGGCCACTACAAAGTTTTATTCCAAAAGTTACTTAAGGAGTAGAATTCTGCTACATAATTAACAACGGTTTCAGTTAGTTTCAACAGTTACATTTAAAATAAAAATACACTAAGACATTTCTCTTAGCAAGGATTTGTCAAGTTATGTGCCTTTCTCTACTAGTCCACCCCTGTGTTTCCTAAGAGAAAGTAACAGACAGACTAATGAGATATGCAACAAGTAACATTAACATGGAGTGACAATAGGATTATACCAAGTAGGATAGTCGTTCCCAACCCTGGTACCTCAGATATTCTGGGATTGCCTGTCCTTGAAGCCTTTGCCACTAGCTGTGCTGGCATAACTAGGGAGGGGAGGAAGAGTGCATTTGCCCTGGGGCACACAGCAATCTGGGGGCACTAGAGGGGGAGCAGGAGGAGGAAGCCATGTGCCATCCTGCCAGCAGTCCTCTTTTTGCAGCGATCCTTAGTCAGGCACTCCAAACCCTAGCTAGAGGGACGCTCTTCTCCCTCTCACAAAATACCAGAACTAGGGGACGTACACGCAAATTGAGGGCTGGGAGAGTAAGAACAGACAAAAGAAAATATTTTTTTCACTCAGCACGCTGTTAGTCTGTGGAACTCCCTGCCACAGGAGGTGGTGATGGCATCTGGCCTGGATGCCTTCAAAAGGGGATTGGACAGATTCCTGGAGGGAAAAGTCCATCACAGGTTACAAACCATGATGGAGATGTGTAATCTCCAGGTTTAAAACCGGAGTACTTCAAGGACCAGATGCAGGGGAGTGGTATCAGGAAACAGATATCTAGTCTCGTGCGCTCCCAGATGCATCTGGTGGGGCCACTGTGAGATACAGGAAGCTAGATGGGCCTTTGGACTGATCCAGCATGGTTCTTCTTATGTTCTTACGCCTCTGCATGTAGAGGCCCAAAGAGGAAGAAACTAGCTTTTTAAAGTACCTTTCTGGACTCTACTATTAATAGTAGCAATATCTCCAACAGACCAGTCTTCCGCTAAATTCAGTTCTAAAAGCTTGTGGTCTCTCCCACAAGAGATGGACTTTCAATTAGAGGCTACGTAAGTTAATTTACTGGGAATACTTTTTGGATGGAGCATGCAATCTCTTCAAATACTTTTCAATGCCTTTATTCCTTCATCTCTATCTCTATCTCCCTTCCTACCTACCTACTTTTCACTCACTTACTCACTCACTCAATCAATCAATCAGTCAATCAGTCAACTTGGCAGGACACTTGGTTGATTATGATATACTGTACACCAAACATAAGACTTAACAAGAAATGAATTTCCCAAAGAAGCAGACTCTTCAACACAAGCAGGGTCACAGTATAGAAAGATGACATTCGATAACAAAGAGAGATCTAAAAAATATACTAATTAAAAGCCTAAAGTCATAATCCATGTCCTCTCCCTTCGGAGAGTAGGTGTGAAGGGGGCTTGATCACTTTATGGAATGAAACCTCTCTGTGCTACAATAGGGTCAAGCTATTCCCCCCTCCCCCCAGCAGAGATCATTTTTCCGATGAAGAAGCTCAATGCCAAAACATATCTTCTGCATATCAATCATTCCATGCTCAATTCCCAGTCTCTATGGGTAGTGCTTCAAATAAACCCTCTGTTTGGGGATCTGCCACTTAGTCAGCGTCAGATAGACTCAGCCTGATGGTCTACACAGCAGGGGTGGGAACCTTTGCCCCCCCCCCCCGATGTTTTGGACCACAACTCCCACGGTTCTTGATCATTGGCAATATAGGCTCAGAAATCTGGCAGTTGCTATCCAAAACATCTGGAGGGCCAAAGGTTCCCCACCCCTGGCCTACAGGGAAGTAAGAGACTTCCTCCTCCTGGCACTGCCCCTTGGCATCCTCTAGTGCAGTGGTTCTCAACCTGTGGGTCCCCAGATGTTCCTGGACTGCAACTCCCAGACACTTCCACCACTCGTGGTACTGGAAGGGGTTTCTGGGAGTTGCAGGATAGGAACATCTGGGGACCCACAGGTCGAGAACCACTGATCTAGTACAATGACATCAATTCTGAGCGACAGTAGCTTGCCAGTGTTTCAAGTAGGATAGCATTACCTGAAGATGTTTGGTTGTCTCCTATTGTAGCGTTTTGTTTATTTATTTATTTATTTATTTATTTATTTATTTATTTATTTATTTATTTATTTATTTATCCAACTTATATGCGCCCACTACCCAAAGGTCTCTGGGCAGCTTACAATCAAAAGAATTGAAACAATTGAAACATAAAATATCAATAAATAATTAAAACAATAATAAAACTAAAATTGTCATTCAGAGGACCCACAATCTATAATGTATCAATCCCCAAATGACCCAACCACAGAATGTAAAAAAAGAGGTTAGTTTGTTCAGCTAATCCTGGACAGTGTATATTAGAAGACTCCTGAAAAACTGTTTGTCATTTTTCCATCCAAAGAGTCTAGCAAGACAGGGAAACTAACTCAATGCGGGAATGCTTCACCATGGCCAATACAAACAGTGGCATACAGCCCACTTCAAGCCATGGCTCCATGTGCCAGTGAATAACGTTTTAGAATTGTTCAAATCTAATGCTTAGATATGGCTAGGAAAAATTAATCACACATAACGGCTTCACCAGGACAGGACACTGTAGCACATCTCATCACAACAGTTGTACACATAACATGAAGGAAGAAAGCTTAGACCAGAATGTTGCCCTCCCAGCCTTTCCAGGTGTATTCAGAAGGACTCTCAATACCATTAGTACCAATGGGAATCCTTTCTTTTAGACCAACAAAATAATCCACCACTACTACAGAGGGGGGAGATCATCTCAATCTTCAAGTAAATTCAACCAAATATTGTAAAGAATGCACAATAACTGTGGCTAAATTAGATTAGCCTTCCTATCTCACAACTAGACTCAAAATTAGCTGACTCAAATTATTCCATGCTCAGACGCTCCATTATTCCAAAACAGACTTCTCCAATCTGTGTCTCCTCCAAGTACAAACGAAATGCACAACTACGGCAGAGGATGCTTCTACCTACTTACCCCGTTCAAGCTTCCCAGATCCTTCACCCAGTGTTCATCCTTCTCATTGTCATAGTTGATGACAGCATGCTGCTTATCCACACTGCGAGACTGGAGACAAAAGGAAAAGGATGAGCCTATTAACATGGAACTTGCTAAGCAAGAAACAGTTTTCCATAACTGCAGCAAAGGAGCAAGTGTAAAGCTGACAAAGGAACAAGCACAGAGCTCTGCTTCCATTGTAGGTGCCTGTTTCATTTATCAGAATTAGCAAGAAGTATAAAGTATTGTGCTTCCACCCATGCCCAGCTAGAACTCTGAAAAATATCTTTTTGGGACTTCAGGTCCCATGCCGGCTGCAGAAGCAAAGCTCCCAAGCATTTTCCACATCATTACCTCTTATAGCAGGCATGTCCAAAGTCAGGCCCAGGGGCCAAATGTGGCCCGTTTTCAAATTCTGAGCAGCCCGTGGCTTCTTCTCCCCACTGGCTCAGCCTGCCATGCATCCCCGCCAGCTGGCCCCTCCCCATACCAGATGAAGGCGTTAGCTTGAAGTTTTATGGTTTGCCTGCCCTCCCTGCCTCTATCCATCCGCCCCAGCCACCTGCCCAGCCTACCCACCCCCAGTTCCATTGCTGCAGCATCCTCCCCGCCTCCTTGCATGTTATAGAGACTTGTCCAAAGTAAAGCCCGGGGACCAAGTGTGGCTGAATGGTCAGCACCCACACATTTTCACTTCACCATATCTGGCCCTCCTTGCAAAACGTTTGGACACCCCTGTCTTATAGTATACATTCCAAATCTATACAGTGGTGTCTCAGGTTATGAATGCCTCTAATTTCAAAAACCTCGAGATATGAAGGCAAATCCATCTGGGCCACAATGCACCTTGAGAACGGAAGTCTTCCGCAAAAACCTAGAGATACGAAAATTTCCTATGGGAAGTCTTGAGATACGAAATTTTTGCAGAAGACTTCAACTCCCAGGGTGCACTGCAGCCCATTCAATTTCAGGCGACAAAGATTTCAAGATATGAAGCATCACGAGGAACGGACTAACATTGTAACTTGAGGCCCCACTGTACAAGACTGTATAGATTTGGCATGTACAATACCAAACAGCACCTATTCAAGTGTGTTGGTTTGCCCTAGTTCATACAGAACAGCATGTCTATGCGGCACTATTTTGGACTGCGGGTGGCTGCTCACGTGATTGTGAAATGGGTGTCTCACCTTTTTAAAAACAATGAAGTGAAATGAAATGAAAGGCAAAATGGATGGTCCCAATTACGCATTTTCAGGAAGACTTTCTTCAGGCTCTGAAGCACCAATGTAACATATCTATGAAAAACCAAATAATGTCCCTTTCCAAATTTCTCGGATCAGTCATCTATTGAGATGGGCATGGGTTTGGCGTTTCGTGCCGGTTTATCAGCTGAATTGGTGTTTGGTGTTTCCAGCCCCGCCTCCTCCAGGAGGTGCCCACTCAGAGGCAGCACCCAGAGTGGGCGGGGCAAGGAAGCAAGGGCTTGCCTTTGAGTTGGCACCTGCAAGATGAGGTGGGGCTTGGAATCACCAAACACCTATTGGACCAATGGACGAACCAGCAGTTCATGGCCATTTCTAGTTATTTAAGTGTTCAGAAATGCATTACACTGAGTATATCTCAGAGTTCCTCCTCTTGAAAAGATCTGCTTCAAAAATTTTCATTTCATTCCATGAATCATCTTGAAATGATCATCACGAGGAATACAGTAATAGTGTACCCTGGTTTGGAAGTACAGTGGAACCTTGACTTACGTCATTAATCTGTTCCAGAGGTCTAGACATAAGTCAAACATGACTTAAGTCAAACAAACTTTTCCCATAGAAAGTAATGGGAAAGTGGATTAATCCGTTCCAGATGATGAAAAAGACCCCCCAAAACAGCAATTTAACACAAATTTGACTGGGATAGATTCCTTCCAGGGATGTAAATGAAATGTCTCTTCAAAGAGAGGAGGAGGCAGTGGAATTATAGTCCACAAGTTATACGCCTCCACTTTTTAATGTTCATAGCAACAATGTCTAACATTTAAGTTTTACTGATTTTTAACCTGATGTTCCAAGTTCTGAACAACCCTATGCTTACCATTAGAGTCCAATAAATGTACAGCTCCCCAACAAAAATGCTTCCATTGTGACCAAAATTCTGCAGCCAGATTTTTTACAAGACTGAGCCGACTGTCTAACCAGCGAGGCCAGCCCCGAGCTCCCGGCCCTTCTTCTCCTCCGACAGCGGCGGCGGCTTTGGTGAGGCCGAGGACCAGCTCCAGGTGCTCAGAGATGGCCTCGCCGAAGCCTCCGCTGCCGGAGGAGAGGAAGAAGGCAGGAGCAGTTGGGAGGTGGCAGCCACGATGCTGGGTCTTGGCTGCTGCCTGATTCCGGTGCCTTGCACCGGGGCTCCGAGCTGTAAGTCAAAGCCTACGACTCAAGTCAAACAGGCCCCTTCTTGCTGCAAGTCAAATATGCTGCAAGTGAAGCAGTATGTAAGTCAAGGTTCCACTGTACCTTGGTCTATGAGTGTTTTGCAAGACAAGCAGACATTTCTGATCAATTTTGCCTTGATCAAAAAGCAGTGTCTTGCAATACGAGCACTGGAGTGGGTCGTCACATGATCACAAGTGAGCCAATGATGGCGCTCTCCCTCCCTCCCTGCTGGACTGAGGGTGAATGTCTGGAACATACCCTCAGACAAGCCTCCAAAACAGAGCGAGGAGACAGGAATTGAGTTTTCCCTTGCACCAAACAGGAAGATTTTCAAAGGGGAGTGCAGGTTAGGGTTTTATTTTTCTTTATATTTATATTTTTATTTACAGTAATTTGTTTTCAACATCCTTTCTAATTTTTCAAACCACATCTAGCCATGGGGCAGCTAAACAAAGTTGTATATGGCTACAAATTACACTTTATTATTGTCACATTAAAAACACAGAGTAAAATCCAGTTCTCAGTCCCAAGCAGAGCAGTTTCCACAGCCAGGTACCTAAACCTTTTGTGACTCTTGGCATGTTGTGTGTACAGTATGTGGTCTCTGAGACCCCAGAACGAATCATCTGAGTTTCCATTATTTCTTATGGGAAAATTTGCTTTGATATACAAGTGTTTTGGTTTACAAGCATGTTTCCGGAACGAATTATGCTTATAAACCAAGGTATTACTATACAGGTTTCTATCCAATATTATCTGACATCTCCTCAAAACACTGGCTTACTTCTCAAGACCTGCCACTACCTGGAATCTTCCAGAAGGCAACCAACACCTCACCAAATCTGCCACCACAATGTATGAAACTTCCCCCGCACAAATGTAAATTGGCTGCAGAACTCTGATTAACGAGAAAGTGCAAATTTTATGGATTAAGGGCTTCTTGAACGTTTTGGAGAAATTTGGCACAGCCGCCTTACCAGTCTCCCCACACCCAATCCCAGTTTTGGTCAATTGGTCCAATTACAGCACATGAAACCTTTAAAGGCAACAACTACTGTGGCTGTTCCTTTTGCATGAACTTTTAAAAAGCTAACGTATTAGATAGAATCGTCATATCTGTGTGAGAAGTGAGACTGCCTTTTTTTCCTTTTGTGCTTCCTCATTATGTGTGGGTTGATGCACCTGCACTTCATTTCAGAAAGGGAAAAGGCACTACAACTGTGATTAACCTTTTCTGGGTCATGGACCCCTCTGATAATCTCATTTAAGGTATGGGCTCCCTCCCCAGAAAAATAACCATGTACAAAAATCCAGTTTTTGCAATTTTTGCAATGCATGGATCCCCTAAAGCTCGTCTAGGTTCCACACTCATTGGTAGTCTGCTACTTAAATAATTTCCATGCTTCACTTTACTTTGCTTCCAAAATCAAGGCTGTTTCCGGTGAAGTAGTGGCAACCAATGGAACAGAACAGAACAAACACTGACCTCCATGAGTACAATTCTGAGGCGAGTGCTTTTGTTTGTTTGTTAAAGCAAAACAATACTGAGTCCTTTCGGCCCCTTAACCCAGGTTTATTTGGCATAAGTTTCAAACTGGGCTTTATTTTTATTTATGTACATTATTTAAAAGAATTTCCCCCTGCCTTTCTCCTAAAAAGGATCCATGGCAGCTTACCTCTTTAAAAAAAAAAGAAGGAAAAAAGCAGTTTTCTGCTTATATACCGCCCCATACCACTTCAAGTAGTCTCTGGGTGGTTTACAGTTTAATTATGCAGGCTACGTATTGCCCCCACCCCCACCCCAGCAAGCTGGGTACTCAATTTATTGACCTCAGAAGGATGGAAGGCTGAGTCCACCATGAGCCGGCTACCGGGGATTGAACCCCAGGTCGTGAGCACAGTTTTAGCTGTAGTACAGACATTTAACGACTGCCCCCCCACACACACACCAGTTTTGGAGCCTTAGTCCGCTGAGCCACCATGCCTCTTAAAAATAGTAAGTATACAAGTAATAAAAATGATTAAGCAATACCATACTGAAAAACAGTAAATAAAAGGAACCGCGAAAAAGTAGTAAGGTACAACCATCCAGTTGAAAACCCCACTCAGTCAGTCAAACATTAAGGGAAGGCTCCCCTAAAGAGAAAGGAGTTCATCTGCTTGCAGATGATGGAGTCGGCCCGGCGTCTTGTGGGAGGGAGTTCCAAAGTCTGGAAGCAGCCTCAGAGAAGGCCCTTTCTTGTGTCCCTAGCAAACTTACTTGTGAAGGCAGTGGGACTGAGAGAAAGGCCTTTCTTGATTAGCTTAACAGCCAGGCAGGCTTATCAAGGGAAAAGTAGTCCTTGAGATAGCTTCAGCATAAGCCATTTGGGGCTTTGTGGTTTAAAACCAGTACTTTGAATTATGCTCAGAAACAGATCAGCAGAACAAGACACTGTGGCACAAAATAAAAGTGGGTTGGTGAAGCAGCCCTGCGTTAAGCCTTTAAAAAAGCTGCTTCCTTCAGCTTCTTCTACCACGTACTAACATGTCTCAGCACATATCTCGAGTACTGTATTATTAAGCAACCAGTTTGCTAGTTATAGAGACATGCATGCAATGCAAGCCCTGTGCAGGCTTACTCAGAAGAAAGTCCAGTTCAGTTGACGAGGGTTGATGTCCTAGTAAATCAAGCATGTCCAAACTTTGGCCCTCCAGAAGTTTTGGACAGCAATTCCCACAGTCTTTTTGTGAGGGTTCTCCTTTTCCCCAGGCACCCCGCCCTTCAGGTTTCAACAAGGACACGTTCTTAAAAGAATAAACAGGAGTTTTATTTTGTTCTTCCACTACTATGGAGGCTCTCTTCTTAATCACAGTTCCAACATCTTTAACTTCAGTAACAAACAGATTATTTTTGGATTCATACAAAGGAGTAAATACAGAAAAATCTAACCCTCCCCTTATTATTGGGGAAATTTGGTTCCGCCATTTTTCTTCTCCTCCCTCTCGAAGAGGCTCGGTTCCCCCACTTGTACCCCAATCTCCGAAGTGAGTTTAGGCCCAGGGCGTCTCTGGTGGAGGGACTTGAGGGGATAGTCTTCTCTCAGGGTTATCCCCCTCCCGGTACACGGTTTCCCGGTTCTTTCCTCCTCCTCCTCCTTCAGCTTGGCTAGCCATTGTTCCCAAGCTAGTTCTTTCCGAATCTCCTTTCTCTTATGGTTATACTCACGGGCTTCCCGCTCACCCCATATGAACAGTGCTGCCGATGTGCCCGTCTCCTATAACTTTCAGCCTCTGGTTTAGGCATCATCATCTGTTCCCAATCTCCAGTCCATGGGTTTTCCACCCTAACCCATTCCCAGTCTGGGGGCAAGACACGTGGTGTACCCTTTTTACATTGTCTGAACCCCACCTCTACCGCAGCTGGTTGGCTGGGTTTCCCTGCCGTTTCTGTCTCCTTCTCCTCCTTCCTCAGGGTCTTAGTTTTACCCTTCTCCTTCTCCCTTTCCAGAATCTTCAGTGAGTCTTTGAACTGTTTCCAGAGCATTTCCCTTTCATGGGCTTCCTTGTCCTGAGCAGCTCTACGTTCCTCCCTCGCCTTTTGCTTTTCCAGCCACTCATCCCTGTCACGGTCTTGTTGTGCAGGTGTCACTCATCCCACCTTCGGCCCCGCCAGGATCGCTTCCCTGACACCTTTGCCATTGGCAATCTAAGCTAAGAATTCTGGGAGTTGTGGTCCAAAACATCAGGAGGGCCAAAGTTGGGACATGCCTGTAGTAAATGCATTCAGGAGTTCAACCAGACCTACCCAAAGACACTTGGGCGGGGGCTCCTGATCCTTTCCATAGCAACTCCTCTTTGTCAGCAGTGGCTGTGTGACTAATACTGGAAGTTCTGGCCTTTGTTCAAATGCTTGGAGCCCCGATGGGACATGTGCAAACTCTGCAAGTCTGGGAGCATTTCCAGGTCTAAATACAGCAATCACAGCAGACATGTTACTGAATTTCTGGCAAGGAAAACGGTGGCGGGATTTTAGCTCGCTCCCTGCTGCAAGCATCTAACGTAAATGTACAGAGGACGATGCAAACATGTCTGCATTCTGCCATCTAAATCACCAAATTGCAACCTGAATCTCAGCACTACGTAATCCTTAATCCTCAAAAGTATTTGAAATATTTCCAATCCATGAACTGGCACAAAAGGTCCCTAAAAAGATTAAGCTTCTCTCCCAAGCTGGCAACATTTCCAAGCTTTTAGACTACCGTCTAATTCCACACTACACAGCCCAATGCCACCAATTTATATTCACACACAGAATTAGAGGAAACAAAGGTTACATGGAAGAGCTGCCATAAAAGGAAGTGAACATTCATAGAATGATGTGCTTCAATTAACAGAAAAGCTGTGGTTGCCTAAAATGAACAAACACTGGATCAACTCCGGTACTCATTTCAAGAGTTTAGAAGAGTTACTTTTTCTGAACTCCAGTTCCTAGAAACATCATAGAAGCGTGCCTAAGGGCTCCTGGGAAATCAATTACTAAAAAGCTCAAGGTACAAGGTCTGAGTAATTCATACATCATCATCTGCTATCTTCTGTACACTTTATGCTCACTACATTCTTATCAGGCAACTGCAGCCAAATTATGGACTTCTTTAGATCTGAGCTTCCAAAAGTTACCTTTTGAGATTCCTGCACAAAGGTCTGGCCACTTTCCTACCTTTTGTCAAATGTCTGGACTCTGGTTAGGATGCAACACAGCGCAACCTTCTTATCTGCTGATTCACTAACCGCAGATTCAGTTATCCGTAGCTGCTGATCAGCGGGAGTGGAGTGGAGGGGCGACAAGGAAAATAATAAGTAAATCTTACTGTTGCCGATGCTGTCTGCCCTCTTCCTCCTCGCCGCCGTCGCTGCCAGCTAGCCAGGCAACGTCCATGGGGTGGAGGACCCGCCTAGCCAGCCAGCCTTCAAACTTCCCGCTCTGGTCCTGGGCGGATGGGAAGTTTTGAACTTCCGGCTCAAACTTCCAGTCAGCTGCCTGGAACCCAGCAGGAAGTTCAAAGGCTGGCTGGCCATAAGAACATAAGAACATAAGAAGAGCCATGCTGGATCAGGCCAAAGGCCCATCTAGTCCAGCTTCCTGTATCTCACAGCGGCTCCACCAGATGCGTTTGGGAGCGCATGAGACTAGATATCTGTCTCCTGATACCACTCCCCTGCATCTGGCCCTTGAAGTACCCCGGTTTAAAGCCTGGAGATTACACATCTCCATCACGGTTTGTAACCTATGATGGACTTTTCCTCCAGGAATCTGTCCAATCCCCTTTTGAAGGCATCCAGGCCAGATGTCATCACCACATCCTGTGGCAGAGAGTTCCATAGACTTACAACGCGCTGGGTGAAAAAATATTTTCTTTTGTCAGTTCTTACTCTCCCAGCCCTCAATTTGAGTGTATGTCCCCTAGTTCTGGCATTTTGGGAGAGAGAGAAGAGCTTCCCTCTATCCACTTTACTGTGGGTCCTCCTGTCATTTCCCCCACCCTCCTCATCACCGCCACTGCCTGCCAGGCACCCTCGGAGGGATAAAAGGCCCACCAAACCTCCGTAGGGTGCCTGGCTGGCCAGCGGTGGCAAGGAGTGAATAAAGTTTTTTTCTTTTCTTTTTTCTCCTTGCCCACGCTGAGCCCAGCAGCGATGAGAAAGGGGGGGGGCTTTCTTCCCTCCTTGCTGTTTGGCAGGTGTCAGGGATGAAAGCTTTTGGCCCGGCACCCCACCACCCCTATCACCACTGTCAACTCAAATAAGTGCATTTGCTGTTATCCACAGATTTCACTATCCACGGGGGATCCTGGAACCAATCCCCCGTGGATACGGCAGTCCTACTGTACTAGATCCTAATTTAGTGATAGTAGGACAGGCTGCAGTAAGCCTTGGCCTCTCACGCTGACCTCCCTTCCCTCTTTGGAACAGCCAAAAATTGGTCTGATAGCTTTTCCTTCCATTTTAGATTAACCACAGCTTGTTCTGGCCAACATCAGCTAACACGGTTCATCTTAACTATAGTTAGCTGAAACAACTGAATTTCAGTCTATAGTTTATTAACATGGTTTCAGTTCACTGTTGTTCCGATTCCAAATTGTCGTTACTCTTTCATGAAAAATAGCACTGTCGAAAAATAGCACTGTCTGATGTTCTCATCGCAGTGGCACTGGGGAAGGGGCCAGGGAACGCATGAACTCAAAGCACATAGCAGTCCACCGTTGTAACATTAAGCTCTGGTTTAGCTTTAGGTTCAACTACACCATAACCTTATACTGTATAGCCAAGAGGGGATTTAACCCCGATCTTCCCACTGCAAAAAGAATATTCTAACCACTACTCCAGGGGTAGGCAACCTCCAGAGGTCAGAAGACCTACATATACTGGTCCTTGGAGGGCCTCACTCTTTCTAGGAACCCAGAGAGCAAACAAACAGAACAAAACAAAATCTCCATAAAGCTGGAGGAAGGCTTCTTAGTCTCCTCCAGTGACCACAATCTATTTTAAAGACTTTTTAAATTTTGAAAAGGGGGGGCATGGCTGCTGAGACCTTTGTGAACTGAGCAAATATACCCCCAGAAATTAAGAGTCTGTCACAATTTCTTTAAAAAAAATACCTTTCTAAACCACAACACATATTGTTCGGAAGATGTGCCTTACCAACATTTTATTTACTTATTATTTATTTATTTATACAACCTATATGCCACCCGCCACCCAAAGGTCTCTGGGCAGCTTAGAATTCAAAATTAAAATGAACAATCAAACAATTAAAACATGAAAATACCAATGAACAATTAAAAGCAGTTAAAACCCTTAAATACAATATAGGGTGTTTATACACGACTCCTAAGCTCCACTGCAAATGGCTCCCAGCTCCGGAGCTTAAAAATGTTTCCCCACCAGCTCCGGAGCTAACAGAAAATTAAGTGCGACCCCGCCCACCTAAGCGCGACCCAGCGCACCTTTCAAGTACCTGCTCTGGGAGAGTGAAAAATTTTGATGCGGAGAGTGCTGGGCTCTCCTCGCTTCTTTTTGTTGTTGTTTTTTTTGCCTCCCGCCCCTTTAAGAGGAACCAGGAAGTGACCGGGGCTCGGAGCAACTTCCACGGGCACCGGAGGTAAGGCTTTATTCTTTTGTCCCTTTTTAAGGCTTTTTTCCCTCCCTCCCCTCACGCACACAGAAGCAAGGAAGTGCGGAGTGGTGGGGAGGAAGGAAGAGCAACGAACCCCCAAGATCTCTGGTCCGAATTTAAGGGGCCAGCAGATCTTAGGGGTTGTGTGAAAAAGCCCATAATAAAATTGCCATCAGGACCCACAGTCTGTGTTATATCTGTTAAAAAACTTCTGGAACAGTTTTCTGCCAAATCCCCAAGAATGACACCTCTAGGTTTCCACGAGTTGGGGGGGGTGAAACTCCCACCCCACCCCCAGTTCTAACAGGCTTACAGAGATTGGCCTAAGCAGCTTGAAGAAAGCAAAGACAAAACATATGATCTTCCTCTGTATTAAGCTCTAGCATTGTTCCAATGGGAGGGATAACAGCTTTCTAACAGTTCTTTGCCCAACGTTTCCCACCTTTTAACTGGGAAATCCCCCCAATGGAACCCATGACCTTCTTTCTACAAAGCAGGTCTTCTACTACTAATCTCCCCCCCCCAAAAAAAATCACCAACCACACAAAACAAACAAACAAACAAAAAAGCAAAACAGTCTTTCAAAGAGCAAAAGAGAGTTTTGGAAAGTTACTCATGGCGCAGTGGTTAAATGCCTGTACTGCAGCTCTGTGCTCATGACTTGAGGTTCAATGCCTCCTAGCCGGCTCATGGTTGACTCAGCCTTCCATCCTTCCCAGGCCAGTAAAATGAGTACCCAGCTTGCTGGGGGTGGGGGTGGGCAATATGTAGCCTGCGTAATTAAAATTGTAAACTGCCCAGAGAGTGCTTGAAGTGCTATGAGGTTGTATATAAGCAGAACACTTTACTTTTCACAATGGCTTGGAGATACTGGGAGATGTAGTCCATAAAGTAATCTTAGTACTTCCTCAAACTGTTGAAACATCTGCAGGTTGGAAGAGCTGGTTGGTCCTTTTGTTTCAGACGGCTCATGTGGCCACCAAGGAGCAATGCAGACGTTTGAGGCTGAAACAGTTTCTTCTGTTATTCACCACCATCATCTTATAACTGCAGACATAAAAGGGACCTATGTATAATTCTTGAACTGGAATGCTCATCTACTGTCTTTCTGACTAGGTCTTATGCAACCACTCAACTAAGGCTGATGGACTATCCCAGGGGTTCCAAACTGTGTGCCATAGCACCACGGAGCACCATGAAACCCAGCCAGGGATTCAACAGGAAAAGGGGTGGAACAAAGACATCTCAAACAAGTAAGAGAAAGTCCTTTTTCACCCAGAGGATCATGGGTCTGTGGAACTCCTTGCCAGAGGAAGTGGTGACAGCTGTCAGCCTTGACAGCTTTAATAAAGGACTGGACAAGTTCATGGAGAACAAGGGTATCAATGACTATCATTATGGATGCCTAAGGACAACCTCTGGGTTGGAGAGATAGGCGGGATATCTCTCAATGCCATTTGCGGGGAATCGTAAGCAGGTGAAGACATCCGCTCGGGAATACCCTGAAGCATATGGTGAGCTACTGTGTGAAACAGAATGCTGGACTGGATGGGCTGTGGCCTGTTTCAGCAAGGCTGTTATGTGCTTATGTTAAAGAGCTATGAAGGCTCTTAGAAGATGTCAAACAGGAGTCAGAAGTGGAAGCCATGTGTCTGCCTCTCCTTTTCCCACCTCTGTGATCCTTGGTAGAAGTGCTTGCTGGGTGGCCTCCTACGTTTTCTGAATCAGGACTCAAAGGAAGTGAGCCCTCAGGGATATCTGGGGTAGGAGATGGGATGGCAGGGGAGGGTGTCAAGATCTTCTCCGTGGTGGGTAGGAGACCCAACATCTCTTCCAAGCAAGAGCAGCCGCGGCCATTGGCCAGTAAATCATGGGAGCTGCAAGTCCAAAACTTTTGGGAACCACTGGACTAGTCCAACGACATCAAGACAACCACACATTCCTCCACCTTTGCTGTGAAGTACTAAGATCTTCTCTTGTTCTGTAAACCATGCCTGTTATTAGGTGCAGAAGAAACTGCTCTAGCCATTGGCTCTCAAAGACCAGCATTGTCAATGGCTCACCAAGGATTTATTTTCAAACCCCACCGGAACATGCTGGGGATTGAACCTACAACCGTCTGTACAAAAATATGTGCTCTACGACAGGGCTGCAACCAACTTCCCCTCTAATGTTTACCTCCCCTGCATGGGAGTCTCATCCATCTGCATGTGGGGAGCGGGGGTTCAGCTGAAACCTGGAACTAAATAAGCACTGAGCTCGGCTGCCACTGAGCAGCACCAATGAAGGTCTGTGTGGTGGCTCAGCGGGCTAGAGCGCTGAAACCGCTGGCTGCAAAGTTAGCAGCTTGGCGGTTTGAATCCTGCATGCCATGCAGTGGAGTGAGCTCCCGTTGTTAACCCTAGCTCCTGCCAACCTAGCAGTTCGAAAGCATGTAAATGCAAGTAAATAAATAGGTACTGCCATAAAAGGCGGGAAGGTAAAACCGTGTTCCGTGTGCAGAAATGTGTTCGGCCATGCCAGCCACATGGCCACAGACTTGCACAACACTGGCTGTTTGGCTTAGAAACAGAGATGAGTGCCACCCCTAGAGTCGGACACGACTAGCATGCATGAGCAGGGGGAACCTTTACCTTTACCTTTACATGTCTTTGGGAACATTGGCTGCAACCCATCCCTAAGAGCCTCCCACCCAAATCTCACCAGAATCCATATTGCTTCACTTTCTGAAATCAGCCAAGATTTAGCACAATCAGGTTGGTGTGATATTGGCCGGAACCCAGCTGAAAAAGTACTCCCACTTATCTCCACTGTTGTAAATGTCAGCTGCAAATTGCCGTAATTTAAGGAGTTAAAATAACCATTTATCCTCGTTATGGAAACAGTGGCTGAAGAAGTAAATGCCAAGTTAATTGCTGGATAGTTCAGTGGTTTGGGTCATGGTGCCTTCTTGACAAGGGCTGGGCCAGCTCTAAGAACCTCTTCACCTGCAGGAATTCAAAGCCACTATTTACACCAATTGAGTTATTTTGCCAAGCATCGTTAGCAGGATCCCGGCCATAACATTCACTATTCTTGTTTCTGAACATTCAGACTGCGCTGCCCTATCACAGTGTGGAGTTTGTCTTGGGTTCTCCAAGGCTACATCAACAAAGCTTGAACTTTGGCAGGTTCCACCAAGCTAGCCAGGCTTTGAGTTCAGCTCCCATGGTAGGTGGAAGAGTGGCTATCTCAGGATTAGCCAAGTGAGTACAGAGAGCAGAAGGATGGCCACCTGCTGATGCAGGGTCAGAGCCACTACACATGTGAAAAGCTGAAACCCCTTTCCTGCACCATAAGATAAACTAGAAATACAATCACAAGCAATCTACCTATTAAAGGCATATTATTATGTTCAGTATTGCAGCATCATATCATTACAGTATTTCCATGATACACAGACTACCAAATGTCAGCTGGGTTTACTTCCTTGAATATCAATCGGGTCATTAAGAAGAGCCATGCTGGATCAGGCCAAAGGCCCATCTAGTCCAGCTTCCTGTATCTCACAGTGGCCCCACCAAATGCGTCTGGGAGCGCACGAGACTAGATATCGGTCTCCTGATACCACTCCCCTGCATCTGGTCCTTGAAGTACCCCGGTTTCAACCCTGGAGATTACACATCTCCATCATGGTTTGTAACCTGTGATGGACCTTTCCTCCGGGAATCCGTCCAATCTCCTTTGGAAAGCATCCAGGCCAGATGCCATCACCACATCCTGTCATTTTCAAGGACCTCAGATTTTCACAGGTGCTTTCTTATAATAGGTGCTCTCACAAGGGAGACCGGCTGCTTTAGTTTGTAACTGTGATTGCTCTGTGTTTGTGTGTGTGTTGAATATGCACTCTGTTTTTTAAGGTGTATCTTCACTCTGACCTTGTTTTTGTCACACAGTTCAGTCCTCTTGTTTCGATAGGCGATTGCAACCATTATCACGGCTACTGCATGATGATGATCATGATGATTTTGCTATACTAATATTATTGGATGTCAAGGCTTGCTCCCATTTACAAGTCGTACAGACACAGCTACATACCTGGAGCATTAGCTCACAGTCTTCTCTGCCAACAAATATCATCTCCCGAGGGAGACGGTGGCGAATGCCCGTGCTGCTCACCAGGAACCATGACGTCACACTCATGTTGGTGTTTGGCTCTTCAATATTTCACCATCCTAAACAAAGGAAAGAAGAAACATCAACTAGATATGGGTAACTTAGTGGTTCCCGGTGTGGCATAATGGCTAGAGCAGGGGTCCTCAACCTAAGGCCCCGGGGCCGGATGCGGCCCCCCAAGGTCCTAAATCTGGCCCCCGGGACCAATTGCAACCCCCCACCTACCCCCTGCTTTGCGCCCAAGCCAGCCTCTGCAGCTGCTTCTGTTGCTTAGGCAGTTCAAAGCAATGGGCTATGTCGCTTCTCCCACTCCCCCCAACTACCGCCCAGATGATCAGCATGCTGATCTAGCATGCTGGCTAGTGGGGCATTCAAAGTGGGAGGGCTACGGCAAGGTCCTCCACTCCCTCCCCCTTTTTTCCATGTTGGCCTGTTTTTTGGTGTTTTTGTTTGTTTGTTTGTTTGTTTGTTTTTTGGACTGTGGTCCTGCCCCCAGTAGTGTCTGGGGCATGGTGGACCAGCCCGCTGTTTGAAAAGTTTGAGGACCCCTGGGCTAGAGTGACAAACTAGGCCTTGGGAGAACAGGGACTGAATCTCCACTCAGACCCAGAAACTCACTGGGGAGTAGAACTAGTAAAGCCACGCCTTATTTATCCCACTTATCTTGAAAACCCTTTTAGAGTTGCTATACCTTGGTTCCGACTTGACAGCCCATGACACACATACACACTTACTGACCAAAATCAAAAAAAGTAATCTCACACAAACTGATCCAATAAAGGTGGGGAGAACATAGTAAGGACTAGAAATACAATCACAAGCCACCTACCTATTAAAAGCATATTATTATTTTCAGTATTGAGGCATTATATCATTATTTTCATGATACACATCCCACGAAAGGTGGGGAGAGGTAGTAAGAGAAGGGCTGAAGGAAGCCATGGTTGTGACATAAAAGTGCTAACATAAAGGATTACAGACCAAACTTACACCACAAAAACAACAAACTTAACCCCGCAAAAGATAACAAACTGATCCAAACATAGGAAGCGGCCTTATAACGATCTTGCCCACTATCGTCTATCAAAAATGGTTCGTTATTGTCTTCATAACAGGACCTCAGGCCGCAGAGGTCTCTCTCATCCTTATGTAGATGGTGGGTGGTGGAGTCAAAAAAGTAACTTTTTCAAGCTCTGTTTTCTCCCAAGAGTTCAAATTATTTATTTTATTTTATTTTATTTTATTTATTTATTTTTATACTGCCTGTTTTCCCAAGGGAACTCTAGGCCAGGCATGTGCAAACTTCAGCCCTCCAGATGTTTTGGACCACAACTCCCACAGTCCTTTGCCATTGGAAATACAGGCTTGGAATGCTGGGAGTTGTGATCCAAAACATCTAGAGGGCCGAAGTTTGGACATACCTGCTCTAGGCGGTGTACAACAATCACATAAAACCACCACCACCAAGCACTCCAACCAATTTTTAAAAATGCCCGGCAAGATGGCAGAACAGAGCAAAACAAAATGGTCGCCAAATGCCTCTCTGAAAAGCATGGTCCTTTCTGGACTTTCGTCATAGTTGGGAGACACAGGTAGTTGTATTTCCAAAAGTAACTTTACCAAGCTTTGCTCTACTAGTGAATGAAAGATCCATTCAGTTAACAGTCTCTCCAATTTACAGAAATGAGAAACAGACAACACAGCTGTCTAAGCTCAATGAGAACAAGCAAACCCCAACAGGAGCCAAAGCACAGCAGAAATGCAAAAAGCGGAGAGAAGGAAATTGTGCATCTCCATGCACATTGCACAGATAAACATTGCTTCCTCACCCACACAAGATAACAGAGGTCTTGTCATAGTCATACGACTAGCAGACAAGATTCTCCCTTCAGAGAGAAAGGTGGCATAAAAATAAAATTTATTATTATTTATTATTATTATATAAGAGTGACTGTAAGATAGACCAAAAAAAGGATTCTTATAACTGTTTGTTTGTTTGTTTGTTTAATAGCCGTATCCTACCTTTCCTCCAAGGAGCTCAAAGAATCAAATATGGTTCTTTATCCCTTCGTTATTGTGTTCTCACAACAACCCTGTGAGAACAGCAAGGCCGAGAAATTAGGACTCACACAAGCTCACCCAACGAGCTTCCAAGGTTGTGGCTGAATTTGAACCCAGGTTCCCTGAATCCAGATCCGGCACTACGCCATGTTGCCCTGGTTACTGTCAGCACTCTCCCTGAGTCACCTCATGCTTTAAATTGGCATTTACAGAATTGTTGTTTCTATATTTCCAAAGTGGTTTATAACACTGTGCAAAGTTGAACCGAATACAAAAACCACACAAATTAAAAGTGAGTGCTTTAAAATAAAAAAGGAGTCTAATTAAAACCCAAAACTACTGATTCCAAAATCTATGCTAGTTGGCAAATTCTGGGAGAGGTAGATCAAAAGCTTAGTTTTTTCCAGATTGTTGAAAAACTAGCACAGAAGTCCTGTTCTATCATTTGAGTCAAAGGAGTGTCATCTGGTGACAAAACATATAAGGAAGCCTCCAAAGAT
Organism: Phrynocephalus guinanensis; assembly: GCA_037367245.1. NCBI lineage: Eukaryota > Metazoa > Chordata > Lepidosauria > Squamata > Agamidae > Phrynocephalus > Phrynocephalus guinanensis. The sequence continues at coordinate 195,144,073 of CM074732.1, forward strand.
TACCTCATTTTATGGGCAAGTACATCTGGGTGAAAGTGGCCTGTGAAATATTCTGGTCTTAAGCCCAAATACATAATTCCTAGCTGTTTTTCCCCACATGTTATTTGCATGCTTGGGGTAAGAGGTTCCCACAAGGAAAGGGGGAATCTGGGCTCAGCCACTTTTTAAGGCATGAACCTCATTAAGTGACTCATGGTATTCATTGTCCCTTAGCCCAGAGGCAGAAACCTTTGACTTGACAGAACTTTTGAACTCCAAATCTCATAATCCTCCACTGTGCACCCTGCTGGGTATAGCTGATGGGATTTGTAGCCCAAAATACCTAGTCCCCATTATTAAATTGGAAGCAAGGAAAAATAAATATTTTATACTGCTTTTTATTTTAACATTTCTAATATTTACTACTTAAAGTACAATACAGTGGTACCTCTACTTATGAGTGGTTCGATTTAAGAGCAAAAAACCGTTGGTGTTTTAACTGCTGCCTTACAAATTTTATATGCAGTCTGCTCTACTTACAATATTGTTTTATTTATTTATTTATTTATTTTATTTATTTATTTATTTATTTTTAGATAGGGCTGCTCTACTTAAGAGCTGTTTGACTAAAAACATGCATTTGGCATGGATTAAACTCGTAAGTAGAGGTACCACTGCATTCTAAACAGTAAATAATACAATATCGTATTGTAAGTGTTCACAATCTCCCCCTATACACATTGATAGCATTCCATAATTCTAAGTCAGGCTGCAGAGGGGCCACAACAGAGAAAGCCCCCTTTCACACAAGGCACATTTGGTTCTCCTTCCCTTCCCGTCCAGCTGAGAACATAAAACCAGAGGACATCTAAATGAGAAAAAACACAGTGTCTTGAACCACCTAAAATGAATAGGACAGTGGTGGCGACCTTTTGGCACTCCAGATGTTTTGGACCACAATTCCCAGAATTCTAAGCATATATTGCCAGTGACAAAGGACTGTGGGAGTTGTGGTCCAAAACCTCTAGAGTGCTGAAGGTTCACCGCCACTGGTGTAGGACCTTACAAGCCAAATGTAACACCCTGAATATGGTTCCATTCCTGCTTGGCTGAAACCTACTCTCAGGGTTGTCACAGATGTAAAATTCAGGGAAGAACACATGGGCCAAGGAGTTTAGGGCCAATTGTGTAACAAACACATTTCTTTGTGTTGGCTAGGAGGGAAGTATTGTCTCCTTTAAATATCTACCCAGGAAGCTAACAAATGACAGGAATTAACACATTAAAAGGCACCCATGAAAAAGCCTAGCTAGCAGAAAGAAAAGATTCCAGGTATGGAATAATGCACTTGTTAATGTGCTCCCTTCAACCCTTAAAGAATTCAAAGTACTTCATTCCTTGCAATCTGGAGACTGAAAGAAGCTGATAAATATTCAGGCTATTCAGCTACAGCTGTTTTTAAAAGGTGCTCGACCTGATTGCTAGCAGTAACACCAAGGAGTTCTCAACTTCTGATTTACAAAACTGTTTCAGAGGCAAAAATACTCTAAATAAATAAAAATATCCATATAAGTCTTTGTTTGTTACACATCCATCTCGATATTCTTCTGATAAACCAGTAGTTCTCAACCTGGGGGTCAGGACCCCTTTGGGGGTCGAATGACCATTTCACAGAAGTCACCATGAACCAGTGAAGAAAAAGGCACAAATGGCTTGGGTCTGGAGAAGAAGGGGGATGAAAGGGGGGAAAAGAGTGAGTTGCAGCTTGATAGGTTGGAGGGGATGTCAGTCAATGGCATCAGAGGCTGTGATTGGCTGAGGGTGCCTGTAGAAGGAAGTTCTCTATGGCACCTGTGCAAGTGGCCAGCCAAAGGGGGCTTGTGGCCTCTTCCAAGCATGGCCAGGGGTCACCACAACCTGAGGAATTATATTAAAGAGTCACAGCATCCTCACAACAGTCCTGTAGGGCAGCTGTTAAGGCTACCAGAGTTCAAGTGATGTTGGCCCCAAATCTCTCAGTAAGCTGGATTTCAACCTCAGCCTTTTAAGTCCCGACTACACCATCTCGAGCAGAAAAGTGATTTAAAGAAATACTTTTAATATGTTTAATTAAAAAAAGTATCCTTGTCCATCTAGATGGATCAACACAGATATGGAGAAAGAGAAGCTACTCAATTGTGAAGCTCCTCTTTATTCTATTTTTAATTTCTACCCCACCTTTCCTTTAAAAAAATAGCCCGGGACTACTCAGAACACAGACAAGAACTTTAAAACACCGAACATTCAACCAACCATTAAAAAATCTACAGCAGTGTGAAAATTGTGAGGCACTGGAAACGTATTCCAGAAAAAAACAGCAACAATCTCTGGCTGTCCAATAGAAACAAGACTGAGTTGGCACAAAAACGTATAGTACAAGTTTCCTAGCCTGTGCTGAATTTTGAATAATGGTGCTTCCAGGTATTTTTTTAAAAAAAAGGATAACTACTAGACACTTAAAGAGGCATCTGAAATAGAAAGCATTACTCTAATTTAAGTCAGAATGCCACCAAAGAAATGATGGCGTTTCCATGGAAATGAACTTGCATTATCGCTGCCACAAACATATTTCAGCAAAACAAAGCAACAGTCAGCTAGACGTTGTACCTGTTTAATAAATGGAGGGAGAAGGTGTGCTGACAATGAGCAATGTGCCAGATGCATCTATACCACTGAATACAAAGACCACAAGTGTTGTAGCCATAAAGAGTAAAGGTGGTATATACTGTAAGTAATGGTGCAATAGTAAACACAGTTACATAAGAGTACAGTAAAATAGTGTATATGGAAATCCCAGGTGCTAAATTTTAAAGACATGGTGTTAGGGAGCACAGCACCTGTGGCAAAGGTGCAATGAAGCAGGACTCCAGTCCACAGGGCACCCTTGGCTCATTAAGAACATAAGAACATCAGAAGAGCCATGCTGGATCAGGCCAAAGGCCCATCTAGTCCAGCTTCCTGTATCTCACAGTGGCCCCACCAAATGTGTCCGGGAGGACACAAGACTAGAGATGTCTCCTGATACCACTCCCCTGCATCTGGCCCTGAAGCCATTCTTGGCTTTAAAAAACAGAATTGGAAAACCTAAATTAACATCTTCTGGATTGCATTCTGATTAGTTCAGCCATGGTGCTGGTTCAAACGTGCTGTGACCCCAAAAGGAACAAAACTAGATGCATGCATCTATTGGGTTTTAAATATTTATTTAATTATTTTAAATATTTTCATCCTGCTTTCCAAAGAACCCGCAACCCCTAGGCGATTGTAGCTACGTTCCAGATTTCCATCCTCGTTGGCAAACACTAGCAGCTTCACTAGTGAACTTTGGCACTATCTAATAACACAAACATTGATTCACTTGAAATATGGCGCTGGATGAAAGCTTTGTGGATACTCTGGACTGTCAGAAAGACAAGCAAGTGCCTACTCAGGTATGTCTAAACTTCGGCCCTCCAGATGTTTTGGACCACAACTCCCACAGTCCTTTGCCACTGGAAATACAGCCTTGGAATTCTGGGAGTTGTGTTCCAAAACATCAGGAGGGATGAATTTTGGACATGCCTTGCCTACTGGATCAAATCAAGCCTGAACTATCTCTGGATGGAAAAATGCCACCCTACTTTGGGCACATCCTGAGAAGGCACGATTCTCTGGAAAAGAACATACGACTGGGAAAAGTTGAAGACAGCAGGAAAAGAGGAAAATCCAAATATGAGATGGTTGGACTAATTAAAGGAAACCACAGGCTTTAGCTGAGCAGGGCAGGGCAGGTGAGGACAGGGAATCTGGGAGATTGTGGATTCACCATAAATCAGAGACAACTTTACAGCACATAATAATAACAATTTCTACAACAACAGCAACAACAACTAATACAAGGATCAGGAACTTGGAAAAGTTACTTCATTGCTCCCTCAGCATACCTCGAAGGGAGATATAAAGGAATCCCAGTTGAGGAACGGAAATGTGTTTTCGGCTGTAACCAGATTGAGGATCTAATTCATTACTTACTGGATTGTCATCTTTATAACAATCCTAGAGAAAGATTTTTGTCACCCATTATTCAGCTGTTTTCTAATTGCCCCACCATGGAAACAGTAACAGGTTTTCGTGCTGATACGCAGATGTATATTACATATGCGGTAGCACAATTTGCACTGACAGCTAAGAAACTAAGATCTCAGTTTGTCAAGAACCTTACTGCCACATAAATATTGTACATAGTTGACTGTGATATTACATTATTATTCTTGGATTGGATTTTATTGGGTTCGTGGTAATCACCTGTTTTAACTGGTTTGTATATTGTAAAGGCCTATAGTCAGAAACAATAAAGTTTGTGTGTGTGTGTGTGTGTACTTCATTGCTCCAGAACTCCCAGAATGCATGGCCACACTATCTGAGGGATTCTGGGAGTTGCAGGCCACAATAATAATAATAATAATAATAATAATAATAATAATAATAATAATAATAATAATAATAATAATAATAATAATACCAACAACAACAAGCCATCCATGATATATAAGCAAACCATAGTTCAACTCTAGGTTTCCGCCTTTCTTCCTCTTGATCAAGTGACACCCCCAAGACCTCTTTTTCCTGGCCTGGCTTCTAAAGCATGCAACCGAGCTGCAAAGACATGTTGGCATCTGTTGCTAGGAAGAAGGGAGTAAACACGCCGGGCAACCTCTTATTGGCCCACAATGCAGACACAAGTCAGCGCAGTAATTGAAGCTTGCAGACTCTTTTTCCCCCTCCAGTTTTGGCAGCAGTATCTTTAACCATCTCTCTCTCTCTCTAACCCTGGGCAGTCGATTGGGCTGTAACTAACTTTTATTATGACCATATCACCCCAAAAAGGAAGGAGAGGTTTTGAGGAAAATCCAGAGGCAGCCGGCAATATGGATTAAGGTTACCATAACTCAGCTGTTGCTTTTTAAAAAAATACATTTTATGTTATTTTATTACAAGGGGAAATGAAGAGGAGGAGGAGGAGGAGAAAAGACAGAGGAAGGGGGGGGCTATAGACAAGGGGTGGGATTTATTCAATGAACCACATGACCAGAAAAACATCACAATGGAGGGGCAGGAGAGAGCTGGAACAAAAAAAGCGGGGCGAGTGGGGGGGGGGAGAATGGTTCATATCTGAGGTTGCCCAGCATGGTTCTAGATGCCAGTCTGACTTGTTGGGCCAGGCGCTACCTCCTAGCTCTGCCACCATTACAAAGCTGCTGCTAGCAGCTGTCCACACCCAGAGAAAGGCCATCAGCTGCACCAGCCAAAACAAAGGTGCGACAATAAAGCCAGCCGGCCAAATACCTCTGAGTTTCTTTCATGAAGCCTTATTTTGGGGAGGGGGAATAAGGCAGGATCGGGAAAGGGTAGTGGAATGAAGTGTCCTTTCCCTTCTCCAGAGAAAGGGGGGGGGGCGATCTCTTTGTTTAAAGGGGAAAGAGAAGCAGCTACACCAGCCAGGGGTAAGCTGGAGGGTAGGGTGGGGTTGTTTAAAAAGGAAAGGGAGAGGGAGACCTGATTATTTTGGGTGGCAGCAGTAGGAGAGCAAGAAACAACACAACCTGGAAGAGAAAAGGGGGGGCGGGGGAGTATCTGGAAATTCCCGCTCCACCGATGCCAACCCAAAACAACAGAAAGGTTGACGCCAAAACACAATAATAATTATAAATGCCGTCAGGTCGATTCCGACTTATGGCGACCCTTTCTGTAACCTTCGCGCGCTCTCCTCTCTTTCATCTACGCCTCTTCTTTCCTGATAAAAGACAAATCTTCTCCATGCCACCCTTTGAAACTGGGGTGGTGATGGTGGTGGTGGTGGTGGTGGTCTCAACCACCCGTCTTGACATCAGGAGGGGTGCATCTCCAGACGAGGAGGGACGGGGTGGGGGTGGCGAGGGGAGATAAGGACGGGCCTCCTGGCGCAAAGGGGATCCGATCCACCGCAGGTGATTCCCGATAACGCCCGTTTTTAAGCCCTTCCCGGGGGTGCCGTTCGGTTCTTGGGTGGCTGCTTCGGCGTCCAGCATCACCTGGCCTGCACTCACCGGGTTGCAGCCAGTGGCAACCTCCTTCCCTACATCCGATCCCCCACCACACACACACACACACACACACACACACCAAAGACACCCCATTGCTGGAACTCTCCAACTCTCCCCCCATCCTTGCATTGCTTTGCTGGATCTTTCCACCCCCAAAAAGCGCAGCAACACCTCCATTGTTGTGCACACGCGGACCCCTCCCCTCGCCGCTCGAATCTTCTATACCCCTGCATCATCCTCATCATCATCACATCCACCACCACCCCGCCGCCGCCTCCCGCAGCTACCTCTCCGGTTGGCCCGAGCCCCGATTTTGCAGCAAGGAGTCGGCGCGCCCTCCTCTTGCGCCGCAGTCCTCGCCGGGCTGCCCTGGAGGCCTAACCGGCGCAGCCAGGGACAGGCGGCCACCCTCCCCCGGCAGGCTGGTTGGCGCATCGCGAATCAACCCAGGTGCTCCCGGGAGGCGGCGGCGAGGCCGCAGGCCAAAGCCCCGAAGGCGGGATCAGCTGTTTCCTGTCCTCCTCCTCCTCCTCCTCCGCCGCCGCCAACTCAGTCTCGGCTGCCTGCTGAGCTTCCCGGCTTCTTGGGTCCCGCGCGCCCAGCCTTACCCTGCCCGCCGTGGGGGCTCCAGGCTGTCCGCCCTCTCTCCAGCGCGGCACCAGGTGCACAGCGCCCGATCCAGAAGCGATCCAAAGATAACGCACACACATATGCCGCAGAGGGGTCCCAGCCTCGGCGGCGAGACGCTGCTAGGAAGCCATCGCGCCCATTCCCTTTAGGCTGCCCCCTCCCCAAAAGGCGCCGTGGGGTGGTGTTCCTCCTTTCTTTCTCCTTCTCTGGCCCGGGAAGAGAGGGGACGCCCAGAGAGAAGCCGCGGCGGCCCTGCCTGCCTTAACTTGCCCAGCAGGTTTTCCAGACGTCAAGAAGAGGCGGCTCTTGCTCCCGTTTTACCCCTCCCTCTTTTTGCCCTCCCCGCCTCTCCGGATCCTCCCTGCCCCGGTACCCTTCGCCTCTTCCTCCAGGAGCGGTAGGTGAGAACAGGTGCAGGCCGGAGAGGCATTTCACCGAAGCCTAAAAAGCCCCCCTTCTTCTTTTTTTTCACCGAACTCTAACAAGCCCCCACCTTTTCCAGTGGAACTGGAACTGGAAAAGGTGCAAAAGAGAGCAACTAAAATGATGACTGGGCTGGGGGATCTCCTTTATGAGGAAAGGCTAAAACATTTGGGGCTCTTTAGTCTGGAATAAAACGCGCCTGAGGGGGGAATATGATTGAGATGTACAAAATGATGCAGGGCATAAGTAAAGTGGATAGAGGGACGCTCTTCTCCCTCTCACAAAATACCAGAACTAGGGGACATCCATTCAAACTGAGGGATGGGAGACTGAGAACAGACAAAATAAAAAAATTTTTACACAGTGTGGTGTTACTCTGTGGAACTCCCTGCCACAGGATATGGTGATGGCATCTGGCCTGGATGCCTTCAAAAGGGAGTTGGACAGATTCCTGGAGGAAAAGTGCATCACAGGCTACAAACCATGACAGAGGGCCTTTTTACACGACCCCTAAGATCCGCTGGCCCCTTAAATTCGGACCAGAGATCTTAGGGGTTTGTCGCTCTTCCTGCATCTCCACCCTCCTTACTTCCTGGCTGCTGGCTGCGTGAGGGGAGGGAGGAAAAAAAGGGACAGAAGAATAAAGCCTTACCTCCTGGTGTTGGTGGACGCTGCCGGGGGAGCCCCGGTCACTTCCTGGTTCCTCTTAAAGGGGTGGGAGGCAAAAAACAAAAACAAAAAGAAGCGAGGAGAGCCCAGCACATCCGCATCAAATATTTTTCACCTCCCAAGAGCAGGTACAAGAAAAGTGTGCTGGGCCGCGCTTAGGTGGGCGGGGTCGCACTTAATTGTCTGCAAACTCCGGAGCTGGTGGGGAAACATTTTTAAGCTCCGGAGCTTGCAGCCATTTGCAGCGGAGCTTAGGGGTCGTGTATAAACGCCCAGAGATGTGTCATCTCCAGGCTTAAAAAAGCAGGGTACTTCAAGGGCCAGATGCAGGGGAGTGGTATCAAGAGAAAGACAGCCAGTCTCATGCGCTCCAAGAGGCATTTGGTGGGGCCATTGTGAGATACAGGATGCTGGACTAGATGGGCCTTTGGCCTGATCCAGCATGGCTCTTCTTATGTTCTTATGTTGTCGTTGTTCTGGATGTTAGAAAAGGAACTGTCCCAAAAGCGTCTTGGGTGCAAGATTACACATCCGCCTACCCACAAGGCGAGTTGGGGAAGGAGACACCGGCGAGGCGGCGTTTGGTTGCACGGCTGGCTCTGGCCCTTTTCCCTTCTTTATCTGTGGGGTTCTTGTAATCCATGGGGAGGTTTCTTCCGAAGGAAGATGGAAGTGATGGAACCATAAGGGGAGGTGGGCTTGGGGGGTGAGCCTGTGAGTCGCACAGGATTCACACAATCAACACGCCTTCACTTTGGGATGTTTTTTTCTTATTTCCTTATTGCCAACGGTTAGTTCATCAAACAAAAGAGGCCCTGGAAAGGATCGTGACACTGGGGGGAGGGATCACGTGGAAGACAACAGGAAAAGAGGAAGATTAAAATATGAGATGGATTGACTCCATAAAGGAAACCACAGCCTTGAGTTGGCTAGACCTGAGCAGGACTGTTAATCATAGGACATTTTGAAGGTTATTCATTTCTAAGGCCCCCATAACAAGTCCACCTTAACTCTTAGTTGAACACTAGACTAGTAGCGGGGACAATTATGTCCCTTGCCAGTTAAAGCTCCCCAAGCTTTATATGTCTTGAATCAGCCACCTCCATCCCAACCCTGGTCAGTCACAAGCCGGCTTCAGCACTCAAATCTAGCTGCAATTGTAAGAGTTATCAAAAAGGTAATTTATACCTTAGATTTCCCCAGCAAAAATGTACTGTTATATGTGATCCATATTACCAACTATCCTATTTTGAGGCCATTCAGTTTTAAATGTGCAGTTAAGACCCAGGATCTTTACAAAAGACCTGCTCTCTGTGGCCCTGTAAATGGCTCCAGTTGTTTTTGGTTAGAAATCAGCGGAGCTGCCTGTATCCTTTTGAACTGTACTTGGACATGTGAGTGAGAGGCTGTTGTGTAGTAAGGGTTCACACATCAAAATGGACCGCTACTCCCTGGTAGTTAACTGGGGTTGCCCTTTTCCTAATGAATGGGCAGTTATTAGACTATTTCCTTGGCCGGTGGCCAGAAAATGGATGGTTCAAATCCAGAAAAGAGTAAGCAATCCAACTAGGTCTGCTATTGTCATATGTATCTCAGCTGTCGCACGCCTCTGACGTCCAATTATTTGAGGCAAAGCATTTCACCTGGGAGCTAAACACTCCACCCCACCCCCCCAGACATGCTCCAGCACTTCTTATTTTTAAATGTCTGCTGAAGATGTAGCCGTTTTGCACAGCCTTCCCGTTGTAGGTTCAGCCTGTAACATGTTTAATGATGAACGTAAGCCCTATGCAGCCATTTCCAACAAAAGGGATTAATCTGGAAGCAGGAAGAGAGTTTAACCCCACCCTACCTACCCCTATCTCCACATGAAGAAGCCTCTCAACACATGTTTGGTAAGTCTTGATTTTCCTGGATCTGCAATGAAAGGAAAAAACCTTCCACCGTAGCTGACTGTCTCTGCATCCAGACCTCTTTCTGAATGCCCAAGGATGGTTATTGGTATTAGGTTAGGATATTGTTGCTTACTGATTCTTTTCCTATTGCTGTACACAGATTGAAATATCTAGGTCTAAGAAAGTTGTGGCTGGTATGTGCTGTCAAGTTCCCTCCGACTCGTGGGCGACCCTATGAATGAGTGGTCTCCAAAAGGACCTGCCTTCAAGTCCCTTGCTAATGTCTTATAAATTCAAACCTGTGGCTTCTTTTAAGGAGTAAGTACATCTCATATTTGGTCTTCCTCTTTTCCTGTTATCTTCCAATTTTCCTAGCATTACAGTACTGTATTGTCTTTTCCAGAGAAGTCTGCCTTCTGATGACCTGCCCACAGTGGGACACTTGTGTCCTTTTTCTTCCAGGGATAGTTTTTTAGGCTTAATTTGCTGCAGGACCCACATGTTCACCTTTTTGGCAGTCTAGGGCAGTGGTGGCGAACCTTCGGCACTCCAGATGTTTTGGACCACAATTCCCACAGTCCTTTGTCATTGGCAATCTAGGCTTGGAATTTTGAGAATCGTGGTCCAAAACATCTGGAGTGCCGAAGGTTCGCCACCATTGGTCTACGGCAGTGGTTGCGAACCTTTGGCACTCCAGATGTTTTGGACCACAATTCCCACAGTTCTTTGTCATTGGCAATCTAGGCTCGGAATTCTGGGAGTTGTGGACAAAAACATTTGGAGTGCCAAAGGTTTGCCACCACTGGTCTAGGGCAGTGTTTTTTCAACCTTTTTTGGGCAAAGGCACACTTGTTTCATGAAAAAAATCACGAGGCACACCACCATTAGAAAATGTTAAAAATTTTTAACTCTGTGCCTATATCAGTCTCTAAAAGGTTCGCCATTGCTGGAGTAGGGAGAAGCAGGACAGAGGGGCCACAGATTGAGGCAGCCCGCTCTCTAGCACCCAGTTCCCACTTACCTGTGTTGTTTTTTTTAAAGACATTTTGCCCTGCATGGACTTCTGTGTCCAGTGGAGACCTGAGAAGGGGCACTGACTCTCCAGGAACACAAATAAGACCCAAAAGCCCATCTTGCTCTCCACACTGTGGCCAAGGCAGATGCCTTCAGCAAGTCCAGCGACAGGAGGGGAGGAGGATGAAGGAAGGCAGGAAGGAAAGAAGGCAGAAAGTGTTCTGCTTGTATACCGCCCCATACCACTTCAAGGAGTCTCTGGGCGGTTTACAGTTTTAATTACAGTAGGCAGGCTGCTAGACATACACATATGCAGGCTAGAAATGAGCACGTTTCTATGAAGAGGGGAAAGGGTACGAATGGAAAGAGAGAGGTGGGGGGGGAGAAAGAAAAGACAGAGAGAGAGAAGAGGGTGACCCAAGACAGAAAGAAAGGGGCAAGACTTCAAGGAACCCATCGCGGGGGCCCTCAGAGACGGCTCTTCCCCTCCTGGACCCTAAAGGCCGGCCAGCCCGCCGTCCAGCTGTGCCAGTAGCCCCCCCACCCGCCTGCCTCCTCAGCCCAGGCCCGGCGGAGGCCTCCTCCATCCCCTCCTCCTCGCAGCCCTGCCGCGGTGCTTGTGGGGCAGCCGGGCGCCCCTCCTCCCCTTCCCCTCACCTGGTGGTTTGTTCTGGGCTGGGGCTCCCGGGCCGGCTCAGGTTGGCGGGCGGGCTGTCGGGCGGCTCAGTCCATTGGTAGCTCCCAGGAAAGGGGTGGTGGTGGTCCAGGGTAAAAAAAGGAGGGGGGGAGAGGGAAGCGAGCGAGTCGCGGCGGCGGCAGCAGGCACAGGGCAAACACTAAGAGAATGAGCGGGGCCAGGTCTGGCCGGGGAGGAAGTGACGCCAGCGCTGCGGGTCTCGGGGGGGAGGAGCCAAGCTGGCCCTTGGACGCTATTTATAGCGCCTCCCAGCTGTGGGCAGCCCGCCAGCCCTGGCTTGAATTTCTTTAGAATTTTTCAATTTTTCCCACGGCACACCAGGCAACATCTCGCGGCACACTAGTGTGCCGTGGAACAGTGGTTGAAAAACGCTGGTCTAGGGTATCCAGCACCATACTGGATTTCAAATGAATCAATTTATTTCCTATCAGCTTTCTTTACTAGCCGTCTTTCACACCTGCACACGGTGATCCAGGAATCTAAGGGCGCTTTTACACGACCTCTAAAATGTGCTGACAACTTAAATTTGGAGCAGAGATCGTGGGGGTTTGTCCCTCTTCCTGTGTTCCCACCCCTCCACACTCCATTGTTCCTGTCTGCTTGAGGGGAGGGAGAAAAAAAGGGAGAAAAATATGCAGGCTCACCTCTGTGCTGGTGGAAGCAGCCCCAGCAGCCCCGTAGGGATTCCTGTCTCTTAAAGGGGCGGTGGGGACAAAAAAAAAAGAAGAAGGTGAGGGAGCCCAGCATTCACAGCTTTACAATCTGCATTAGAAGATTTTTTACCTCCTGGAGGCCAGGTACTTGAAAAGTGCGCTGGGACGCGCTTAGGTAGGCGTGGTCATACTTAATTTTTTTTAAGTCCGGAGCTGGTGGGAAAATACTTTTAAGCTCCGGATCTGGTAGCCCTTTGCCTCGGATTTTAGGGGTCGTGTAAAAGCGCCCTAAGAGTGAATTAAAAATAGATAAATAGCACTTTGGGGGCACAAAGGAGTGTGTGTTCCCCTCCCCCCCCCATGTTCAACAGCTAACCAGCACTGGAAAAAAATTATTACGTCTACAAATGTAACCTGCATTAGCCCCCCCTCCCCCTTCAACATATGCTTGATGTAACAAAACAAACAAACAGAAATAATCTCCAAGATTGCAGCATGGCCAGGGTGAGTGCAGAATTCTGGGAGTTGTGATCCAAACAAACACTTTATTCCAAGCTCTGGGTTCCATGTGACAGACCAGAGCAGTCTTCCATGTGCCTATTTAAGGTTGATGTATTATTCCTAAAATATTCCCAGATGCAATTGTAATGACATGTCTTTGCAGGTACGGAGGTGCCTAGGATCCCTGAACAACAGTGAGGCAGTTGTTCAAGAAACATCAGGGAATTTTTATGCACTCTTCATGTGCACTGTAGAATTGGCCAGACTCTGAAAACAAAGGGTGTTGTTTTAGAAGTCTGTTTGATTCAAAATGTGGGCTTCTGGTCATTGCGACCACCTCCTTGCAAGAGTCAGTGTTTGTGACGTGAAGGAACAAGATGCACTCCAGTGACAAAACACCGTTTTCCGTGCAGAGACTCCAGGATCCGAGGATGTGAAGTCTGGGAACTTTACATTTTGGATGACAAGTCCTGGATCCCCCAGCCATGCAATACAGGCAACCCTTGGTCTATCTAGCTCAGAGTTATCTGTCTGCCAACAGCTGTGGAGGGTTTCTGCTGCTAATTTGATGGCTGACACCAAACTCATGCAACCCATAGATGCACTGGATCCCAGCATGGCTGCAAAAACACCCTTACTGCAGACACTCAGGAGTACCTGACGATGACTATGACTGTGGATTGATTATTTTAACTATGAAACAACACTAGCAGGTGTGTCCTAGTCCAACAAGGCGTTCTGGCCCTCTCCAACCCCCACCCACAGCCCTCCATGCCCCCGAAATCCTGCTCTAGCATGTGTTTTGAGGGTATACCAGAGGTTGCAGGCACCCATAGCGCTTAAAGCACTCCCCTGGTGGTTTACAAGTAATTATGCAGGCTACACGTTGCTCCACTGCATAGATGCCCTAAGCACATCCAATCTTGCCTGATTTCGAAAGCTAAGCAGGGTCGGCCCTGGTTAGTACTTGGATGGGAGACCACCAGGGAATACCAGGTGCTCTAGGCACCTGGAGTAGGAACTGGCAAACCACTCCAGTATTCCTGCCAAGAAAACTCCATGGACATGGGGTCACGAAGAGTCGGTCACGACTGTAATGATGACACCACACACACACACACACACACACACACACACACAAAGTGTTCTGCTTATATACCGCCCCATACCACTACAAGTAGTCTCTGGGCGGTTTACAATATTTAATTACAGTGTGCAGGCTACACACACACACACACACACACACACATTGTTCCAACCTTGGAAGGATAGAAGGCTGAGTCAACCTTGAGTAAGATACCTGAGATTGAACCCCAGAGCAGAGTTTGGGCTGCAGTACAGCAGTTGAATTGCAAGCAATAACTCGGTGGTTCTCAACCTATGGGTCCCCAGATGTTCCTGAACTGCATCTCGCAGAAAGAATAGTGAGGAGTTTGATTCCCCACGATGCACCCTGCAAGTAGAGCCAGCCTTTGTGGCCGTGGGCTAGTTACATAATCCCAGTCCCCCCACCCAGGAGATGGGAATGGTAAACAACTTCTGAGTATTCTCTACCTGGAAAAGGGTTGCCGTAAGTCAGAAGTGAGTTGATGGCACATAATTATTATATTTGATATTTAAAATGTCAACACACTTCCAAATGGTTTTGCTTCTAATTCTGCAGATGTCATAGGAATGGGCCCAGTGGTGGCGAACCTTCGGCACTCCAGATGTTTTGGACCACAACTCCCATAATTCCAAGCCTGTACTGCAAATGACAAAGGACTGTGGGAATTGTGGTCCAAAACATCTGGAGTGCCGAAGGTTCGCCATCACTGAATGGGACCATCATAAGGACCCACCCCTGATCTCAGTTTTGACTCTAAATCCTTAGGAAGTAGGAAGTTGCTGACCCACTAGTAATGCCCACTCCTTTCCTCTGTCTCTCTCTCTGTTTCCTTTCCCTCTCTTTCTCTCTTCCTACTGAGAGCCGCCTGTCAATGCTGAAGCTCTGTGGTCAAAGAGGATTTTATTTTTAATTAGCAGCTGATGGCCACATGAAATTATGAAGCAGACTCCCCGAACCTTTGGGGAAAAGATTGCCGACCCTTGTGACAGTCTGGCAATCCTGTCCCAGGCTGTAAAGCTTGCGTTGTTGAGAGTCTTAGCCAATGACATACATTATTTGGAAGTAATTCATTCAAAATGATTTGGTTGCCCCCAAATTTGTTAATGATCAAAAACAAGGAACAATATTAACATTCCTTGTTTTGATTGCTAAGTGCCAGCATTATTCTTTTGCAGTGACAATTAATCTGTTCTTGTGAATGCCACTCTACACTGTCGAATGTTAATGATTTTGAATTTATTTTAACTGAACAGTTTAACATTTTGACAAATCAATCCACAAATTCATTTGCTGAAATTCCTCAACTTGTTAAACACAAATGAATGGAATTTCCTTTAGTACCCAAACACTGGCTCATTGGATTCAACCTCAGTCCTGGCAAAAATATTTTCTATATTAGTTTTTGAATAGGGGGCTTATAAATATTTAGCAAAAATTGTCTTGTAACTTGAATACTCTATATGAAATATTACTAGGATTACTGATTGATTTAAAAAATAAACCAACGGCATTCGGCTTTATCGTGTAAATATTTAGCAAGTTAGACAGACAATCATTTTCTGGCAGCTTAAAATGGCCTGGAATAATACCTTCTACTTTTCCTTTCAGAAAGATTGGGCCGCATCAAATGAAAGGAGTATAACCCGTATCATAAGGCCGTCCAGGCCCTACACAAAGCCGTCTGTGCAAACCAAGGCGAGGCTCATGAATGACTAACATGCATTATTGCTTGTTTACTGTACACAATTCTCAAGCAAAGGAGCTCCTTTTCTCCTCCACCCAAAGAAGAAGAGGGCTCCACCCGGCTACCATCCCATGTGCACATCCGCACACATTACCCTGTTTGTGTTTAATATTTATTTTGCATTTCTCCGGGACAATGGAAGATTTGCAATATCAGACGCAAGGAAGCAGAGGCGCAAGGGAGTCTCAGGTGTATATGAATATGCAGTGGATGCCCTTCAGCTAGAAAGGACCACATCTGGAATGCCCCAGGGTGCAGACGATTAATGTATGGTTTTCTTTTGTTTGTTTTAAATGAGCAAGAGAGAGGTACTTGGCAGTCATCTAATCATCCTCCCTGTAAAAGAGAACACACCACAACCTTTGTTGAATTTCACCGTCTGATTGCCTAACTGGGCTTAGAATAACTGTACCACTATAAAAGAATATTAAAAGACTGCAGGCGAAACTTATGCATAGGCGATCTGGGACTGGCTCTCCTGCTGCATTAAAAGAAAATAAAAAGAACTCCCTCGAAGCTCGTTTTCTCCTCCCTTAAATTGATCAGTCTGGTGGGCTCCCAAATGAAGCAACCTTTTACGTTGAAATCCTTTCCTGTTTGGAATAAAAACCTTCCTCCCTACAACCCAGCCTCCCAGATCTGCCAGTTATAAATAACAGTCTTAAAGGATATTGTGGTTTGAGCCGTGTGACCAGAAGAACATATTCATAAGTAGACCAGGTGATTTGTAAACTAAGGTTTCGATAGCAACTAGCTGTCTTTATCAAAGCATTGTACCAGAAATGCAACCTTGATAGAGGATGTAGTCTATCAGGCGCTGAGAATCTTACGGTTGAAATGGAATACACCAGATGATGGTATCAGGAGGCAGGCTGGTGTTAAGACTGCTTCAAAGTCCCGGATACAGTTTAACACCCAGCATATCAAACAAAGCAGCATAGTCCTTGACCACCCCCCTTCCCTTCTTCCCACCCTAAATTTGGCTGTTTTGAGACTAGTCCCTGCTCGCCTGAGGGAATTGGGGGGGGGGTGATGCAAAAAGCATGTGTTCCATTTGAAAGTTGGGAAATTTTTAGCAAAACTCGCTAGGAATAATCAGGGCCAGATTAAAAAGAAGCAATTTTACCTAGTGGTTGCAGTCCAGGCCTCTGGTGGCAAGGATGTGTCTCTTTCTTCAGGGTACATAGGCAGCACGATACCGAGCTTGAGGAAAGTTCCTTGGTGGGGCGGACTACAACTACCATAATCCTCCAGCCCACCAGCTGTAGTCAGCAAAGGAACGTCTTGAATTAGAAGGCGGGCTTGAATCTATTGAATACTGAAGTCTCAACAAGATCACTCCTGCCCACAAGGAAATTCAAGTTCTTTGAGGTTGCTTGGAATCGGTTGTCTAACCTAAATTGTGACCCTTCCATATGACATGTGGGAAAGACATTTCGAGGCCGAAACCTCCAGCCATGTCGGAGGAGGTGTGAGACCATCAGCTGATCATTGTTTTAACTGCAAACCAGCTGGATCTCAAATGGGCAATTAAAACCCATTAACCTTACAAAAGAACAGTTCCTCCTTTGTTGGTATGAACTGGTCTAGATGTCTACATTTTTGAATTCTTATGGGAGGAAGCTCGGTGCAGGGAGTGTCGTGATGGGCCCCTGCAGTTCTACATTAACCACTGAACTGATTTGCAGCCGGGGTGTCTCTTCTTGTATAAATGTCTCTGTAGTGAAAGCATTGTTCAGAAACCATACTTCGTGGCCCACCAACTAGAAAGGCTCGATGGGTGGACGCATAGAACGGGGACTTTCCTGTGGCAGCACCCTAGAGAAGTCCTCTTTAGAAAAGCGAGATTTAGGTTTATGCTTTGGAAAAATGAGGTCCATGCATCGGAAAAAAATATTTATTGTAATAACTCTGAATCTCTCTGCCAACATAGCCATTGCGGTGCTTATGGTGTAAAAGACTGGTGGGCAAACTTCGGCCCTCCAGAAGTTTTGGACCACAGCTCCCAGAATTCCAAGTCTGTATTACTAATGACAAAGGACTGTGGGAGTTGTGGTCCAAAGCATCTGGAGGGCCAAAGTTTGGCCACCACTGGTAAGATGTGGCCTCCATAGATTTAGGACATTTTTACAAACTCACCTGCTCCTTTGATTTCTTTGCTTTGAATTCACTCCAGTGCCTTCTTTCCTTGTGGGATAACTCTTTATCGCGCACAAGGTGGATTGTGAATATGTTAACTAAAATAACAAGCATGTTGAATGTAGGAAGCTGCTTACGCCAAGTCAGACTTTCAGCTCTTCTAGTGCACCACTTTCTACCCTTCCGTGCAAGGCCTCTAACAACAGATTTTGACCAGCCTTGCTGCTTGAGAAGTATCGGCGTGGACATGCTAAGGATTTGAACCTGGAGGTTTTCACATGCAAAGCATCTGCTCACCTGCTGAGCTGTGATCTCTCCTCATTAGGATAAAATGCAAAATAATAAGCAATGACCTCAGGGTGGAACTGCAGTCATTTCATATGTACCTAACACACACGGGTGCGCGCGCGCACACACACACACACACACACACACACAAAGGCAAGGAGGAGGAAATGCAGTATATTATCTAGCATAATGGACACCATTTTGCTAGCTTCAGCTAAAACGATGGATGTTCATTTTAAAGGCTGCTTTCACACGACCACTAAAATCCACAGCAGACTTTGTTCCGGATCACCCCTGGAGTGGTCACGTTGTTGATGTTGCGGTTCAGGTGACCCCCATGGTCACGTTTTGAAAATCCGCAACCATTCCAATCCCACAACTGAGAACCACAGCAAAGGACGCTTTTACACGACCCCTAAGATCCGCTGGTCACTTACAGTAAATTCGGACCAGAGATCTTAGGGGTTTGTCGCTCTTCGTGTATCCCCACCCCTCCACACTTCCTGGCTGCTGGCTGTGTGAGGGGAGGGAGAAAAAAGGGACAAAAGAATAAAGGCTTACCTCCCGGTCACTTCCTGGTTCCTTCTCTTAAAGGGGCGGGAGGCAAAAAACAACAACAAAAAGAAGCGAGGAGAGCCCGGCACATCCGCATCAAGATTTTTCACCCTTGGAGAGCAGGTACAAGAAAAGTGCGCTGGGACCCGCTTAGGTGGGCGTGGTCGCACTTAATTTTCAGTAAACTACGGAGCTGGTTGGTAAACAATTTTAAGCTCCGGAGCTGGGAGCCATTTGCGGCGGAGTTTAGGGGTCGTGTAAAAAGGCCCAAAGACACCATAACAGGGGTGAAAAGTTTTTGGTGCGGATTTTCCGTGTTCCCACATACTTGAGTAACAGTTTAAAATCAAAACAGCGACAAGGATTTTACCAGCTTGAGACCAGGTACTTGTAAAATGTTCTGGGTCGCACTTAAGTGGGCGTGGTTGTATTTTTTTTTTTAAGTCCGCTGCTCGTGGGAAAACAATTTTATGCTCCGCATCTGCGAGCACTTTGCAGCAAATGTTAGTGGTCGTGTGAAAGTCTTTTGAATGACTGTTTTGCGTGGGTCTTAAGAACATAAGAACATAAGAAGAGCCATGCTGGATCAGGACAAAGGCCCATCTAGTCCAGCTTCCTGTATCTCACAGTGGCCCCACCAGATGCGTCTGGGAGTGCACGAGACTAGATATCTGTCTCCTGATACCACTCCCCTGCATCTGGTCCTTGAAGTACCCTGTTTTTTTAAGCCTAGAGATGACACATCTCCATCATGGTTTGTAACCTGTGATGGACTTTTCCTCCAGGAATCTGTCCAATCCCCTTTTGAAGGCATCCAGGCCAGATGCCATCACCACATCCTGTGGCAGGGAGTTCCACAGACTAACCTTCAATAAACTGACCTACACCTGGTGAGGCAATTCATTCCTGCAGCCTGGTGTTTAGTTTATTTCATATTATTATGTCAGTGCTTCAACTTGCATGCAGTCTCATTGTGCTAGAGTACTCTCTAGGTGGTTTGTAAGATAATTAAGGACGGAACACTTGGTCCCCAGGGAGCTTATTTTACTAATTTCGGAGGGATAGAAGACTGAGCAGGCTAATTGAATCCATCAGGCTTGAACTCAAGACGTGAGCAGAAATATGGGTGCAGTACAATAGGATTCTATATCCGCTGGATCCACGGTTTCACTTATCTGTGGTTAGAAAATATTTTAAAAAATTAAAAACACCCTGAAATATATAATTCCGTGGTGTAATTGACAGAACTAGGCACTAGAGGGAGCTAGAGACCAGGCTCTGTATAGGGTTCAGTATTAGCCATAGTTTTCAGCATCTGCAGGGACTGAGTTTGGAAGCGACCCTTCATGAATATCGGGGTCCTACTCCACCGCTGTTTAACCATTGCACCATTGGGCTCAGTAATTTGCTACTGACTCCAGTGTTTGAAGTCAACTAGACATTGTTACTCCTTACAACATTGGAAAAAGTGACATGTGTTGCTTGTGGTTCATTACATTTTTTTTGCTACTTTCTGTTTACTTGAGAAAAAAAGATTGATAATAGAATAGCTCAAAGCCTGAATCAATTCTATCCAAACGCCGCTAAAATGCCTGGAAATGCCATTGGGAACCAACATCGGAAAGTAACAGGAATGCTTTTGCTCATTTATCATGTGAAGAAAGGAACTTTGGCCGGGATCCATCTTATGATTTATGCATCCATATGGGAAATCGCATAAGTTGCAGTGGCAACGAGCTGCTCATTAGAAGAAGGTGACCGTCTTGTTCTTGGTCACATGCCTACCCAAGTATGCAACTAACAAGTCATTACCTACACTGGAGGGCATTCAAAAGAAAATTGGACAACCATCTTTCAGAGATCTTGGCTTTTCATTCCTGCATTGAGCGGGGAGTTGGACACAAAGGCCCCTTCCAGTTCAGTTATTCTACAGTTACAACCAATCGGCTGCTATTGCTTATGCGATTTAACTTAAGGGATGCCCTAAGCACATCCGATCTCGCCTGATATCGGAAGCTAAGCAGGGTCTGCCCTGGTTAGTACTTGGATGGGAGACCACCAAGGAATACCAAGTGCTGTAGGCGCCTGGAGTAGGAACTGGCAAACCACACCAATTCTTGCCAAGAAAACTCCATGGACATGGAGTCATGAAGAGTCAGTCATGACTATAACGACACAACACACACACACACACACACACACAAATTACCAGTAGGATTCTGACCTTTGATTCTACTTCTTATGTTACTCTTGCCAGTGTTATCTCTCTAATGCACTCATGTGATCCTATTGGTTATATATATTATATATCCTATTACCTCATTACACCCTTGTTACCCTGCAAATGTAGCTAGTTCCTGGTAAGTAGATACAGTAGGACCCCGGTATCCACTGGAGATTGGTTCCAGGCCTTCCGTGGATAATGAAAACTGTGGATAAGAAAGAACACCTGCCTGCCCAACCCCAAACTGCTCTTTCCTGACAGTAGCTTGCTTTATGGCCGCTGTTTGTGACAGTAGCTTGATTTACAGATGCTATTTGTGACAACAGCTTGATTTACAGCTGCTTTTTGTGACAACAGCT
Source organism: Phrynocephalus guinanensis (assembly GCA_037367245.1). Classification (NCBI taxonomy): domain Eukaryota; kingdom Metazoa; phylum Chordata; class Lepidosauria; order Squamata; family Agamidae; genus Phrynocephalus; species Phrynocephalus guinanensis. Next base: position 195,165,052 of record CM074732.1, read on the forward strand.
TCCATTACAGCTTGCTTAGTGGCTGCTGAATTATTTAATTTTTTCCTCTGCCAACCATGGATAACTGAATCAGTGGATAATGAATCAGTGGATATGGGGTACTACTGTAATTTGCAGTTTCTTCCATTCAGGGCCATTCAAGCTGGTGCAGAAAAAGTGCTGGTTATATACTGAATTGTTCATGTTTTCAGACCAAGATGGATATTTCTCAGCTCCAGGTTCCTCATCCCACCAAGATTCTAGAACTGGAATCTCTTCCCCTGCCCCCCCTTTTTTTCCTTGCAAGCGATTCACTTATGGTCCTTCCCTAAAAGTTTGGGAAGGAGTAAAGCAGATACCTCAGTGGCAGGAAGTAATTATGGGGTGATGAATGCCAGTGCAGGAGAAAGCCTGTGACCTTTGAGTGAATCTATGCGTGGAATTTGAGAAGGCCTTCAAAAGAAGTAAGTGGGACAGTGAAAAGTCATGCGCGAGGGAATTCAGCAAAACATGACAGCGAAATAACATAAGTTAGGACAGGCATGTAGCAGTTATGCTCAATATAAGAGCTGGTGTGATGGGCAATGGTTAAAGCACAGCCCTGAGAATCACAACATCCAGATTTTCTTTCACACAGAGACATCAAATTCACCAGGAGAGGCCTGGGCCAGTCATTTTTACTTAGCCTGACACACCTGACAGGGTTGTTGTTTTGGGGGGGGGCAGAGCTTGTAAAGAAATTGAATGAGGCTTTAGCTAAAAATAAATGCTTCCTTTTCCCAATTAGGCATCAGATAAAATTGCTTAGTTATATGAACCTACAGAGCAGACTGACCTCCCTCAGTAGACCACCTCTTATTTGTCAGTTTACCTCAGCTGGCACTTGATGTCTCAATATATTCACTCAGAGACTCTGGAAATGAGAAAGAATAAAATATTTCCATTTCATTTCGATTCTTCATATATAAATTCAGCCATCATGTTGCATAAAATGTTAACTTGTTACATCACTGGGTTCAGCTGATTAACCAGCTTCATTACTGATTAACTGACTGTTACATTGCTGATAGGACAATTCATTCTAACTGACCACTGACAGACTTCACAACTTATTAACTGAACCATGAATCTAAGGTAGAGAGGGAATTCTTAGATGGTACTGAAGAGGTGGCAAGACCCTCTCTGTTGGGAAGGAGATCAGAGTTTACTGCAACTACCTGGAGACGTTACTCTTTCTACAAAATACACAATATAAACCTTGCCTTATGTCAGGCATGTCCAAACTTCGGTCCTCCAGATGTTTTGGACCACAACTCCCAGAATTCTAAGCTTAGATTGCCAATGACAAAGGGCTGTGGGAGGTGGTCCAAAACATCTGGAGGGCCGACGTTTGGGCATGCTTGTCTTATGTGAACCCAGTCTTTTTACATGAGTATTAAGTAAGTTTTGTTCTGCTTCGGGGGAAATAGGTGTTTCCACTCACATTGTGGAGCCCCACACACACATTCCACCTTGTGGGATTATTTGTATGCGTCCTGTATATCAGCTTTTGGGCATGTCCTGATCACACTGAGAGTGATGTCTGCAGTGGGGTATGATGATTCATTACTTCCTTCGGGCTTGTACCCCAAATATTAATAGATTTTAAAAATTAAATTAAATTAAATTAAACATGTAACCGTTTAACTCTACACCAGATATACTGTATAATGCAGTGATGATTCAGAAGTGGCCACACCAGTCCATTCAGCGCTATGTCACGTTGTAAAGTGCACAAAGAAAAGCTACTGGTATGGAAGAAGGTGGATGTAATGGCAGAGGAGGGTATGACATACGGCAGGGAGAAATATACCACATCTGACACTCTGCTGTGTGAACACTTGCATACTCACTAAACCACTAAATAGTTCCATGTGTATGACAACTACAATGTTTGTCATCTGGTACAAAGTGCTAGAGCGGGTATAGAAAACTTCACATCATCTAACTGAATTGTTTCTTCACTCTGCTTAATGATTTATGACAAGAAAAATAGAATTTGAATTATATATGTCAGCTTACAGGTATGTATATAACAGTGGTGGTGAACCTTCGACACCCCGGTTGTTTTGGACCACAACTCCGAGAATTCTGAACCTATATTGCCAGTGACAAAGGACTGTGGTTCGCCACCACTGGAATATAAAGTAAATTACAAAAGAAAATATTTTAATTATTTTCACAATCTTTTAACACCCCCTAAAAATTATTAGCTCATCCCGAGCAGCACAGCTGCTATTCTGCAGAAGCGTTATTGACAGAAGTTGTAGAAATACTGTAATTCAAAGATCAGACATTGCTTGGAATACCCTGGACGTATTTAAAGCCAACAGATCTGGCAGGCAATTTGAGACTTGTGTTTTAGGTCCCTGCCAACCTTTACACTGGAGGGGCCTTAATTATTTATTTTATTTTATTTTATTTTATTTTATTTTATTTTATTTTATTTTATTCAATTTATATACTGCTGGGATTTTAAGTGATCTCACTTTTACGAATGGCCGAGGTCACCTGTACTCAGAAGGCAGAATCACGGGACAAGAAAGGGTGTGGAGTACAGCACTCGGAATCCCTCAACCAGATGGCTGGGGATTATGGCAGTGGTGGTGCAAAAGCAAACTAGAAAGAAACTCAAACATTTCTAAAATCGGCCCGGAAAAAATAGCTGGCGGGAAAGCCACCGTTTTTTCATGAGCTTGGCATCACAGCCTGGAATGCACAAGGCAGATTCGGAGAGGTGAATGAGCCCTGACAGATAGCGGAAGAGCATTATATTGGGCATAACCCATTTCTGAGACAGTCTGCACTAGATACCCATGATACGGTGAAAGATGGATCTGAGAGTGACGTGAACCTTGAACAGCAAAGAGCTCCATCTCATGGTCACCAAGCACATCATGCATCAAATGTCACCCGAAAGCATGTTAAGAAAGAGGGAGAAAGATGAAACAAGGCAGTGTTCAGAAAGGACACACCCTGCCCTTTCTGTTTGGGTCCCCCCCCCCCGCCACATTGACAAGGGAAGGGACGAGCAGAGATAAATGTTACAATAAAGAAGGGGTAAACTCCTGGAGAACAAAATACCGATACATTGCTTAACATTTCGGGGGGGGGGGGACATTTTAAAAGGGAACAAGTACTGTGGCCATGCAGTGCCCATATTGCCAAAAAACACGTGAGCGCAATGTAAATTGACAGCAGCATTCACACACATGCCAAAACCACGTGAATAAAAGCAATGTACAGATCAGATCATTTTAAAAAGCCCTTGCTGGCAAGGTCATGTTTCCAAGTCCAAAAGGTAGAGCCCAATATGATGTTTGAGAAACTTTAGACACAATATAGATACTGTAAGTCCCTTTATGGGGAGGGTGTAACTGCTCTGTAGAGTAATCCTGCATAATGTCCCGAATAGAGTATTGGATCAAGACTTATGGAACCATGATTGAAAGTCCCATTCTTCCTTGGAAAATCACTGAGTAGTGATAGCAACGCTAAGCCACTCCTTGAGTTATCACACATGCCCTGAAAAAGCAAAGTGTTCTGCTTACTTTATGTACAACCCCATACCACTTCAAGTAGTCTCTGGGTGGTTTACAGTTTAATTACAGTTTAATTACACTGTGCAGGCTACACATTGTCCGCCCCCAGCAAGCTGGGTACTCATTTGACCGACCTCAGAAGGATGGAAGGCTGAGTGAACCTTGAGCCTGTTACCTGGGATTGAACCCCAGGGCGTGAGCACAGTTTTACCTGCAGTATGGGCATTTTACCACTGTGCCACGGGACTCCTATTAGGGTCACCAAATGTCATCTTCTGTGGAGTCAAAAGGTTGGAAGTTCAATTCCCCGCTGTATCTCATTGACATAAGCTGGACTCAATGATCTATAGCAGCGGTGGTGAATCTTCGGCTCTCTAGATGTTTTGGACCACATCTCCCAGAATTCCAAGCCTAGATTGCCAATGACAAAGGACTGTGGGAGTTGTGGTCTAAAACATCTGGAGTGCTGAAGGTTCGCCACCAGTGATCTATTCCAGGCATGTCCAAATTTCAGTCTTCCCAATGTTTCGGACCACAACTCCCAGAATTCTAAGCTTAGATTGCCAATGGCAAAGGACTGTGGGAGTTGTGGTCCAAAACATCTGGAGTGCCGAAGGTTCACGACCATTGATATATTCCAGGCATGTCCAAACTTCGGCCTTCCCAATGTTTTGGACCACAACTCCCAGAATTCTAAGCTTAGACTGCCAATGGCAAAGGACTGTGGGAATTGCGGTCCAAAACTTCTGGAGTGCCAAAGGTTCACCACCATTGATCTATTATAGGGTCCCTACCAGCTCTGCGGTTTTAAGAGGATGATGATTAAACTGTTCTGCATTCCTGTCAGTTTAGGCAGTCCTGTCTGCCTAGGTCAAGGAACCATGACAACAACATGGGGTTCCTACTAGTCTATAGCTTATTTGGGATGGAGGGGTCTTCCTGGATCAAGGTGACCAAGGGTTGGTTCTAATGATTTTCAAGTAAACGTGTCCTTACTTGGAAGGGCAAACTGGTTTGATTTATTGTAAATCTTTTCTTGAAAACCTTGAACCTGGATCAGAAATCCTTGCCTGTGTTTCCTGTCATTCTGACACCCCTTGCTTTGCAATCCACTGAGCGGAACTGCCCTAGGCAGTTGCTTCTCCCTGCTGTTTTTTTCCATGACACAAACTAGCTTGGATGCTTATATAATGTAAAGGAGGTGGCTGCCCTACCGGACTCCTCCTCCTCCTCCTCCTCCTCTTCTTCTTCTTCTTCTTCTTCTTCTTCTTCTGGAATGTAACTCCTCTTCTCGATCAGTGGTTTCCAACCTTGGGGGCCGAGATGTTCTTGGACGTTTATCTCCCAGAAATCCTGGCCATACAGCTAGTGGTGAAGGCTTCTGGGAGTTTTAGCCCAAGAAGATCTGGGTACCCAAAGTTGGGATCTACTGTTCTATATAGAAGCATGGAAAAGAATATCAAAAGGTGAAGCTTGCTAAGCTGAAGACATATACTACTTCTGAAGACACAGAATGGGAGCAGTTCTGTGTCTGTTGGAACAGACAGGTTTCTATGGTGAAATCTGGAAGGAGGGTTAATGAAACCAGCAGGACCCTCCTAATTTTAGCCAATCATAGGCCCCCTACAACTTTCCTGAAAGAGCAACTAAGGAAGCTACGGTAGGACCCTGTATCCACCGATTCATCAACCACTGAGTCAATTATCCACGGTTGGCAGAGGAAGAAATTAAATAATTCTGTAGCCACAAAGCAAACTACTGCCACAAAACAGCAGGTTTGGGGGGGGGGGGGTTGCATTCTCTCTTATCCACAGTTTTTGTTATCCATGGGAAGACCTGAAACCAATGCCCAGCAGATACCAGGGTCCTACTGTATTTTAACTGAGCTCTCTTGGTATTTAGGGTATTGGCTGGCTGAGATTGGTTCTTGAATTTTTCATTAGTTAATTGCTTAAGAGCTGCAAGTAGTTTTCATGTATTGAGACAGATTCTCACCTTTCCAGGGTCCTCATTAGTGAGTCACTCCCCTTTCTTCCTGAAGTTTGTGACATAATAGGCAGTTACTTTTGGGTTCAACAGTTAAAGAGTTATGTGCCATCAAGTCTTTTCTAACCTTTGGTGACCTTACAAATTAATTATCTCCCAAACTTCATGGCATGAATAATCCTAGGTTGTTGCTCTAGTTGTTCCATCTTTCCAAGGTCAGTAAAATGAGTATCTAGGTGACTGCAGAGTGGGGCACTGTGTAGCCTGTATGATTAACTTGTAAACCACCCAGAAAGTGCATTAAGTGCTGTGGAGCAATATATAAGCAGCACACTTTGCTTTTCATATTCACAGTGAACAGAGATGGGAAACAAGTGGTCCTCTAAATTTTGTTGGACTACAATTCCCATCAGCAAGTGGGGCCAGGAATGGTGGGAGATACAGTCCATTGATGGCTTGAAGATCACATGTTTCCCTTCTCAGCCATAGAATCATTGACACGCAGAAGTCATCAACCGACGACAGCATAGCCATCAAGCAATGACTGTGCACTGGGGAAGTATCTCCTTTCAAAGATGGAGAGGAGTGTCATTCCGGAAGTGCCCAGGAAGCAGATTTTTAAACACTGCCCTTCAGATACCAATCTACGTTGGAGGGGAACAATTGTCAAGCAGTCTGATCTGATATAAACTTCCTACAACATGTCTGTGAAGATGCTCAGTCATCCCAGTGAGTTTGTCTGGAAGTTTTGTGTTCATGGCAACTGGACTTCTTTTCTCGAGATTGAATGAGCAGCGAAACGTTTTGATTTCCTACAACATACATGGATTGCCCAATGGGTTAGGCAACTGGCTGTGGAGCCACGGGTTGGGAGTTTGATGGCCCTTGAGGTCTCTTCCAACTCTATGATTCTATGAGTCTGTGATTCCCTTCTGTACCTCCTTAACCAGGGCTGGACTCACACTGATCCATAGGGTCCCTTCCTACTTTACAATTCTAAGATTGTGTGTGTGTGTGTGTGTGTGTGTGTGTGTGTGTGTGTGTGTGTGTGTGTGTGTGTGTGTGTGTGTGTGTGTGTGTGTGTGTGTGTTGCGTGATTAAAGTCGTGACCAACTCTTTGTGACCCCATGTCCATGGAGTTTTCTTGGCAGGACTACTGGAGTGGCTTGCCAGTTCCTACTCCAGGCACCTACAGCACCTGGAATTTCCTGGTGGTCTCCCATCCAACTACTAACCAGGGCCGACCCTGCTTAGCTTCCGAAATCAAGCCAGATCGGATGTGCTTAGGGCATCTAGGCATCTCACAGTTCTCATATGATTATATTATAATTTAATATAATCTCATGGAAAGTCAATCAATAACCCTCTAGTCTTGCCAAAGCTAGGGATGCTGTTACAATACTCTATAAATACACAAGAGGGTGCTCTTGAGTCATCATTAAATCAATGCTAGTTTTATCTGCAAGCTTACTTGACATGTGTATTTTTAACAAGTTAGAGAGAGACAGAGAGAGAAAGAGAGAAATACAATCAGATGCATAACGCAAAAATAATGGAGAATACTGATAAGCATGTTCTTGCAGCTTACAGGTTACTCACTTGGTCACAAATGACACAAAATTCCCCTATCTTCCGGAAGCCTGCTTTTAAAATAGTTCAGGCCATCTAGATGCTTATCAAGAGATTGCTGAGGTCTCATGGTGACTTGCAAACGTGGGAGTGAAGGGTGCATAACATTTTACTAGGCTATTCCATTGAAAGGATCTGGATTCACAGCATACAGGGGCTGGTGTGGTTTTGCTGATATTAAAGGTGTGCAGTATGGACCCATACTAGCAACACTAGTGTCCCGTGTAATTCACAAAGTTAATCGGAATCACTCAATAACAAGGGGGGGGGAGAGAATAAAGGAATATATTCACCCCATCCTCATGGATGAGACAGTAATTGCTGTTTTTAAAAAATCCATTGTTGCATATCAGGGATGGGCAGGAATCAAATCAAATCGAATTTTATTATACGGTCATTGACCCAAGTAGATGGGCAGGAAATGAAATAAAAAATGCTGTTTTGTCATTTCGTTATGTAACGAAATGAAACGAGGAAGCAGCATTTCGTTATAGACGAAACTATCGTTTTTTCCATTGAAATGAAATGTTTCATTCCATCTTTTTCGGGCTCCTGCCAAGCTGTCAATGGCTGGAACCTTTTAAACTTGGCCCAGTCGACACCAGTCGACACCCCTGGTTCTGGTGATTGCGCTGTCCTCCCAACTATTTTCTGAGGGCTCCTACCAAGGGACCCCCTGGTGCCGACTGGGCCAGGTTTAAAGGGGTCCAGACATTGACAGCTCGGCAGGAGCCCTTTAAAAATGGCTCCCAGAGTCCCAGGCACCAAATATGGTGCCCGTGGGACCCAGGGGAGCCGTTTTGTTTCATTTCGTTTTGTACAATTTAAAAAAATCATAAGAAACAAAACGAAACAAAACGGGGCTGAGCACAAAACAAAACGAAATGAAACATTATTTTTCCGTTTTGTGCCCATCCCTATTGCATATTAAAGTTGGGTGGGATTGGTCCAAACCAATGCCACCAGCACACATGATGGAGCTCTGTCCTGGCTGTTCCATTAGGACAAATGGCACAGAGACTCATGCAGACCGACTCCTGCCTACCTCCTTTCCCTAGGCAGAGAGGTCAGTACTTTACCAGTGCTCCCTTCCTGTTGAACTCCCACCTGCACATTCCTTCTAGCTTGTTGAATGGAGAGAGGGGGAAATGAGAAGGCATTTGAGTGACTAGGTCAATTTCTCACACTTAAAATTAGGCACAAAGGGAAGCAGCAGAAATAGGAACGTCCTTAATTGAAGTGGAGGTGTATTTTCCTGTTCCCTGGATGAGCTGCAGACTGAGTGAATCAGGTGGGTGTGAGACAATATCTGAGTGAACGCCTGCCATTCTTCTTCTCTCTGTGAGAATACTTGCTTGCTTGTCCATCTGCTGGCCTGCCAGAGTCCCTGTCTCTGCCCATTGTCCTGTCTCTGCCCATTACAGGCCATCCATCCACTCCATCAAACCCAGTGAGCTATCACTGGGCAGAACTTCTGTGGGAGAATGTGCTGGCCCCGCAGTGATGGCTGGAAGATGTAGGAAGAATGATCCGCTGGAAGATGGAGGAAAAATGATCCACTGGTACCATTTCAGATTCCAGTAGGGATGGGAGGAGTGAAAATCAGTGGAAGAAAAATACATAATTGAAGATGTGGAGATGGCATTGTCCTACTGGCAGAAAGAGTCAATGACTTGGCATGAGTTCCATTGCAAGTGAAAGGATAAAGGGTCAAAGTGTGGCTGCAGTTGAACGTTAAGACCAGAATTCTGACTACAGAAAAACTACACGCATTTCATGTGGCATAAGAAGAGCCCTGCTGGATTAGGCCAAAGGCCCATCTAGTCCAGCTTCCGGAATCTCACAGTGGCCCCACCAAATGCATCTGGGAGCGCACGAAACTAGATATCTGTTGACAATGAAGAAGGTAAAGTTGTTAAAGACTTTGCATACCTCTGTTCAGTCATCAATAAAAATGGAGACTGTCTGCAGCCAAGAAGTCGGAAGAAGTCTGAGACGCAGAAAGGCAGCAACAAAAGAATTAGAAAACCTAACCAAGTGTAAGGATGTTTCACTGGAGAGCAGAGCCAAGATCATCCAAATTATTGTATTCCGGATTACAATGTACAAATGTGAAAGATGGACAGTAAAGGAAAACTAGTAGGAAGGCCATTTATTCATTTGAACTATGGTGCTGGAGGAGAGCCTGTCAGACACTCTGGACCACCAGAACGGTTAACAAGTGAAATCTAAATCAAATGAAGCCTCAACTTTCCCTAGAAGTAAAAATATCAAAACTGATGCATATCCTGAGAAGGCAAGATTTACTGGAAAAGGACAATAGCTGGGAAAGGTTAAAGGCAGCAGGAAAGTAGGAAAACCAAATATTTATTTATTTATTTATTTATTTATTTATTTATTTATTTATTTATTTATCACACTATCTAGCAATATGGCTGCTCTGGGCAGTTTACAAGCTACAAAGAAATATCAAAATGCAAATCATAAATAATAAACTACACAGTGAGTATACAATACAGCATGATAAAACATAATTCCATGACAGATCAAATGGGATCAAAACAGAGAGCAAGATGGCCTAAAGATGAAGCAAGAAAATATAACAGTGAATTGATAGAAGGAGCTAATACCCAGGGAAAGCCTTTTTGTAAAGCCACGTCCTCAGATGTTTCTTGAAGACAGGAAGCGAAGGGACCCAACAAATCTCAGGGGAAAATTGGTTCCAAAGACGAGGGGCTGCCACTGAGAAAGCCCAATTCCTCGTCAACAACTTACACTCTCTTACAGGCTTCCTTCAGTGACCGCACCCTCAAATGCCCAGCCTGAGATGATCAGGTGCTAAAGGCGGTACTCTGCAGCAGCAGCCGATCTGACAGATGGCAAAGTCCTAAACCGTTTAGGGCAGAGGTTCTCAACCTGGGGGTCAGGACCCCTTTGGGGGGGGTCGAACAACCATTTCACAGGGGTCGCTATGAGCCAGTGAAGAGAAAGGCACAAACAGCTTGGGTCTGGAGGAGGAAGGGGGGAGAGTGAATTACAGCTTGATAGGTTGGAGGGGATGTCAGTCAATGGCACCAGAGGCTGCGATTGGCTGAGGGTGCCTGTAGAGGGAAGTTCTTTATGGCACCTGTGGCAGTGGCCTGCCAAAGGGGGCTTGTGGCCTCTTCCAAGGATGGCAAGGGGTCACCACAACATGAGGAACTGTATTAAAGGGTTGCGGCATTAGGAAGTTTGAGAACCACTGGTTTAGGGCTTTGTATGTCATCATTAGAACCTTGAAATCAATGTGGTAATGGATCAGCAGCCAGTGCAGTGCGCCCAGGGTAGGGGTGATATGCTGACTTTTCCTCAACCCTGTAACTAATGTGGCCTCCAGCTGGAGCCTCTGCATTAATTTCCAAGGCACCCTCACATAGAGAGCACTGCAGTAGTCTAATCTCAAGACTATGAGTGCATGGACCGGCGTAGTGAGAGTGCCAGGGTCCAGGAAGGTATGCAGTTGAGCAATCTGCCTAAGATGATAATAGGCAGAACAGACCACTGATGCCACCTGGGCTTTGATGGAAAACGTTGGGTCCAATATTACATCCAAACGACGCACCTCATCCTACATGGAGGGAGTCCCCCTCAAAAAAACAGAGAGCTCCCCAAACCAACAACAACTGGCGCCTCCATCTGGAGGACCTCCGTCTTGTCCAAGTTCAACCTCAGTCTATTCACCCTCATCCATCCCAATTCAGCGTCCAAGCAGGCATCCAGGGACAAAACTGAATCCACTGCAGATGGTAGAAAGGAGATATAGAACTAGGCGTCATCAGCATACTGATGACACAAAACCCCATACCTCCTGATGACCTCTCTCAGGGCGTTTATACACGACCCCTAAACTCCGGGGCAAATGGCTTTAAGCTCCGGAGCTTAAAAATGTTTCCCCATCAGCTCCGGAGTTTACAGGAAATTAGGTGCGACCACGCCCACTTTAGCGCGTCCCAGCGCACCTTTCAAGTACCTGCTCTTTGGAGGTGAAAATTCCTTGATGCGGTGTAACGATAGTGAGTGCGGGGCTCTCCTCCCTTCTGTTTGTTGTTTTTTTTTTGGCTCCCGCCCCTTTAAGAGCTACTTTACAGAGACTGGAATGTTGCCGGCAAGAGCGAGAGGCAGAACGGAGGTGAGCAGCATGCTTTTCTTTCTCTTTTTCTCCCTCCCCTCACGCAGCCAGCAGCCAGGAAGTGCGGAGGGGTGGGGACACAGGAAGAGCCACGAACCCCTAAGATCTGCTACTCACCTTGTCTTGAACAGTTGCTGAAGACATGTGGAATGTAAATATTTAATGCACGTAATAAAATAAATAGAATTGGAAAAATTAAGCATGGGCACTAATTACCATGTCCTCTAGCATTTTGTGTTAGTCAACGGGAGACCACCTGCCCCATTTCCAAACCCTTTGGCCCTTCTGATAGTCATTGGCCGGACTTTGTTCCCTGTTTTTCTCCCCTCTATTTTCCATTCTCTCCCTGGCCATGTGCCCTACTATGTATTATTTTCTACATTTTATTTAGATATTGTATTAATTTGTATTAGCCTACCTTTGTTCCATCTTAGTTGATTGTTACTTCTCTCTTTTTTTTGTCGCCATGTTGGCGGGGACTATAATTCCCCTGGTGTTTGGCTGTGGGAGATACGCTTTGAGCGGGGGGATTAGTCGGGTAAGAAGAACTCGGGTCAGGCAGTTAGTGCCTGTCCCCCGTTCTGATCCCTCCGCCCACTGTCACGTGCCTGGGTGCCATCCCGCCAGCGCCTCCGGCCTGTCTTTCCTCCTGGTCAATGCCAGGTCGGTTCAAAATAAGATCCCTATCATCCACGATGTTATCGTGGATGAGCGAGCCGACCTGGCTTGCATCACCGAGACCTGGGTGGGTGCAGACGGAGGGGCGTCCCTCCCCCCCCTGGGTTTCAGGTCCAGTGGGCTGGCAGGCTGGAGGGTCGGGAGGCCGGGGGGGCATCGTTTACAGGGAATCCCTTTATGTTAGCAGATCTGCGACTTTGGTGTGTCCTGGGGTGGAGTGCCTTCATCTATCGGTGGGTCAGCGAGATAAGTTTGGTATTGTGCTGGTGTACTGTGCTCCCTGCAACCCTGCACAATCCTTTCCAGAGATTGCGGAGTTCGTCTCGGCTGCTCTGTTGAGGTCCCCCCGCCTTCTGGAGGTTGGGGACTTCAATATGCATGCCGAGGGGCAACTTTCCGGAGCTGCTCTGGAATTCATGGAATCCATGGCTTCCGGAATAGAGATGGGCACGACTTAGCGGTATTCCCGTTTCCGTTTCTGTTACTCGTTTCCGTTACGAAACGGAAACGGAAACGGGAATTACTCCGCCAGACTTCGAGCTCGAACCGACGAACGAACAATTTGGTCTGATTTGTCGTGCTCGTTACTTGCATCGCGCAATGCCAAGCGGCACAGAAAAAAAGTTTTTAAAAGTTAAAAAAAAAAACCCGATTCCCGGCCCTAAAAGTAGGCGAAAACTGTCTGAGGGCACCTACCAGGCCAGAAGGGTGTTTTATTTGGGGGGGGGTTTTCCCCGCCCCCCTCTCCTTGGCTATTGCTACTGCTGCGCTGCTGGTACCAGGCTGGGAGGGCGCATCCATTTGCCATGCAGTGCGGGGGATCCAAAATGGCGACCGCAATATTTTTTTTGAAATCGTTGCCCAAAACCCCACCAAAGCACCACAGAAACATGCGGAAATTAGCTATTTTAAATGCTTGAATTTTTACAGTAGCAGCAGTGGCTTTTTCTTGCAAAAAAAGTCTCCGTTGATTTTATTTTATTTTATTTTATTTTATTTTATTTTTTTACACCTGCGCATTCGCAATGATGGGCTCGCCCATGGGAGTGGACCATGCAAAGTTTTGGAGCCATTCCACCAATCGCATGGCCAGGTTTTGCTGACTGTACCAGGCTGGGAGGGCGCATCCATTTGCCATGCGGTGGGGGGGGATCCAAAATGGCGACCGCAATATTTTTTTTGAAATTGTTGCCCAAAACCCCACCAAAGCACCACAGAAACATGCGAAAATTAGCTATTTTAAATGCTTGAATTTTTACAGTAGCAGCAGTGGGTTTTTCTTGCAAAAAAAAGTCTCCGTTGATTTTATTTTATTTTTATTTATATTTTATTTTTTTACACCTGCACATTTGCAATGATGGGCTCGCCCATGGGAGTAGACCATGCAAATTTTCCACCAATCGCATGGCCACTTGGCCAGGTTGACCACAGAGACTTCTGGGATGTGCCAATCGGGCATAAACAGCCCACTAATCGTAGCCCAAACCCGAACCCTAAGCCTAACCCATACGCCAGTACACTGTCCTTCTAAGTGGGTCAGAGAGGCACCCAGATGCACCCCAATACTCACCGTAACCTCACCCGTAACTAGCCTAACCCTAGCCGTTGCGCTAAGCCGTCTTAACCCTAAGCCAGATCTACTTGCATTGCACTACATGCAAGTACGTGAGACACAGCGGGTGCAAAGAGTCTGCCAGTCCGTCACTTGTGGCTCTGGCTGACTCCTGCAGCTCCCTCCAGGAGCCCGCTACCCCCTCCCCAAACCAGTACTAACGACAACGAAAAAACGAAAAAACGAACCGACTAATTTTTGCAAATTTTCGCGAAAAACGGAAACGAGCCGAAACGGAACCGGCCCGACTAACGACAACTCGAAATTTTTTTTTTTCAAGTCGTGCCCATCTCTATTCCGGAATCTATCTCAGCATGTCGTTTGCCCCACCCATAGAGCAGGCCACACCCTAGACCTGGTTTTTACCTCCATGTCATCAGATTCTAGTCTGAGGGTTGGGGGCATTGTCCCTCTTCCCGTGTCATGGTCGGACCATCATCTGCTAAAATTTTCCCTGTCGATCGCCGCCCCGCCCTGCGGGGAGCGTCGGCCGTTTGTGTGGGCCCGCCCCCGGAGGCTCCTGGAACCTGCCAGGTTCATGGAGGCCTTCGGGGAGCTTTCTGGCGGTCTGGCAGACGATCAGGCCGAAGCCCTGGTGGAAAGGTGGTATGAGGGAGCCACCGGGGCTGTCGACCGGATCGCCCCCAAGCGTTTCCTGCGATGTGGAGCTCGCAGTTCGCCGTGGTTCACGGCTGAGTTGCAGGCGATGAAACAAGAACGCAGGAAACTTGAGGCCATATGGAGGACGAATCGGACGGCATCAAGTAGGGCTGCACTTAGTCAGCTGACTGGCCACTATGTTCACGCGATCAGGGACGCTAGAACATCCTATGTCTCCCTGAGAATTGGGGAGGCCTCGAACCGCCAGGCAGAGTTGTTCCTGGTGGTTCGGGACCTCTCTAATCCCAGTCAGCTGGGGCCTCCTCCTAGTGAGTTCACTAGTGAGCAGTTTGCAGCCCATTTTAGATCCAAAATAGAGGCCATCCGTTCTGATCTGCCCTCCAGTTGCGTTAGTCCACCCCCGGATATCTCTAGGAACTCACTCACTCCCTCTCGCTCCATGGTTGAGTTCAGACCAGTGTCTCTAGCGGGGGCCTCTAGAGCTATGGCTGGTTGCCGCCCGGCTGCTACCCCTTTCGACCCTTGCCCAGCTTGGCTGGTTAAATCTGCCGGGGGGGAACATGCCCAGGTGGGTTTCGGCTATTGCCACGGCCTTCTTTAGGGAAGGTATTTTTCCCTCCCGCCTCAAGGAGACTATGGTGAAGCCCACTCTGAAAAAGCTGGGCCTGGCTCCAGACGATATTTCCAACTATCATCCGATCGCCATTGTTCCCTTCCTGGGCAAGGTTGTTGAGAGGGTGGCGGCCGTCCGGCTCCAGTCGAACCTGGAGGATAATCGTATCCTGGATCCCTTCCAGTCCGGGTTCAGGCCGCTTCGTGGGACCGAGACTGCCCTGGTGTTCCTCCCTGTTGGTGCTCCTTGATCTGTCAGCTGCCTTTGATACCGTCGACCACGGTAACCTGCTGGTCCAGCTTGCAGAGGCGGGAATTGGGGGGCTTGCTTTGTCTTGGCTCCGTTCCTTCCTTGGCGGCCGGACTCAGCGGGTTCAGCAGGGTGATGACTTGTCGGCTCCTTGGATTCTCCCGTGTGGGGTGCCCCGGGGGTCAGCAATCTCACCCATGCTGTTCAATGTTTATATGAGGCTGCTGGCGGAGGTCATCAGGAGATTTGGAGTCTGCTGTCATCAGTATGCTGATGACACGCAGCTCTATCTCTCTTTTTCATCTTCTGCAGAGGAGGCAGTATGCTCCCTCGATCTGTGCCTGGAGGCGGTCCTGGAATGGAACAGGAATAACCGGTTCAAGCTCAACCTGGAGAAGACGGAGGTTCTGTTCTTTGGGGCGTCCTCGTCTGGGTACAATGGCTCCCTCCCTAGGCTGGGGTGTGTGTGTTTCCCTCCAGCCTACAGACAGGGCCAGGAATCTGGCTGTGGTCCTGGACTCAGCCCTCTCCCTGGAGGCCCAGGTGACGGCTGTCTCCAGGGCCACTTTTATCCATCTCCGCAGGATCGCCCAGATCCGCTCGTACCTCGACGAGTCCTCCCTGAGGACAGTAGTGCAGGCCCTGGTGATTTCAAGGATCAACTATTGCAATGCCCTCTACGTGGGGTCACCCTTGACCCTCCTCCGGAGGCTCCAGCAGGTGCAGAATGCGGCGGCCAGGCTGGTGGTGGGTGCTTGTAGATTCGAGCACATCACCCCAGTTCTGGCTCGTTTGCATTGGCTACCCGTTGTCCTCCGGATCAGGTTCAAGGTCCTGGTTTTGATTTTCAAAGCCCTCCACGGCTTGGGACCAGAGTACCTGGCAGAGCGTATCTCCCAGAGGTCAACTGGGTCCAGACCCACGAGAATGGCGCAGACGTGCTCACTGAGGGTGGCCACACCCAGAGAGGTGCAGAAATCGTGTACGTGTGACCGCGCCTCTTCTGTGGTTGGACCTACCATGTGGAACCATCTTCCCAGTGAGCTGCGCCTTGCAGTGTCCCTGCCAGCCTTCAGGAAAGCCCTGAAAACCCATCTATTCAGGGAGGCTTTTGACGACCTTTTTAGTTAATTTCTTTCCCTTTTTTGTTCTTTTCTTCTTTCTTCTTTCCCGCCATTGCCATCTGTTGTGGGGGGGGGTTATGGTCCCCCTCCTGTTTTTATTGCCTTTTACTTATTTTTATCCTCGCTTCTTTTCTTGTTTTTATTGTTCACCACCCCGAGTTCCTATAGGAAGATGTGGCGGTATACAAATGCAACAAATAAATAAATAAATAAATTTGTGGACTTTCATATGTGCACATTCCAAACACACACACACACACACACACACACACACACACACACACACACACACACACACACACACACACAAATAATTGGTTTAACCTTTGTGGTTGCACATTTGAGCATGCCCACTATTTCTGTTCCTTGGGATAATTTGATTTTGCACAGAAAAGAATCAGACACACCCAAAAGTCACTCTCTGGGGGAAAAGGTGCTTGCTTTGGTGGGAGATCATCACTTCGTTTGTAGACTCCAGATCACTTTCAAGGTGATGACAATCACCTCTGCTATCCCTGGAAATTTTTGTCATTCCAGGAAGAGACAGTAAAGGCTCTGTATCAGACACCTGATGGGTGGTAGGACGAAACATCAGGAAAAATGAAAGGAGAAAAGATGACCTACTCAAGAAAATTGCATATGCGGTCGTATATGGAAGTGGGCTTTGGCAGGTTTAAATCCAAGGCAAAGCCTAAAGAGAGAAATATACTCACCCTGGAGATATACTTAGTCCAAATAAAGACAAGTCCCTTTTGGCCAGAGTGAGCCCACATCACCAGGAGATGCACATATTTTACGGACGGCAGAGAAAAAGGAGCAGATCATCATCATTGTATGACAATCTTTTTCAGGGTTTTTGAGGTTGAGAGTTTACACAGAAATGGCCTACTATTCCCTTCTTCTGTGGATATTCTGGGACTCTGCAGCTGGCCCAAGGTCATACAGGCTAGGTGTACGCACAGGAGACACAGTGGAGAATTGAACCCCTGACTTCAGACTCAGCAGCTAGATGCCTAAACTACTCAGCTATCCAGCCAGCTAAGGGAGCAGATCCCTCATTTCAAATCTGACTAGGATCTGGTAAACAGAGGATCAGAAACAATGGGGGACATGCAGCTTTGGGTGTGTTTGTGGGGGAGTTTATTTTTAATTTCTGGTAGATGAACAACAGAATGAGAAATGTATATGGCGCTCTAGTCTGAGAATATGAGTTCTCTCTTTCCATTGAAAAAAACCTGGTTGTCCTTTTAGGTCAGTGGTTCCCAACCTGGGGGTCAGGACGCCTTTGGGGGGGTCGAACGACCATTTCACAGGGGTCGCCATGAGCCAGTGAAGAAAAAGGCACAAACGGCTCAGGTCTGGAGGGGGAGGGGGAGGAAAGGGGGGGAAAGAGTGAGTTACAGCTTGATAGGTTGGAGGGGATGTCAGTCAATGGCACCGGAGGCTGCGATTGGCTGAGGGTGCCTGTAGATGTAGAGGGAAGCTTTCTATGGCACCTGTGGCAGTGGCCTGCCAAATGGGGCTTGTGGCCTCCTCCAAGCAGGGGAAGGGGTCCCCACAACATGAGGAAATATATTAAAGGATTGCGGCATTACGAAGGTGGGAACCACTGTTTTAGGTGTTCAGTTCTTCAAAAGTCAAAACAAATTTGTTCAGTAAAAACACAGAAATATATATTAAAGCGCATGGAAGTGTAACCATTAGTGAAAACAGCAATACAAATTCATTGTTTTAGGGAAACCACATGGAAAAATATGTATATTGGCCAAAATTACATACACAAAAGCACACAAAAATATGGACACGTACAATGGAGGGCTGGGGGGGGGGGGAGAGATACTCAGTGCACCGGAAGAACCAAACCTAAGATTGAGGGAAATTCTCAAAGTTTGAGAACAGACAGATTAAGGGGTGGAGGGTAGGGATGAAAATTGACCGATTCAATACCATTGTACTAAATGATAGTAAGGCCGCACTTGGAGTATTGTGTACAATTCTAGTCACCACATCTCAAAAAAGACATAGTGGAACTGGAAAAGGTACAGAAGAGAGTGACTAAAATGATTACTGGGCTGGGGCACCTCCCTTATGAGGAAAGGCTAAAACACTTGGGGCTCTTTAGTATGGAAAAAAGGTGCCTGAGGGGGGATATGATTGAGACGTACAAAATAATGCAGGGCATGGATAAAGTGGATAGAGGGATGCTCTTCTCCCTCTCACAAATAGGGGCTATAGACTCAGATTGAAGGCTGGCAGAGTGAGAACAGAAAAAAGAAAATATTTCTTTACCCAGTGTGTTGTTAGTCTGTGGAACTCCCTGCCAAACGATGTGATGGTACCTAGCCTGGATGCCTTCAAAAGGGGATTGGACAGATTCCTGGAGGAAAAGTCCATCACAGGTTACAAACCATGATGGAGATGTGTAATCTCCAGGCTTAAAACCAGGGTCCTTGAAGGACCACATGCAGGGGAGTAGTATCAAGAGACAGATATCTAGTCCCGTGCGCTCATGGACACATTTGGTAGGGCCATATACAGGAGGCTGAACTAGATGGGCCTTTGGCCTGATCCAGCATGGTTCTTCTTATGTTCTTGTGCAATCCATACCCATCAAACAACGAAAAAAAGAATTGCTGATTATGGCATTAAAGTCATATGCAAAGGTGACCAATTCCG
Source organism: Phrynocephalus guinanensis (assembly GCA_037367245.1). Lineage (NCBI taxonomy): Eukaryota > Metazoa > Chordata > Lepidosauria > Squamata > Agamidae > Phrynocephalus > Phrynocephalus guinanensis. Next base: position 195,183,968 of record CM074732.1, read on the forward strand.
GATTAAAAATCAAAGAAACTGGGTTTACAACCATGAAACAGAAGAGGCTTTGAACCACAGAAAGCAGAGGCTGGTGACAGGAGACTTTTTGGTTCCCAAGAGCTTATTACTAAAGAGCCGCTTCTTCATTGCGTCTTCCCTGTGCCATATTGCAAGCTGTTCTTTCCAACTCAGGAGGCAGCAATGCTGTGCAGAAGGGTCGCTGAAGCCAAAATGTCCTTTATGAACATAAAGGGACTCCCACAGAAAACGATCATCTATAATCTCTACAGGGGGCCAGCTGTGAAAAGTGATGAGAAACGACAATGGGCCAAAGCTATTAAATCCAGTTGACTATTTAGAGGACATTACACTAATTTGACAGCAATTACACAGGCTCCCCAATGGCTTCCATGCCCATTTGAAAATTGCTAATGTTGACTTTTAAATCCCTGGAAGGCTAGGATTTAGGAGACTTTAAGGCACAATTCCCATAAGGCCATATTCCAATGTCACAGCCTTCCTGATTCTGTTTATTTACTTGTCCTGAAACACAGTGGTAGACAACACAGGGGAGGCCTTCTCAAGAGTGACACAAACATTCCACTGTCTCCCTTGAACAGTGTTGGCGAACCTATGGCATGGGTGCCAAAGGTGGCACTCGGAGCCCTTTCTGTGAGCATGTGACATCTCCCCTTCATAGCCACCTGTATTCAGGTTAAATTGTTGCATTGGCACTTTGCGAAAAATTAGTGGGGTTTGAATAGCAGTTTCGGCACTCGGTCTCTGTAATGTTTGCCATCACTGCCCTAGAAGTAACTCTACACTGCCCAGTTATTCTGCTTTAATACTGTGGCTCCAATCCTTAGAGGCCTGGGATCTGTAGTTCTGGAAGGGTCTCAGAACTACGTTTCCTACAGATTCAGTGCATTCAGCTGAATAACAATAGAAAATTGTCTCTGGTCAAAATACAGATCCCAGCATTCCACAGAATGGAGCTCCAGAAATGAGTGGAATCCAATTGCTATCAGCAAGCAGTACAGGTGCATTCTAGGGAAATACACAGGGGCAATACGGTATTCAAAGGTCAGAACTGACCTGTATTATCACCAGATCAAATCTCCCCTCTGCCAGTAACTCCATGAGATTAAAATGGTCCAGTCGATCCGTAAATTATCACACAGTTATCGTGAAAATGAAATGGCACAGGATACAGATGTAAACAGAGGCGGGCAGAGAGAGAGAGAGAGAGAGAGAGCTACAGATGTAATTTGTAAAAGCGTGGGGTTTAGTGATTTCAGCAAGTGATTTCAGCTCTGTGACATAGTAGGCTGGAGACAGCTTCTATTGTAACAACTTTTTATTCAGGGAGAGAACAAGACTAGGGACTGGGGAGAGGGAGCTACATTTACAGGAACGAGGACAGGCTAGGAAAAGATACATTTTGGAGGGAACAATTACAAGCAATCACAAGGCTGCCTTTTGGCGGGAACCAATAGGATTGAGGATCCAAATGCAGCAACTAGAAATAACCAATAGGCCTGTTCCCTTTGGAACAGGAAGGCAGTTACTTCAACATAAGCAAGTACAGATAATACATATCAATACAGAACACCCCTCCCCCCTGCTGGGCACAGCACACATAATCCTTAAGATATTGTGGGGCCTTGCGACTTCTAATTGATCTCCTGACTACTGGTGTTGCAGGGGCTTGAGCAGGCAGTGTCTGTGGTGGAGAGTCTGCTGTAATAGCTTTGTCTGACACGGAGGGTGTATTAGACAACTCAGTGTCCCTGATCTGTTCCTCGGCACCATGAGGACTTGCAGGAGCAGATTCATTTGCGGAAGCCACTGGTACCTGCATTCCTGGGGCATCTCCACTCTGGTCTTGCAGCTGTGACTCATTAATGGAGGTAGTGTCACTCTCAGACTGCAATTCCCCCACTGCTGTACCAACTCTACTGAGCGCTCTGCGCCTCAGTTGGTCCACGTGCCTACGCCAGACCCTGCCATCTTCAATGGCCACGTAATAAGAGACTGGCCCAGACGCTCTGGTGATCACCCCTGGCACCCACAGGGGACCTCTGGCATAATTTCTCACCCAGATCAAATCTTCAGGAGCAAAATACCTTGTAGAGTCGCTCTCTGCCTGTGGAGGTGCTCTAGCATTGCAGTTTGGCATTTTGTCTGGGTGGACATAATCCAGCACCGTTACCAGTCTTCTACCTAGGAGCAGCTCTGCTGGCGACTTGCCCATAGTAGTACACGGCGTCGTATGCTGCAAGAACAACATTTGGGCAATGCACGTTGACCAGTCACACTCCATCAAGCGTGCAATAGATCCTTTGGCTGTCTGCACCATGCGCTCAGCCTGCCCATTGGATGAGGGGTGAAAGGGAGCTGATGTGACCCCTCTTATGAAATTATCAGCCAAGAATGCCCTGAATTCTTGGGACACAAAGGCTGCTCCATTGTCTGACACAATGGTCTCGGGCAACCTGTGGGTTGCAAACAGCTGTCTCAACACTTTGAAAACTGCAGCTGACGACATGCTGGGAACCATAGCTACCTCTAACCATTTAGAATACGCATCAATGATAACCAAAAAAACCTTTCCTTGGAATGGCCCAGCAAAATCTAAGTGTAGCCGGCTCCAGGGAGTCCGGGTCTGCTCCCACCAGTGGACTGGTGCTGTGGCCACTTCTGGGCGCACTTCCTGACATGCCTTGCACGTCCATACCCATTGTTCAACATCTTGGTCCATCCCAGGCCACCACACATAGCGCCGGGCTAGCGACTTCATCCTGACCATTCCCGGATGCCCCATGTGAAGCGTATCCACAACCTGTTTCTCAGTGGCGCTGGGATGAGCACCCTGTCTCCCCACAGGAAACAGCCCTTATGCAGGGATAGCTCATGTTGCCTTGTTGCGTATGGTCTAAATTTTTCTTCATGCGGGCCACCTGGCCATCCCCTCCCCACCCATGTGAACACACAGGAGAGAGCGGTATCTTTCCTCGTTCTCTCAGCTATTTCAGTGGCCATTACAGGGCCCCCCGGAAGTGTTTCCAGCATCATCACTCGTTCCGCTGGGGCAGGATCCGCATCGCTCACACCAGGAAGGGGCAAGCTACTGAGTGCATCAGCGTGGCACAACCTTTTCCCTGGAACATGGGTCAGGGTGTACTGGAACCCATTCAGGAATATAGACCATCGCAACATTCTGGGGGAGAGAATCTGCGGCGTCTGTTTGTTCGGGTTGAACAATCCTAACAACGACTTGTGGTCGGTTTCAAGGAAGAACTGGTGACTGTATAAATAGTCATGGAACTTTTTAATCCCTCCACTATTGCCAGTGCTTCTTTGTCAATTTGTGCGTAGTTGTGCTCCGTTGGCGACAACGTACGAGAATAGAATGAGATGGGCTTTTCCGACCCATCCGCTTCCCTATGGCTCAGCACAGCTCCCAGCCCATACTGAGAGGCATCACATGCCAGGACAAGAGGTTTCAACTCGTCATAATGAGCAAGGACACTCCCGCTAGTCAGCATGCCCCGTAAGGTGTCAAAAGCCTTCTGCTGTGCCTGAGCCCAATGCCACACACACTTTTTTTTTAATAGTCTATGCAACGGTTCCGCTATTGAAGCTTTCGGTGGTAGGAATGAATTATAAAAGTTAATAAGTCCCAGGAATGACTGTAACTCCGTCTTGTTCTGTGGGCGTGGAGCCTCAGTAATGGCTTTAATTTTAGAGTCAGTGGGGTGGATGCCTGTTGCATCAATTTTAAAACCCCAAGACATCCACAGATGGTACTCCAAAACTGCATTTTTCCTTTTTAAGCTGCAGCCCCATCTCTTTAAATTTGATTAACACAGCACGGATACGCCCAACTAGTTCCTGGGGGTCTTTCCCAGCAATCAGAACATCATCAAAAAATGGCAAGACCCCTGGCAGACCCCTTAACAGGTGCTCCATTAGACCTTGAAAAATCCCTGGGGCCACACAAACTCCAAACTGTAACCTGTTTACTCTGAAAGGCCCTTTGTGTATTACGATAGTCTGTGCTTCCGCAGATTGCGGAGTCACTGGCAGCTGCTGGTAAGCTTGTGCCAGGTCAAGTTTTGCGAAAATTTCCCCCCCAGCTAGTTTTGCCAACAGCTGTGAGACGACTGGAATGGGGTATGAATTTCCCCGGAGTGCCTTGTTGATAGTACATTTGTAATCTGCACAAATTCTCACTTCCCCATTTGCCTTAAGGGGTGTGACGATAGGAGTCTCCCACTTAGAAGAGTCCACAGATGAAAAAACTCCCTGTTTGACCAATTTGTCCAGTTCCGTCTCAATCTTGGGTTGCAGCGCAAATGGCACTCGCCTTGGCTTGAGTCGGATTGGGGCCACCTTGGGGTCCAGCTCAAAGTCAATTGGAGGCCCTGTATAACAACCCAGTTTACCACTGAAGAGTTCGGCAAATTCCTGGCCTAATGCCTTGCCCAACTCTGGGGACGTTTGGACTGAGTTGAGCCCTGATATACTCAGTCCCAAGGCGGGAAACCAGTCAGTACCCAGGAGACTGGGGCAACTCCCCTTTGCAATCACCAATTTAAGCACGGCCTGTTTCTCCCGAAATTGTACCCTCACAGCACGCATTCCTAGAATGTGGATGTGGCCAGCCGTGTATGATTGCAAGGTTGCTGGGAATGGTTCCAGAGAGGGGAACTTACCCCCAGGGAAGAACCCCCTTGTAGTCTGGTCTGAGACAATGATGAATCCCGATCCGGAATCCACCTCCATGTCGCACGGTTGACCTTCAATCTTCACTCTGACGGATGTTTTGCCTTGCGCCAGAAACTGCACGGTCTCTCCGTTGATCTCTGAGAGATAATTGCAGTCGTCCAGGAGATGAGTCATGGTGGATGATCTGTGACGCGTTGATCTAGGTCAGGGGTCCTCAACCTAAGGCCCCGGGGCCGGAAGCGCCCCCCCCCCCAAGGTCCTGAATCCGGCCCCTGGGACCAATTGCAACCCCCCCACCTACCCCCTGTTTTGTGAGCAAGCCAGCCTCCGCAGCTGCTTTTGGACTGTGGTCCAGCCCCCAGTGGTGTCTGGATGGTGGTGGACTGGCCCGCTGTTTGAGTACCCCTGATCTAGGTGATCCTGTTGTTCCAGCTGCCACCGACCTACAGACCCTGGCAATGTGTCCTGTCTTTCTGCATGCCCTGCACGTAGCATCAAGAAAATGGCAGCTTTTCCGCTCATGGTTTCCGCCACAGCCTGGGCAAGCACCTCGGTGATCTTTGGGCTGTGCATCAGCCTGACGCACCAACTCGACACCACGGACTGGGCTCTGGCTTGGACTAGCCTCTGGTTCATCCATGGCATGGGCAGCCTCTACCCGCAGCTTCATGGCCTTGCAACTGGCATTGAGCTCTTCCTGCTCATAATTCTCTGTGACGGTGGCCTCTTTCAAGGAGGAGGCAAGGGTGACATCTTCCTTTTGCACAATGCGCCTTCGGGCTTTTTTGCTGCTGAGCCCCCCAACAAATTGATCCAAGAGAGTGTCTTCAAGATTTGGAAAGCCACAGTGCTGAGCAAGCTCCCGGAGTCCTGCCAGGAATGCAGTCACAGATTCTCCGGCTTGCTGCTGTCTTTTCTGAAACTCCATCTGCCAAGCCATCTTGGTTTTGGCAGGTGCCAAGTGGCTTTTCAGCCAGGCGAAAATGTCTTTGAGTGATGTCTCACTCAGCTTTGCTGGGGCGAGCAGTGCCTTGGCCAACAAGAAGGTCTCACGCCCACAGCAACTCAGGAACGTGGCCCTTCTTTTGCTGTCATCAGTGATTTCTTGAGCCACCACGAAGAACTCGAAGCGTTCAACATAGTCCTCCCAAGTGTGGGGCTCCGATGGCTGGAAGGGCTCCAATACCCGTGGATTTTCCATTCTCCCGGCGGGCAGGGTCGTCTTCTAAGCCGGCTGGTGAGTCTCGTTCTTCCCTGCGATCTGGACTCTGAGTCAGCGTGGTGATCCTCTGCTTCTCAGCATTCCGGATCCCATCCTCGTCTCCAGTGTAAAAACGTGGGGTTTAGTGATTTCAGCAAGTGATTTCAGCTCTGTGACATGGTAGATTGGAAACAGCTTCTATTGTAACAACTCTTTATTCAGGGAGAGAACAAGACTAGGGACTGGGGAGAGGGAGATACATTTATAGGCACCAGGACAGGCTAGGAAAAGATACATTTTGGAGGGAATAATTACAAGCAATCACAAGGCTGCCTTTTGGCGGGAACCAATAGGATTGAGGATCCAAATGCAGCAACTTGAATCAACCAATAGGCCTGTTCCCTTTGGAACAGGAAGGCAGTTACTTCAACATAAGCAATTACAGATAATAGGAATACATATCAATACACAACATAATTGATGGCCAGATTCTTCTCCTTCTGCACTTGTATAGGGCAATTTAGCTGTGGTTTGTTGTTATTCACGTCTGACATTTTGCTATGTTGCTCTTTCGTTCTTCTGAATTACTGGTCCTCTTTGTGATACTTTACAGCAGGCTATAGTGGCTGTTTAGCACCTTGTAGGTTTTTAAACAGACAAATAATACAGGAGTCATAGGAAAGAGCCTTTAAAACGCAAGTCAGAATATAGCCAGATCTGATCAGGGAATGACCTACAAAATATATATTGCATAAAAATGCTGAGTCTGTCATGCAGTGTGCAGCAGGAACCTTTCCCAGCCAGATGTTATCCAGATGTTTTGGGCAATAACTTTCATCATCAACCTCTACCACGTTCAGTTGTTTTCTATTGCCAGGAGCGTGCCAGGAGTTAAGAGATGTGGTGGCACCAAAGTCTCTGAGAAGGACTGAATGAGCAGGTTTGCTGTCAAGCTGAAGGGGTCTTGGGTTGCCATCGGTTCCAGTAGTAAAAAGATGTGCAAGAGATAAAACAGCAGGAAAATGAGAGAGAGAAAAACCTAAGCAGCATGCCAGGTTCAAACACTGGAAAAGAAAAGCTACTTCACTGTTCCAAACTATAATTCCTAGTAAATTTAACTGGTTCCCCACCCAATACATTAATGGTTTCTTCTGCTTTTCTTCCTGCAAGGCCATGTATGCTTGCATGATTTCAATAACATCTAACATAACACAGAAGTGGCCACCTTTACCCCATCACTCGTCATGAACAGAAAGATGATAGTGGTTTTTAGAATATGTCTGGGTCTCTTCCAACCTGATACACAGCCTGGAAAAGTTACTTTTTTTCAACAATGTTTTCCCAGATTCCACCAGCCAATGTGGCTTTTTGATTTGTATTTTCATAATGTTTGTTGTGGAAAAACTGAATTTAAGTCACCGGCCCTGAAGTTTAGGGACAAATTGGCTATTCCAAGGTTAAACTTTGGCTGGATTGCTGCAGTGAATTATTCATGGGGCTGTCCTTGAAGATGATTTCAATCAGGAGTTTAAGATTCGTCTCATCACTAAACATCTGATTCAGTTACGTATGTGGAGCCATTCTGCAAAACTTTTGATTACATAAGTTCCCTATTTACTCCTGAGACCAATTCAGGGTATTAGTGCTTCATTTTTAACAGAGTCATTTTTACCCCCTATGCCAAAGCTCTCTTCAAACCACAGGGTCAGTTACAAGTTCTAAAAGGATTATGTCCCACGTACATCAAGAAACATCACCCATATTGTTTTGTTCCCTATTCCTTCTATTCTTCCCTCTCCTATAGTAATACCTTGGTTTAAGAGTAACTTGGTTTAAGAGAATTTTGCAAGACAAGCAAAATTTTGTTCTGAATTTTGCCTTGATCAACAAGCAATGTCTTGATATACAAGCTCTGGAGCAAGTCACATGATCACAAGTGAGACAATGGTGGCTCTTCATCCCTCTCTCCCCCTGTTGGATTTTGGGTGATTGTCTGGAATGTTCCCTCTCGGGCAACCTCCAAAGCAGAGGGAGAGAAGAATAGAGGTCTCCCTTGCACCAGCCACAAACTTTTTCAAAGGGGAGTGCAGGTTATGATTTTATTTTTCTTTATATTTATATTTATATTTAATTAGTCTTCAACATCCTTTCATATTTTTCAAACCATTTCTAGTAATGGGGCAGCTAGTCAAGTGTGTGTATGGATACAAATTGCACTTTATTTTGTCACATTAAAATACAGAGTATTTTAATTTCAGTTGCTAGTCTCAAGCAGAGCAGATTCTGCAGCCAGGAACCAAAGCCATGGTGTGGACGTGGATTTCTAGCCAACTTATTTTGTGAGTTTTGGCGTTTTGTGTGTACAATATGTGATCTATGGGACCCCAGAACAAATTGTCTGAGTTTCCATTATTTCTTATGGGGAAATGTGTTTTGATATAAGAGTGTTTTGGTTTACAAGCATGCTTCTGGAATAAATTGTGCTTGTAAACCAAGGTATTACTGTACAATCATTTGGTGAGGTACACTGTAATGTTCAAACAGAGAGTTTTTGTTGTGGTGGAGTCCTCAACTTCATTACACTTTCCTCTAAGGCAAGGGTGTCCAAACTTTGGCCCTCCAGATGTTTTGAACCACAACTCCGAGAATTCCAAGCCTAGATTGCCAATGACAAAGGATTGTGGGAGTTGTGGTCCAAAACATCCGGAGCGCTGAAGTTTGGACACCACTGCTCTAAGGTGTTTTGACTCGAGCCAGTCCTACCATCAATTTAGCACTAGGTCAAAAAGCCTGCATTTCTTCAGTGATTTTAAGGTGCTTGCCTTGCTTCTGTTCACCTGAAAGTTGTATGGTTTTGCTGCTGTTTTGTCGTCCCCCCCCCTTATTGTTCTGAAAGATTAAAATGTTTCAGTGAATTGAATTTGAGGACTAACTTTCCCATTTGCCACGGGGCATTTCATTTGTCCACCCAAAATTTGGCACATTAACTCCGTGGCCAGCATCCTTGCCAAATCTGAGAACTAAAAGCCAGCCTAGGTTGTCGGAATGCATACTAATTTTAAAAATGCTGGAAGAGAGATGGCACGGAACAAGTTCCTTAAGAGAATAATCCAATGGATAGCAACAATTATTCTTGGTTTTATTGTATCAGTGTGGAAATATAAAACATAGGCTAGTACAAAAAAGAGAAGTGAATGCAATGTGAATTTATCACTAAGAATGCTAGGGATTTCCTGGATTTGGAGGATGAACAGCCAAAATATAAAGACAAATAGTTAAAAACCAAAGGATCACACAACCAAGGCGTAGGCGGAAAGACTGAAAAACCTGGTCATGTTTCACACTGAGAAAGGAAGACCAAGGGAAAATCTGATAGCATTTTTCAAATATTTGAGAGGTAGGGCTACGGAGGAAGGACGGGATCTGTTTTTGATCATTCAAGACTACAGGACATATAATAACAGGCTCCAGTTACAAGAACACAGATTTAGGCTGAGTGTCAGGGGGGAAAAAAACTTCTTAACTGTTAAGCATCTCTGAAAGGGATCTGGGAGTCTTGGTGGACCACAAATTGAACATGAGTCAGCAGTGTGATGTAGCATCCAAGAAAGCCAATGCGATTCTTGGTTGCGTCAACAGAACCATAGTGTCTAGATCCAGGGAAGTGATAGTACCACTCTATTCTGCTCTGGTCAAATCCGATCTGGAGTACTGTGTCCAGTTCTATGCACCTCAATTTAAAAAGGATGTTGACAACCTTGAATGGGTCCAGAGGAGGGCGCCCAAGATGGTTGAGGGTCTGGAAGAAATGTCTTACGAGGAGCGGCTTAGGGAGCAAGGAATGTTTAGCCTTACAAAAAGAAGGATGAGAGGGGATATGATAGCTATGTTTAAATATCTGAAAGGATGTCTCCTTGAAGAGGGGACTGGTTTGTTTTCCATGGCTTCAGGGACTAGGACTCGGGGCAATGGTTTTAAACTACAGGAAAAGAAATTCAACTTAAACTTTAGGAAGAACTTCCTGAGGGTTAGAGCTGTTCAACAGTGGAATATGCTGCCACGGAGGGTGGTGGAGTCTCCTTCTTTGGAGGTTTTTAAGCAGAGGCTGGATGGCCATCTGTCGGGAGTCCTGTGATGGGGGTTCCTGCATGGCAGGGGGTTGGAGTGGATGACCCTTGAGGTACATAAGAACATAAGAAGAGCCATGCTGGATCAGGCCAAAGGCCCATCTAGTCCAGCTTCCTGTATCTCACAGCGGCCCCACCAGATGCGTTTGGGAGCGCATGAGACTAGATATCTGTCTCCTGATACCACTCCCCTGCATCTGGCCCTTGAAGTACCCTGGTTTAAAGCCTAGAGATTACACATCTCCATCATGGTTTGTAACCCGTGATGGACTTTTCCTCTAGGAATCTGTCCAATCCCCTTTTGAAGGCATCCAGGCCAGATGCCATCACCACATCCTGTGGCAGGGAGTTCCATAGACTTACAACACGCTGGGTGAAAAAATATTTTCTTTTGTCAGTTCTTACTCTCCCAGCACTCAATTTGAGTGTATGTCCCCTAGTTCTGGTATTTTGAGAGAGGGAGAAGAGCTTCCCTCTATCCACTTTACTCATACCCTGCATTATTTTGTATGTCTCAATCATATCCCCCCTCAAGCGCCTTTTTTTCCAGACTAAAGAGGCCCAATTGTTTTAGCCTTTCTTCATAAGGGAGGTGCCCCAGCCCAGTAATCATTTTAGTCGCTCTCTTCTGCACCTTTTCCAGTTCCACTATGTCTTTCTTGAGATGCGGTGACCAGAATTGTACACAATACTCCAGGTGGGGCCTTACTATTGTTTTATATAACGGCATTATAATGTTGGCTGTTTTATTTTCAATCCCCTTTTTGATAATCCCTAGCATGGAATTGGCCTTCTTCACTGCTGCCACACATTGGGGAGACACCTTCATGGAGCTGTCCACCAACACACCAAGATCTCTTTCCTGATCCGTCACGGATAACTCAGAGCCCATGAGTTGATAGATGAAGTTTGGATTTTTTGCCCCAATATGCATTACTTTACATTTGGTTACATTAAAACGCATTTGCCATTTCTCAGCCCACTCCCCCAGTTTGGAGAGATCCTTCTGGAGCTCTTCACAATCTTCTCTGGTTTTTACCACATGGAAAAGTTTTGTGTCATCTGCAAACTTGGCCACCTCACTGTTTATCCCTGTCTCCAGGTCATTTATGAACAGATTGAAAAGCACCGGTCCCAGGACAGAGCCCTGGGGCACACTGCTTTTCACTTCTCTCCATTGTGAAAATTTCCCATTGACACCTACTCTTTGTTTCCGGGATCTCAACCAGTTCTCAATCCATAAGAGGACCTGCCCTCTTATCCCCTGACTATGCAATTTTCTCAGCAGCCTATGGTGAGGGACTGTGTCAAAAGCCTTTTGAAAATCCAGATAGACTATATCCACCGGTTCACCCAAATCCACGTGCCTGTTGACCTTTTCAAAAAATTCTAAAAGGTTTGTAAGACAAGATTTACCCTTACAGAAGCCATGCTGATTTTCTCTCAGCAAGGTTTGTTCTTTTATGTGTTTTTAAGATTTTCTCTTGGATGAGGCCTTCCACCATCTTCCCTGGGACAGATGTAAGGCTAACCGGCCTGTAGTTTCCTGGGTCCCCCCGCCTTCCTTTTTAAAAAATTGGTGTGACATCTGCTATCCTCCAGTCCTCCGGCACTGTGGCCGTTTTAAGAGACAAGTTGCATATAACCGTTAAGAGATCTGCAATTTCATTTCTCAGTTCCCTAATAACCCTTGGGTGGATGCCATCTGGGCCCAGTGACTTGTTAATCCTCAATTTATCAATTAGTCCTAAAAACCTCCTCTCTTTTAACCTGTATTTGATTTAATTCTTTAGTCAAGAGGGGCGGCTCAGGCAGCGGAATCCGCTCAAGGTCCTCTGTCGTGAAGACAGACGCAAAGAACTCGTTCAATTTCTCTGCAATGTCCAAGTCCTCCTTAACCTCCCCTTTTCCTCCCTCACCATCCAGAGGCCCAATTGGTTCTCTGGCAGGTTTTCTACTTCTAACATATTTAAAGAAGCTTTTATTATTACCCTTTATATTGCTAGCCATGCGTTCCTCAAAGTCTTTCTTTGCCTCCCTTATCATCTTTTTACATTTCTTTTGCCAGAGTTTGTGTTCCTTTTTATTGTCCTCATTTGGGGAGGATTTCCATTTACAGAAGGACCTCTCCTTGTGCTTTAGAGCCTCTCTAACTCCACTCGTTAACCATGCCGGTGTCCTCTTGGACTTAAATGAGCTCTTCTTTCTTTGTGGTATGCACTTGTGCTGGGCCTCTATTATTGTTGTTTTAAACAGGCTCCATGCACACTGAAGAGATTGGATTCTTCTAACCCTCCCCTTCAGTTTCTCTCTAACTAGTTTCCTCATCTGAGGGAAGTTTGCCCTTCGAAAATCAAGGGGTTTTTATGTCTGATTTGGTTGACACTCTTCCTCCGACATGCATGGCAAAGGTAATTGCAGCATGGTCACTGTTCCCCAGAGGCTCAGTGACATTCACATCCCTGACGAGGTCCTGAGTATCACACAATATTAGATCTAGAGTTGCCTGTTCTCGGGTGGGCTCCATGACAAGTTGCTCTAAGGCACAGTCATTCAGCAAGTCGAGAAACCCAGTTTCTCTTTCTTGCCCAGAGCTTGCATTGGCCCAGTCAATGTGGGGATAATTAAAGTCCCCCATGATTACTATCCTATCCCTCTTAGCCACCTCCATGATTTCTCTCCTCATTTCAAGGTCCCCCTCAAGTTTTTGATCTGGTGGATGATAGAATACTCCAACTATCACATCACTCTTTGGACCTGGTAGTTTAACCCACAGTGATTCTATGGCGGAGTCAGACCCTCTGTCAATCTCCATTCTGCTGGATTTTATGCCTTCTTTGACATAGATGGCCACTCCTCCTCCAACCCCCCCCTCTCTATCCCTTCTATAGAGTTTATAGCCTGGGATTGCTGTGTCCCACTGGTTCTCCACATTCCACCAGGTTTCTGTTATGGCTATTATATCAATGTTATCCCTAGCTGCCAGATGTTCAAGTTCTCCCATCTTTGCTCGGAGGCTTCGAGCATTGGCGTAGAAGCACTTGTACAGTGGGTCCCGCAACAGCTGCTGCCTTGTTCTTCTCCCCCCACAGCTTTTATTTTCAGTAGACGAACTGTCACATTCCGCTATTCTGCCAGTGTTAATACTTGCTATGTCATCTCTATGTGATTCTCTACCCTCTCCAACCTCATTCCCCGAGGATGAGGTGTTCCGAACCGGATGCCACACAGCTCCTGTCGGCTTTCCCCCAGTTATCAGTTTAAAAGCTGCTCTGCTGCCTTTTTGAGGTTGAGTGCCAGCAATCTGGTCCCATCATGATTCAAGTGCAACCCATCCCTCCTGAACAGGTTTGGCTTGTCCCAAAATGTTCTCCAGTTCCTGACAAATCTAAAGCCCTCCTCTCGACACCATCGCCTCATCCACGCATTGAGGCTTCTGAGTTCTGCCTGCCTGGCGGGACCTGCACGAGGAACAGGTAGCACTTCTGAAAATGCTACCTTGGAAGCCCGGGACTTCAATCTTCTACCTAGCAACCTGAATTTGGCTTCCAAGACTGACCGCTTGGCCTTCCTGACATCGTTGGTACCGACGTGTACCATGATCACTGGCTCCTTCCCAGTTCTCTCTAACAAGCTATCTATATTTCTGGTGATGTCTGCAACCTTTGCACCCGGTAGGCAAGTGACCATCCGGTTATCATGCTCCTCACAAATCCATCCCTCCGTATTTCTAATGATAGAATCCCCTAGCACAATGAGCTTCTCTCCTGCAGCCTGGTCATCAACATGTACCTGATCTTGTATCTCATCAATAGTGATGAGGGAGAGATCCTCCGGTGGAACCACTTCTTCCTCTATGTGTGCCTCATGAGGTGTGCTGAGGGAAAGAGCTTCAAATTGATTGTGCAAGATGAGACTCTCTGAGCGATGCCTTGGCCTTCTACTCCTTTGAGTCACATTCCTCCACCCATCCACCTCCTGAGTTGGGGGAGTGACTTCCTCCTCTGAAGTGTGCCCTGTCTCTTCTTGGACCTGGATAGTCTCTTCCGCTCTGTCCAGGAACTGCTCAAGCTCCTTAATATGTTGCTGGTCCACTATGCGAGCCTCTAGCTGCTGGACCTTCTCTTCCAATAGCGCTACCAGCTTGCACTTGCAGCAGATGTAGTTCTGCACACGCTCTGTCAAGATAACAAACATAGCACAAGTACTGCAGGTAACTACAGCTGCTCCCTCCAACTCCATTTTAACTATTACAATAAAATGTATTCAAGGTCTCAAAAATGTAAACTTGCACTTTTTTTTTTAATCTAGTAAGACTCTTTACTTCTTTTATTGTTTAGTCAAAATCTAACAGTGTAGGGGCCGCTAAAGCACCTCTACTCCAACTGCAAGCACGTCAGGAAGTGTAGGACCTCCTGAGGAGTTGCTTGGCTTGGGAACTCAATTAAACCCAGAATTTTTTAATTTTTTTTTAAAAATTTTTTTAAATTTTTAAATTAAAAAAAAATTTTTAAAATTTTTTTTTAAAAAGAAGTTAGCTCTGCCCTTTGGCCGTGTGCTCCTCTGACCAGCTCCTTCCTCTCTGTTGCTCTGCCAGAAAAGGTCTCTTCCAACTCTATGATTCTATGATTTATATACCACTCGTCTGGCCAAAGGCCACTCTGTGTGGTCTACAACATAAAGGATAATCAAAATCAAAATAACTATAGCATACACATTGGACTATTGATATCGTTCTCTAGTGGCCAAGCAGGGAGAGTCACAGTGCAGTAAAATCCTTACCATGCCTATTTTATCAAGTGGTTCAGACAACTGAGCATCTCTGTTTTATTTTAAAGTGCAACAATCGTACAAAAAGGACAGAAAAGTTAAATTAATATCCTCAGTTTTAAAAGACTGTCCAAAATTGATTGATTGATTGATTGATTGATTGATCGATCGATTGATTGATTGATTGATTGATTGATTGATTGATTGATTGATTGATTGATTGATTGATTGATTGATTGATTTTCTATACTGCCCATCTGACTGATAGTCACTCTAGGCACTTTACAACAGTGAGGGCAATTAATCTCCAGAGAAATAGCCACACAAAATCACATTAGCTCATAGATTCAAATATTCAAAATATTCATATATTCAAAATATAACTGATGAAGGTCAAAAGATTCAGCACCAACAGGAGGGTCCTTTGGTCCCTTGTGTCACCTGACTGACCACTGTTGAGATCACATAACACCTTCTGTGCCCCCTTCTTCACTACTGCCCTCTTGCCCCCCACAGTGGTGGTATCAAAGCAACTTCCTCTCAGGCTAAACTGGCAGCACAAAGAGTGAAACCTTGAGACCCAACATCATCCTACCTTTGACACAACCATTGCCTGACACGATCCACTGAGGCTGAAATTATCTGAGAGCACAAAAGTGATCAAATAATTTCAGCTTGACTCTCAGTGACAGTTCTGCAGGCCGCGGACAACGGTCTCTCTTATTCTCTCAGTGACTCACTTCCTGTCAATACTTGCTGGTTCCCTTTCAATGCGCCGCGGAAGCCGTTCATTCACATCAGCTGGCGGCTGCCAAAGTTTCTGCCCAGTCCATTACGCTCAATGATTTAATTTGAGTCATGAGCATGATTTGGCATTCACTCTCTGATGCTCTATAATGCACGGCAACCGGCAAAGTGAATCAGCACTTCCACTTCAAAAAATTAAAAGTGCACCAGTTCCCAGGCTACTCAAGCAAAAGGCTGATGTGACCACATTCACAACCCACACTCCTCCCTGAAACACCACCTTTTCTACACAAACATCAGAGGAACGTTGGTGAATCAGGGGGAAAAAACACCACCCAAACAACCAACTAAGGCCTGGATTTTCTCTCACACAGTGGCCGTCGAAATGTGCCTCAAATGGGGACAGAAAGAGGGGAGTCCAGCTTCTTCCAACTTTATTATTTATTTATATTTTAGCCTAAGTAAGTGATGTGCAACTAGAGATTTAAAATTTCTGGAAATTTTCAAGCCATAGGAAAAATAAATCCCTCACCCCATTTCCCCTTAATTCAAAAGACTACTTGAAGTGGTATGGGACAGTATATAAGCAGAACACTTTACTTTTTGCTTTTTAAAGTTTCTATGTTGTTCACCGCCCTGAGTTCCCTATGGCAGGGCTGTCCAACTTTGAACAGGCCGAGGTCTACTTTTCCGGCCCAAAGTGCCTGAGGGCTACAACACTAAAACCTCTATTTATGAATTTTGTCTGTACCGAGCATATGCTCATAAGTTTAAAAATATTGTAAGCAGAGTAGCGGTTTCCCATAGGAATGCACTGAAAATCAATTAATCCGTTCTGGAAGGAACAGATTTCAATGTGCCATGGCTCTTGAATTGCCTGCTCAGCTGAGACAGTGGACTGGCAGACCCAGAACTTTGCTGGGGCAGTGGTGGTCCTTGGGATGGGGGAGGATTGATGATCAGCGGGCTACTTTTGAACTCTTCGCGGGCTACTGGTAGCCCACGGTCTACCTGTTGTGCAGGCCTGCCCTATGGGAACGTCGGGTGGTCTATAAACAAACAAACAAACATTTTGCCTTTCTCCCAAAGGACACAAGGCTACTTACACAGCATCTGTATCCCTATCGATGGTGCTGACGCAAAGTTAAAAGCTGTGTAGTAAATTACTACCATAAAAGCATCAAATAACTATCATATCAAAACTAATAACAATAACTATATTAAGGGTATGTAAAACACAGAATAAAAATGCTCCCTTAAAAAAAAACCATGGTCAACTGGCCATGTAAACAAAAGCTGGCCTGAAGAGAAAGGTCTTTGTCTGCTTGCGGAAGGACAGCAGAGATGGGACTAGCCTGGCTTCTTGTGGGAGGGAGTTCCAGAGTCTAGGAGCAATGACGGAGAAGACCCTCTCCTGTGTCCCCACCAAACACATAGAGCAGTTGGGGGGGACCAAGAGAAAGGCTTCTCCAGGTGATCTTAATACCCAGGTAGGCTCATAAAGGGAGATGTGGTCTTTTAGGTTCACATCATGCCTTAGGGCAGAGCAAATGAGACACAGTATCCCGGCCCAGTCCGAGAACATCTTCAAAGCTGCACTTTGTTCATCCATTGCTCAAACCAGAAGCGTATGTGTTCATTTATTAAATGATGCAGTTGGTGGTTTTGGCTCACTGTAAAGCTTATGTGTGAGGAAGGGTGGGAGCGGGAGAGAAGAAATATAGCCAAACTGGAACCATGTACAGGAGGAACTCTGCAATGCAGCAGATTTTGCCTGCTAACAGGAAGGGTGAGTTTTTAAAGGGCATGCTACCTTCTTCGACTCTTTGACTTTATTTCAATGAAGAGATTTTGACGTGAAGAGATTGAGTATGACAGTTGATGAAAGGAGATTTTAATACTTGTCATGCATTTTTAAAAGAGTACTGTAAGATGCCTTGAGTACCAGTTTTTTTGGGCAAAAGGCAGGTTGCCAATCAACTGACCAACTAATCAAATGAAGATTTTGGTTAGTTGGTCGAGGCTACATTGCCAGAGTAAAGCTTTGAGACACTAGGGTAGCTCAATAGTTGAGGATAGATTCCTCAGGCAGAAGGTCACAGGTTCAAGCCCCAGTGCATCCCAAAAAAACTCAAGGAAAGATACCTGCCTGGAAAATCTGGTGGGATATAAATATAAATATAAATAACTAAATAAATAACTTCATCATCTGACACCATTCTCTTCAAGAGATCAGGCTGGCCCCCTCCTTTTTATCCTTCTCCTGACAATGGATCTCTTCAGGCATGCTTTTAACAATCACAACTGACTCCCTAATTCCTTCTTAAAGTTAAAATAGTTTTAATGTTTGCTTGCTTTTGCATATTCCATTGTATTTTAACTACGGTAACAAGTGTTCTGTTTATATATCCGCCCCATACCACTTCAAGTAGTCTCTGGGTGTTTTACAGTTAAATTACAGTATGTGGGCTACACATTGCCCCCTCCCAGAAATCTAGGTACTTATTTTACTGACCTCGGAAGGAAGGACGGCAGAGTCAGCCATGAGCCGGCTACCTGGGATTGAACCCCAGACTGTGAGCACAGTTTTACCTGCAGTACAGTCATTTGACCGCTGCGCCATGAGGCTCCTCCACTGTGTCATTAATTATTTTTAATTTTTAATTGATTATGTTTTCAAATCTATTCTTTTTCATCTTGTGAGCCGCCATCGGTCCCTTTATTGCAGTGGTTCTCAGCTTGGGGGTCGGGACCCCTTTGGGGGTCGCCATGAGCCAGTGAAGAAAAAGGCACAAATGGCTTGGGTCTGGAGGATGAGGGGGAGGAAGGGGGGGAGAGTGAGTTACAGCTTGATAGGTTGGAGGAGATGTCAGTCAATGGCACCAGAGGCTGCAATTGGCTGAGGGTGCCTGTAGAGGGAAGTTCTCTACAGCATCTGCGGCAGTGGCCTGCCAAAGGGCCTTCCAAGCAGGGCAAGGGGTCACCACAACATGAGGAACTGTATTAAAGGATTGCTGCATTAGAAAGGTTGGGAACCACTGCTTTATTGGGAGAAAGGGTAGCGGCCATGCTATCTGGGGATAATGGGAGTTGTGATGTGACACATCTAGAAAGCACCAGGTGAGACACAGTACTCAGAAGGATGGTCTGCATTTGGGTGAGGCAGCTTCCTCTGAAATGGAGTCTAAACTTCTGCTTAGTAAGATCTTGTTTTCTGCCTGATTCAAACTTTGTAGCCAAGCAAAATTTACTTTCTCGGAGAGGGCCATGAGGGCAAGGAAGAGGGGGGAAAGGCAGGCTCAGCCTCCTGGTATGAGCTGCTGCCATCATCACATCCTGAGCTAACCTCCCTTCAAAGAAAGGTAGATCAATTATTCATTAAGTGAAAATGCAGACTTTTATGATACCAGATGTTTCTCAGGATGCTTGACACTGCCCATTAACTCACCCTTTGGTTTTAATTGCTTTAACTAATGGTTATACTCAAGGTTAAATGACTTCAAATCCCCCCCTTTTATGGTAACCAGAACAAATTGGCCAAGTGATAGGAGTATGGGGGGATGACATGAAGAAACTAGCAAGATGTGACTGGATTTCCTTTTTCCTAAAAGCAATCCTGAGGACAGCTTCCCCCCATCATCCCCCAATTAAGCCCTTCTTTCTCCCACCCCTGGAATAGCAATTCCACAATGCAAACTGTTTCCCCAGAAGGATAGACACAGAGGTAGAAATAAGGGATAAGTGCCCAAATGTTGCCCCCTCTCAGAGGGATAGTCATAACAAAGCATTAGTGGAGAGGGCTTCCATGTATTATATTCTGTTGTTACAGTTGTGACCGACCCTTTGTGACCCCATGCCCATGGAGTTTTATTGGCAGGACTACTGGAGTGGTTTGCCAGTTCCTACTCCAGGCGCCTACAGTGCCTGCTATTCCCTAGTGCTCGCCCATCCAGGTACTAATCAGGCCCCAACCTGCTTAGCTTCCGAAATCAGGCAAGATCGGAAGTGCTTAGGGCATCTAGGCAGCTGTCCGTGTATTATAAAAAGGTAAAGGTTTCCCCTGCACATGCGTGCTAGTTGTGTCTGACTCTAGGGACGGTGCTCATCTCTGTATTCAAACCGAAGAGCCGGTGTTGTGCAATTCCATGGCCACATGGCTGGCATGGCTACAAGGAAACACTGTTTTACCTTCCCGCTTTTTACAGCGGTACCTATTTATATACTTGCATTTACATGCTTTGGAACTGCTAGGTTGGCAGGAGCTGGGGTTCTCAGCGGGAGCTCGGGCCGCTGCATGGCACCCTGGATTCGAACTGCCGAGCTGCTGACTTTGCAGCCTACAGTTTTCGGAGCCTTAGTCCACTGGGCCACCATGCCAAATCCATGTATTATACACCGTGGGTAATTGCAGCCAACGAAGGATATTTGCATGGAAGAATCCATATAAGACATTCCAGAACTTGGAAGGAGGAATTCTGGGAAAGGTAGCCTCCAAAAGCAGTTTCCCTGAGCTCTTTCAAGTTGGGATACGTTGCCACTTTAAGACTTATCCAGGTCGGGCAAATATTCCCATAAAAGTTCTAGAATATTCACAGTTGGTTTTGGAATTTAGTTGACCATCCAATGCAAGTCAAGGGATACAAGGGTTTATCTGATTTTCTTCAGTACCTTTTCACTTGCCTTTCTGTGTTTTGTTTTGTTTTGTTTCATCTCTGGAAAAGTCATGGTTCAGTAAAAAGTGTGAGGGTTTGCTTGGGAGGTGTGGATTCTGGTGCTTTCAATAATCGAATCATTCCTGCATTAAAAGCTCCTGAATGGATTGTTTTAATTAGGCCTCGTTTATTGGAAGGGGAGGGAGAGAGAATGAGAATGCACAGGAGCTTCAGAAGTAAAATTACAGCATAGAATCATAGAATCACAGAATCAGAGAATCAGAGAGTTGGAAGAGACGTCAAGGGCCATCTAGTCCAACCCCCTGCCATGCAGGAACCCCCATCACAATATTTCCGACAGATGGCCATCCAGCTTCTGCTTAAAAAAAAACCAAAGAAGGGGACTCCACCATCCTCCATGGCAGCATATTCCACTGCCGAACAGCTCTAACCATCATGAAGTTCTTCCCAATGTTCAATGGAATCTCTTTTCCTACAGTTTGAAACCATTGCCCCGAGTCCTAGACTCTGAAGCCAGGGAAAACAAACCTGTTCCCTCTTCAATGTGACATCCTTTCAAATATTTAAACATAGCTATCATATCCCCTCTCGGCCTTCTTTTTGAAAGGCCAAACATTCCCAGCTCCCTAAGCCATTCCTGTTCGCCCCTCAATAGATTTAAAGGTTTCCCCGAAAAGGATCTATTTTTAAAGATGTGGTTTGAACCAGGTGGCTCCTTTGGTGCACCAAACGTACACCGCTACCTAAGAATGTTGGGCTGGAGCAAATGCTAAACGTCCTGTGCATTGGGTACAAAATCATCTCATTGCTCAGAAAAGCAAGCAAGACAACACTTGGCTCAGTGTGTGTGTGTGTGTGTGTGTGTGTGTGTGTGTGTGTGTGTGAGAGAGAGAGAGAGAGAGTTACAAAGAGTAATGGATCCACCCAGTAGGAACTGCAATAAATAAACTGATCTTTACATTTTAAGCTCCCATGGCTCTTGGCAATCAATATGCTACCGCATGGCTGAAAAATCAGGAATAAAAAGAGGACATTTTGTTCCCTGCTTCTGGTCACATGACTTATAAACTGGAATTAGTGTCCGCATGTGTCAAGCAACAATGAATCTTCCACGGTCAAGGGAGAACCATCTATCCTAAGAGCTGCCTTCTTGTGCTTACAAGTGACTGCTCTCCCTTGACTGTAGACTACATAACCCATCTTGTCCACTGTCAAGGGGTAGCCATCACTTGTGAGCACAGCAAGATGGGTTTTCTAGTCCACTGTCAAGGGAGAGCCAACCTTCATAAGCACAGGAAGATGGGTTACGTAGTCCAAATTCAAGGGAGAGCCATCCGTCATGAGCATAGCAAGATGGGCTATCTAGTGCACAGTCAAAGGAGAGCCAACTTTCGTAAGCGTAACCATCCTAACCCTAACCCTAACCCTAACCATAAAAACATAAGAGCCATGCTGGATCAGGCCAAAGGCCATCTAGTCCAGCTTCCTTTATCTCACCGTGCTCCCACCAAATGCGTCTGGGAGCAAATGAGACTAGATATCTGTCTCCTGATACCACTCCCCTGCATCTGGCCCTTGAAGTACCCCGGTTTTAAGCCTGGAGATTACGCATCTCCATCATGGTTTGTAAGTTGTGATGGACTTTTCCTCCAGGAATCTGTCCAATCCCCTTTTGAAGGCATCCAGGCCAGATGCCATCACCACATTGTGTGGCAGGGAGTTCCACAGACTAACAACACGCTGGGTAAAAGAAAATTCTTTTGCCTGTTCTCACTCTCCCAACTCTCAATTTCAGTGGATGACCCCTAGTTCTGGTATTTTGTGAGAGGGATAAGAGTGTCCCTCTATCCTAAGAGTGTCCCTCTATCCTTACTCGTGCCCTGCATAATATTGTATGTCTCAATCATCTCCCCCCTCAGGCACTTTTTTCCAGACTAAAGAGCCCCAAATGTTTAGCCTTTCCTCATAAGGGAGGTGCCCCAGCCCAGTGCTCATTTTAGTTGTTCTCTTTTGCATCTTTTCCAGTTCCACTATGTCTTTTTTGAGATGCGGTGACCAGAATTGTACACAATACTCCAGGTGCGGCCATGCTATTCTTTTTCATGTACTGTTTTCACGTACCAATTCATTCATGCTTCCTGAAAGGGTCTTTCACTTTTCCCAGTTGTGTTTTCCCATTCATGTTTTCTGGTATCTAAAGAATCCTGAAAAAAATATTCCCCAAAAGTAGAGGCAAGGCAACAGAGAACCTATCTATTCCAAAAGAAGACAGCAGTACATGAGAAAGAAATGCCATAATTAGATATGTGCATACATATTGTCAGATTCGAAACAGCAATATGAGTCCAGTGCCACTCATGTGGTACAACACTGTTAGCCTAAGTAGCACAATAGAAAAAAGGACAAGGCAGCCGCCACCCAGTCAAGTACGTACTACACAGAGACACGAATTCACCAAAGCAACCAACAACACAACACTAAGAACTACAAGAGAGAAATGACCCAAACTTTGCCCAGCTGACAAAATAAATCACATAACCTACTGCACTATTTAGTGCCACACTGACACAGTCAGAAAGTCCACTTGTGGTAGGAACAAGAATTGCAGAAAAGAGACTCACTTCCTAAATGATATTAACAGATAAATCCCGTTTATGATTGTCTGGTTCCATCTCAGGCAGCTTCCAAAGCAGAGGGAGGTGAGAGGGAGGTCTCCCTTGCACCAGCCAGGAATGTTTTCAAAGGAGGGAGTGCAGGTTACAGTTTTCTTTTTCTTTATACAGTGGAACCTTGACCTACGTCACTAATCCGTTCCAGAGGTCTAGACAAAAGTCAAACATGACTTAAGTCAAACAAACTTTTCCCATAGAAAGTAATGGGAAAGTGGATTAATCCGTTCCAGATGATGAAAAAGACCCTCGAAAACAGCAATTTAACACAAATTTGACTGGGACAGGAGATTCCTTCCGGGGATGTAAATGAAATGTCTCTTCAAAGAGAGGGGGAGGCAGTGGAATTATAGTCCACAAGTTATACGCCTCCACTTTTTAATGTTCATAGCAACAATGTCTAACATTTAAGTTTTACTTATTTTTAACCTGACATTCCAAGTTCTGAACAACCCTATGCTTACCATTAGAGTCCCACAACTGTACAGCTCCCCAACTAAAATGCTTCCATTGTGGACCAAAATTCTGCAGCCAGATTTTTTACAAGACTGAATCGGCTGTCTAACCAGCGAGGCCAACCCTGAGCTTCCAGCCCTTCTTCTCCTCCAGCAGCAGCGGTGGCTTCGGTGAGGCCGAGGACCAGCTCCAGGTGCTCGGAGCTGGCCTTGCCGAAGCTTCCGCTGCCGGAGGAGAGGAAGAAGGCAGGAGCAGTTTGGAGGCAGCAGCAGCGATGCTGGGTTGTGGCTGCTGCCCGATTCCGGTGCCTTGCGCCGGGGCTCCGAGCTGTAAGTCAAAGCCTGTGACTCAAGTCAAACAGGCCCCTTCTTGCTGCAAGTCAAATATGATGCAAGTCAAGCAGCATGTAAGTCAAGGTTCCACTGTATTTATATTTTTTATTTAAGTTGCTTTCAACATCCTTTCTTAGTTTTCAAACCATTTCTAGTCATCGGGCAGCTAGTCAAGTGTGTATAGGGCTACAAATTGCACTTTACTATTATCGCATAAGAAACCATAGAGTACAATCCATTTATTAGTCCCATATACAGCAGATTCTGCAGCCATGTGCCTAAACCATGGTGTGGATGTGGACTTCTATCCAACTTCTTTTGTGAGTTTCTTTTTGTGAGTTTCGTGTGTGTACAGTATGCAGTCTATGGGACCCCAGAATGAATTGAGTTTCCATTATTTCTTATGGCGAAATTTGCTTTGATACAAGAGTTTTTTTGTTTTGTTTACAAGCATCTTTCCGGAACGAATTATACTCATAAACCATGGTATTACTGTACATAGTGTCCAGAATTATGCTCAGACACAAGTATCCACAGATCTTCAATAGAAAAAATAAGATATTTTATGTAGCATCAACTAAGAATATCTTTCCACCTGCACAGTGTGTGCATTAATTTAATACATGGATTGTTAGTAAGTGTGTGTTCTCTTGAGACAAATGTATGCAGCACCTTGGAAAGTAATTTTTTTACACATGCTTTCTTTCCATTATTTGTTGCAGTGTTTGAAAAATGACTCACTGTAGTTAGAGTCTGAGAAGTCACAATGAAAAAAAATTCATAAATTATTGGAGCGGTTCCAAGACCCATAGGAACCGCCCACATGGCCCTCACACCGTCATAAGCACGACACTCTTTTCCCCGTTCAAAAACTCCAAACCGTTCCCGAGATATCGGAGAGAAATGCAAGCCGCCTCTTGCTGCCGGCTGAGAGGCTTTGCAAGTCGAGTTTCGGCCGCGGAAGCCGCAAATTCACACCTTGTTTAAAAGTTTACTTAGTATCAAGTCTCTTGCAGCAGTTAATTTCTGCAGAGACTCCATTAAACAGCAAGGGAGCGAATATAAGCTCTCCTGCGCGCCTTGTCCAATCAGCGCCCCCGTCTAATCAATCACTGTCAAATTAAATACGGCTAGACGGGGGCGCAGCAGGGAACCCTAATCCATTGAATTGGCTTAGTAGACCGCCCCCCCAAAAGAACCGAAACGCTTTCCCCGGGCAAATTCAAATTCTCTAGCCGTTTCGAGTACCAAGAGGGCAGCTAGTCTTCTGACAGCGCCAGCGGGGCGAATCCACCCTCCTCTCCCACTACACAGTTCCACGAACTCAGGGAAGGCTGGCTGAGGGGACCAACTCCTTTCACTACCCCCTACCCGAGATACAGTTCCATAAGATTCATGCCTCTTCCCGGTCAGGTTTCTCTATAGCGGTAGACCAACCCTCCTTTCCGTTTTCAATGCTTTCCTATGGAAGCCTTTCTGTCCCAATGTTTCCCTATGAGGGTAGACCGGTACCCTTTTTCGAATAGTTCAAACAGGGCTTCCCCGTTTGCGGAAACCCCTGGAAATTTTAATTCACCAATTCCAGGAGTTCCAGCCAAGGAGTCAGGGATGTCCCTAGCTGAAGTTCATTTAACCCCTTCCTGCCCTTTCTTAACACTTTCATGCCCTCTTCTTTAACCCATTTTCTGCTCCTTTTCTTTCATTCCCCAACTCTGAAGTTCCAGCCAAGGCACCAGGAATGTCCTTTACTGAAATATTGCTTAACCCTTTCCTTCCCCTCAGTTAACCCATTTTCTGCTCCTTTTTCCCCATTCCCCCAGCCTTTAAAGTTTCAGCCAGAGGCACAATTCAGGCAAATCTCTCCTGAATCGAGGAATTATTTTCCTCCCTGCTCTGGCTGGCAAGGAGAATGATTTCCAACCATCATTCTCAGGGATCAGGGATTTCCCTAGCATCTAAAACCTGGTCCCACTGCCTCTACCTAGCTTGGACCCCCAGACTCCTGACTCCAAGGGTCCCCCCTTTCTCTCTCTCCCTCTCTTTTCTCTCTATCTCCCTCTCTCTCTCTCTCTCCTTTCCTTTCTCTCCTTTTCTCCATCTTTCTTCCTCTCTCTCTCCACCCACCCCAGTGACCCTGGGCGTGC
This sequence comes from Phrynocephalus guinanensis, assembly GCA_037367245.1. Lineage (NCBI taxonomy): Eukaryota > Metazoa > Chordata > Lepidosauria > Squamata > Agamidae > Phrynocephalus > Phrynocephalus guinanensis. The sequence continues at coordinate 195,209,800 of CM074732.1, forward strand.
TTAAACTGTGTGCCTACACTCTCCTGCTCTCTGGACCTGAGCCATCTTTGGGCAAGGTGGTGATCGCGTGGCAAAGAGGAAGAATCTTCTAGCAGCCTCCATTCCTTCAAGACGACCCCAGCACATCTCACCTGCGGATGTACCAAAGATTAAATCACAGCCCAAGGCATCCCATTGTCCTGTTTCCACATTCACCCGGGATCGGGATCGTCTAGCAGCCAAAGACTCTTCCAATCGGCTTTTCAGTCCCCCATTGTGATTTCTCAGTTCCCCCATTGTGATTGTTCCGTCCCCTATCAACTTGTTAATTATTTTGTGATCACCCAGGCTTTTGGACAATGCTGACTCTTTCCCCCTTATTGTTAACCCTCTAGTTACCCATTAAAGGATTAGTTCTTGCCTAATCGCACCCATGCAGGGGTCCGGTTCCAGAGCATCAGGAACGCCCAGGACCTCCCCCAAGAGACTCCTGAGCTGACCCCCATTGGTTGTCCCCAAACACCACCCCTAGCCCAACCCAGAGGAGGCGCCACTCTGTGGGTGGGGGAAAGGAGGAAATAAAGATTGTGTGTTTCCTGTTTTGGGTTGCTGAATGCCTCACTTCTGCCTTGGGTGGTCCGTTTGCCTTACCAACTTTATTAGGCCTAATAAGCTGGTAATTTTGCCCGGATCTCTCTGTATTGGGTTTCCTCATTGGGTCTTCTGAAATCCAGCATCTTGTGGCGGGGCTAGCTTGCTGCAATCTTGACAAGTCCTAGAATAATTGAGTTGGAAGGAGCTCATAAGACCATCAAGTCCAGTCCCCTGCTCCATGTAGGAACCTGTACAGATAATTGTCTAGTTTTCTCTTAAATACAGTTGTCCTCTGCCCTTTCACAGTTCATATACTGCAGTCCCGGTATATCGCGGATCTGCAGTATATGAAAAAAAGGCCCCCTGGGGTAAGGAGGAAAGGCCTTCCCAGGCCCGTCAGGGGCCCCAAAAGTGCTTCCCCGCAAACCGGAAGTGACTTTCAGTAAACCAGAAGTAAACCTCCAGATCATTAGAAAGCACTTTCGGGGCCTCTGGGGGGCTGGAAAGCCCTTTGCAGGCCCGTTTGGGGCAGCAACAGGCCTGGGGTAAATACAAGAGCTCCCAGAGAGCCCACCCAGTCCCGACCTGACCCAGCATCTGTGGGATTTTCAATTATTGCAGGTCGGGTCGGGTCATTAACCCCTGCGATAGGTGGGGGTTTACTGTACCTCCAGCCTTGAAGTGTGTTCACCATCTCCTTAGGTGATTTATTCCACTGTCCTAAGAAGTTAGGTTTTTCCTGATATTCAACTGAAATCTGGCTTCCTGTAACTTGAGCCCATTATTAACTCAACTCCCACATTCTGGGATGATGGAGACCAGATCCTGCTCTTCGCCTTTATGACAACCTTTCAAGTATTTCAAAGGTGCTGTCATGTCTCTTCGCAGTCTACTTTTCTCAAGGCTAACTGTGCCCAGTTCTTCCCGTCCTTCTGCATTGCACTTGATTTCCAATCCCCTGGTCATTCTTGCTGCTCTTCTCTGAACATGTTCCAGTTTGTCAGCATCCTCTTGAATGTTATGGTGTCTAGAACTGGGCACAGTGCTCAAGATGAGGCCTAACCTGTGCTGAAGAGAGAGCTATTACTTCTAAAGTAAAATGGCATTTGCCTTTTTTGCAACATCACACTGGAGGCTTATATTCAGCTTTTGATCTGAAACAGTTCCAACATCCTTCTCACTTGCAGAATTGTTGAGCTGAGTATCTTGCATCTTGTAACTACGTGTTTGTTGTTTTTCCTCCAAATGTAGAACTTTATCCTTATGTACCTACTCAGGTTTATTCTATAGCTCTGAGTCCAGTACGCATCCCTGTCAACTCTTTGAATATTGCTTCTGTCTTCCTGGGGATTAGCTATCCACCCAATTTTGTGCAAATCTGATATGTATTCCCTGCATCCCCTCATCCAAGTCTGTGGAACTCCCTGCCACAGGATGTGGTGATGGTATCTGGCCTGGATGCCTTCAAAAGGGGAATGGACAGATTCCTGGAGGAAAAGTCCATCACAGGTTACAAACCATGATGGAGATGTGTTATCTCCAGACTTAAAACCGGGGTACTTTAAGGACCAGATGCAGGGGAGTGGTATCAAGAGACAGATATCTAGTTTTGTGCACTCCCAGGTGCATTTGGTGGGGCCACTGTAAGATACAGGAAGCTGGACTAGATGGGCCTTTGGCCTGATCCAGCATGGCTCTTCTTATGTTCTTATGTTCAAGTCAATAATAACATGTTGAAGCGCACCAGGCCCACAACTGAGTGCTGTGGTACCCCATTTGTTACCTACACCCAGTCTGAGGAAGAGCAACTGATAAGCACTTTCTGAGTATGATTCTCTAAACAACTGTGTATCCCCCTAACAATCATGCTATCCAGTCATATACCTAGTTATTCATTGCTACATTGAATGGTAAACTTATGTGACCTCTTGTATTTTGTTTTACTTTTTTTACTTTCTCCTTGCTTCTTATTGCCTTAAAGTAACAAAGGAATGATAAGACTGTAGCATAAAATTTGAAAGCGTCCTGTCAAAAAAAGCCTTTAAACACTCTTCAAACATGAGGTTTTGAAAGTTATTAGAAAGTATTACTTATCATACCAATGAGGTAGCTTTCTTCTTGCTTATTATATGACTTCTGAAAACTCTAAGTTTCTTTATCCAAACTTCTCATTACCCAAAAGATAACTAGCTACAGAGAACTATATTAGTAGTAACTAATTACGGTACGCCCAAGATCACCCACAGTATTACAGGACTGGCCCAAGCAGCTTGTAAATGTGGCACGCATGCTGAATTCTCTGAGTGAGAATCTGTAATCTTTTAAACAATTTTATGTCTGGAGGAGATGCATGAGTAAAACTAAAGGTAACTAAACTCAAAGGGTGAAAGTAGGAAATGTCTTTAAACAAAGGGTGAGGCTTTGATTGTGTTTGTTCAGAAGCTGGACACAGATCAGCGTGTTTTCACTAGAGCTGTCCAGGCTCAGGAAATGACTCTCAAAGCGATCCATCGGCCCACTGTGTCTGCTTTTATTGCCCAACCAGTCAAGACGTTACTAGTTGGGAAGGCATTCAGCAAAAGTCCAGAATATTCAGAATTCTTTATTGAATAAGTCGATTAGACCATTTCAAAACCACGAGATAAAAAACACGCACATCCAAATACTGATAAATATACAAATACAATGCATTAAAACAATAATATTACATAGTTCTTGCTCAAGAGCTACAAGGGATATATTCACATTTAATATATATCTTGATCCAACTAGATCACGCCCTTACTAACCACCTGCTTCCTCAGAATTGCTGCTTTTACTGCAAAAAATCCAACTTTATGTGTTAAATGATGATTTCTCCCACATAACAAATAGGCAAGTTTCTTTTTATCATCCCAATTCCCCCAGCATCTAGGATAGGGGCTTAAATAGAATTTTCTAATATTAGTATACAATTGGCAATGCAGAACATAGTGTGCCAAGTCTTCCACTTTAGCCTCCCTACAAAAACACAATCTATCTTGTACTGGTATACCTTGATATCTGCCTTGTAACATTGCTGAGTCCATTAGCTCGAAACGAAGGTGAGTGAATGCAATACGATACTCTCTTTTCATAGAGAAGAAAAGATATTTTTCTGCCTGGAAAATTGTCTTAGATGTTGATAACCACTTTAGGGATCGCACCGAGGCCAAGGCAGCCAGATCTAATTGGGCTCTAATATCAAATACTCTTTGTCTGAATGTGACTTTACAGTTTGATTTACTTAAGCGAAGAGCCTCAACGCTTAACTCATGGTTAGTAAGCATTTGCGAAAAAATCTTAAACCAAGATTTAGTTACAGGATTAGTCATTTGTTCAGATAGACACATCTTAGGCAACCTATCATAAGACATCTGGCATAGCTTAATCCAATAGTTAAATACTCTAATAAGACATAGATCATGTACTGTTACCAAGCCTAGTTCTGCTCTGACTGCATGGGCCGGTGTGGTTCTTGTCACCCCTAGAATTCCCCTTATAAATTTATTTTGCACGTTTTCAACTTTCTTACTACTTCCAAGACTCCATATTTCTGCACCGTAGCATAGCATGGGCAGCCCTTTTCCTTTAAATATTTTTATAACGGGTTGGAGGGATCCTGGATATTTATAATTAAGTAGCTTGTTCCGGGAGTTAACTGCTACTAAAGCTTTTGTTTCGTTCTTCTTTATCTGCTGAGACCAGGAACCTGTTGAGGAAAAAACTACGCCAAGGTAATTATATGTCCCAGTCTGTTCTATTTCCTTGCCCTCTAAAAAACACTTATATTGTTTCCTTTTATTGCCAAATACCACAACTTTTGATTTGCTATTATTAATAACTAAGTCATTTTGTTGGCAATAATTACTAAATTTCTAAATTTCCTTAATTGTCTACGCAACCCAACTGATGTTGTAGACATTAAAATCATATCATCCGCATAGAGGAGCTCAAGTCCTACAGCTACTCCATGGATGGAACTTCCATTTTAACTTCTGGTCACGTGACGGCTCAAGGTCAGCTGGGGTCGGTTCTGAAGCAGGCTTGCCTTGCCTATTATCTTGGATCCTGACTCGGGAATTGTATCATTTTTTATTGTTTAACAGCTGGAATCCTGTCCAACGTTGGAAGACTGCAAAGCCCCCTTGACAGTGCAGTATCGTAGGATCTCCCATTTGCACCAGTATTATTTTCATGCCGACAGAAGCCCCCGTTACAAAATGGGCTACTTACACTGGTGCAAGGATTAAGGATGCAACCAGTGAGAGAGAAAGCAGAGCATGTATCTCTGACACTACGCTGGGAAGTGTGTGTGCCAAAATGGCAAAATAGTACAGTGGTACCTTGTATAAAGGAATTAATTTCTTCCAAATGAAATTCTGTTAAGCAAATTTTCCTTTATATAATTTTCCCATAAGAATGCATTGAAAACAGAGTAATCCCTAATTGCGACCATTTGTATGTTGTATGGATTCGCCCCATAGGAGATTCTGTTAAGCAAATTTCCCCTATCTCCGGAATTTTTTATGTTGTACAGATTTTATGTTATGCAAACCGTTTGTTCTACGAGGGTCCACTGTATTTGAACTTTGTACTATTCTGTGCGACCCCTGCTGGGGTGGATGCGGAATCCATGTTTGCCCCAAGAAGCACAGATCCTAGTTGTGGGCCTGGTGATGGGGTCCTACCTACTGCCTTGTGGGAGTTCCATACACGTAAAGCCTTTCTCACTAGAATCATGGCATGATGGGTTCATGAAACAAGAATCCCCCTGATTTATGATCAGGGCATTCTTCACATATTGTGTACATGGAGAATGTGATTAACGAGAAAAGGATCTTGCCAATCCTCAAGCTTCCGTTTGAAGTCTCAGGAAATGGCGATGCTTCTTTGGTTTTCCAGGCAGGGCAACAAATATCATGGCAAACATCTCTAGAGGAAACCAGAGTCTGATTTTTTGTGTCTGGGTGGTTTTGAAATCTGCACATGTACCGTACCTCCCAGCTGGTGCTAGGACCCCCTTGGTACAGCGTGAAAATGTCCATATGTGCATTGTGCTTACATAAGTCAGTGTACGCATGCATGCACGCACGCGTGTACGTACATGCACACATGCACATGCACACGCAAAATAGATACAGTATTTGGTTGTGGGTGGGAACTCACTGAGCTTGAGGGCGTCTTTTGGTAGTTCTGGCTGAGGCCACTCTACCACATTTGTCCAGGTTTCCCCAACTTCCTCCTCATCTGCTTCTGCCCCAAAGATCTGCTACCACCAATTCCCCCCTTTATATCCCCTCTAATAGCTTGGAATCTCCCCTCCAACTTTCCTGAAATCCTGTTACTTAGTGCAACAAAGTGCACTAGACATTAAAATCTTTGTAGCGCTGTGGTGAAACTATAACTATGCTCACGACCTGGGGTTCAATCCAAGGTAGCCGGCTCTAGGTTCATTCAGCCTTCCATCATCCTGAGGTCATTACAATGAGTACCCAGCTAACCGGGGTGTTGGTGTTGGAATGTGTAGCCTGTATAAATAAATTGTAAACCACACAGAGAGTACTTTAGCACTATGGGTACTTTAGCACTATGGGGCAATATATAAGCAGAACACTTTGCTAGATTAGACCCATTGAATCAGTGGGTATTTGGTAGGTCAATTCCTCTGTAACTTCAAATGGGCCTTCTCTCATTGTGGCTTAATTAGATTGAGGGGATTTTGAGGGGAGATCTGATAAGCACTTTTCAAATATGTGAAAAGCAGTCATCCACAGAAGGGAAGGACCTGTTCTCAATCATCCCTGGGTACCTGACACTCTATAATGAGCTCAAGTTGTAGGAAGCCAGATTTTGGTTGAACGATAGGGAAAATTTCTTAATTGTTAGAGCAGAATGACAATTGAACCAATTACCTCAGGAGATGCTGAGTGTTCCAACACTAGAGGCCTTCAAGAGAAAGCCTCTGTATAACCTTCTGTATAACCTTCATTGGTTACCAGTTGTTGCCCAAGCCCAATTCAAAGTGCTTGTTTTGACATATAAAGCCCTAAACGGCTTAGGACCTAGATACCTAAGGACTATCTCCTTCCATATGAACCTACCCGGCAATTAAGATCTAGCCAGGGGGCCCTCCTGAAAGAGCCGTCCCTCAAGGAGGTGAAAGGGATGGCTTGTAGGAACAGGACCTTTTTGGCAGCTGCCCCCAGATTGTGGAATGCCCTCCTAAGCGAGACCCGCCTGGCGCCAACATTGATGACATTCCAGTGCCAGATAAAAACATTCCTGTTCCAGAAGTCTTTTAACTGATGATTGTGGGTCCTGATGGCGATTTTAGTATTGTATTTTAATATATTGTATTTATTGTATTGAAATGTTTTATTGTTTTAATTTTATTGCAATTTGATGTTTTAATTATCTCAGTTGTTTACTTTGATTGTGAGCCGCCCAGAGACCTTTGGGTAGTGGGTGGCATACAAGCTATATAAATAAATAAAATAAATATATAGAACTGAGCAACCATTTGTCACATATCATTTAATCTGGATTTTTGAACTTGGAGCCTTATAGGCCCCTTCATCTCAATCATTCTGTGATTCTAGAGTAGGTCCATTTGAATCAACAGAACTTACAGAGGAGCTGACCCATCAACCCCCCAGTTATTCAATAGGTCTGCTCTCCTGTAGCCTATTATACAAAGCAACAGGGTTTCAAGCAGTGAGACAAGCATATCGTGCAGCCAGAAGCACTTCAGCCACATGCCCAGGGCTAGTCATGGTTTTCACAGTTTTACTGGCATGTCATCATGCTGAAATGTGCAGTCAGTACCAGGAAAAGTGAATAAGGGGAGATATATATTTAGTCATATAGAGCAGAAAATAACCAGATTTTGCTTTGGTGTAACCAAGGCATATCTCTGATAGCAAATGGAGAGATTCAGTCCAGAAGCATGAATGAGAAGCTGTTCAGGTAAATAATACTCCTTTGTAGCATCGGTAACACTGACTAAGGATATGTTATTATAAATAATAAAAGAATTATATTTCCTGACTTCTCAAATATCTAGTAAGACACTTTTCCTTTTACTGCTTAGCTCTTTTTTGTTTGTTTATTTCTTATTTCTTATTTCATCAATCATCTGGTTATTTTTACTTTTATTTTAGTTTTATTGTTGTTGATTTATATAGTTATATTCTGTTTATATTGTGTTGTTTGTATTTTGGTTATTTAAATGTGTTACTTTGTTATACTGCGATTTTATGTTGTACACCGCCTAGAGTAGCCCTAAGGCTAGATGGGCATCGAATAAATAAGTAAATATGAGTGAGTAAGAGAACACAACAGAATATTAAATAGTAATAGTAACAGTAACCATGTGCCATCAAGTCCATTCTGATTTAGGCAACCCAATTCAGGGTTTTCTAGGTAGAGAATACACAGAGGTGGTATTCTTCTGGGGCGGCACCCTAGGACTGTGCAGCTTGCCCAAAGCCACACAGGCTGGCTGTTCTCCCCGGAAGCACAGCGAGGAATTGATCTCCCAAACTCTAGCTCCTCAGCCAAATAAATAAACCACAGAGCCATCCAGTCGGCTCCACACCACATGCCGAATCCAAATACTGTGGCAAATTGGGTTAGGAGACCAGAATACAATCAACCGAGTAGTTTGTTTTGCGGCTATTTGTTGGTTAAAAACAGCATGAAAAAAACTGCAGTTCACAATGCTTCATTATGAAACGTATATGTATGCTGCATGTCACCCCCATCTGCCCAAGAAAGCCACTTAAAAATGATGCAGGATAAAGTGTAATAATCACCTTGTTAGTTTTTCTGCATAAAGGTATATTCCAACCAAACCCATAAAGTGGGGGAAGTAACCTCAGCAAAAGAAGCGCCAACCAATGAAAACAACACTTAAAACCCTGCTGGAGCATGAAAAAGGTTGAGAGGGGATATGATCGCCATGTTTAAATATTTGAAAGCATGTCATATCAAAGAGGGGACTGGTTTGTTTTCCATGGCTTCAGAGATGAGGACTCGGGGCAATGGTTTCAAACTACAGGAAAGGAGATTCCTTTTAAACGTTAGGAAGAACTCTTCATGATGGTTAGAGCTGTTCAGCAGTGTAATATGCTGCCATGGAGGGTGGTGGAGTCTCCTTCTTTGGAGGTTTTTAAGCAGAGGCTGGATGGCCATCTGTCGGTAGTCCTGTGATGGGGGTTCCTCCATGGCAGGGGGTTGGACTGGAAGGCCCTTGAAGTCTCTTCCAACTCTATGATTTTATGAAGATAAGGGAATGGCCTGCAAAAGGAATCAGAAGCATCTCATTTTTTCCCCTAAGGATTACTTTTCAGGGCTAGGTGAGAGTTAATAGAAAATGCCTTATCTGAGCATTTACAACACTGTTTTGAATTTCAAGCAAAGAAACACCCCAGATCTGAAGGAAACGTGACTTGCGGACTTCCAAAGGAGGACACAAATGAGACAATGTGATGCTGATTTTCTTTGGGCCAGTCCATGTGTCAGCTTGTGAACATTGTCCTGGATCCGAGATGGTCAAACTACAACTCCCATCGGCTCCAGCCCAACTGGCAGAGAAATTGGCAACGTCCCTTTGCCAAAACGTGGAAGTCCTCTCTCCCTCCTGCTGCTTGTTTTCCTTCTGGGAATGTTGGGTTTCTTCAGCCAACAACATCTGAGAGAGGAAGAAATTATTATAGATGGGCACGAAATGAACTTTTAGTTCATTTCATTATTCATTATTTGTTTCATTACGTACTGAAACAAATAATGAACCTCAGAGTGGATTTAGAACAAAACAAAACAAACTGAAAAAAATTGGTTCAGTTCGGTTCGGTTCGTTAACGGCGGCATAGGAGATGTCTCCTACCTGGTGCTGGTCCTTCTTCGAGGTCTAATCTTCCTGGCTGCAGGGACGGGCGACCAGGAAAAAAAAGCCAACCAGCCCGCGCTACAGCTGTAGCGCCGGCCATGTGGTCGGTAGTAAAAAACAACAACAATAAAAATAAAATTAAAATAAATAAAAATAATAATTTAAAAAAGGAGCACCGACCCGGCCCCCGTGGTGGCTGGGTTGGAGCCCTAAAATAAAGGGAAAAAATACAGTGGTACCCTGACTTAAGAGCAGCTTGACTTAAGAGCAATTCGACTTAAGAGCAGAAAACTGTTGTCGCTTTAACTGCCACCTTACAAATTTTAGATATGATCTGCTCAACTTACAATTTTTATTTTTTAACTTATTTTTTCAAATTTTTAGATAGGTACCCCGACTTAAGAGTAGTTCGACTTAAAAGCATGCATTCAGAACAGATTAAATTCGTAAGTTGAGGTACCGCTGTATAAAAAATAAAACCAGCGCCGACCCGGCCCCAGGGGCCGCGTGGTTGGCATTTGAAAAAAAAAAAAAGAGGTGCTGGCCCCAAGCCAGCACCTCAAAATGCCCCTGCCACAGGGGCCAGGATCGCCCTGCTGCCGCTGCTGCCACCACCCAATACAGATGATGTGTTGATGATTGAAGATGATGATGATGATGTGGAGGATGAGGATGAGGATGCTGCCAGTCCAGTTTGTGCAGTTGTTGTCAACGTTTGTTTTTTAATTTATTTTTTGAATGTTTTTTCCCGCCTGTGCGCTGTCAAATGGATTAAATCGCGCAAACTGGGAAAAATGAATAACGAACCAACGAACCAACGAACCGCATTTTTCAAAAAAAATTGTTAAAAACAAAACAAAACAAAACAAACCCTAAAACGAATTGAACCGAAACAAATCACCATTTTTTCGGTTTGTGACCATCTCTAGAATAACAACTGAAAGGCAGAGTGAAGAGGCAAGAACCTGCGTTGGTTCATCAGGCCAAATCAGGCAAGAAGCTCAAACGATATAGGTGTTCTGAAAGATTTTGCTGTCTGGGGCAAAGAACAAAATGGCAGCCCTGGGACTCTTTCCATGTGCAGAGGACAACCATACAGGCAGTTCAGTCTCGCTTCAATGGTAGAATCAGGAGAGAATCCTTCACGTATCTAAGGAGAGCCCATTAGGCAAGGTTCAGACTGTGAGGTTCCAATAGAATGGTTCATGGTGATGCATGGCAAATGATGATTGGATGAGACTGTCATTGGTGCCCTCCCTTGCCCCCTGGTAATCGTGAACTGATGAATACAGAAAGGTGGGGGGGAAGCAGCTGATGCATCCCGAAAAATAACATTTTTAGCATTTTTAACATTCGTGTCAAAGCACCATTTTTAATGCAGTAGTGATGATTTTAGATGGAGTGTTAAAGTCTAATGTGTTATTTCTCAGCCCCTGGCCCAGCCGTGACTCAAGTGCAGACATATGTTCTGTACTAGCTCTCCCACGCCACTGGCTTTGCCGAGGCCATCGGGAAAGAATCGGTGTGCACAAGAACAAGTGTATTCTAGCGCTTAACGTCATGTTCTGTCGGTGATGCATGTGATAACGCCAGATAAACTAGACTCACCTGCTTCACCTGACTCCGCCTGCAGTTCCTTCATCCTGCCTGTCACACACCAGGCTGTCTTACTCTGAACAAGACGCACAAGCGCTAAAGTGCATGGAAGCTAAGCATCAAGATCAGGCATGTCCAAACTTTGCCCTCCTGATGTTTTTGACAACAACTCCCAGAATTCCAGGCCTGTATTGCCAATGGCAAAGGACTGTGGGAGTTGTGGTCCAAAACATCTGGAGGGCTGAAGTTTGGACATGCCTAATCAAGATGAAACTGTCTATTGGTTATGGAAAATAGACAACACAAAAATGAGAACTATGACACGATATAGGAAAACATCAAATTATACATAGAACTGCATGCACATTGACAATATTAAGAGGGGCACATCTGTATTCTTAGACAAAAATACAGCAAGTCTTATCAGCCAGCAAAGTGTACAAGAATGCTGAAAGTCATAAAAACTAAGTGACTTGAATGAGCTAGGATATTGGGAGTGCTGCATTTATTGGATTCAAGGGAAAGTTATTTTTAAATGTTTTTAAAAAGTGGTTTTAATGGCGATTTTAAAAACTGTTTTGTATTTATTTCTCGGCAATTGCATCACAGGGTGTTCTTAATTGTGACCACTGTGTTCTTTTAATTGATTGTGAGCAAACAAAACTAGAATTCCAGCAAATTATATCAGGATTAATTTAATCAGAAGGGATACAAGTGGAGATTCAGGAGAAATAGGCTATTTTGTCATTTTTCATGCTAATTTCTGCCCACTCTTGCAGTGTTTGCTTTTTTCAGAGTTAATGCATCTACGATGGCACAGATTTAGAGTTTTTTAAATATTGGAGCACACCTCTCAGCAGCCATCAACTGGGGATCACTGGAACACTATATCTCTAGAAGGAATATATGGAGATTATTTCATTAACTGGCACTTAAAGTCTCAATGCTCACTCTGAGACATTTGTATGAGATAGAAAAATGTTTCTATCCTTACAGTTGGTTGAAATTACAGAGTTGTATATACTGCTTTATTTACTATACATGTACTAGAAATCCACCAAAGGGATGAACAGCAGCAAACAATTGCCATCAACCAGTGAAAAAGAAAGCAATAAACCATTCAGCAGAAAGGCGGGGCTTTCCTGGAATTCAAAAGTTGGACAGTACAATGGTGCTAAAAACATGTGACAATCACCTTGGCTCAGAAAAGTCTCTCCCAGTCATTCAAATTACACATAGCAGGTGAAGTTGTAAATCAAACTCCAACATGACTCGGGAGTCCTGAGTTCAAATCTCCACTTGGCCATGGAAACCCATGTTGGGTGGAACTGATGCAACCACACCTTAAATATCTCCCATCTTGAAATTCCTGTTAGGGTTACTGTAAATCAAGTTCCAACTTGAGGCACTTCATAGAATCATAAAATCATGAGAGTAGTGAAGTTGGAAGGAGCCTACAAGGCCATCAAGTCCAATTCCCTTCTAGATGCAGGAATATAAATCAAAGGCTATTTCCCAGGGAGTTGTCCAAATTTTTCTTGAATGCCTCCAGTCTGGGGGCACTCACCACTTCCTGACATAATTGGTTCCATTGTTGTACTGCTCTAACAGTTAGGAAGTTTTCCCTGGTATTCATCCAAGAAGCTGAGTTCTCATAACTTCAGCCCATTGTTGCATGTCCTGCACTCTGTGGTGGAGAACAGATCCTGACCCTCCTTTGTATGACAGCCTTTCAAATACAGTGGTACCTTGTATAAATGAATTAATTTGTTCCAAATGAAAGTATGTTAAGCAAATTTTCCTTTATACAAATTTCCCATAAGAATGCATTGAAAATGGATTAATCCCTAATCATGACCATTTTTATGTTGTCTGGATTTGCCCCATAGGCAATTCTGTTAAGCAAATTTTCCCTATCTCCAAAAAAATTTATGTTGTACAGATTTTATGTTATACAAACCCTTTGTTATACGAGGGTCCACAGTAATTGAAAAGTGCGACCATATCACCCCAAAGGCTAAGCATGCCCAACTCTTTCAGTCTTTCCTCACAGGGCTTGGTTTCCCACCCCCTGATCATCCTTGCCACCCTCCTCTGAACTTAATCTTTAACGCAGTAGTCAGATAAACAAAAAAGATTCTGGCATGCCCACTACAGTCTTCTCTTTCATCATGGTCTTTTAAAGTATGTGCCTGTCTCCAGCCCCACACAGACAGAAGCACTACTACACACACTGAATAACCACATCTCTGTGGTTAGACATTTCACATTACCTTCGAGAGCTGTGGGTGGGTTGGTATGTGGATCTGGACAAGTAAACAAACCCATTCCCCCATACCTCTGTGTTTTGTTGTTGTTGTTGTTGTTGTTGTTGTTGTTGTTGTTGTTGTTGTTGTTGTTGGTAGTAGTAGTAGTAGTAGTAGTAGTAGCAGCAGCAGCAGCAGCAGCAGCAGCAGCAGCAGTTCCTCTTGCATAGAATGTTTGAAAAGAGATTTTATTATTATTATTATTATTATTATTATTATTATTATTATTATTATTATTATTATTAGTAGTAGTAGTAGTAGTAGTAGTAGTAGTAGTAAATTAACTGGTGTTTTATAATTGCTGGTATTTTATAATGATATTTATAAACTTTGATTGTTTTTTATAATTTTGATTGACCATACCAGGTGTCCAGGTGTTATTTAAATACTACTACTACTACTACTACTACTACTACTACTACTACTACTACCACCACCACCACCACCACCACTTTACTGCTAATCTAAAGCGCGCACACATAAATACAGTCTACAGCCGTTTGTCTCTGCTCTTCAATGAACAGCATTTAGTTTAGTTGTGGTGTACCATAATTGGCTGGGGGGGGAGAGGGTTTGGTAATTTGCTCAGCTGCCCTCTGTTGACCTCACCGAGATCACCATCATCCAGCGAAAGCTGATTTGTTTCACAGCGCTTTGATGTCATCCCGGTCGCCACGTGAGGATTCCTGACTGAGCCACGACACTTGCACATAACAATTTGGTTGTGTTCAAAAAACCCTCTGCTTTTCAGTGTGCCTCACCTTTTCAGAAAGCATTGAAGGGGGAGGCCCTTTTGCTTATTCATCATGCACCGCTGCCCCCCCTTGCCCTTACTGACTGGCAGCACCTAGTTAACCGTGATTGGCTGCACAGCATTCTGATGTCATCTTCCTCAACATGACACCCCTGATGAGACAGGATCCCTCGTGTGGTTCATTCATTCATTCATTCATATATTCATTCATTCGTTCATTCATTCATTCATTCATTCAAGAGAGAGAGAGAGAGAGAGACAGACAGAGAGAGAGAGAGAGAGAGAGAGAGAGAGTTACAAAGAGTAATGGCGCAGGAGGGGAGAGGTACCATAGCAAAATCCAACAAAACATGAGAGCAAGAAGCAGTACTAAAAATGTACAATACTCACTGGAGGAAAGATTTTCACCCTGCCAATCCACCCCAAAACGTGAACTGTACCACATGTCTAATGTAAGCAAAGCAAATGAATAAGGAATTAAAGAACGATGGATTGGATGATGCCCAAAAGACTGGGGGAATTTCCCCCCTCCCCCCCACACACAGATTGTTGGGATCAATAAATGGGAGCACACACTGTAGCCACCAGTGTAGAGATCCATGACTCCAGTGGACTCATCTACTTTTGCTTACATATCAGATTTCTTGGTACAGATCTAAGCATTTGACTCTTTGTTCTTGAGCTCATTCTTTCCATCACAGGGTCTAAAGGAATGCAATCTGTCCAGATGCCAACACTTCTTAGGAAACTGGAACAGAGCAGCTCTCGGTGGTTTAAAGGCCTTATTCATAAAAGAGAAAAACCAAAGCAGGCAGGCTGGCGAGGAGGGTTATGGGGGGCTCAGTTCTTCCTTAAGGTTTGCCTGTTAGTCAAAAGGACAACATAGGAAGGAAGAAAAACCTACTTTATTTCTGCTTTGTTCTGCATTATTCTAGGTTTCCCTATCTGTCCACCTGCTACCTGTTTCTTTTAAACCAGAGATAACATATGAAGTTTGGACCACAGGTGGTTTCTTAAGGGCATTTTTTCAGCCCCCTAGGTCCCTGACCCAGTGCAAAATTCTTTTTAAAGTGTTTTATTGATGGAAACAGAATATTCTGCATGAAGCAAGTTAACCAGTGAAACTCAGCTACACAATCAATTAATATTTTTCTGCACAGTATAATATAAGTTTTTATCTATGAAGCACTGTAAATAAACTGATATATTATTTCTCCTTACCAGTCTCTCGGAGTGAATGAATGAGACAGTAAGTGCCAGTTGAAGTAAACTAACCAATTGGAGGCAGTTTATTGAAGGAGACTTGAAGTCAATCTGCTCTGGAGGTCTTTGCTTGAACTTTTACCTGCTGCAGAATTAGAGGAAAGTTTATTTTTTTAACCCACACTTGATTTCACATATACTCTGCCCAAGATACATAGGGACGCAGGGCAGATGCAACTCTCTTTCCAAATATATTGCTGCTGCGTTCTAGCATCTGCTACCTGAGTCAATCACATTATTCTCATGTAGAGTTCTTTCTGGTCTGAGTCCCAGAGATCAGTGTCAAGTGGCGTACAGAACCTGGAAACATAAATTGAGAGTTTATTTAAAAAGAGACAAGTGGATAGAATAAAAGATTGGTTACAAAAAGAAAAGTACAGTATAATGAGCAAAAAAAAAAAGAGATGACAGTTATGGATAAAATATTCCTGGACAAAGAACTGTGTGAAAAGTAATTGTAAATGTAGGGAATTTATGAAATATAAACGAATTATATTACATGGAAAGTAAAAGTAAAACTGGATACATTTATGTCTTGCACTAAAACTTCCAGAATCCCCCAACCAACACGGCCAATTCTGGGTACTGAAGTCCCCCCCCCATAAAAACATTTCTAAGGTCAGGACACATGGAACATGGAACAAGAGTTATACATACTGTACTATAATTGTAATATTTTATACTTTATCATGAATTGAATTTCTAGAATTGTATTTTATTCTAGTTGTTTTTTATTATTTTGGGTTGTTTGACTGATATTTGTTGTTAATATATGTTGGGAACCGCCCAGAGTGCCATCGCAGTCAGATAGGTGATATAGAAATGCAATAAATAAATAAATAGTTTTGAGTTTTTCGGGCTGTTTGGCCGTGTTCTGGAAGTTTTTCTTCCTGATGTTTTGCCGGACTCTGTGGCCAACATTTTCAGAGGGCAAGGAGCTTGTTCCCTTAGCTCCTTGACCTCTGAAGATGCTGGCCACAGAGTCTGGCAAAACGTCAGGAAGAAACATGATCAGATCCTGGCAGTGAAAGCCTTCGAGAATACAGTGGTGCCTTGAATAACGAATTTAATTCATTCTCTGAAGCAATTTGTTATCCAAAAAAATCCGTTATCTGAAACACGGATAACGAATGAATGGGAAACCAATTAATCCTTTCCAGAACCTAGGAAAATGACACAGGCACCTGGTTTTTTGCTCAAAACTCTTTATAAAGTGCACTTTAAAGGTACAGATGTGATGCAGCCCGCCCCCGGGATAACTCTTTTTTACTGATGCATGCTGGAAATTCATTATCCAAGGCAGCCCATAGGGAAAATTCGTTATCTGAGGCAGCCCATAGAGAAAATTCGTTATCTGAGGCAGACCTATACCTAGAAATTGCGATTCATTATCCGAGGCAGGCCATAGGGAAAATTCGTTATCCAAGGCAGCCAATAGGGAAAATTCATTATCTGAGGCAGCCCTATACCTGGAAATTGCGATTCGTTATCCAAAAAATTCATTATTGGGGCATTTGTTATCCAAGGCATTACTGTACAATAAATAAATAAGTACACACTGCCCATCTGAACTAAGGGAAGAACAGAGTGACAGCAAAGCCAAATGGAGTCATATTTGGCTTAAAGACCCAACTGAGGAAGCTAGTAGAGGCGGGCACTTAGATAGAATTGGAAAAAGCCACGAGGAGAGGCAGACTGAGGGACACAGCAAAGTTAATTGAAAGATCACTGAGAGAGTGAGGCTGAGAAATTATAAATATTGGTCACAAGATTAAATGCTGAAGAGTGAGTATTAGGTGAGATCAACCCTCCCTCATTTGGACTTTCTCCAAATATATAGAGCTTAAAGCCCCAGAATTCCTGGCTGGCATGCTGGCTGGGGATGATGGAAGTTGTAGTCCAGCATGCAAGAAGGCTGCAAGGCACGCAAGTCTTTAAAATAATCTAACAAATTTGAAATCACACAAATCTGCCCCCCCTCAACTGCCTTCCCTGTGTGCAAATGCGTTCAGATGTTCTGAAGAACCTGTTTGAGTCATGCCAATTCTAATTGGCAAGGAAAGCACTGTTTGGTTTTTGTCTTTGATTTGTAATAACAGTTCCAATGTTCAATATCAGAATTGGCCACTAGATGGAATGAAAAATTGTCTTACTGCATCTTCCAAAACCCGCTGATAAGCAAAATGCAATGTACTAACAAGGACCAATGCAGTACAGTAGGATCTTTTATCCACAGTATCTACAGTTTCACTTATTCACAATCTGAAAATATAAAAATATTAAAAGAAAAAAAGCCCTAGAAATATGTATTTTCATCATATATTTACCAGAACTGGTCACTAGAGGGAACCAGTTACCATGCTATTTATGCTTATTGTTGAAGAATACATAGCATGGTTTCTGGCTTTCTCTGGTGGCCGGTAGTACATGACAAAAATACTTTTTTTCTTGATCTTTTTATTTTACCATACTAAGTACATAGTGTTTGCTATTATCCCCACAGATACAGGGGTCCTTCTGTAAATTGCTAACAAAATTGATGCACTGATAACAATAACAGCAAATCAACCGACAAGATTAAATATTTTTAAGTTGTAATATTTTGATCTCTAGGCACTGCCACTTACAGAGATGTAAACAATAGCTGAAATTCAATAGTTTTTCACATCTATGATAGGACCCATTGAAACAATGGGGTTTTGTGAGTCAACTCCTGAGATTCAGTGGGCCTCATCTCGTTACAACTTGCTACTGGATCTCTGCCAATTAACTCGACATTTCAGCCATGGGGTGTGTGCAGTTTGGTTTGTCCTACAATCTACAAAAAAGTGGGAGAAATTTTTAATTAATTAATTTCACATGCCACTCCCCCCCATAAAGGATCCTAGGCCTACCCAGTATAATTGCAATTAAAACACCGAAACGTCAATTCAGCACCTATCAATACTAAAACCAAAATTAAAGGCAATTTAAAAACATTTTTAAATTTTTTAAAATCTGTATGCAAGTACAGTATAGCATTTTCCTAAGCGTTGTCAAGAAATTTAGTACTTTTTGCCACTGGGGTACTTACTTTGCTCCAAATGTTCTACACCAGTGTTTCTAACCTTGGATAATTCAGGTGTTCCTGGACAGAGTTTCTGGGATTTGTCATCCAAGAACACCTGGGTTATTCAACGTTGGGAATCACGGTCCTATGCTGTTCCCCCATCCTTCATTATACCAAAAAGCTGTTCTGATCCAGTTTGGCCCCGTTCACACTGTGAGATTCTCATTGACCCAGGAAATGCGAGAAGGAAGCATGAAACTATTACTAATTCTCAGTACATCATACTCCAGAACTCAGAACACACGCTAGGAGAACAAAAGAAGATCCTACTCCAGAACTCAACTAACACATTTTAAAAAAACATTTTGATGTACAGTGGAACCTTGACTTACATACTGCTTGACTTGCAGCATATTTGACTTGCAGCAAGAAGGGGCCTGTTTGACTTGAGTCGCAGGCTTTGACTTACATCTCGGAGCCCCGGCGCAAGGCACCGGAATCGGGCGGCAGCCACAACCCAGCATCGCGGCTGCCGCCTCCAAACTGCTCCTGCCTTCTTCCCCTCCTCCGGCAGCGGCGGCTTCGGCGAGGCCAGCTCAGAGCACCTGGAGCTGGTCCTCGGCCTCGCAGAAGCCGCCGCTGCTGCCGGAGGAGAAGAAGGGCCGGGAGCTCGGGGCTGGCCTCGCTGGTTAGACAGTCGGCTCAGTCTTGTAAAAAATCTGGCTGCAGAAGTCTGGTCCACAATGGAAGCATTTTAGTTGGGGAGCTGTACAATTGTGGGACTCTAATGGTAAGCATAGAGTTGTTCAGAACTTGGAACGTCAGGTTAAAATCAGTAAAACTTAAATGTTAGACATTGTTGCTATGAACATTAAAAAGTTGAGGCATATAACTTGTGGACTATAATTCCACTGCCTCCTCCTCTCTTTGAAGAGACATTTCATTTACATCCCCAGAAGGAATCTCCTATCCCAGTCACATTTGTGTTAAATTGCTGTTTCCGGGGGTCTTTTTCATAATCTGGAACGGATTTATGCACTTTCCCATTACTTTCTATGGGAAAAGTTTGTTTGACTTAAGTCATGTTTGACTTAAGTCTAGACCACTGGAACGGATTAATGACGTAAGTCAAAGTTCCACTGTACTTGTTTTTCTTCTTTAATTCTTGTTTGTGAGGGTTACGGTGTTTTCCCATGTATAAGACTATATTTTTCCATCTAAAATTGTCGGAGTAAAAATTGAGTGTTGTCTTAGACACGGAAGTAAGCCGAGGAGAGAACGGCACAATTGCGAAACTGTAAGTTTGGTTTGGAAAATTATCTGTGGGTGTATGGGTGTCTTATACATGGGGGCGTTTTATAGGTGGAAAAATACGGTACTTGCTTCACTTTAAAAGCCGTTTCCATCGTTCGTAAGGTCGGCTGGACAACTGGAAGTCAAAGTAAGAGGGAGCGTTCGGAGGACGCCAAAGCAAGGTGTAGAGTCAGGCTTAGAAAGGAGTGACCGTCCAGCAGAGGGCAACAGCGAGGAGAACCTCAGGGTGAAGTGAAGCAGGTGGCTGAACATTATTGAGACACAAGTGAGAGCCCCTTCTCCTTTTGAAATGTGGTCCATTCTGTCCAGCATTAATTGTTTTTGGCCGAGAACCCGCTGCCAAATCAGATCCTCCCCCCTGCTGCCGCTCCCACTCCTCCTCAGGCTCCCGTTCCCACCTTCCTAACGGAGATACTGCAGAATCTGTCACTTTGAAGCCTATAAAAGCTCAGGAATATTAATGGCTTTCTTTGTTGTTGTTTTGTTTTCCACCAGGTTGGCAAGTCTTTAATTTTCTAGGGCAAATCTCTCAGACAAGGCCTCAGCGCCAGCTGTGTGTGCAGAAGTGTGCAGCTGTGCTAAAGAAGGGATGGAAGAATCAAACCGGGGAGGGGGAGGGGAAAAATATTACAATAAGCAAATTGTTTGGCTCCCTCAATTAAAAATCGGGTTAGCAAATATTTTTAATGTGGGATGAAAGAGGCCAGTCAGTCGCTTGAGGAGATCTTTGTTTGGCTGCAGGGTTGAGAATGGTGAAGTTCTTTGGTTTTTGGGGCCTTGCCTAACCAGACAGCTATACTAAAATAATAATAAAAAACAGTTTAAATAACGGTTCTAGGAGTTAAACGCACACGGGCAAAGTTGTCTTGGATTTAAGCTATTTGCAATAGCAGGGGCTAAACCTGGAAAATATAAAGGCGAAAGAAGAAAGCTCAAGTCCTTGAGGGTAAGCAAAAAGCTTTCTCATCCATCCCGGACACATAGTAACAAGGGGGAAATCGTTTTTCAGACTGACCTACAGAGGTGTTGGAAAGACTGACTCTGAATCTCACGTCCAAGTCTTTGGTATCATGTTGCAATTCCCAAGTCTGAGGCCCTGTTAAAAACAAGCATTTCCCTAATTTTTTTTAATAAAAGGAGGGGTGGGCAGGTTCTGAGTCGCACGTCGGGTCCAAGTTGAGTCACCAGTGGAACTTAAGTCCAACTTGACTAGAAGTCCCCATAACTTGAGTCACCATCCCTGCTGACCTCCCTCTCACAGGCAGCAACGGACTGTTAAGATCAGGAGAGGCCCTTCTCTCCATCCCGCCACCCTCCACAGGTACGTCTTGTGGGAACCCATGAAAGGGCCTTCTCAGCTGCTGTGCCCAGGCTCTGGAACTCCTTCCCACCTGAGGCTGGGACTGCCTCATCTCTGTTGTCCTTCCGGAAACAGGCAAAGACCTTTCTCTTCAGGAAAGCTTTCCCTGAATGATGGACTACCATGTGTATTTTATATGAATCTATTGGTTCACAAAGACTTTGTGTTTATAACTACTTATAACCTTGTAGCTTTAATGTAATGTTGTCTATTAATGCTGTAAGATGTCCCTCAATTCCTTGTTCTCAAATACTTGAACATTTCTTAATTGAACCGGACTATATATTATCCCTCATTACTGTAAGCCGCCTTGGGTACTTTTCCAAGAAGAAAGGTGGGGTAAAAATACTCTAAAATAATAAATAAATAAATAAATAAATAAATAAATAAATAAATAAACTATATAATTACCTTGATACCGTTTTAAGTGTCATGGCTCCACCCTATAGAACTCAGAGACTTTGTAGTTTGGTGAGGTACTCTTGAGTCCCCCTGCTTTAGTTCAGCAGCACTCACTATAACTACACAGTGTTGGTATTGCTATTAGGCATGGGCCTTTCATTTCGAACTGGTTCTGGTTCTGAAATGAATCACGGCAGCACAGGTGCCATTTGGAACCAGGATCCAGCCTCTGGAAGAAATCACCCAATGACTTATCTTGCCTTACCTCACGTGGGGCACAACTCCAATCAGGAAGAAGCCTCCGATGCATGATCATTCCTTCTCCCTGGCGCTGGCCAATCGGGAGCTATGTAAGGATGTGCATCATCCCGCCTCCCTGTCTGACTGGCCAGTGCCAGGGAGAAGGAACGATGATGCACTGGAGGCTGTTTCCTGACTGGACTTGCGCCCCGCATGAGGTAAATCAAGATAAGTCAATGGATGATTTCATTCCAGAGGCTGGATCCCAGTTCCAAACGGGACCTGTGCTGCCGTGATTCGTTTCAGAACTGGGCCCATTCCAAAATGAAAGGCCTATGCCTAATTGTTGTCAATCACAGATCTTCTCATTGCCTTGTCTGGAGGAGGATCCCAAGGACAATTCAGAGATTGGGCTACTTTTGCTCCGTTTTCTGTAGGTCCAGAGTAACATGTAATTTCTGGAATTCCTGAAGTACAAGAATATCCTAGTAGGGAGGTTTCATTTTTTCATAAAGCAAATGCAGGGGAGGGAATGTCCTTCTCACCTGCAAACAAATCCCACCTGAGCTATTTGTAATGCTAATCACACTAAACTGAGACTGCTCTACTTGGGGCACTTAGTGGGAGGACAAGACTCACTGGAAAAGATAATGCCAGGAAAACGTGGCAGCAACAGGAAACGTTGAAGATCAACTGTGAGATGGATTGATTCAGTAAAAGGAAACCACAGCTTTTGGTCTAATAGAATACAGCAAGGCTGTAAAGGACAGGATTTTTTTGAGGTCACAGCACTCAGAATCTCCTATCCACCCTGGCTATTGCTAAAAACTGTTGAAATACGAGTAAACCTGGACCTACTGATGGATCTGTAAATCTGTATGTCAGGATGAGTCAAAAGGAGGTGTCAAGTGTGTAACATCCCATTGTCTGGGATTTTAGGGCCAAAGGCAGAAACCCAGAAAATTAACAAAGTCTGAAGCCAGGCAACTCTAGTGGGAACCTTTTGTTCAAGGCAATTAACGTTCCCCTACCCAGCTGATCAGTTAGATTCTTCATTGTAGTTCATTTTCCTTTCTGTTCAAGCATAAGGGTGTTCTGCAGGACCTTTAACAGTGGAATGGAGGTTTCCACGTCCTAGCCTATAAATAAGAGAGCTCAGGTTTCTTATCTTTTGGAGGATTGTGACAGATCAATCATTTTGTTGGTAACTACTTCACTGTTCCCCAACTGGATAAAATCTTTCATTCTACTGGAGGTTGCACCAGGCCATGTCCTCTTTCTTCCTCCTTTCATTCCCTTCAAGCACCCAAACACTGACTTAGTCCAAATCCAGTTTGGGGGTTGTTTGGAGGGCTGCAGTACAAAGGACCCTGGACTCCCTTCTTCTGCCAGCAGAATGTCACCACTGGTTGTTCTTTTCTGTTTGTTTTGGAGAGAGAAAAAAGTGGACCACTGCCAATGTGTAATGTTCTACGGAAGCTGTAGAAAGCCATAAGACTGAAGTGAATGCTGATTGCCAAACAGTCGAAATGGGCATGAATTGCAAAAAAATTGATTTGTCACGATTTGCAATTAATCAAGGCTGACAAATTACAAATAACACATTTATGATTTTGGAAAACCGATGATAAAATTTGTTCGCTTGTCTCACCTGTAAAAAGTGAAAACAAAACAAAACAAACAAAATAAAATACAAATGAAATATTTGCCCCCCAGAAAAACACATAAATCAACAAATGAAAAACTGCTAAAATCTGTTGCTTTGTATTAATCGGTAATCACTTTGAACAAATATAAAGAGATGGATTTTGATGAATCATCAATTTCTAGCAAATACAGTAGTAGTATGGCTTGTGTTTTGATTTGTGCCCATTTCTACCAACCAGCTATCCCATAAACCCAGGACTGAGGCAAGTAAAGAGAGTTGCACTGTAGTACCTTGGTTTATGAGTATAATCCGTTCTGTAAACATGCTTGTAAACCAAAGCACTCTTATATCAAAGCAAATTTCACCATAAGAAATAAAGGAAACTCATATGATTTGTTTTGGGACTCCATAGACCACATACTGTGCACACAAAATGCCAAAACACACAAAAGAAATTCTTGTCCACACCATGGTTTATGTACATGGCTGCAGAATCTGTTCTGCTTGGGACTAACAACTGGATTTTACTCTGTGTTTTTAATGTGACAAAAATGCAATTTGTAGCCCTATACACACTTCACTAGCTGCCCATGACTAGAAACATTTTGGAAAATAAGAAAGGAAGTTGAAAACACATTAAAGAAAAATATAAAGAAAAATAAAACAGACCCCTAATTTTCACTACCCAAAAACATTCTTGGCTGGTGAGAAAGAAATCTCCGCTCCTCTCTCTCCTCCCTCTGCTTTGGAGGCTGCTTGAGAGGGCACGTTCCAGACAATTGCCCACAATCCAGCAGGGGGGAGAAAGCGCCACCACTGGCTCACTTGTGATAATGTGACCTGCTCCAATGACTTGTATTGCAAGACATTGCTTGTTGATCAAGGCAAAATTTAGAAGAAATGTTTGCTTGTCTTACAAAACGCTCTTAAACCAAGGTATTACTGTATCTACCTTCCAAGATAGGATTGCTTCTGGCAGTCTTGGCAGTCCTACAGACAGGTGATAGAGTATGACTTTTTCGATTAAATGTTCATTTTCAAGTTTCTCGTCCTACTGAAGTGAATGAGGTAGAAGCTTTTTACAGCTACTCCAGCTTTGTGAATTTAAGGGTCTGATGAGGTTTGTCAAGAAGGAAGGGAAGACTAGGAAAACCAAGGTAGTCCTACTCCATTTCATTTCCTGTCATCAACATCATCATGATCAAGCATCACTCCCCTATCCTCATCGAGTCTTCTCTCCAGGGGCCTATCAAGTGTGCGTGTCAGACCTTACAAATGGTTCTGCTGCCACCAATTAAGGAATTTGAGTTACTGGAGCCCAGAAAAGTAACTTTAGTACTGGACAACAAGCAGAGGGACACTTCCATCACATCCTAATCGCTCACAGGCTGTTTTTGTCTGCTTTGTTTTGTTTGTTTACTGGAGATAAATTCCTATGTTAGACACTGGGGAAATGGAGGATTCATACAAACTCATTATTGCATGGACACCAGGCTTTCTGTGAGGATGTGAAAACTAGTCCCTCCCGCTGCCACAACTGTGTATAACCTCTCCCACCCATGATCATGGGCTGATCCCCCTGTTTTGTGACATTCGCTTGCTTTGGCACCAGTCCCCCAGCACTGTTGCATGTGTGACAGTTACACCATATGGACCCAGTCAACTAGGTAGGAGTGGAACCACCATAAAATGGTGCCTCCAACTCCTATCCCAGCCAACCTGTCCAGACAGACACCATGGCTGATGGTGTCGAACGTGGCTGAGAGGTCCAGAAGGGAATTCTCTCCCCATACAGATGTCTGTGTGGAATCCTTCTACACTGCAACAGTGCCCTCTTCAAATGTGATTGTTAGGAAAGTGTCACTTGTGGTAGACTTGCTACTGCTGTTCTTTTGGATATCGAATCCTTCAGTTCTCTATCCTGAGAGTTCCACCTGTCAAATCCACTCCTAATTTATGCTCACCTGGAACAGTCCTGGGCTGAAAAGCTTCACGGCCTAGGACAGGACGAGCAACGGCTTAGCTGCCCAGTAAAAAATGAAGTTAACAGGCAGCCAGGCCTTTCCTTGGCAACAAAGCCTTCCAGCCCAGCTGTTTTCTAGGTGAACGTGGTCTAGCTGTGGGTATGGAAGATGGAACTCCCAGTATGGAGAATGACAGTTTTTGGGAGTCAAAACCAAGCTAGGGGATGCCACATGCTTAGTAGCTGTCTTCAAAAACACCCATTGGTGATAAAAAAAAAAAGCTTTCACAACATCCAAAAGATGCAGGTCATAGCAAGCAAGATACAGTAGGACCCCAGAATCCGCTGGGGATCGGTTCAAGGTCTTCCCGTGGATAACAAAAACTGTGGATAAGAGAGAACACCCAACCCCCCCCCAACTGCTGTTTTGCGACAGTAGTGTGCTTTACGGCTGCTGTTTTGTGACATTAGCTTGCTTTACGTCTGCTGTTTTGTGACAGTAGCTTGCTTTACAGCTGCTGTTTTGTGACAGTAGCTTGCTTTATGGCTGCTGAATTATTTAATTTCTTCCTCTGCCAACCATGGATAACTGAATCAGTAGTTAATAAATCAGTGGATATGAAGGTCCTACTGTATATGACGACAGCAGGTACAAGGAACATGTGTAGACTGAAGAGATGCTAGAACAAGTATGGGCAAAGTGTGGATGCCCTAGACCAGCAGTTCTCAATGGTGGGCATATGGCTTTCTGGGGGGCCTTGGCACATTTGAAGAGGGCCACAGAGTGGAAACAACTATTTGCAAACTTTATGCCTTTTAAATACAACTTACACAGTCTTGATTCAGCCTATATAATTCTTCCATCTTGTATTTATAGCCATGTCCAAATCCATGTTACAAATGGCTGCCTTAGGTAAACCCCACCCCACCCCCATCAACCCTCCAGTAAAATTCATTCAGAATCATTAGACATGCAAAAAGCTTCAAGGGAGGAACTGATAATTTTGGCATGACAAAAACTCTGGGGATGTTGGGGAACATGGATGTAAAAAAGTTGTGTCTTGAAAGGTAACTCTTGCACTTCCAAACTGTAGGAGAGTGAAAGTCCTATCGGTTACATCTTTCATGTTCACCCAAATATTAATTGTAAATGAAACAGGCACATGTCTTACTTACAGGCACCCTGTGCAGGACCTCAGATAGACAAGAACAGAACCCATTCTTATTTCTGCAAGGTCCACAAAACATAGTACAGTAATACCTCGTAAGACGAATGCCCCTTAAGACAAAAAATCATAAGACAAATGAAATATCTGGGAATAGGAAAACCTCGTAAGACGAATTTTCCTATGGGATGCTTCGCAAGATGAATTCAATGTATTCCTATGGGAAACCTCATTAAACTGTGTTTTGTAGGATGAAGTTTTCGTAGGGCGAATTGACCCATAGAACGAATAAAATTCATCTTAAGAGGTACCACTGTACTCTTTTTAAAAGACTGGATTGGGAAAGTTACATGTACATGTATACATGTAGACTATAGCTCTTCTGTGGAGAAATTAGGGTGACGATGGTTCCTAACCTCCACAGTACCCAACAATTTCTTATTTTTCCTAGCATTTTCCCACCATTTGGATCCTGAAACAGCACTTTGGCCGATCAAACACATCTTTTGGGCACTGGGTGACAATGTGCATGTCCTTGTTGACAGTGTCCTCCCATCTGTTTTGATTGCCCACGTGACTGCTGGCCATCGATTTTCAGGTGGTCAGCAGTTTGGGCAATGGTGGAAAGTGCTGCCTTGAGGACATGTCCCTAGCAGCATGGAGTCTTGCATGGAGCCTGGGGTTGGACTTGATGGCCTTATAGGCCCCTTCCAACTTCATTATTTATGATTCTATGATAGTAAGACCAGGTTTCTCTCATTTTTTCCTGTTATTGATACCACCCCTACTTGCTGTCAGGTAGTACCACTTGTGTTGTAGTTGAGTGGGGAGATAACCCAATATCCAATGGAGCACGTGCATTTTTCTATAGCACGGGGATGGCTCTCTTCCTTCACCCATTGTTCCTGCCCAACGCTCTGTGCCCTACAGTGCAACTGGGTGATTGTCTCGTAAATCTTGGATTTGAGGCAGACTGTCGCAAAGGACGCTGGCAAGTTCTTACCACCACACTCACCCTTGCACGCATGTTGCTACTGATACCACCATAGCCTTGGAGATGGGACCCAAGTGCCCAAGTGTGTTGAAATTGTGTGCAGGAGGAATTCATTGTTCATGTTAACCTTTAAAGGTCATCCATACAATCCTGACTAAAGACCTGTTTTGGATTCCGTTACATATCTGAAGATAAAATTGATTATACTGACAAGCATGATATATTGGACCTTCTTGGTGGTGGTCCTGCAAGCTACAACACTCTCTTCCAGTAGACTCACTCTTCTTCCTGTAATACTAACCTGAAACATATCCATTATATCTATTAGTGCCATCTCAGCTTGAGAGAACATGAGTTACTTGTGAGATGCTGAGCCATTCTCTGCTAATCTTTGTACCCACTCACCATGTATTCATATGCCCGAGATCACATCCTAGTTTTGCCTACCCTATGCTTCTTGATTTCTGAGCACGATGCACACTACTACCCATGAGAGGACCTTGTGTATGTGTGTGTGTGTTGTGTTGTGAGTCGTGACCGACTCTTCATGACCCCATGTCCATGGAGTTTTCTTGGCAGGAATACTGGAGTGGTTTGCCAGTTCCTACTCCAGCTCCTACAGCACCTGGTGGTCATCCATCCAAGTACTAACCAGGGCCGACCCTGCTTAGCTTCCAAAATCAGACAACACTGGATGTGCTTAGGGCAGTGGTGGCAACTCCCACAGCCCTTTGTCATTGGCAATACAGGCTTGGAATTCTGGGAGTTGTGGTCTAAAACATCTGGAGTGCCGAAGGCTCACCACCACTGGCTTAGGGCATCTAGGCAGCTCAATTATGGTTTCATTTTTTACTCTGGATTTAGAGAGTCAAGTGGGGTGGTGGTGGATCTCCATGCATTATAATAATGTGCTGTCAAATAAGTTTTGACTTAGGACAACCCTTTCAGGGTTTTCCAGGTAGAGAATATTTAGAAGCAGCTGACCATTCCTTTCTACTGGGAGTACCCCAGGTGATACTGGCTGGTTCTACTCACTGGAGGAGCAGTGGAGAATTGGGTTCCCAACCGCTCACTCCACAGCCAGATTTATTTATTTATTTTTCAGTATTTGGAAAAGGAGCCAAGGTGGCTTACAGTAAAGAGAGACTATACTGTCCATTACAATTAGGACAATCAGTTTGAGAAACAGGGAATTGAGGGGCATCTTACAGCATAAGGCAACATTAAAGCTAAACATTGATACCTAAACCATCGAGTTATTGGGCATTACTGCTGCCAAAGAAGTTCAGAGGAAAGCGAAAACGATGATCGGGGGGTGGAAACAAAACCCTATAAGGCAGTGGTGTCCAAACTTTGGCCCTCCAGATGTTTTGGACCACAACTCCCACAGTCCTGTCACTGGCAATCTGGGTTGGAATTCTGGTAGTTGTGGTTCAAAACATCTGGAGGGTTGAAGTTTGGACCCCCCTGCTATAAGGAAAGACTGAAAGAACTGGGGATGTTTATCCTATGAAGTTTGAGGGGTGATATGATAGTATTTTTCAAGTATCTGGAGGGCTGTCATACAGAGGAGGGGCCGGATCTGTTCTCGATCATATCAGAGAGGTTATCAAAAAGGAGATTGAAAATACAACAGCCAACATTATAATGCCATTGTACAAAACGATAGTAAGGCCGCACCTGGAGTATTGTGTACAATTCTGGTCACTGCATCTCAAAAAAGACATAGTGGAACTGGAAAAGGTGCAGAGGAGAGCGACTAAAATGATTACTGGGCTGGGGCACCTCCATTATGAGGAAAGGCTAAAACATTTGGGCCTCTTTAGTCTGGAAAAAAGGCGCCTGAGGGGGGATATGATTGAGACGTACAAAATAATGCAGGGCATGAGTAAAGTGGATAGAGGGACACTCTTCTCCCTCACAAAATACCAGAACTAGGGGACATCCACTCAAATTGAGGGCTGGGAGAGAGAGAACAGACAAAAGAATTTTTTTTTTACCCAGCATGTTGTTAGTTTGTGGACCTCCCTGCCACAGGATGTGGTGATGGCATCTGGCCTGGATGCCTTCAAAAGGGGATTGGACCGATTCCTGGAGGAAAAGTCCATCACATGTTACAAAGCATGATGGAGATGTGTAATCTCCATGCTTAAAACCAGGGTATTTCAAGGGCCACATGCAGGGAGTAGTATAGATATCTAGTCTCATGCACTCCCAGAGGCATTTGGTGGGGCCACTGTGAGATACAGGAAGCTGGACTAGATGGGCCTTTGGCCTGATCCAGCATGGCTCTTCTTATATTCAGAATGCAGGACCCGCAACAATGGGCTCAAGTTAAGAGGACTCAGCTTCCGGCTGAATATCAAGAACTTCCTGTTACAGTACAGCAATTGAACCAATTACCTAGAGAAGTGGTTACTGCTACAACACTGGAGGCATTCAAGAGAAATCTGGACAACCACCTGGAACATATCCTTTGATTTGTATTCCTGCATGGAGCAGGGGGTTGGCCTTGACGGGCATTAGGCCCCTTCCAAATTCACTATTGCATGATTCTACCAAATCCTGCAAAAGCATCCCTCTGATGCTGTGGTATCGATCCAGCACCAATGCTGCCTCTGATAACAGAACAGAATGGCTGTCTGCCATATTTCTATGTATATTTCAGCTGCTGTTATACTTCTCGTGTCATACTTTCCCCATAAGCATACAATGAAAAGGACAGTGAAGTTTTTGTGTGTTTTCAACTATACTCTATCCTTCAGACGTGAGGTACTATGAAAAAAATGCACTCCAATGGACCAGAGAAGGCAGTGCGAATTGCTCTACCCCCATTGTAAAGAATTATTTGACAAATCTGAATAAACAAGAGAAAAGAAGGGGGGGTTTAGTTGTAACTTTAACGTTTTATTTAATAAAGACAATTCTAATCACGATTGTCACAGTTTTCTTCCTTTAAAAAAACATACCAACACTCAAACACACACACACAAAGAACTCCACACAGAACTAAACACTAAGGGAAGTTTGTCAAAATCATTCTTTTAATGAGATTGTCAAATCTAGTCTAAGCATAGCATTGAACTAACACTGAAGGGAATGGGGCAATAATTCACTATAAAACAGTGAAAGAACTTCTTTTTAATAAAATATAGTTCAATCCAATAGCTTTTCTACATTGTGTATACTATAAAAAAACTCTCCCACAAAAATTAGTGTTTTTAAATATACATATCTGAATCTGAACTGCACCAAGATTAAAAGCAATTAAAAATAACTGATTTTTCTCTCTGTCTTTTATTTTTTTTTAAACTTTCAAAAGATTTAACTTCACAGTATCGGTTTGGAGAAGACAAATCCAGCGTTTTGTTTAAGCAGAACAGTATTAAGGTCAAATCCCAGCTCCAGTGAAATCAAAACCAAAGGGAACCAAAAACGTTTCCAATTATGCTCTTTGCAAGACGGAGAAGCTGCTGCATAATAACGCACAACATTTAAGTGTGCAATGTTTTTGTACTTTTCTGTAGAGTAAGGAACATTTTTTTAAAAAACAAACCACGTTTAAGAACTATTGCAACCTTTTAAAAAGCCCAAAGAACAAACATCTAAAGTTTTTTAAAATAAAAGTGCAAACTTCTTTTTTTAAAAAAAAATCAACCCAGAAAGGGGTAGGAAAGAATAATCGAACAGAATGACAAAGGCTTCAACTATTCACTCTGGCCGGTAGAAATCTGCCTTTTTCACTGCAGTTTGGAGTATGTTCCTTGCCAAAGCTGAGAACTGCTAGACAAGAATACAAGACGACAAACCTGTTTTTAAACTCTCTTGTTATATCAGTCCACTCAAGAGATGTTATATGGCACTTAAATTTTTATTTTTCAAAAATCCTTCTTAAAACTATCAGTAGAACAAGGAACCAGTAAGTGCCCAAACACAGAGACCTAGGCACACATGTAGCCCCTATTCACTACAACAAGAGGCACTGATCAGCTTTTACCATATGCTTTCTCTCGTTGCAATGTACAAGGTTGATCTTCAAAACACCAGAGATTCCGTGTAACAATCAAGAGTTCCTCAATCAGCTGTGGGATCCACAAGAAACCAGCACTACATTCCACGTTAAGATTTCACACTTTTCAAGGAAAAAAAAGGTCAAAATTTACACAAGAGGTTTCAAGCTTGTTATTCTGAAAAGCTCTGAAGTAAGCATTTCATTTTACAAAAAAAAATCTAATAAATACTACATCAAGTATCATCAGGAAGAAAATATATATATATAACTTAAAATTTCAACTGAAAAGAAATAACTTAATTTTTTGAAAGTTTTGTTCAGTGCTATTTCCAATCCAAAAAAGAAAAGCAAAAAACACCCTATGAAGTTAAGACTACTGTACCCTCGTCACATACAGTATCTCAGGCATACGGCTTTTTTGGGCCTTGCCTTGGTATGTATCACCGAGAACATCTGTACAACAACAAATGAAATTAGATTTAGACGTACTATAAATAGAAATAAAGTTTCACATTATATGTGCACTTGTCATTTCAGAAAAACGTGTTAGGAACCTGCAACACTTCTCATGTGAACACACACACAAAAAGTTACCTTCCATGCCACCCTACCCAAATTTCTCCACCACCACCACTTTCCTTGCGACATCCTTATTTATGTTTCTCCTTCACAGCAGCGGGCTAAGAATGACAGAGGGAAAACTTACACAGAGAGTGGACAAAAACACCCGGCTGACCCCGATTCAGGTCCTTACAGCTGAAGAAACAACTCTCTCCTTAGATTGCAAAGACTTGCCTCTTTGGGAGAAGAACCACTGAAGCAAAAATAGCAAACTGGGTTTTGGCTGGGCACGCAATCCCTCTCACAAGGTAAACATTTCTATCCCTCTTTTGGGGATATCCCACGAATGGGAGGGAAATGCCGGCAACGTTTTCTTCTGCAGCGCGACCTAACCTGCTCTTGAAGTCAAGATTAGTTCAGAGCTTCCGTAATATTGAAGTTAAAAACAAAAATGTCAAGAGATGTTTTTCACTTCAACTCTGAAACATCAGTAAATTTAACTTAGCAAGCTTTTGGCACCCACTGATTAAGAGGCCATTCCCTACAGATACAGAAATGACACTGGTCTGAAATAACACAACAATGTACTCTGCATGAATATCAGTAGACATCATCTGACATTCGGTGACACACGCAAAACAAACGACACTCTGGGATGAGCAGAAATCTGTGCACCGACACACTAAAGGTGCTGTAACAATA
This sequence comes from Phrynocephalus guinanensis, assembly GCA_037367245.1. Taxonomy (NCBI): domain Eukaryota; kingdom Metazoa; phylum Chordata; class Lepidosauria; order Squamata; family Agamidae; genus Phrynocephalus; species Phrynocephalus guinanensis. Next base: position 195,242,614 of record CM074732.1, read on the forward strand.
CTGTACAGCACTTTGATCAGTATTTTCCTCACACACACATACAGCCAGAATGCACACAATGCGACAATGTTTTGCTTGCTTGGAGCGGATCATGCGAATGGTCAAGTAGAACCACTTCTTGCCATTTACATGTCATCAAATCTTGGCCAAAGTTGACCTATGTTGACAAACGGTTTATAGCAACAAGAACAGGGAAAACAGTTCTACTCTGCCAGGTTCTGTTTGTTTGTTTGTTCTCGTTTAAAATAAAGGACTACCAACATTTGGTAAGGGGTACCACAAAATATATGTGAAGCAGTATCCCAGGATGCAACAGGCACCCTGCTACTAGTTTAAAATGAGAGGCTGAAGGTTGCTCTCAAGAAGCAGCTATTCTTTAAGACTGCCTGTGAGTTCTTTCCCCACAAAGGAAATTATGCTGTAAGATGGCTCACAAATTGTACCTCTATCTTGAAGGTTCCTGAACCTTGTAACTTCCTTGAGGCCCCATTCATCCAAGCCATGCTTTTTCTTCATACCCAGGCCTGTCTCCACCAGCTGTTGCTGCTCACTCTCTAGTCTAAGGACGGGGGGGGGGGTGTCTTCAAAGGTGAGTCTTCAAGGGTGTATGGAGCAAGAAAAAAAATGGTGCTCTGCCCACTTTTAGTGGTCTGATTTCTGTGCCAGACTCTAACTTGGAGATGCTTTCAGAAAAATAACCTTGGGGTGGTCCAGAAATTGGAAGAAACACTCAGATTCGTCAGAAAAAGGAGAACATACAAGCTTAGTGAAAGGAATGCCAATGCATCTGTGCACTGTCACACACCAGCATCTAAGTGTGCCGAGGGAGAGTATGCCCTGTTATGGCTCACTGACCAAGTGACATCCTGCTTTGTTCCTCTACTTTTAGCAGAAGTCTGAAATGGAGAAATCAGCTGGGGCAGAAGCTAAAAATGATAAGTCTCCTGGCGTTCGTAGATTAGACAGGAATGGCTACAAAGGCACGTCAATTCAGAATGGGCACCACTTAAGCTAAACCTAAAGAGAGGAGTTTTCCCCCCCCATGGGGTCAATTTAGGTAACCTGGCATAAATCAGTTGCCCTAGACTACAGTCCCCATAATCCCTTCCCAGAATTTACTATTCTAAATGTGGCTGATGGGGACCTTAATTCAAAATACAGAGCTAGCCCCAGATCACCCAACCCTTGTCCGCTACAGGATCAGAAGGCACACCACAGCTGTTCCTCTACTTCATGTTTGGAAACTGAGAATGGAAATAGGGGTGGGGTACAAATAATACTCATATTTTCCACTAACAAGATGGAGCACCAACACCCGCATCACTGCCACATCAGCCATAACGTTTACCTGGTCCTTCACCACTTGGCTATTCACGTTATGAGTGGTATACAGTAGGACCCCCGTATCCACGGGGGATCAGTTCTGGGACTCCCCGCGGACACCAAAATCTGTGGATAAGAGCTAACACTCTTATCCGGGGTGGCCTCCCCACTCCTCCCAGCCTGCATCCCCCGTCCACCCCAAGTTTTATTTTTAAGAAAATAAAACTTCCTTTTTGGAGAAGCCCTCCTCCAGCCAGGCACTCTCCGGAGGGGTGGAGGACATTGTGGGTGGTGGCAGAAGAAGCATCCACGCCGCTCTGCGCCGCTCACCCGGAACATCGGGGGTGGCGGCTGAAGCGCTGCCCACGTCGTGCCGCTCACCAGGAACATCCGGGCGGTGGCAGAAGAGGCGCCCACGTGGACCTGCAGATGCCCACATGGACCTGCAGATTCCGAGTGAGCAGTGTGGTGCGGCGTGGATGTTTCTTCTGCCGCCACCCCCATGTCCTCCACCCCTCCCGAGAGTGCCTGGCTGGCCCGCGGTGGCAGGGAGGAGGAGAGCTTCTCCAAAAAGTAAGTTTTATTTTCCCCCTCCTTGCAGCTCCCCCCCCCGCTGATTACCATTCGCGGATAACTGAATCAGCGGATACAGGGGTGCTACTATACTAGTAGAAATCAAATGCTCCACTCATGCTTCCGTGATTTCCAGTTAGAAATCATGTAAACCAGATTACCCTACCCAAAAATGGGCGCTGCACAAAGGGATAGTGAAGATTCTCTGTGCAAATGCATCCCTCTCAACCCCCCCCCAAAACCAAGGTTCATAAGGGGGGGTGAGGACCTTCTGTGACAAAGGGGGTCACCGGTTCGGAACCTCCTTGCCCCCACTACAAGTGCTTTTGTTCAAAGCAGAATTAAGGAATTTTATTAGATGAGAAGGATAGTGGAGTGGGCTGTATTTTTTTTAGAACTTGCATGCCAGTAAGTGTGGACATTGTCACCTTACGTAGCATCCTGTACTCCAAACCAACTAAACTGATGGTGGTCTAAACAGGAAGGCTCCTGTTGTATCTTTTATGTAACTCTTTTTCCCAGCAGGCTGATCACTCCAGCAGACCATGGTGGCAATATCATCTGTATCGTCAAAAGTCCATGTTCACTATACCACACACGTCAGGCAACAGGCTATTCCAAACTACATAAAACCTACACACTGAAGACGTGTGTAAACCAAACCAGATTACATTGTACAGGTGAGGAAAAAATTCAGTGCAATTTGTTAAGGACTAAAAATATTTGCAAAGGCAAAAAATATAGCAGCAAAATGAGGTTGATCCAGCAGAAAATGCATTTCCAAACACAAGGGAAGCCTCTATCTACTGCTGATCCAGATAAGGGAATCCTCAAAACCACCTTACATTAGGATCGAAGCCCTTTGACAATATTCTATGCAGCCTTCTTGAGGCACATGAAAATTAGATTGTTTTAAAAAGATGTGGGTTTGCCATGGAGATTCCACTTTATCCCACCAGGTTTTAAAATGATACTTGCGTAGACATACGAAAGTTACAGTAGGTAAACAGAAAAGTTAGATCCTGGGTAGGAAAGGAACTGAGGCTGTTGGGATCCAAAATGCCTGTGTGAGGTCCCTACAGGGAAAACAGAATTGACATGTTGAGCAGAAGGGGGGTAGCAGCTGTACAAGCAAGTAAAACCCACCCTATCTAAGGTGTTGTCTTGATCAAGGCCCATACCCTCTTCTTGACCAACCATTTCTAGAAGTTTAGTAAGTTTAGAAAGAAAGCACCCACCAGAGCAGAACCACAAAGAGCACCTTGAGCAGTGGAACAGCGCACTCCACGCCCCCCAATGAAGCCAATCAATGGGATTAAATCAGCGTCTACCTAATTTTTTTGGATTAAGTGATTTGCGAGACCTGTCTCACCTGTCACACAGAAATCAACACAACACCAAAGGTTAAGTCATCACAGACCTAAAAAGCAGGCTGGGGACAAGTGGAGCGTGCAACTTCTTTCTCTCCAGAAACGTACATCCACATTCTCCCGTCCGTGCCTGCCCACCCACTCCCCTTTTATGACATCCTCTGCCCCACGTGAGTCACAGCACAGCGTAGAAAAGTCAACCAATCTCTCATTCTCAATTTTCCTTCTGTAACCCAAGACCCAGCCTCTCAGACCACCAGCGATTTCACAAGGCCACAGTGAAACTTGCGGATGTGTCGGTACAAGTCCCCCGACTGGGTGAACCGTCTCTCGCACCACTTGCACCCGTGGGGCTTCTCCCGCGTGTGGACCACGGCGTGGCGGCTGAGGTTGTGGGAATACTGGAAACTCTTCCCACACTGGCCGCAGGTGTACGGCTTCTCGCCCGAGTGAGTCCGCTCGTGTCTTTTCAAGGTGTACATACAGGAAAACGTCTTGCCGCAGAGGGTGCAAGTCGGGACTGAGCCGTCGGGGGACAGCCTGGTCCGGGCGCCGTCCTTATCGCGGAAATGCGAGCTGAGATGCAGCTGCAGCACATGGGAGCTAGGGAAGACCTTGCTGCAGAGCGGGCAGACGCAGATGTGCCCGGGGGGCACCAACACCCCCGAGGATGAAATGTCTGAGGAATCCAAGTCGTCCTCGCTCACCTCCCGCTCTTGATCCATCTCTTCTTCGGGCATGTGCGCATCACCGTTGGCCACAAACACCTTCCCTAAACCAGCCACCAAGCTCTTGGTGGAACACTCAAAGTGCTGACTTTCGGGGCTCCTCGCCTCCTCGTCTGACAGGGACTCCGGTTCCTCTTTAATAAAGGGCTTGCTACCCTGCGGTTGCCCCTCGGAAGCCAGCTGTCCAAAGATGTATGAGGAGGAGGAGGCGGCGGTGTGGAAAGAATCTCTCCCAGCCACAGCCTTGAAAGACAAATCTAACGCGCCCTCGGCATCACCGGAAACCAAGGGGCAGCTCAGAGACCTTTGGGACAAAGGTCCCTCTGAACTCCTGACATCTGTGCTTGCTTTTTCAGCTGCCACGGTGTCTAGTTCAGCCTCTGCTAACGTGGAGCTAATACTTACAAGCTCAGCGGGCCAGCCCGGGTAAGCGCTGCCCTTCTCTGTCCCAGCGGGTCTGTCGTATTCTGCAGTGACAAATTTCTGCTGATTTCCAGGGCTGAGCTCCTGCCCCAGGGGCGCTCCGTTCTCCAGGAGCCCCCGCACCTCCTTCTCCAGGGGGGCCCCAATGCCACCGCCGCCGCCGTTCATCTTCTCCTCCCCGCCCAATTCTTTATCTTTCAACTTGCCCTTGCAGACTTTCACAATGTCGTACATGTGGAGGTAGCTGGCTGCAGCCAGGACATCTTCGACCGGAAGGCTGTCAAACACCAGCTTGCCTTCGTACATGAATTCCAGCAGCAAGCTGAAGGCCGGGGCGGTGACAATGTCACTGTTCAGATGCACAATGTCCCTTTTGTCTAGCTGGTCTCTGTAGAAAAGATGGAAGTACATGCTGCAGGAGGCGAGAACAGCCCTGTGAGCTCGGAACTGAGCGTCTCCAACTAAGACCGTACAGTCACACAGGAAGCCCTGGTGACGTTGCTGACTCAGGCACTGCAGTAACTGGCGGCTATGATCTGGGAACTCCATTCTTCCTTCATAACCTGTTCAAAACAGGAAAAACTTGAATACTAGGAGAGAAAAAAACCGCAGGGCTTCTAAGCAGCTGTTAACAAGCAAACAAGATTGGCGGGGTGGGGGGTGCTGGTAAGCGAAGCCTGCGAGATAACAGTTCAACTGTTAATTGTCTGTAATTTTTGTTTTATTTTTTTCCTGGTCTTAACTGCCTCCCCGCACCAGAACACCTGCTTTGAAAAGCAAACAGAAACAACAACACCCCCCCCCGAAAACCAGGAAGCGCCTTACTCACTCGGCCAATACTTTCAGGGAAGTAATGGCTTCAATTTTTGTTCTACCTAAAAAGCTTTACAGAGGCACTTGAGAGTTTTTATACATTCATGGAAACCTTAACTTCAGGGCATCATGCACTTTAATAAAAACAAACACATTTGCACGTCCCACCCTCTCCGCACGCCATACACAGACACCTGTGCCGCCGCCGTTCCTTTCTCAGCCAAACCCTTGCCCCAAAGGCCACCCTCAAGAATAAGACTTCATCTTTCTTTTACATGAAAAAGAATAATTACTCTGGAAGTTACGGAGAACACCATGCAACCGAGAAGCCAACTCCATCGCTCGGGGTGCAAAATTCTTCTCAGACGGGGGGGGGCACAACTCTCTCAAGACACCCTTACCTTCACGAATCGCCGAGCAGGGACTCCAGGGCTCATCTGGAAGGACGCACAAGGGCCCCCCACCCCTCAAAACAAAAAAGTTGTAAAAGAAGTCCCGATCTTTCTTTTGGGACTGTTTGGCAAAAGGGTAAAGGGGGGGGAATTGTTCCCCAAATGGTTGAGGAAGAGAAAGGGCTTTTGCTAGCAGGTCAGGGAAGGAGGCTTGGATGTGTGTCAAAAAGAGAGAGAAAGGGGGGGGGAAAGAAAGGGACAGAGGAAGAAGAGGGAGAGAGAGAGAGAGCAGTATGGGAGGGAAGGAGGGAGGGAGGGCTCCGTTTGCTAATTACACCGCAAGCTGGAGAGTCAGCTGCTCTGACTTCACTGCGATGGAAATGCTACCTCCAGCTGTGCCCCCTTTTAATGCCATATGTTACTTCAAATCTAGCTACCAGCCAACCACAGCTTGCTGCCTTTTAAAGTTCCAGCAAGCTTCTCTCCCCCCCCCATTTATAGCCATTTATTAAATCTCGAACTTAAGCTGAGCCCTTCCTGCCTGCCTTCCACCTCTTCTCCTCTCTTCCGAAATCCGGCTTCCTCCTCTCTGCCCGCCCCCACCCAGAGAAAGTTGCTCGAACAACAATCTTATTATTACTAGTTGCTCTTAATGGAGGACGCGCGGCTTGACCTTTGGAGGTGCGGCGAACCGGACCGGGGGGGGGGGGGAGAAAGGAGAGAGAAGGCGAGTTTCGGAGTTTTTGCAAACTTCGCCTTCGATCCCCCTCTCCAGCACAACACACACACACACACACACACACATACATAGCCGCATCCCAGGCCCCACATTCCTTTGGATCGTCTCCACGGCCGTCTCCCTCGTCCCCGCCGCCATGGGCTCTCGATGCATCGCCTCTTCTTTTTTTAAAACACAACTTTGTAAGACAATCCGCTCGGCTTCCCCTTTGTGTGCTGGGAATCGAGGCGAGCTCCGGAGGCGGGGAAGGGGAGAGGGAAAAAAGGGGGGGGGAGTGGGCAGGCAGCCGACAAGGGAGCCAGATGTATCCCACCGAAATATATATGTATTTATAATAATAGTAATAAGGAGGAAAGGAAGGAGGAGGGAAGGGGAATAAGAAAACAAATAAAAGCAGATCCAAAAAGACAGGACCCTAAAAAGTCCTCCAAACTGCAGGTTGGGGGAGGGGACGTGACTCCAAGGGGGGGGAGGGAAAGACACGCCACTCGTTCCAAAACCAATCGATCCTACCGATCTGCTTCCAAGAGTTGCGGAAGAAGAGCAAGTGCAGCTTTTTGAAGCGACTTACCAGCAGCCGGCCCGGGCGGTGTGGTTCCAAGAGGTGGCGGTTGGAGAACTGCATGTGCTCCGGTCTTGTCGGTTCCTCCCGCAGATTTGTGTGTGTGTGTGTGTGAGAGAGAGAGAGAGAGAGAGTGTGTGTAGGTATACGCAGATCGGCGCGGGTGTGTGTGTGTGTGTGTTTGGAAAGCCCTTCTTCTCTCCCTCCCCCCCCCCGCCGCCGCCGCCGCCGCCGCGCGCGCGCGCGCAAAAGCCCCGCAGTTGCTCGGTGTGCTGTTTCTTGTTGCTGGCAACCCCGCCGCGGCGCGCGCTCTCCCGGGCGGCGTCGCCGGAGCCGAGCAGGTTGTTCGCCCCGGCGCTCTCGCGATATTTTTTTTTTTTTTGGGTCGGACGTCTCTCTCTCTCTCTCTCTCTCTCTCTCTGGCTGGGGCGCCCGGCTCTGGGTCAGTGTGTGCGCGCGCCTGCCTCTTTCCCGTGCCCTCGCGTTCTCTCCTCGGGAGACACCCGGCGCACAATAGCCGAGTCCTCGCCGGTCCTTTTCAGCTCTGGCGGCGGCGTTTGCGGCTCCCTGTCGTCGTTGCGGGCCGGTGGTGGCGCCTGGCCACTTCCAACACGAAAAATATTAACAATAATGATCATAATACATGTATATATATTTTTTTCTGGACGCCCTTTCCCCGCCTCCCCTCCCGCCCCGCCGGAGCTTCTGTCCTGGGCGGCGGGAGCAGCTGCTGGAGCGACCTCCCCACTGTAATATTTTTTCTTTCTTTTTGCATGTGTAAACCCTCCCCTCCTTTGCCTAGCCTCTCCCTCCTCCAGTCGCCGCCACCCCCACCCTACCCGCCGCCACTTTCCGATCCCAAACTCGCCGGCTGCTGCAGGAGCTGGAAAGCGAAGGCAGGGGCGCGCGCGCGAGAGAGGTGTTTTGTGTTGTCCTTGGGTGCGGGGTTACGGTTACTCCAGCCGGCCAGCCAGCGGCGTGTTTTCGCTGCACAAACTCGCCTCTCGCTTTCCAAAGAGAAGCCTTCGTCGATCTCTCTCCCTTCCTCCCCCCCTCCCCGGTGCCTTTTTAAAGAAAAACCCGCAGTCATGCGGCCGCTGAGGTCGCCAGTAGCATTGCGCTGGAGCTACTAATGACAACGAAGTGCTGGACCTTGCAAAAAGCAAAGGGGGCCAAGCTGCATCGAGAGAAGGGAATGGGTTTTTGCACCAGGCAGAAGCACTTTGTGCATTAGAAAGCATGCACCGAAAGCACGCCTTTCCTTAATGCCTAAGGTGACAAAACTTATATTTCTCCCCCCCCCCCTTCCTCCTCCTGGAACAGACGCCAGGAACACACTCGTGCGGTTTGTTTGCAAACAAAACACGAGGGGAGGGGAGGCCGGCGATCGCGCGCACCCTCCGCCTTCACTGCCAGTGTAAACCAGGAACTGGAAGCAAACATGCTGCGAAGTAACTTTGGTGGCCCAAGCGAAGTGGGGGGGCGGGGGCGGGAAAGGACAGTGGATGGAAACGGGATGTGACTTTCAGCATTGGGCATGATCGATGAGACGTGGGATTGGAGGCGAACAGGCGTGTTGCCACTTTGGAAAGGCGCGAACGCGCGCGGGGGGGGTGTTTCCTCGCGAGTCGGTCTCCGGTTGAAGGGGAAGGGGGGCCGGGCCGCCGCCAGATGTACTCCGAAGTGGATTTGGAGCCGTCGGGCGGAGCTGTTCTGCACAGTCAATCTACAGGACATAGGGTCCAGCTGCGCGATCTCCAACGGGTTTGTCCCGAATTGAAACATACATAAGATTTTCAGACGTTTTTGAAATGTCCGCGAGGGTTGCTTTTATTCACGGTTCCACTTCCTTTCTTGGCAAGTAAATCGTCGCGGATCGGAACTAAGGTGCTGTAAGTCTTTTTTGATCCATTCTTACCTCTGAATAACCCTCACTGGCTAGACTGGTACTCAGGTTGATAGGGTTGCGCACTTTAAGAGTAAGCCCCCTCTGATTAACGTCGATTTACTCCCGAGTAAATAAGCGCAATTTTTTGGTGCCAGGACGGGGAGCTCATGCACGCCCATGTTTCCACGCAACTCAGAACCTTGTGTTAACCGCATGTTTATTTTTGCATTGCGCTGGTACTGTAGTTGGAAGTTTGATTTCCCACTGTACCTCCTGCGGGACCGAGTAAGCGGCACCGCCATGAGTATTCTGGAAAGGATCGCTATAAATCAGAATTGACTTGGCCTCGCGTAATTAGTAGTAATTAACAGACGCGATACTTGAAAGCAATGAAGAGTTTCCTTTGAGGTCTGTCAGGCAATAAAGATATTCCTCTGCCTCAATTCCCTGGTTTGAGATTAAGTCCTGTTGCGCACAGTATGGTTTACTTCTGAGACGATGTGCGCAGGATCACACGGTTGGAGGTGAGGGCTTCGGTGTTATTACCCGTGCCTGAAGAAACGCTGGTTAATAAAAAAACATTTTATTTTCAATTCTTTGCACGTTTTTTCCATGTTTTTAAGAAACTGAAATGCTCCAGCCGCTGCCGCGCTGTGGAGTATGGACATCGTTTTTCCTCTTCCATGGGTATGAAGAATTATTATTACTCACCCGGGGCTCATTCTTACTTATTGAGGCCTTTGAAGATTGCTTTCTAGATACCGATCCGGTGCACCTAATCGGATCCTGAGCACATTGAAGCCGGAGATGTGCCCCATTGGGTTCAGCTCTGAGAACTTCAGTCATTTGGAAAGGATTAGAAAGGTTTAATAGTGTTAGCCACAAGTATAAAATGGAGAGGATCTCCTCTGAATTATAATAAAAGATTGGCTATTACCTTGGGAATTCAGGAGTAAAGACTACTGGGTCCCGCTTGATTCCAAATAAACCTGCTGAGGATCTGGAAGTTGAGTCAGGGCAACTGGACTTCTTGTCTTGAGAGATTGAAACGTTTCGCTGCTCATCCGAACAGTTCAATTTCCAAAGAAAAGAAGTCCAGTTGCCATGACTCAATGTCCAGATAAACTCACCTGGATGACTAAGAATCTTCACAGACATAGCGTTGAGGATCCGCTGCAAAGCCGTGGAACGTGTATTCTCCTGAGATTTGTGACAGAACTCGAAGGCTTTCTGGTGCAACCACAATATAGCTCTACTCTGAAGTAAGTGGGCATTTCATTGCAGCCTTTCTCTCTTTGCAAATTTTACTTTTTCAGTGCAAGAAAAGGATAATCGCTAAAACAGTGCATGTTGTTGTTGTTGTTAAGTCGTTCAGTCGTGTCCGACTCTTCGTGACCCCATGGACCAGAGCTCACCAGGCCTTCCTATCTTCCACTGCCTCCCGGAGTTTTGTCAAATCCATATTGGTTGCATCAATGACACCATCCAACCATCTCATTCTCTGCCGTCCTCTTTTCCTTTTGCCTTCCATCTTTCCCAACATCAGGGACTTTTCCAAGGACTCCTCTCTCCTCATGAGGTGGCCAAAGTACTGGAGCCTCAGCTTCATAATCTGTCCTTCCAGTGAACATTCGGGGTTGATTTCTTTCAGGATGGATAGGTTTGACCTCCTTGCAGTCCAGGGGACTCTCAAGACTCTCCTCCAGCACCACAGCTCAAAAGCATCGATTCTGCGGCCATCAGCCTTCTTTATAGTCCAGCTGTCACTTCCATACATCACTACTGGAAAAACCATAGCTTTGACTATCCTGACCTTATTTGGCAAGGTGATATTTCTGCTCTTTAGGATGCTACCTAGGTTTGCCATTGCTTTCCTCCCAAGAAGCAGGCGTCTTTTAATTTAGTTGCTGCAGTCGCCATCTGCAGTGATCAAGGAGCCCAAGAAAATAAACTCTGTCATTGCCTCCATTTCTTCCCCTTCTATTTGTCAGGAGGTGATGGGATCGGTGGCCATGATCTTAGTTTTTTTGATGTTGAGCTTCAGCCCATTTTTTCACTCTCCTCTTTCACCCTCATTAAGAGGTTCTTTAATTCCTCCTCACTTTCTGCTATCAGAGTAGTATCATCTGCATATCTGAGGTTGTTGATATTTCTTCTGGCAATCTTAACTCCGGCTTGTGATTCATCCAGACCTGTCTTTTTCTTCCATGGACAGAAACAAAAGGCTAAAAAACAGTGCATACTATCTCCAATTCCTCGGTGAACCTAAAAGCCTTGGTTACCTATTTTGTGGTGGTTCCTAGGATAGTAGAGTGTTGAAAAGTTACATTTCAGATTGCAACACCCAGAATCCCCCACATAGCATGGCCACTGGGAGTTGCAGTCCAAAAAGGTAATTTTTCAGGTGCTTTTAGGTACACTCAGGATTGCAAGGTGCCTGCCGCCTCTAGATTTCAAATATGAAAACTGGCTGCATGCTTATTGTTCTGTTCCTCTTCCTTGGGAGAGCAGAGAAATCATGCAGAGGCAGCTCTGGAAGGTAAACATTTTTTTAACAAAATATAACTTTAAAAAAACAGACCACGGTGTTGAGGTTGGGCCATGTGACTGCCAACAAATATTGTATTCTCAAAGGCTTTAGTAACTTAACCTGCTGATCAATTAAGAGGTGCATTTCAAAATAATCATGGTGTATGTCTGAGATGAACATGATTGGAGGTGGATTGGCTGGTTTCTTTCTTTTTCGGGACCTCATTGCTAGATGGATTGCATTGGACAACAAATGTACAGGCTTTAAATCAGGCATGTTGAAACTTTGGCCCTCCTGATGTTTTGGACCGCAACTCCCAGAATTCTAAGCTTAGATTGCCAATGGCAAAGGACTGTGGGAGTTGCAGTCTAAAACATCTGGAGGGAAGAAGTTTGGACATGCCTACTTTAAATTAATTTATTCATTAGTTATTTTTACTCCCGTCTGTATCCTGCCTTTTCTTCAATACTCCTAGGGCAGCATATCCTATTTCCTCACTTCACAATCATAGAATTTTAGTGCTGGAAGGGGGCACAACTCTTTCCTTGCTCCAATTTCTGGTAGCCCATGCTACACCTCTGTGTCCATAGCTGGAAAAAGCATAGGTTGGACAATCTTGATCCTGGAACTGCAGGGCTGGAATGGACCCTGAAGGCAGCCCCTGTCAAGAAGGCACAGGGAGGAACCGAACTCCCAACCCCAGGCATCACAGCCAGACACCTAAACCACTGAGCTGTCTTCGTTCTTCTAATGACAATGCATTTGCTCTATTTTCTGGAGCTTAGCAGGTCCCTCTTAAAAGGCAGGACTAATTTATGGCGCAAAGCAGTCTTTTGTTGCTGTTCATGTCCGACTCTTTGTGACCCCATGGACCGGAGCACGCCAGGCCCTCCTGTCTTCCACTGCCTTCTAGAGTTTGATCAAATCCATGTTGGTTGCATTGATAACGCCATCCAACCATCTCATTCTCTACTGTCCCCTTTTCCTTTTGCTTTCAGTCTTTCCCAATACATTAAGGGCCCCAAACCTTTCCGTGGATAATGAAAACTGTAGATAAGAGAGAACGCCAAAATGTTCCCCAAAACCTGCTGTTTTGTGATAGTAACTTGCTTTACAGCTGCTGTTTCACAACAGTATCTTGCTTTACGGCTGCTGTTTTATGACAGTAACTTGCTTTAGAGCTGCTCTTTGCGACCGTAGCTTGCTTTGTGGCTGCTGAATTATTTATTTATTTGTTCTCTGCCAACTGTGGATAACTGAATCAGTGGATAATGAATCAGTGGATACGGGGCCCTACTGTATCAGGGACTATTCCAAGGAGTCCTCTCTCCTCACGAGGTGGCCAAAGTATTGGAGCCTCAGCTTCAAAATCTGTCCTTCCAGTGAACATTCAGGGTTGATTTATTTCAGGATAGATAGATTTGATCTCCTTGTAGTCCAGAAGACTCTCAAGAATCTCGTCCAGAATCACAGCTCAGAAGCGTCAATTCTGTGGCAATCAATCTTCTTTATGTCCAGTTCTCACTTGTATACATCACTACTGGAAAAACCATAGTTTTGACTATCCGGACCATTGTCGGCAAAGTGATGTCTCTGCTTTTTAAGGGCCTTTTCACACGACCCCTAAGATCCGCTGGCCACTTAAATTTGGACCAGAGATCTTAGGGGTTCGTTGCTCTTCCTTCCTCCCCACCACTCCGCACCTGTCTGTTGAGGGGAGGGAGGAAGAAAGTTGGGGGGGGGGAAATGCAGACTCACCTGGAGAATCCGTCTTGCTGATTCCTTCTCCATTGTTTGCTTTTTTTCCCTCCCGCCCCTTCTCTTAAAGGGGCGGGAGGCAAAAACAAACAAAAAAAACAGAAGCCAGGAGAGCCCCGCACTGACCAGATTAAATCCGGACCTGGCGATTTTCACCTTCCTCGAGCAGGTACAAGAAACGTGCGCTGGGACGCGCTTAGGTGGGCGTGGTCGCACTTAATTTCCTGCAAACTCCGGAGCTGGTGGGGAAACCATTGTAAGCTCCGGAGCTTGCAGCCATTTGCTGCGGCATTTAGGGGTCGTGTACAAAGGCTCTAAGATGCTGCCTTGGTTTGTCATTGCTTTCCTCCCAAGAAGCAGGCGTCTTTTAATTTCATTGCTGTAGTCACCCTTTGCAGTGATCAAGGAGTCCAAGTTTCATTGCCTCCATTTGTTCCCTTCTATTTGCCAGGAGGTGATGGGACTGGTGGCCATGGTCTTAGGTTTTTTTATATTGAGCTTCAGCCCATTTTTTCGCTCTCCTCTTTCACCCTCATTAAGAGGTTCTCTACTTCCTCTTCACTTTCTGCTATCAGAATAGTATCATCAGCGTATCTGAGGTTGTTGATATTTCTTCCAGCATTCTGGCTTGTGATTAATCAAATCCTGCTTGTTGCATGATGTACTCTGCACGTACAGTAAGTTAAATAGGCAAGGTGACAGTATACATCCTTGTTGTTCTCCTTTTCCAATTTTAAACCAGTCAGTTGTTCCATATCCAGTTCTGACTATTGCTGCTTGTCCCACATAAAGATTTATTGGAGACTGATAAGGTGGTCAGGCCCTCCCTATCCTTTAAAAACTTGCCATAGTTTGTTGTGGTCCACAAAGTCAAAGGCTTTTGCATAGTAAATGAAGCAGAAGTAGATGTTTTTCTGGAACTCTAGCTTTCTCCATAATCCAGCGCATGTTGGCTATTTGATCTCTGGTTCCTCTGCCCCTTCAAAATCCAGCTTGCACTTCTGGGAGTTCTCTGTCCACATACTGCTGCAGCCTCCCTTGTAGAATTTTGAGCATAACCTTGCTAGCATGTGAAATGAGTGCAATTGTGTGATAGTTGGAGCACTCCTTAGTGTTGCCCTTCTTTGGGATTGGGATGCAGACCAATCATGAGCTTGGTGAGCCGGAATTCTGTGCAGGTGAACTAGAAAGGCAGGTGGGTGGGAAAAAAGCAAATTATTCTACTACCAGCCCTCCTCTGTTTCTTTGCCAACCCTGGGGAAAGAAAAGCATTTCCCTTGGAAAACCAAGTGTAGGCATGTCTGCAGAGCTTCTTGTCTCCTTGCTTTTTTGTTGGAAGTCTACCTTTTCTCACCAGGGCCAGCCCGAGACGTTTCGCTGCCTGAGGAAAAGGAATAGTGACAACCCTTCCTTTCCATACACAACATCCAATTGGACTAACCGTTGAATTTTTCTTCGACTGGTGATAGGACAGGATCTTCCACCATAAAGAGAGTCAACCATACATGGTCAGGCAATTCTTCTGCTCCTGCACCTTGCTTGCTGTTCCCAAGGCTACCTTACTTTGCCTAATACCAGAATGGGCTCTTGCTTTTATATTAGGAGGAAAAACTAGCCAATTTCATTGGTTTAGGTATCTGGCTTTGAAGCTGAAGTTGGGGAGTTGATTCCTCCTAGAAGTCGAGCCAGGCCGTGTGGTCTTAGGCAAGCTACCCAGAAGGCAATGGTAAAACACTTCTGATTATGCTGTGCCTAGAAGACCCTGAAAAGGGTTGCCATGGGTCAGTACTGACTAATATACACATGCAAGTGAGTATCTTATGTCTAGAAAATATGTCACAGTCTTAAAACTTTTGTGGAATTATTTAGTGGGCTGGCTAACTAAACTGTGATAGTTACTATCCACGGATAGCGGTGGGCACAAAGTAAAGCAAAGTGTTCTGCTTATATACCGCCCCATACCACCTTAAGTAGTTTCTGGGCGGTTTACAATTTTAATTACAGTGGGCAGGCTACACATTGCCCCCCCCCCAGCAACCTGGGTACTCATTTTACTGACCTCGGAAGGATGGAAGGCTGAGTCAGCCATGAGCCAGCTACCTGGGATTGAACCCCAGGTCGTGATCACAGTTTTACCTGCAGTACAGGCATTTAACCACTGCGCCACAAGGTTCTTAATACTTCGTCACGCTTCGGCCTACATGTACACTAATACCTTGGATAACAGATGCCTCTGTTAACGAATAATTCAGATAGCGAACTGAAATTTCGGGGAATAGGGATGTTTCAGGTAACGAATGTTTTGGTTAGCAAATTGACTTGCAGAAAGAATTAAATTCGGTATTCGAGGTACTGCTGTATTCCTTTCTCCCATTCCCCTCACCAGAGATGTTGCCAGGATCTGGAGTTCCTGAGAACAAAGTTCATTTTGCGCCCTTCCTGCCACCCCCCCCCACATCGCACCCACCCAGCAAACAAAATAAATCAAATAAAAGGATAAGATACAACAACAGCATCCATACCGACAAAACTCCGGCAAGTAAGAGGCTGGGACAGACAATATTAGATTGTACAGTATTTCTTTGTTCAATTTATTTTTATGACACTTAAACCATTATTTTAAAATGCCATAACCACACAAACACATCAGAACAAAAAAAAACACAAAACAAAATAGTGGTGTGTTCTTTTGTCATCTTTTTATGTGGTACTTAAGTGTCTCCCTTCACTCATGGGTTGTTGGATTTCCAACCCACTGAAGCACCCATGTAGTGGATATATTCCAGTCCATTCATCCTACTACAATTTGTTGTGCTCCCCCCCAATTATTAATCAGGTTCCCCTAAGAACTGGGCATGCTCCGTTCTCATTAGGCTATTTAGAGTCCTTCCTCTAGTCTTCAATTACCGTTTTCCCACCTAATATTTTTTCTGGATTAGCACTAGAGTTGGGCATGAATAAAAAAAATGGTGTTTTGGTTTTTCGTTTGTCGTTGAGAGGTCCATTTTGTTTTGTTTCCGTTTTTCGCGAATTTTTGGAAAAAATCATTTTTGTTTTTCGTTTGTTCATTTTTTGTTTCTACCCACTTTTTGCATGATTTTTAATGCATTTAGAGGGAAAACACTAAAAAAATGATGCTGGCAGAGACACAGTATAGACTAGGTACGCAGGGAGGCTGCAAAGGCAGCGGTGGGCGTTGCCCAGGGTGCAAGGCAGCCGCAGAGTGACTGCACTGCGGGGCAAGGGAGGGTACTCGAGAGGTACTCACACGCACACACAGGGAGGCTGCAGGACTGAAGCTAGATTTGCAGAGACAGCAATCCCACCCTAACTCCCACCGGGGACTGCAAGGAGGACGTGGGCTGCCAGAGCTTTTTATGCCCTCTGTGGCTGCCAGACCTGCACAGTCTGCAACCTGGGCATGCTGTTGGTTGAAGTTGTCCAAGAATTTACATGATCCCATCACATGGCTTGCCTCCATGTTGTGGCTGGAGTGGCGACATCCATTTTGTCATCCTTAAAGGGAAAAGAAAAATACATCGCGATGGGAGAAGACAAAAACAAATGTTTTAAGGACCCTAACCCCCTGGTAGGTAATAATTTCAAATAATTATTGCATGATCGCTGCATTTTTATGGATGTCCAGGGCATTTTAAGAAATCAATATTAGGCATCTGGGAGCTATTTTGGGTCGATGTTCCCTAACTCCCCACCTAAAGGAAAAAAATACAGCGATCTGAGAAAAGACATAAATGCACGTTTTAAGGACCCCAACCCCCCGGTAGGTATTATCAGACAGTATAAATAATTATCGCTGCCTTTTAATGGATGTCCAGGGCGTTTTTTAACATTTAAAACAGCTCATTTCATTGAGTGTCGCCATTAACGAAAACGAAACGTAACGAACACAATTTTCATGGTTCTGTTCATTTCGTTCCATTTTCATCACAATTTTCGTTTGTCGTTTCATTACGTAACAAAACGAATAACGAATAACGGAAATGAAAATATGTTCGTTTCGTGCCCATCTCTAATTAGCACACTTGAAGGGGGAGGCTCTCCCAAGCCTGCGGGTACATCCCCCTTGCACATGGATAATATTATTTTGACTACATGAGTATCCAAATTCAGATCATTACATTTATTACAGTATTAGCATACTGTATAGGATTGGTTCTTTAGCTGCCATCAAAACCCAAATGGAATAAGTATTCTGAAAAAGTTAAAACATTCAATTATATTCCCACTTTAAATTTCTTGGGGCTGGTCTTTTGTTTATTTACCGTGCAAATTTAATTGAACAACCACTGTTTATCTGATTTAACACCAGGGTATGCTTCCACAAGGGAGGCGTGGTGGCTCAGTGGACTAAGGCACTGAAACTGTAGACTGCAAAGTCGGCAGCTCAGCGGTTCGAATCCCAGGTGCCACGCAGCGGAGCAAGCTCCCGCTGAGAACCCCAGCTCCTGCCAACCAAGCAGTTCGAAAGCATGTAAATGCAAGTAGATAAATAGGTACCGCCGTAAAAAGCGGGAAGGTAAAACAGTGTTTCCTTGCAGACATGCCGGCCACATGGCCCTGGACTTGCACAGCACTGGCTCTTCCGGCTTGAATACGGAGATGAGCACTGCCCCTAGAGTCGGACACAACTAGCATGCATATGCAGGGGGAACCTTTACCTTTACCTTATGCTTCCACAAAGAGATAATAAAGTGTATAGATGGTGGCAAAAATTGCAATAATGAACAAATTAACAGTTAACATCTGTTTCTCAGGTGACAAAAAAAAATCCTCAAAAGCAAAGCCCAAATACTGTACTGTATTTGGTTGCTGAACTCGGAAGATTCAAAAGGTGGCAAATTCAGAGTGACATCACTGAAATGAATATTAATTTGTTGTTTTAGGTCCAGAGCTTTCAAGAACTACAGGTCCATTTATAGTGAAATGTTTACAGTAAAACCCACCAAGTAGCTGCTGCTTTCTTCCCTTCTCCTTTGAGTGCCTCCAGAGTTATTTAAAAAACGAACAGACAGATTCTTGACATTTAAATTGATATACTGTATATTGTTATTATTTTTGGTCAGAAAATAGCCTTACATTGTGTCATCAATCAAAGATCTCGTTATGGAAAACAGATTACAAATTCTAGTTCTATATTATGAGGCAATGTGTTTATATAATTTCACGTGGTGGGAGCTTCTATAAATAAGGTCCAGCAGTACTTGGACTGGGGTATTGATTTTATGGGACTCATGTGTACCTTTATGAATGTGAGAGTAGTACATATATACAGTATCTGTATACGCCTAAACAAGTAGATGTACAGAACAGATAGATAGATAGATAGATAGATAGATAGATAGATAGATAGATAGATAGATAGATTGTGTGTGTGTGTGTGTGTGTGTGTGTGTGTGTGTGTGTGTGTGTGTGTGTGTGTGTGTGTGTGTGTAATGGGAAACGCCCTCTGAGCACTCCCCTGAGGAAGTCCAGGAAAATGGTCACCTTGAATCATAATTGATTTAATGGCACATGATTATTATTAATAATGTATCTGAACTAAACTTGAACAGGTTCTGTCATGTCATCTCTAAAAGTTGCCTTCAAATTATAAAATCAAAAAGATTATATAATACTGTATTTTACTTTCTTAAAATGTTTGTTGACCATCCATTAGAAACAACACAACAGAACCATATCATTATAATACAATCACAATGATTTATAGACTCATACATTCATATACCGTGTGCACAATACAGTACTGACATTGTCTCTTTAACTACAGGTACCTGAATCTCTTCCATGGTTTTTGGTTCATATATTGCATCGAATTTACAGAATTTAAACAAACCCAACACTCCACTTAATTTTCTTCCTTTGTCTTCTATATTTTTGATTCAATACCAGAGATCAACAGAGGGTGCCATATCTTCACAAAAATTATCATGTTTTATTTTTCCTCTGTTTTGTCTAACCCAATTAGTCAGTTTCTCCACCAATGCAAGAACCCATAAGTCTGTTCAGGAATCTTTGTAAGGAACTATCTTGAGCATATTTCCAGCATTGTGCAATTTCATTTCATGCTGCTCCTATAAGAATTGCCTCCAACTCTTAGTTGGGTAAACTTTCATTTCCTCCAGAGAAAAGTAATAAGGTTTCATTTGGATAATTTTTTGATTTGTTATACAGTGGTACCTTGTCTAAAGAAATTAATTCGTTCCAAATGAAATTCTGTTAAGCAATTTTTCCTTTATACAAATTTTCCACAGGAATGCATTGAAAACGGATCAATCCCTAATCACGACCGTTTTTCTGTTGTATGGATTCGCCCCATTGGCGATTCTCTTAAGCGATTTTCCCCTTATCTCTAGAATTTTTTTTCCTTAAGCAGATTTTCTATTAAACAAACCACTTGTTATATGTGGGTCCACTGTATTTCTAACCAGTTAGTTGCATCATGCTGCAAAGCTTTTTATAACTATAGTTCTTGTAGCAGAATTCTGGTTTCTCTCTACAGTATGTATTTTTTGTAGGACATAGTGCTGTATTATGTTCAATACTTTTTGTTGCCCCTGGACACCATACTAATAAACTGAAACCCAAACTGAGTTGTATAGTTGGGCAATCCGTATTTTTGTCCAAATCATTTCTGTTCTATTCATACAGTACTTAAATTGGTTCCCCTGTCAGTCTCAAGCCCCATACTGCTAACATAGTCTATCAACAAGTTTTAAAAATTAATGAAATCAGTTTCCCCCTCTCTTCAAATCTTGAATGAACCAAACACAATTGCAAGCATGGTTGATGGTAAAACATTTATAATGTATGTCCAAAATCATATACAGTACTATACATAAAATTATTGACACAGTGTAGTAGTTATTGTCTTTATTTTAAAGAAGTTAGTTGTTTTTTTGGGGGGGGGTCCCTTAATGAGTTAACGCTAAAACCATGGACACAATTCATAGAGCTAGCAATCATGGTTAATTGTTAAGCAACTTTTAAAAACTTCTTTTGTTATAAAATAGCTTTTTAATACATTTCAAGTGAGGTGGATTCCATATCAGGACTTGGGATCCATTGCCTGGCTGATCTAGCTTATTCTACACACACATACAACCACACCTCCACCCTACAATATACTTTCTAAAAGCCATGCATACAATAACCAAAGAAGTTGTGTAATTGGAGTTTTATTTGGTCAAATGTTTTAATTTGAATTGTGGTTTTTTGGTAGTTTTACTATATGCTTTATGGTAAAAGACCCAAAATAGCAAACAAACAAAAAAACAAAAACTCTCCCTCCCTCCCATCATCCATCTATCTTGCCAAGTTTGGCTCTTAGACTGCCGTCAAACACATGTTTTCTTGGGAATGAGTCCACAGTAGATTGACCTCTGAGTACAGAAGTGCAGGATTTAGTTAAGATCCACTGTGAAGACCAGCTCTCTGCTAGGCAGCAGACAGCTGTGTTTTGTACCCAGATGAAATTTCAAAATACTGTTTTTCAAAGTCAGTCTCATATATTATATGGCATAACATGTGCAAATCAACTAAGTAATAAATACGAGACATGAGAAATATATCCTGTTGAAAGATGAGCTCATAAATCTGTGTTACTATATTTAACAATGGCATAATGCATTGTGTTAACAATTCCCTGGTGTCTTTTTTTTTACATCAGGCAGTATAGAAGACACAATGGTATATATACTGTACACAGGAATTCAGCTGCTTCTGTAAGTCTTTTGCCATTTGCAAATGATGTAATCACTTGCGAGGCTTCATCCTTCAGGTTCACTTAGTATGGATGTATACTTTTTAAAAGATCTGTGCACTTGGATGGATCTCTGTCGTTGCTCAACGAGGCAGTGGCGTTCTGGAGCGGCATGAGTGGTCCTGTGGCACTTAATTTGCATCTTGAAAAATCCCAATTTTGAATGCTTTCCAGTGTTGAAAACTCCCCGCAAGTAGCAAGCTAGCACCTCAAGCTGGGCTAAAGTTCCTTTTCTTTCCAATATGCTAACTTTCTACTTGTGGTTATTTTTTTTAAAAGAGTGCATTCCAGAATGGTACTGCCCCACCTGACATGGGGAGTGCTGTAGTATGCCTTGCCATTACAGGTCTCTTGTTCGAGTTAGGTGTTATTTATTTATTATGTACAGTATTTATTATTTCCATTTATATGCCGCCCGACTTTCCCAAAGGAACTTGGCAGTGAACAACAAGGGAAAAAAATACAAATAAGAGATCAATACAAATATCTTCATGAGTGCATTCCACATCTAAGGAGAAGACTGTTCTAGCGCCAACCCCTCGTGTCTGAAGAAAATGTCCCATTGTAGCTGTGGGGGTTCTATGCATATGAGTAATAATGTGAAAGGTTCTGGCTCACGTGTAGGATGGCAAGTGATTCTGGATTTCCAAGGAGCAATGAATCTGCTTTGGATCTTAGTCCGAACTGTTGGCATAGCAAGGCCTACATCCAAACATATGGCAAAAGCAAACCTCAACATGACTCAGCAGTTTGTATGTCTCTTTAAGACCTTAATACTTAAGTAATGGTTCTACCCCCCCCACACACACACACACTCCTCGGCCACGCCCTGACCTGCCTGACTTTGGTGTTGTTCCAGAGGCACAGAGAGAGTTGCAGAATTACTTCTGACTTATTGCTATTTAAGGTTGTATTTTATTCTTTTGTATTTATAACAAGCAAGGCAGTATATATATGTGTGTGTGTGTGTATAGCTCCTTATCCCTTTTTATGAGCTTTATCCCAACTGCTGTTGCCCTAATTTTCTATTTTGTATATTTTTCTGTACAGATATTTAATGAGTGTTTTATTATTTTCATAGGTCAACCCGTTTACCTTTTCCCCTTAGAATATATAGATAAAGTATTGATAAGAATTAATAAATATGAGAATAAAGCCAAAAATTATTATAAACTATATCTAAGAATAAAGCCAACTGTGGGTGTTAGGTTCATCTCTGTAAAGGTCTCATTGACACAGCCAAGAGGCTGGCATAAACACAAAAAAAGATAAAATACGGAGATACCAGCCTGTAGAGTGTAACAAATATTTGTGGTTAACTAAAATAGAGCCAACAGGGAAGCGAAGACAACACAAGGTCACATGACATGCGTGGGCACCATCTTGTAAGCGCCACAAGCGCCATTTTGTTAACAGCACCACACGGCAGATAGCCAAGCAATGGGAAAACAACCTCGAACTAAGAAATAAACAAAAGCCATTTCTAAGAATCATAACAATTTGCCAGGTGTGAGCTAAGAAAACATTACGCATGATATACGTAAGCTGCGGTTGCAGAAAGGTATAAAAAGAGACCACTCTGAGAGAGCAGAGCAGCAGAGTCTCGGGTCTATGGCCCAGATTATGCTGTGATGGAGCTCCCACTAATACCTTGGTTGTATGTTGCTTGTCTTGTGTGTGTGTGATACTTGTCTTCTATTGCCTATAACTCTGTGCTCCTATACCTGTTATATTGCCTATAACTCTGTGCTCCTATACCTGTTCTTATATCTGTCTAATAAACTGAATAAACTAATCCCTTGCGTGGCAGTTTCCTGAGAACCATCAAAACCTATCAGTATATTTTTCATATACCTGTTGTGTCTACGATTCCTCCTTTAATCAGACTGCAGCACATAATACCGAAATAATACACCAATCTCCTAACAATCCATCAGCATATCCCAACACGAACTTGATAGGAGCTATTCAATGTGCTTGGATTAGGAACTGGCAAGCCATTCCAGTATTCCTGCCAAGAAAACTCCATGGTCATGGGGTCACGAAGAGTCGGTCACGACTGTAACGACACAACACACACATTCAATGTGCTGAAGCTATTTTGGGGGTAGTCCCCAGCACTTGGGACAGCCCCTTGCTTTTAAACTGAAACCTGGAGCACCTTAATTACTCCAGTGAATTATTATGTGTCCAGTTCTGTGCCCCTCAATTTAAAAAGGATGTTGACAACCTCGAGTGAGTCCAGAGGAGAGTGACCAGGATGGTTGAAGGTCTGGAAGAAATGTCTTATGAGGAATGTCTTAGGGAGATGGGAATGTTTAGCCTTACAAAAAGAAGGCTGAGAAGGGATATGATAGCTATGTTTAAATATTTGAAAGGATGTCATATTGAAGAGGGGACTGGTTTGTTTTCCATGGTTTCAGAGACTAGGATTCGGGGCAATGGTTTCAAACTACAGGAAAAGAGATTCAGTTTAAATATTAGGAAGAACTTCATGACAGTTAGAGCTGTCCGGCAGTGGAATATGCTGCCCTAAAGGAGGGTGGTGGAGTCTCCTTCTTTGGAGGTTTTTAAGCAGAGGCTGGGTGGCTATCTGTCGGAAATATTGTGATGGGGGTTCCTGCATGGCAGGGGGTTGGACTGGATGACCCTGGAGGTCTCTTCCAACTCTATGATTCTATGATAATATGATTGCGTGCTATGTCAGTTCTGATTTACAGTGATGCTTCCAAGATTCAGAAGTGGCTTACCAGTCCCTCCTTGTAATGCTTTGGGTCATGCAGCTTGACCAAGGTCGCACAGGAGGCAAGATGTATAACACCATCAGCCACGTAGACTTTGGTTGGTTTCAGCAAGCCCCTCTCCTGGGAAGCAGAGTGGGGATTCAAACTGCCAGCCCCTGTCAGGCACTCCAACCCACTGAGGTATCCCAGGCCTATACATTGGGAACTGCCTCCTAGGAACATTCTTTTCTCTCTCTTTCCTACTTGTGCTTATGGAATTGTTGTATGCCTTCATTGGGGATTCCCAGTGTGATGGGACAGAGCGATGGACTTGGACTCTGGAGAACTGGGATCGAATCCCTACTTGGCCATTGGAAGACTCACTGGGGAAGTGGCACTGGGAAAACCACTCCTTAAAGCAGGCATGTCCAAAGTCAGCCTCTTCTCCCCATCGGCTCAGCCTGTCACACATCCCCACCAGCTGGCCTCTCTCCGTACCAGATGGAGACCTCAGCTTGCAGTTTTATGGCTTGCCTGCCCTCCCTGCCTATGTCCATGCTCCCAGCTACCTGCCCAGCCTACCTGCTCCTGACTCTGTTGCTGCACCATCCTCCCCGCCTCCTTGCATGTCCTAGAGCAGTAGTGTCCAAACTATGGCCCTCCAGATGTTTGGGACCAGAACTCCCACAGTCCTTTGTCATTGGCAATCTAGGCTTGGAATTCTGTGAGTCGTGGTGCAAAACATCTGGAGAGCCAAAGTTTGGATACCCCTGTCCTAGAGGCTTGTCCAAAGTCTGGCCTGGGGGCCAAATCAGCTGAATGGTCGGCCTCCAAACATTTTTACCTCACCAACTCTGGCCATTCTTGCAAAAAGTTTGGACACCCCTGCCTTAAAGTATCTAAGGCCCTTTGTACACGACCCCTAAACTCCGCCGCAAATGGCTCCCAGCTCCGGAGCTTAAAATTGTTTCCCCACCAGCTCCGGAGTTTACAGATAATTAAGTGTGACTCCGGAGTTTACAGATAATTAAGTGCACTTTTCAGGTACCTGCTCTCTGGAGGTGAAAATTCCTGATGCGGATATAACGTAGTGACTGCCCGGATCTCCTTGCTTCTGTTTGTTCTTTTTTTGCCCCCCTCCCCTTTAAGAGATCTGAATGCAGTGCCGGGACGGCAGAATGGAGGTGAGCGGCATTCTTTTCTTCCTTTTTTTCTCCCTCCCCTCACGCAGCCAGCAGCCAGGGGTGCGGAGGGGGGTGGGAACGTAGGAACAGCGACAAACCCCTAAGATCTCTGGTCCGAATTTAAGTGGCCAGCGGATCTTAGGGGTCGTGTGAAAAGGCCCTAAGTTACCTTGAAAACCCTGTTAGGATCACTACAGGACAGGTTGACAGAGAATGCACAAACACAGAGATACTTTGTTGGGTGTCAACATACCGTCTCCCTACCCTTGGGAGGAAAAAGGAAAGCTTTGGTATTTCATTTTTGGAAATTAAAACATTACAAGTTGCTTGTAATTTCATCATCATCATCTGGTATCATGTCATTTCTGACTTATGGCAACCCTTTTTCAGGTTTTCTGAGTAGGTAATACTCAGAAGTGGTTTCCCATTCCCTTCTTCTGGGGGCATCATGGGATAGTGCAGTTTTCATAAGGCTACACAGGCTGGCTCTCCTCACAGGAGGCTCAGTGAGGAATCTGGCTCTGTCACCAGATACCTAAACCACAGAGCTATCTAGCCAGTTTAGAGATGTAATTACTAGTTAACTAGATGTCTGTGAAGATTCTCAGTCATCCAGGTGAGTTTATCTGGAAGCTGTTTGGATGAGCAGCGAAACGTTTCAATCTCTCAAGAAAAGAAGCCCAGTTGCCATGACTCAACTTCCAGATACAGTGGTACCCCAACTTAAGAGCACCTCAACTTAAGAGCGATTCGACTTAAGAGCAGAAAACTGATGGTGTTTTTAACTGCTGCCTTACAAATTTTAGATATGGTCTGCTCGACTTACAATTATTTTTTTTAATTTTTCTTCATTTATTTTTTTCAATTTTTTAGATAGGTACCCCGACTTAAGGGTAGTTCAATTTAAGAGCATGCATTCGGAACAGATTAAATGCGTAAGTTGAGGTACCACTGTAGTAGTTAACCAGAGTTGGTGTCAGGTATTTCAAAGTCAAAAGTGAGAGCAAAACAAACAAAACAAACAGTTTTTTTCGCTGCTACTATCATTCCTCTTTACGTAGCTACTTACTTAGACGACAAATTATAGAATAATAGAGCCAACAAGGCCTAATCAAAGCAAGCGGTCCAGCTATAATTCTTATCGGTTTGGAGATTTCCGCCTCATAGTACAGCTTAACACAAAACTATAATGCACAGCTCAGTTGTCTGTGTTCAGGCCTCCAAAGTGCAGCCTTGGAAAAGCTCCTGCAGTTGCTTTTAATAAAAGCTCTGCTGGCAGATTCATCTTGTTCAAAAAGTCTTTGGCGTGTGTGTTTAAATTGGCACCTCTTCCCTGAAAAGGGCACATGAGGCAGCTGTGAGCGGAAATGAGCACCTGTAATAGAAATTAAACAAAAGAAGGAAGCTCTCAGGAGGGACGATGTGAAACAGTGCTTGGCAAAGAGAGTTGATTTGCAAATGATGTTGGAGCCGGTCAGATCGACCAAACAGCTGAGGAAAGAGGAAGAACAGGAAGCAGTGAGAAGGGGCAGTCATATTCCTGAGGAAGGATCATGAACACAACTGTAAGATCTGTACTAATTTAATAGTTGTGCCATGCCCAAAGGGTGATTAAGGTTTTGTTATTTTAAATAGACACATTATGCCGGACGTTGGAAGCACTTGCATTGTGGACGGACGATCAGTGGACCCTCGTACAACAAACGGTTTGTATAACATAAAATCTATACAACATAAAAAAATCCGGATACACGGAAAATTTGCTTAACAGAATCGCCTACGGGGCGAATCCGTACAACATAAAAATGGTCGTGATTAGGGATTACTCTGTTTTCAGTGCATTCCTATGGGAAATTTGTATAAAGGAAAATTTGCTTAACAGAATTTCATTGGGAACAAATTAATTCCTTTATACAAGCTACCACTGTACAGACGAATTCTGAAGATACAGGATTGAAGGCTGGGTCAACCATGAGCCGGCTAACTGGGATTGAACCCCAGGTTGTTAGCACAGTTTTAGCTGCAGTACAGGCATTTAACCACTGCACCGTGAGGCTCATTCTAATGCCCCGGTCTCACTACTGTTATCTGTGCATCTTAATTTGATGCGTACTCTTTTTTCAGGCAGTCACGTGACGTTTGATGCACAGTTAGCGCCCCGACGACAGGGGAGTATTTTACTTCTCTGCATCCATCCCGACTTGCTTACTGCGCATCTTTTCGCCTTCTTGCGAATACCTGTGTTGCAGCCGGGTAGAATTCTTTCTTCTTAAAATCAATTGTAATTGATGGCGGACAGCCAGTAAAAATTGTGCCGGCATGCTGGTATGCCACCAATTCAGTAGAATAAACGATTACCAAGGCAGAACTACAGGAAGTGGCAGAAAAAGGGGTACACATATAATTGGTGCAAATTTTCTGGGGTCCCACCTTGTTTGATGTGTTAAAAACTGTGCATCAACAACATAAGTATCTTAACTCAACCCCTAGGGATGGTACAAAACGCTGTGGTTAAAGTGCGCTTCCGGGGGCGTGGTCGGCTGGGGTACCAAAATACTGCTCTTCAGAGAGAAGGCACAATCTTTTGCTGTTCAGTCTTTCGCAGCAAAAAGAGCAGCAAAATCGTCTTTTTGAAACTTTCTTGGCAGAGAGTACTCAGAAATGGTTTACCCTTCCCTTTTTCTGGGGAGGTCCTGGGGGTTTCCCAAGGCCACATAGGCTGGCTGCACTCACGAGAGGCACAGCAAGAAATCAAACTGCAACCTCTGTCTCTGCAGCGAGATACCTCAAGTGCTACTGAGCTCTCCGGGCAGCTGATACAGCAATAAGCCGGGGATAAAAGTTTGTCCTTTCAGAGATGCATTTTTCAAGCTTCCACGTTTGTACTATCTGTATATAAATGAAACTCATTCTTTGCTTCCTAGTGAAAGAAAC
The DNA here is from genome assembly GCA_037367245.1 of Phrynocephalus guinanensis. Taxonomy (NCBI): domain Eukaryota; kingdom Metazoa; phylum Chordata; class Lepidosauria; order Squamata; family Agamidae; genus Phrynocephalus; species Phrynocephalus guinanensis. The sequence continues at coordinate 195,270,334 of CM074732.1, forward strand.
TAATTTGCTATTTGTGAAGTTGCAAAACTTTGTTGGAGGATAATTAAAGGTCTTTTAGTACTTTTGTGAGCTCCACGTAAAATTACAAAGCCGCTGTCTTGTGTGTTTTGGCCCTTATTGCTAGATATAATCATACCTGCACACCTAACAATGATTCCTTCAATCTGAAATCTCCAATTTGAGTCTGCATTTAACCGCAAACCTCGTGACAACAAAATCTGTCAAACTTTTAGACTTCCTCACTGCTCACCCCACCTCCAAAGTAATTTTCTAGATTACCTGCTCTCATTAATAGTTCTGGAGAACTTGGAAGCTTGTACATATTCAGTGAATTTGGGTTGGTTCTAAAAAAATGTTGCCTGTATGTTATCAGCTTATGGATTTGAGTTTTGTTTTGTTCTGAGATACCTACACGTCTCCCTTTGTTTTCATAAAACAGAAAGGATGACACTACAGTGCTGCTCTATTCCATCCAGCTAATACAGAACAGCTAGCTATGACCTTGCTGTGACTAGTCTGTACAGGAATCCTCAGAGGCAGAAGTCTGAATCGCTTTGTGTCTCTCACAGCCACTGTTTTGGAGAAAAACACATTTCACTTACTCATCCTAGTGCTGTAATGTTAATTTTGAAAGTACAGGTGCTGAATGTGATTTGTCCTAGTATTTAGCCACTTGGCATATAAGGAGGCTCTAAATATGCAGGCAGTTGGCTCCGTCCATCTCAGAAAAATGAGGATAATGTGTTTTGTAAAGTTAATGGCTTCAGATTGCCCATTCAAGACATTCTAGTTTGTGATACCATAGAGGTGTTTTATTACACATCATCGCTGAATATAAAGTCATGTTTTATGTGTATTGTAACTGAAACCTATGTTGCTGCTTGTATGACTGAAATGACCGCATGTTCAAAGGAGCAGTGAGCCCAGATGTTTTGGAGCCACAATTACCTGGTTAGTGTTCTAAGCTGCTTCACAAGTACCTTTTGGAGCAGAGCTTAACCCATTGTGGTCTTCCACCCTAGAGAGATGATCCCTGCCGGGTTACCGACAGGTGTCCAGTCCAAAACCAAGAGATGCTGACCAGAAATCTTAGAGATACTCCATGACTAGAAGAGGAAAATCCTCAGCTGACTAGAATGTCTGAGTTTCATTTCCCATTTCCATGGGCATGCAAATAGCCGCGTTTGTTGGTGATTGATCTTGCAGGACAAAAGAATAGGATTCTTTTGAAGCGTACTTTCCCAAAATTGAAATCAACTTGCAATTCTGCAACATCAATATGCTTTCAGTTCTAGTTTATTTATTTATTTATTTATTTTTACAACTTATATGCCGCCCACTACCCAAACGTCTCTGGGCGGCTTACAATCAAAAGAATTAAAACAGTTAAAACATCAAATATCAATAAATAATTAAAACAATAATAAAAACCTTACACTAAAATCATTACACTAAAATTGCCATCAGAGGACCCACAGTCTATATTGTATCAATTAAAAAACTTTTGGAACAGGAAGGTTTTTTTTACCTGGCGCCGAAATGTTATCAGTGTTGGCGCCAGGCGGATCTCACTTGGGAGGGCAATCCATAGCTTACAATATATCTCTAATGTCTGCTTTGGGATTGCGCCTCTTGAAAATATTGGACCCAGTATGGACTGGCTTGATTATGTCCCCATACTACTCCATTGCTTTCATATACAAAATATTTAATAGAAACCTTCAGTTCTCAATGTTTCCTGTCTTTAACCGGGAATGGTGATGTTTCCTCCCTCCCCTCCCCCCCTGTTGTTTTCCCTCCTCCTCTTGGCCTTCACATATTCCACAAGCCCACGCTCTATATTAATAATAAAAAAAACCCACCTGTTTTCTGGGTTGAGAGTATTGCAGTTGGAATCTTAAACGTGCCTGGGGTGTAAATTAAGAGAAAGTAGGAAGCAAAGAGAGAGGTGGAGAAAGATTACAGCAACATCATTATTTGCTGAGGGAAGTTCATGAGTTGAATGTGTTACATATCGCATTGCTGAGGCATGCCATTTGACTTTCAAAGTGAGGAGATGCATCACGGAACAATTCTGAAATTAAGCCTTGAGACTCTAACCTAAGCTGGAGCAATTCAAGAGTGTTTGTCCTGGATTTTCAGCTTTTTTAATTATTAAAGATTAAAAAAAGACAAAAGGGTCCAAGTAGCCTGTGAAATTGACCAGAGGGTGGTTGATGAACTACAAATTAAGAACCATGTGGTGTGTGTCTGGGAGTTGAGTCATGGCTACTGGAGACCGATGAAGCTGTTTGGATGAACAGCGAAACGTTTCTATCTCTCAAAAAAGAAGTCCAGTAGCCATGACTCAACTCCCAGTTAAACGAACCTGGATGACTGAGAATCTTCACAGACGCATGTGGTGTGTGTGTGTGTTTTTAAAGGAACCAGCAATTGGGGGGAAAGAGACCCATTAAACTTTCTTATGGAACTGTTGAGAAACAAAATCAAGAAGACTCAAGACCAACTTCGAAGGACACTTCTTATTATTCCAAACACTTAAGCCATTATTATCTCGAATGATAAGGGAAAAACAGCTCAGCAGCAGGCTGACTGACAGCACCTACTGCCATTGCACTTTACCTGCCATAGATGATGGACTGATCATCAAATACAGGATTTCTTAGCAGCTTTTTTAAAAGCTTAATGTAATTTTACTGTGGCGTTATTTGCCACCTTTCTCTCAAAGCAACTTACACTGGATTTAAAATGGAGTTTGGAAGCAGTTAAAGAAAATTCAAGGTTGAATTACATCTTTAGTTTATAATTAAAATTTGACAAATGTGGCAGGCTTTTAAGCCTTCCAAAACCCTTCTGTAGGCTGAGATGATACAACATCTGGTAGTTTAAAGACCCAATGAAATGCTCCAAAATCTGGCTGGATATAATAGCCAGAGTTGCTGTGGATAAACTGATGAAGATTACAGATTTATTAAAGAAGAAAGGTGTCAAGTTAATTACGTCTTCCCTCTTGGTAAGCAAAAGACTGGCTTCTTCCCCTGGACAGCTAGCTGTTGGTTGTATCATTTGAAGCACACAGGTTTCTAAAATGACTTACAGCCTGAAATCCAGGACACTAGATCAGCCCATCCACTATGTGTATCTTCAAACTGGAGATTCCATATTATGTTAGAAAGAGGAGGTCAACCGTAAAGCCAACCTGGCAAACCTATCTAGTGGTTGAAGGAACATGTCAGACTGAAAGGTGGCTTTTTGAACATCTCAGCCAGTGATAGATCCTGCCATAGGTAGTATTTCCAGTAGGTGACAATAAAGGCAAAAATAATGGCATAACAACTGTGAGAAGGATAAGAATGGTGTGCTGTCCGAAGGGCAAATGATAATGGAGAGGCAGGGATCAGAAGATGAAAGTTTGGTGAAAGAAGAGGGGGGAAAGGGAAGACACGAAGGGAAAAGAGAATCTAAGCACGGGTGCAGAAAATAAAGGGTTAACTGAAGAGGTGACTGGAGGGATGTGGGTGTCCATCAGTGGGGGAGACAAATCGGACGAGGAGATTTAGAAGGAGGAGGGGACCTACGAAGGAGATGTGCGTGGTAGGGGTGCAAACTGACAGGGAAATGAAAGTTGAACAGTTGGAGTGGAGGGTGACGGTGGCACCTGCATGGAGTGGTCCCAGCCCAAGGCCATTGAGGGTGAATTTTTCCCTCTGGGAGTATCGGGAACCTCCCCAATGGGCGCGGCATCTGTGCTGCGGGACACTTATGTCATGGGAAGGGGAGTTCCCACGAGCACATGTACCGGGACACTTCAGGAATTATGGGAGACCCTGTTCGTTTGTGAGCATAATACGCAAGATATGTTGGAGCAAGATCCTTTGTTATGTAATGTCCAAGACACCGGGCAGGAGAGTGAAAGTAAAAACCCTTTTATTGTTAATTCCGTTAATAAAACTTATTGAAAGAACAGTTGCCTTCGATCGTCAATTCCATAGAAGAATTAAACATCAATAATGAGAATCGTGAACCCACTCACAACAACCCACAAGCAAAAATAAAATGGAGGGACATGTAATTTTATCCTGATGTGTGGACTCCACCTTTTTGGTTCTTAACCAGCGAATGATCCAGTGGCGACAGTGGGCCTAAGATGACTGGCATACAAGACTGTATTTCAGTTGCTTTCACATCAGCGCGGAGCAAGTGAATTGTGTGCACTCGAACGTGACCCTTCTGTTCTGCAGTTCTAAAAAGAAGGTTGTCATCTTTCTTCATATGCCTTTCCTACTCAAAGTGGTTTCCAATTTTCACCTCAACCGACATCTTCTGCTTCCAACTTTCTTTCCTTTGCCTTCTACAGATGCCAGAAAAGGTGCTTCACACACTGGATGTTCGCCAACCCCTAGCCTACTATACCTCGACAACTAGACACCCCCCAGAAGAATAACAAGGTATTTGTTAACTATAAGAGCTCTTAAACAGCTGAACAGATCATGCCCCAGTGCTTATTAAAGTGCCTTGTAAACATAATCACATGTGTCTTACCAGCTGGTAAACAGACCAGTCCCTGAATCTTGGAAGAGAGACACTCTACTAGGGCTGTTGCTGCCTCTATAGCTTTTCAGACATGCGCAGTAGGAGGGGCTGCTCAAACAGTTTTTTCTCAAAAGTTATAGAATGCTCCAATGAGTTTCATAAGAATATACGAACATAACAACAGCCTTGCTAGAACAGACCACAGCCCAGTCAGTCCAGCATTCTGTCTCACACAGAAGCTCACCATTTGCTTCAGGGTATTCCCAAACAGATGTCTTCAGCTGCTTATGATTCCCTGAAAATGGCATTGAGAGATATCCTGCCTATCTCTCCAACCCGGTGGTTGTCCTTATGCATCCATAATGATAGCCACTGATACCCTTGTTCTCCATGAACTTGTCCAATCCTTTCTTAAAGCTGTCAAAGCTGACAGCTGTCATCACTTCTTCTGGCAGGGAGTTCCATAGACCAGTGATTCTCCGGCTGAAAAAGGGCTTTCTCTTATTTGTTTTGAGATCTAGCACACAAAAATGTTCATAGAGTGCCCACTAGTTCTAGTGTTGTGCGATACGGAAAACAGTTTTTCCTTATCTACTTTGTCCATACTGTGTATGATTTTATAAACTTCAATCAGGTCACCTCTGAGGCGCCGTCGTTGAAGAGTGAAGAGGCCCATCCGTTGTAGCCTCAGATGGTAAGGAAGGTGTTCCAGTCCCCTAATAATTCTGGTTGCCCTCCTCTGCACTTTTTCCATTTCCATAATATCCTTCTGGAGGTATGGTGACCAGAATTGGACACAATACTCCAGATGGAGCCTCACCATAGATTTATAAAGAGGCAAAATGATACTTGCTGACTTATTTTCTATACCCTTCCTAATGATCCCTACCTAGCACTGAGCATCCTTTCACTGCTGCGGCACACTGGGTTGATTCCTTCATTGAGCTGTCCACCAGGACACCAAGGTCCCTTTCCTGATTTGTTGCAGAGATTTCAGATCCCATCAGTTTATAAACATAAACTGGCACATATGTGAATTCACAGATAACCACTCAAAGAGCCACAGTTACAGGTGAGTAACCTGTTCCTATTTGACTCGGGTGTTGCTTGCACAGTCTCTTTAGGGTGCTTTTACACGACCTCTAAAATCCGGTAGCAACTTAAACTCGGACCAGAGATTGTGGGGGTTTGTCGCTCTTCATGTGTTCCCACCCCTCCGCACTCCATTGTTCCTGTCTGCGTGAGGGGAGGGAGAAAAAAAGGGAAAATAAAATGCAGGCTCACCTCCATCTGTCAGTCAAAGCAGCCCCGTAGTGATTCCTGTCTCTTAAAGGGGCAGCGGGGACAAAAAAACAAACAGAAGGCGAGGGAGCCCGGCATTCACAGCTTTACAATCCGCATCAGAAGATTTTTTTACCTCCTGGAGGCCAGGTACTTGAAAAATGCGCTGGGACGCGCTTAGGTGGGCGTGGTCATACTTAATCTTTTTTAAAATCCGGAGCTGGTGGGAAAACATTTTTAAGCTCCGGATCTGGGAGCCCCTTGCCTCGGATTTTAGGGGTCGTGTAAAAGCGCCCTTAGACAATCTTATGCATTACTTCCCCAAAAGAGCAGGCAGTCATCATTTCTCCTTTCCTAAGACACACACATGGTTCCACTCAGGGTGGAAATGAACCTATAAGAAGAATGCACCGGTGCTTCTACGTATGTTTTGAGCGAGGTCAGGAGAGAGAGTTTGATCGGTGCCCTGAATCTCCATGCTTTTGCAGGGTGGAGCTTCAACTATAACTTTTTTGGCTTTGAAATGAAGATTCTGTGTCTTAGGGAAATTTATCTTGGCTTACAAATATGGAAGCCCATTGTTCTCAGAGACATCTGCAAACTTGTTCTGGGGTGGAGTAAGAAAGCATGTTACTCTCCTTAAGGTATGGATGAGCCTGTGAATTTCACTGAGGTAAGCTTAGCGCTACCAACCATATTCATCTCTCATTATTGTCTGGATGTCCAAACCAAGAAGGATGCAGGCTTTGACAAACCAGTGTGTTCTTCTGCTATGATGGTCCACAAGCAGTAAGTTGGCTTGCTAGTCACCTATTTGTGTGCATTCACAGACGCCACGAAGAAGAAAGAGGTTCCCTACCTGTGATTCTTGTTCTTTGAGTGGTTCTTTGTGAATCCACATATCCTTCCTGTCCTTCCCTCTGTCTGACATGTTTCTCTCCTTATATTGACAGTGGTGGACTACTCATCAGGAACTGAGGATCTTTCTGTCAAGAGCAGAGAATGCATACCGAGGGAGTGTTCCTAGCAGACATGTGCCACACTTCTGGAATCTTCCAAGAACCTCTGCACAAACACAGAATAACCTATCTGCATGAATTCACAGAGGATCACTTGAAGAACCAGAGTTATAAGTAGGTGAGGTGGCCAAGTTTGCAGATGACACAAAACTTTTCCGTGTGGTAAAAACCAGAGAAGATTGTGAAGAGCTCCAGAAGGTTCTCTCCAAACTAGGGGAATGGGCTGCGAAATGGCAAATGCGTTTTAATGTAGCAAAATGTAAAGTAATGCATATTGGGGCAAAAAATCAAAACTTTATCTATCAACTCATGGACTCTGAGCTATCCGTGACGGATCAGGAAAGAGATCTTGGTGTGTTGGTGGACAGCTCCATGAAGGTGTCTACACAATGTATGGCAGCAGTGAAGAAGGCCAATTCCATACTAGGGATTATCAAGAAGGGGATTGAAAATAAAACAGCCAACATTATAATGCCATTGTACAAAATGATAGTAAGGCCGCACCTGGAGTATTGTGTACAATTCTGGTCAATGGATCTCAAAAAAAAACATAGTGGAACTGGAAAAGATGCAGAAGAGAGTCACTAAAATGATTACTGGGATGTGGGACCTCCCTTATAAGGAAAGGCTAAAACATTTGGGGCTCTTTAGTGTGGAAAAAGGCGCCTGAGGGGGGATATGATTGAGACGTACAAAATAATGCAGGGCATGAGTCAAGTGGATACAGGGACACTCTTCTTCCTCTCACAAAATACCAAAACTAGGGGACATCCACTCAAACTGTAGGTTGGGAGAGTGAGAACAGACAAAAGAAAACATTTTTTTTTTACCCAGCGTTGTGTTAGTCTGTGGAACTCCCTGCCAGAAGATGTGGTGAGGGCATCTAGCCTGGATGCCTTCAAAAGGGAATTGGACAGATTCCTGGAGGAGAAGTCCATCACAGGTTACAAACCATGATGGAGATGTGTAATCTTCAGGCTTAAAACCAGGGTACTTCAAGGGCCAGATGCAGGGGAGTGGTAGCAGGAGACAAATATCTAGTCTCGTGTGCTCCCTGAGGCATTTGGTGGGGCCACTGTGAGATACAGGAAGCTGGAATAGATGGGCCGTTGGCCTCACCAGCATGGCTCTTCTTATGTTCTTATAACCTTTCTTTCCTTAAGATATGGAGGAACCAGTGAATTTCATTTTCTGTGCCCCCCCCTTCGAGGTTCTTTTCCTCCAGATTATGACAAACATTTTAAATCTTCCTAAGTTTTTACTAAACATGAACTGAATGAACCATTCACCTATCTTCTTTTTCTTAGCATCTGCCCCACTTGGTCGTGCGGTCTGCTATTCTGGTTTTTGTCTTCCACTTTGTAGGGTCACAGGCTTGGTTCACCTGGACCCCGGACATTTTCATGTACAGTAGTTGTCAAAGGTGTTAATCTTGCGCTGTTTTGGTCATCACATTGGTGGGGATCTGCTGGCCTCTAGGGCGATACCCCTTTTGTCTTGAGTTTCCTCATCGGGAAGCAAGACATGTCCGTACCAAGTTGGGTTTCATGCATCTTGTCAGTGATTGGTGTGATGCCATATTTAGATCAGATGTTGTCATTGTGCACAAAATCATTTCACGTGAGGCAAGAGGTCTTTGTAGCATCTTTGTCTCCATGACACTAAAAGGCAACATTTGCTCAGTATTCTGTGCCATAGAGCACAAATGGTCGTATGATGGTGTGATAGATCTTGGACTTTAATGCAACATTTATTCATCTATACTGGTGAAATTCGGTATGAATTATTTGTACAGAGAGGACCACCGACATAGAAGCATAGCCAAAGAAACAGGGAATAAAAGCTGGAATATACGAAAGATGGACTCAAGGGCTTTTGCCTGGATCAGCAAATCCTACTCTAAACTGATGTACTTCATGAGTTATGTCATTTTATGTTATGTTTATTTATTTTATGTTGACTGATTCATGTTTGTTGATTTAATTTTATTATATGCCCTTTATTATTACTATTATTATATTGTATTATTTCACTGTTAACTGCCCAGAATAGTGCCCCACATTAATTGGGCAGTTTAAAACTCAATCAATCAATCAATCAATCAATTTTTTTACAATCTCAACTTCTTTTAATTGTTTTTATAAATAAATGTGTGACTTTCTGAAAGTTCCTATGGAAAAAATAAACCAAAATAAATTCTAAGCCATACCTAAAAAGTAACTTTTCCAAGGTCTGAGCAAAAGCGAGAGAGGGCACCTCTACTTTTTATTTATTTATTTATTTATTCAACTTATATGCCGCCCACTACCCAAAGGTCTCTGGGCGGCTTACAATCAAAGAATTAAAACAATTTAAAATAGTTATAAATAAAATATCAATAAATCATCAAACAGTAATAAAAACCTTCTTTAAAATCATCATCCTAAAATTGTCATCAGCGGACCCACAATCTATATTGTATCAATTAAAAACCTTCTGGAACAGAAACTTGTAACTGTGGGAGCGAACTTCACAAGGTGGCCCTTCTTTTCTCTGACCTAGGGATCTGCCTGCCGCAATTCCTTCCTCCATGTACATGTTGAAGGTGTTTTCATCTGGTCACCCTCAGGGACACACCTTTGGGTCACTGCGCAGTTCAGCTGACATTAAAAGTATATGTCAGAAATGGATACATGTTGTGACCTTGTTGGAGAATCAGGGCATGACTCCAGAGCGCGCAAATGCCAGATGGATGGAGCCTTGCGACTCTGCCCGTGGCAATCTGTTTATGCTGGAAGGGATTGTGGAGTCACTCCATAACAGCTACTGGGAATCCAGGGACTCACATGTCCATGCTTGTTCTGAAACCACCATTTGTGTGTGTGTGTGTGTGAGAGAGAGAGATGCAAAAAAGCTGTTTCAATCATCATCATCATCATCATCATCAGGAAAGAACTCACTTTGGCTGCCATCTCCCATGACTGGAGAAGGTTCAGCTGCTTTCAAAGCTGTTCTATATGTGCATCAGGCCATGAAAACATCTGGCAGAACATCTGATTAATGTGCCCAGCTCTAACAGAACTGAACCAAGGCATCTGCCAAGGGGGGAGGAGACGACGTCAGTGGGGGAGCAAATGCTCAAGTCATAATCTATATCTGGGAGTTGAGTCATGGCTACTGGACTTCTTTTTTGAGAGATAGAAACGTTTCGCTGTTCATCCAAACAGCTTCATCGGTCTGAATACAGCTAGTGCAAGAGACCTTCTTATAGTCAGCTGGACCTCTTGTCCCCTTGTCTGATTGGCTCATAAGATGAACAAAGCCTGAATAGGCTCGTTAGGGAGACATTAGTGTCCATGGCCTTAAGGTAAACAATGGCCTAAGGTGCTGAAACCCATCAAGAATGGGTCGTTAGCTGTGACCTGGTGGTGAAGGCTCCTTGATTTGCCTGGGTACTGTGGAAAGTACAGCCTGATAAGTAGCAGCTAGACTATGCCGGAGCCCCCCACCTCTGTTGAGGGAGGGATTTTCAATGCTAACATGAATGGCTTCCCTTACTCCTCTCTCAAACCACCTCTCTTCTTTGTCTAATATGTGTACATCCTCATCTTTGAAAGAGTGGCCTTTTTCCTTCAAATGGAGGTGTACTGCTGATTCTGGTCCTGAGCTGTTACCTCTCCTATGTTGGGCCATTCTTCTGTTTAATGGCTGTTTAGTTTCTCCAATGTAGAGGTCTGAACACTCTTCACTGCATTGGACTGCATATACTATATTGCTCCTTTTATGGTTTGGTATCGGATCCTTTGGGTGGACAAGTCTCTGCCTTAGTGTGTTCATGGGTTTGAAATAAACAGGGATGTGGTGTTTGCCAAAAATCCTTTTAAGCTTCTCCGACACTCCCGCCATGTAGGGAATGACCAGGTTCTTCCGTCAGGTCTGGGTCTCAGACTGATCCCTTGTTCTTCTGGGATGGCCCACTGCTTTGTTGAAGGTCCACCTTGGATATCCAGCATTGAAAATCCCTCCCTCAACAGAGGTGGGGGGCTCCGGCATAGTCTAGCTGCTACTTATCAGGCTGTACTTTCCACAGTACCCAGGCAAATCAAGGAGCCTTCACCACCAGGTCACAGCTAACGACCCATTCTTGATGGGTTTCAGTACCTTAGGCCATTGTTTACCTTAAGGCCATGGACACTAATGTCTCCCTAACGAGCCTATTCAGGCTTTGTTCATCTTATGAGCCAATCAGACAAGGGTTCAAGAGGTCAAGCTGACTATAAGAAGGTCTCTTGCACTAGCTGTATTCAGACTGATGAAGCTGTTTGGATGAACAGCGAAACGTTTCTATCTCTCAAAAAAGAAGTCCAGTAGCCATGACTCAACTCCCAGATAAACGCACCTGGATGACTGAGAATCTTCACAGTCATAATCTATAGTTAAATATTATACAGTTGGATATATGCTGGTGGTGTTCTGTGTTATAAGCATCTTCTGATTTTTGATTAATTAGATGCCTCCAAAAGGTCATATAAGAACACATAAGAACATAAGAAGAGCCATGCTGGATCAGGCCAAAAGCCCATCGAGTCCAGCTTCCTTTATCTCACAGTGGCCTACCATGACTAGCCCTGAACTGGTCCCGCACACCTAAAATTGTGTCTTCCTTTATCAAACAGATTCACTTCATGTTTGTTTTCGCTCTTTATTGATGCCTTCTGCATTTCCTGGAAATACTGCCTTTTCCAGTGAGTTGTATCTATTCAGGATATGCCGTAGGAGAGCTTCAGTTGAGTCATTTGAGATAGTCTAGGTTGGATTTGATCTAGCACCCACTTTTGGGATCTGTGGTAGCCCTAAAGCTTTCCTTCAACCCCACACTTAGACCGAATTAAGTCGTATGATGACCATTATTTATCATTTGTTTTGTTACTTGTATTTAGCCAACTTGTTATTTTTCCTGCTCACTGGAGTCCTAAAAATTAAGTTGATAAAATCAGAACATAAAACAGAGCAGAAATGAAATGATATTCTGTAAGAGACTAAAAACAGTTTTAGAAGGCAAACATTATTAGTTGCATTCATTCATTCATTCATTCATTTTTATACGGCCCGTCTTCCCAAAGGAACTCCAGGCGGTCATAAGAAAATTGAGTAGAAAATTTGCCTCAATAGGCAGCAGCGGCATTTCAAAACAGCATCCTGCTTAAAAAGTAAAACAATGAATTGATTTAAGAAACTGCCCACAAAAGGGGACTGACAAACAATCCCTGTGTCTGTTCAGATGACGTCTGTGAAGATTCTCAGTCATCCAGGAGAACTCCTCTGGAAGTTGAGTCATGGCAACTGGACTTCTTTTCTTGTGAGCTCAAACATTTTGCTCAACTTTGTCAGTCTGTTCAGATGACATGTAGCAGGATGGGACTTTCTTGTCCCCCAGAGTCATAGTATCACAAATTAAAGCAGGAAGGGACCAAAGGGGCTATCAAGGTTAGCCTCCTATCCAAGCAGGAAATCTGATCCTGTTATTTCTTTGTGGAATCCACACAAGAAGTAGAAGGCAGGAATTTGAAGTCACTGTTACTTAAAGAGTTTTGAACAGTGCTGCCAAATTTCAGGCACTTATATTTGTTTATGTTATGTTCTTATATGTTCTTGTATGACCTTTTGGAGGCATTGTCCCAACATATTGCTGTTTGTCACTGGAGATCCTTTCCCCCCAGGGAATGCAACATATCGGCACAAGAAATGCCCCATGTTATTTCACACCAAACTATCTTTCTATCTGTCTGTCTGTCCATTCGTTCGTTCATTTGTTTTTTATATGCCATCTAGCAAAAAGCTACTCTGGGCGGTTTACAAACATAGACAAAATACAGTTCTAGTGGCTCCCAAACTTTTTTTTACACCATGACCTCCTTTTATTATAGCCAAGCAACCTTCCAAGCAACCACCATGCTTCCATGGGTCAATGGACCATGCTTCCAAGGGTCAAAATTTCTTCTCAGGAAGTAGAGACTGCTTCCCTGCCCCTTCCCCAAAAAGGGCCCGCTTCTCATACATACACATACTGTACATGCTAATGTTAATATCCCCCTCTGGAAGGTTAAAGAAGACATTATTAAACAAGGGCTATAACACATATGCCTAGATGCCCTAAGCATACCCGATCTTGCCTGATTTCGGAAGCTAAACAGGGTCAGTCCTGGTTAGTACTTGGATGGGCGCCTGGAGTATGAACTGGCAAACCACTCCAGTATTCCTGCCAAGAAAACTCCATGGACATGGAGTCACGAAGAGTCGGTCACGACTGTAATGACACAACACACACACACACACACCACGTATAAAGTAACACGTGAGACACTAGAAATCACTTTGCAACCCCTTAGGGCCATGAGCCCTAAATTGGGAATGATTGCATTAAACCATGAGGTGGGAAGGAGAAATGACATACTCTTATTGTTCGTGGGTTGGCTCCACTCACGGAGGGTGGGGGATGAAGGATGACATGGGCATTTCCAGTTTGGGGGGATACAAGAAGTGTAGATTAAATCTGTTAACTTCTACTCTTAAGCCCTAGTACTAACCACATTGATGACCCTTCAGTACACGAAATCTTAACAAGATCTGGAAATGCCCTGAGGCTATATAGACTGAGCCTCGTGGCGCAGTGGTTAAATGCCTGTACTGCAGGTAAAACTGTGCTCACGACCTGGGTTCAGTCTCTGGTAGCAGGCTCAAGGTTCACTCAGCCTTCCATCCTTCCAAGGTCGGTAAAATGAGTACCCAGCTTGCTGGGGGGGGGGCAATGTGTAGCCTGCACACTGTAATTAAAATTGTAAACCACCCAGAGACTACTTTTAGTGGTATGGGGCTGTATATAAGCAGAACACTTTATATTCAGTGCATTTTTAAAAATCCTGACACATAAGAGTTAACTGCAGCCATCTAAAAAACAGCCCAGATGATCAAGTCTTAGATCAGCAAGTTTCTTTTAAAAATGCTTAGGTGGGCTTCTGCAGCAAGCAGCAGAATCAAAGGCCAGAATCTATTTGAATAATTATGCCGGCATAAATCTAGTGGCATCCATTTCAGGGACAAAGGAGTTGATATTCACACTTCTTCTTATGGGCCAAGTCACAGAACTGGCGTGCGACTGGAAGTACTACCCCTCTGCCACTGAACTTATGCTGCTGTGCATAAACAATGAAATTTGGGCCAATGAGCTCTTAAATGTTATAGTATGGCAATGGAACCCATTAACTTTGAGAGATGCTGAGCTCTCCCAATGCTAGAGGCATTCAAAAGAAAATTGGACAACCATCAGTCAAATATGCTTTGATCTGAATTCCTGCATTGAGTAGGGGGTTGTACCTGATGGTGTCATATGCCCTTTCCAACTCAATTATTCTACGACTCTATTATTTTATGAAAGGTAATCTGGTCCCACCTGCATAGATCTAAGAAATCATCTGGTGCAGAAATCCTGGTAGGTGAAGGTTCAGATATGCTTTTAAAAATGGCCATGAGCCCAGCATCTCCGGTTCAAGTGTTGAATAAATCATGTCAGTGTGAAAATCTTCCTCATATTTAGTTACTGTCTCATTTCTTGTAAATAGAACTCATTGGTTTAAGCCAACTCTCTGGATCAACCAGAAAGGGTTTGCTCCATCTACTGCATGATAGTCTTCAAAATGCTGCAGAATGGTGATCATCATACCTCTTTGTTATTTATTCCCCATGCTAAATTTTAACAAATCGTTCAGATTTCACCACAGGATCTGGGTAACCACCACCACCACCACCACCACCACCACCACCATCATGGGGCTTGTGTGCTCCCATGGGGTTTGTGTGCTCCAATGAGGTTGTGATCTATGCTGGTGGTTGTGTTGCTACCTGAAAAGTCTCCCAAGTCAGACAGGTCTCAGCTGAGAAACCAAACCAACTGTGTCCACCAAACATCAAATGATGAGAGGAAATAAACAGAAATCTATACTAGATCGGTCATTGCCCTGGTCAGCAAGGACTGCACAGAACCTGCTGAGGAACCAGGACTGGCTGCTGCAACGCTACTGGAACAACGGAAACTCCTGCCAAAATCAATACATGTATCAATAGAGGAACAACTTATGGAACAACCCAGAAATTATGAGTTGGCAAAATGGCAGAAGTCACTGTGGGGACAAAAATAGTAACCCTCGTTAGCCAAAACACAGAAAGACAAAGGCTACCCATTTTACCCCAATCACAAAGTAAACTAGTCATAGATCTGGAAGTTGAGTCATGGCAATTGGACTTCTTTTCTTGAAATGTTTTGCTACTCACCCAAGCAGCTTCGTCAGTCTGAGGAAAGTTAGTGGGGAGCCCTTCATTTTATAGTTCACCTAACTTTCTTCAGATTGATGAAGCTGCTTGGATGAGCAGTGAAATGTTTCAGTCTCTCAAGAAAAGAAGTCCAGTTGCCATGACTCAACTTCCGGATAAACTCACCAGGATGACTAAAAATCTTCACAGACTAGTCATAGATCTACTGACAGATGCAAATGTAGTAATCAGAACAATTCCAACCAACATACTAAAGGAAATAAACCGTCTCATGTACAGCACAGCTTCCATAATAACCATGGAACTTGGTTGCATACAGCAAAAACAAAAAACCCACCCAAAAACAAAAAACAAAAAACAAAAACAAAGCAAAAACAAAAAACAGAAAACTCCCAGCACTCCAAAATGGAAAATTCAACTGGGGGAAAAACACAGACAGTTTATGTAGGGACATTAGCAACTTAAAACTCTTGACAGATTTAAAACTTTAAAATGAAAAAATAAAATAAAATAAAATAAAATCCAGAGTATGCAAAATTGATGACCTATAAAGGGAAAGCACTGTTGAAATTATGGAAGAATTAAAACAATGGGGAAAAGGTACAGCAAAGAAAATTGAAATATATGATGGGCACTTGAAATAATTGAGAGACTATATACAATTTTGAAATAACCAACAATTATTCTATAAATCACTAGGAGAAAATGTAGAGCAAAAGAATTAGGCTCGTGTAAAGATAATCCTCTAAAATTTTGGAAATAAATTTGGGAAAGCCCCACTGGACTGGATTAGTGTTAGCTGCATATTGCCACTGCCTGATTGCAGGAATCCCAGCAATGCAGCTTTTACACCAAAATGATGAAGGAAGAAAGGTAGCTGTAACTTTCTCAGGTGGTGATGCAACGGTGAAAGAGGCCCAGCACAATCTACGGTTAATTTCTATTCCACGGCAGCAGCACATTAAGTGTCATAGGAATACGATTATTTTATTAGTAAATTTTTATTAGTGTTTGTTTTGTTCTGTTCTGATTATTCTTTATTCTTTTGGATGATGTGTTTTATATATACTTGTTGATATAAATGTGTTTGCTGTGAACCGCCCAGAGTTCCCCTAGGAAGACGTGCGGTATATAAATATATAAAATAAAATAAAATAATAGTAAATAGTAAATAATATTTATGAGCTGCCTAGATGCCCTAAGTACATCCGATTTCGCCTGATTTCGGAAGCTAAGCAGGGTCGGCCCTGGTTAGTACTTGGATGGGAGACCACCAGGGAATACCAGGTGCTGTAGGCGCCTGGAGTAGGAACTGGCAAGCCACTCCAGTATTCCTGCCAAGAAAACTCCATGGACATGGAGTCACAAAGAGTCAATTACGACTGTAACAACACAGCACACACACACACAAATAATATTTATAGTTAGTAGCTATTTGGATCGGTCTGGTCCACTTAGCTATTGACATGCATGTAAAGCTGGTTGGAGAGTTACAGCTTTAGGTGATCT
The DNA here is from genome assembly GCA_037367245.1 of Phrynocephalus guinanensis. Lineage (NCBI taxonomy): Eukaryota > Metazoa > Chordata > Lepidosauria > Squamata > Agamidae > Phrynocephalus > Phrynocephalus guinanensis. The sequence continues at coordinate 195,286,983 of CM074732.1, forward strand.
TTCTCTCTTGACATTTGGATGAACAGGAGCAGGATGTTGATTATCTTTCTCAGACAAGAAAGGGGAAGGTTCGCAAAAACGTCATTATTCAATGGGACTAATTCAGTGTTACTCAACAAAGTGATGGAAGAGATGCATTTGAAATTCCATGTGGAGTTCTAGCACAGTAGTTTATTTATTTATTTATTTATTGCATTTCTAGACTGCCCGATTTCCCAAATAGGGACTCTGGGTGGTTTACACGAAAGCAAAGTAATCAGTGATTAAAAGCAAACAAAACAATAAAGAATAAACAACTAATATAAAAAAATAGACTAAACACACTATAAATCCAGACCCCAGAAAGAGGAAGACTAAGGGATGGGGAAAAAACCCACCAAGACGGGGAACAAACATTACATCACCGATCGCTGAAAGCTTCCCTAAAAAGCCAGGTCTTTAAAGCTTTTAAAAAACCTGTCAGGGACTCCATTTGGTTCATTTCACAAGGCAATTTGTTCCACATCACGGGACCAGCCACCGAGAAGGCTCGATTATGGGTGACAACCATTTGGGCCTCCCGGGGGGGGGGTCGGGGGTGGCCACGCGGACCGAAAGTGCCAAAGATGCTGTGGTGGAACGGGCGAACACTGCCAGATACTCAGGGCCCAAACCATGGAGGGTTTTGTAAACCAAAACCAATACCTTGAACCTTATCTGGCACCAATGGGTAGCCAATGCAGGCTAGCCAGAATTGGCGTGATGCGATCAAAATTACCTGCACCAACCACCAGTCTGGCCGCCACATTCTGTGCCTGCTGCAATTGCCGGACAAGGGTCAAGGGAAGCCCCACGTAGAGAGTGTCTATATGGTTTGCTTGTTTTTAAGCGGGGAAGGATAAAAAGCAAATGCAAATGCAAAGCAAAGCAAAGTGTCCTGCTTATATACCATCCCATAGTGCTTGAAGCACTCTCTGGGCAGTTGACAATTTAATTATGCAGGCTATCCATTCCCCCCCCCCCGCGCAGCAAGCTGGGTACTCATTTTACCGACCTAGGAAGGATGGAAGGCTGAGTCAACCATGAACCAGCTACCTGGGATTGAACCCCAGGTCGTGAGCACAGTTTTAGCTGCAGTACAGGCATTTAACCCCTGCACCACGAGGCTCCTCAAATAATTCCTGAACTCCCTAAAGAATTCTAGAACTCCCTAAAGAATTCCTGATTTTCCTACACAGTCTAATTCAGTGGTTCCCAACCTTCCTATTGCCACGACCCTTTAATATAGTTCCTCATGTTGTGGTGAGCCCTTGCCCTGCTTGGAAGAGGCCGCAAACCCCCTTTGGGAGACCCCTGCCACAGGCGCCATAGAGAACCCTCAGCCAATTGCAGCCTCCGGTGCCATTGACTGACATCCCCTCCAACCTATCAAGCTGTAACTCATTCTTCCCCTCCTTCCTCCCCCTCCTCCTCCAGACCCAAGCCATTTGTGCCTTCACTGGCTCATGGCAAGCCCTGTGAAATGGTCGTTCGACCCCCAGGTTGGGAACCACTGGTCTAATAGGTGCTTTGCCATTATTACAGCCCCATGGCCCTTTTGCGTTCACGTCGGCTATCCTAAAGAAAAATGTGAAACGTTTTAGCTCAAGCAATGACTCCGCAACTGCCCATGAGCCTCGTTCTCCCTATTCTTTAAACACGTTGCCTTGGCGTTGCAGGTTGACGACAGCAGCCAGATTCCCAGAACTACACACTTATTATTGTCAAGGAGAACATAGGAGTATGTATCTGCGTGTGTCGGGAGAAGGATGGATTGGAAGATGCATCAGGAGAGAATTAGAACAACCTTGCATTCCTCAGCTGGTACTTGCAGTGTTTTGATGAAATGCAGCTGCAAAGCAAAGTGGGGAGAGGGAGGGGAGCCCTGCAAGACTGTCGCAGTGTACGTTTGGCTCTAGGCAGCTGGGAGGCGGGGAGTGATTGCTGAATGTTGGACAGAGAAGGAAATTTTAACTTTCCTCTTAGAAGTAATTAGTTACTGGTATAATTCCAAAGCCTAAACATTGTTGTTTGCCTTTATTATTTTTTCCCTCGAGTACCTCTTTACCTTGTAATTTTTGAAAGTATCTAAAGGCTTCTCTAAGTTATAGTTTTCAAAAGTACAGTACCTGAAAGTTACTCCAAGTTATCATGGTTATGAATCCAAAAGGTGCAAGTTTTTGGAGGTATATAGCATAATATCTACCTGTCTACCTCGTCTTCACCTACAACAAGAGAGAAGATGGTTCTTGAACCATGTGGCATTCCTCCTCCCCTGTTCAGTTTGGTTACACCTCGATAACTAGAAACCTTATATTCTGGATTATCTCTGTATGCCTCACCCCACCTTTCCTAAATTGTATGCCACGTATAGAAAATGTGGTGGTCAAGGTAATGGTGGTGGTAGACATCACAGTAAAATTACTGTATGTTTCCACTACAGGCGTACCTCGGTTTATGAACACCTCTGTTAACATAATTCTTGGTTGACGAAAGGAAATCCATTGAAAATAATTTCTCAGTTTACACATTTTTTCCGAAAAAACTCAGTTTACGCAAAAAAAAATCAGAGCAAGTTTCCCAGGATGCATTGTGCTCCCGTGCATTTCTGGTTTATGAATTTTCTACAATGTGAAACATCCCAGATAATGCATTAATTTAGCAAACCAAGGTATTCCTGTACTCAGCAGCTGCTGATGCCCTGCATAAATAAGCAGTTGCAGAGTTTTGAATTTCTGGTAAAATTATCTTTTTGCTATAGTAGAAGTACAGAGACCTACAGAAAAGAATAGGTACAACGTTCCTCTGAGCCCACTCCTTTCTCATTAACTGGTACTTACACATTTGTAGGAGAGAGAGAAATCTTTAGTCACAGCTGTTTGAAAATATGGACTTGTGTATACTGCTTTCTTTACTGCATATATACATACTAACAACCAACTGAACAGATCATCAAAAACAAAACAATTGCCATCAACTGACAGAAGAGTGGGATAGAACATTCAGCATAATGACGGGTCTTTCTTGAATGTCAAAAGCTGGAAGGAACAGTTGGTTGGTACTGGATGATTAGACAATAACTCCAGTCCAGAAAGAAAAATCCCTCCCAGCCATTCAAATACAGTACTGAACTTCTTTCACCATATACAGTACAATGTCAAGTTCGTCTTCACCATCAAGTCAAGAAGCTTGATTTTTATTTATGTACTTATGACATTTGGAACTGGCATTTCCACCCGACAATGACTTCATCTAAGGTGACATAATTTCTGCAAGCAAAGCAGGTCCTGTATAACTGTGGTCCTTCCCATTAGGAAAATAGGCCACTTGGCCAAATGTACAATGTGTCATGCAGTAGTAGTTAAAGATGCATCCTCTGCACTTCTCAGTTAATGATTAAAATCAGTGTGGGGCTAAGGCTCCGAAAAGTTCATTTTTTTTAGACTACAGTTCCTTGAATACTCCTGATAACATAGCTGAGGGTCCACTCAGTTGGCTGGAGTGAGGAAAATATGTAGAAGTCACAGTCCAAAAAATGTTACTTATCCAAGCTGTCAAAGCCTGTCCTTCTCTTTTGCATCTGGTTTCCTGAAGAGGTGGTACCCTTTATGCAGGAAGAGAAACAGCTGACACCACATGCTATCTAATGTTTCAAAATGTAAAATATATGAACTTTGAAAGGAATTTCAGGAAACCTAGGTGCTTCCCTGAGTATTAGGTTGACTGGTTTCAGTGTCTCCGGTGTTCATAATGTTGCAAGATTTTATTTTTAAAAATCCCTGGTGAGATCATTAAAAGGTAATTAAAACCAATCTTCCAGTTTCTGTTATCATCATTTGCATGTCATCTTGCTACATGCTTGATTGCATCTGTGAATTATTAATTACAGGCATTACGTTTTAATCTTACCCTTCAATTAAGTTGCTCAAGGTAGTATACATACAGTAGCTGTCTAACCCAGGGGTCCTCAAACTTTTAAAACAGGGGGCTGGTTCCATGTCCCTCAGACACTGTTGGGGACGAGACCCTGCAGCTTCCCTGCATGGCTCCGAGGCGGGGAGAGGGAAGGCCCAACCCACTTCACCCCACCTCCAGCCTAGTGCCACCCAACCCACATGACAGCCCCACTTCTCCCACGGCTCCAAGGGGGGTAGGGGAGGGCCCATCCTGCTCAACCCCCCCCCCCATGGACAACGACCGGTTTTGCCCTTGCATTGGTGGCTGAGGCAGCCACTGCTGCTGCTGCTGCACAGCAAGTTTCCGACTCAAATGCAGGGGGAGTGGAAGGGCTCTGCAATGGCTGATGGGCCGCATTCAGGACTTTGTCGGGCCGCATCCGGCCCACGGACCATAGTTTGAGGACTCCTGGTCTAGCCCATAAACTGACAACGATCTTGCCAGTTAGGCTAGATCTGGGAGACCAGAAGACCAAGGTTTTCTAAGGAATGACATAGGTTAATCTGTAGGTCCCCTGACCTAGAGAAGAAGGCAACACTCTTCATGTCTTGCTTCTGAAGGACTCTGTGGAACACAAGATGCTGGACTAGCAGCGACCTATGGTTGGATACAGCACTTCTTTATACTTCCTAAGTGGGCAAACAGACTTCAAGATACAGTGTAAGCTAGTGGTTCTCAACCTGTAGGTCCCCAGATGTTCCTGGACTGCAACTCCCAGAAATCCCTTCTAGCACTGCAAGTGGTGGAAGCTTCTGGGAGTTGCAGTTCAGGAACATCTGGGGATTCACAGGTTGAGAACCACTGGTGTAGACCCTGATTTGCAACTGGGGAAATACTTGATTGCCTTCAGACCAATTCAGAGAGTTCCCAGTTCAACTCAGGGTCCAAAACCAAACCTTGATTCAGAGAAACAAGCTCCCTCACATTTCAATACCCTCTTTGTTAATAGGGGAAAAGTAGCCTGCATTACTGTAATCAAAACTGTAAACCGCCCAGAGACTACTTGAAGTGGTTTGGGGCGGTATATAAGGAGAACACTTTGCTTTGCTTGCTTTTAATGTTAGGCAATATAATTTAAACAACAAAACCCCCCAAATATCTTAATGATCCAAATGGAAACAGCTGCACTAGACATTTCTGGCCATTAATCCCTACAACACATTTCTAAAACACTTTAAAGAGTTGTATGCAATTAAAATCTAATGTCTCCCTCGCAAGTATTCATTTACTTATTTACTTATTTATTTTAACCCTGCCTTTCTCCTTTGAAAGGGTCTTAGGCAAATTACATCTTTGAAAGACAGTATTTAAAGGCGGTTACTTCACGTTCCTCTCTCACCTCTCTGCTGCCCCGCTGCGTGCCAGTTCGTTGCGATGGAACCTCACGTGTCTGCGAGTTGGAGGCGAAGTCGCGCCGACCACGCCCCCAGAAGCGCGGCACAACCGGTGTCAAAGCGAATGCTATAAATCTCGCCACGAGGCGGGACGTGAAATAACCACCAAAGATAACATCAGTGAGTATACAAGCACAAAAGAGGAACAAACCAATACCATACTTTAAAACGGTGAACTAACACAACAGCAAAACACATTCTAAGCAATAAGGAACAACAATCACCTAAAAAAATCACTCAGGCAGCTAGTTGCTAAAGGAATGATTTTCTGAAAAAAAAAGGACATTGCAGAAAACCAGTAAAGATGGGGCCAACCAGACCTTCCATGGAGGGGAGTTCCAACGTCTGGGAGCAGAGTATTCCCGTGCCCCCACCCAACGCACCCATGAAAGTGGTGGAACTATAAGAGAAAGGCCTCTCCTCATGATCTTAGCACTCAAGCAGGCCCATAAAGGGAGATATGGCCCCTTTGATAGCTTGGGCTCAAGCCATTTGGGCTTCACAGGTTAGAAGTATCACTTTGAATCCTTCCCACAATTGGATCAACAGACAGTGGAGCTGCTGTAATGGGTGTTATGCAACCCCCGGTGGCTAGCCCCAGTTAGCTATCTGGCTGATGTGTTGTGGACCTGCTGAAGTTTCATCATGATACTTTCCAGGGGCAGCCCCATATAAGGCACATGACAGTAATCCATCTAGATAGAATGTAACTAAGGCATCTTTCACTCTAGCCAGATCAGACCTCGGCAGGAAAGAGTTGCAGTTGGTACACTAGTTCTATCGGTGCAAATCCACTCTTGGCCACTTGCAAAACCTGGGCATCCAGTCACAAAGAGAACTCCAGGGATACCTCCAAGGGAGTGTAACCCTACCCAACCCAGGCTGCATCCTTGACCCTTGGTCTGCCTTTCAATGGATCAGGAGACCACTATATTTTCCATTCCTGCTGGCGATTCTCAAACTGATGATTACTAACCTCTCCAGGAGTATGTAGGTGTTTGGCCATGACATGGACTGTCCCAGAATGTGATAGCCTTTCCTTGTCTGGGTATTTTGGTTGGATGATCATCTGATGCTGGTGCTTAAGCTGTGGATTTTTTGCATCGGTTTACAGGCATGTCCAAATGTTGGCCCTCCTGATATTTTGGACCACAACTCCCAGAATTCTAGGCTTAGCTTGCCAATGACACAGGACTGTGGGAGTTGTGGTCCAAAACATCTGCAGGACCAAAGTTTGAACATGCCTGGATCTATGCTTCCCAACCTTGGGTCTCCATATGTTTGTGAACTACGACTCCCAGAAACCCTGGGCAGCCAAGCTAGTGGTGAATGCCTCTGGGAGTTTTAGTCCAAGATCATCTGGCGACCCAAGGTTGGAAACCACTGGATTAGATGATACTGGGGTCCTTTTGCGATTCTACAGTTCTTTGATTTAATATGGAAGGATCCAACTTTGGAAACCTCAGGTTTTGGATTTAAATCCCTTCTGCGCACTTTTTAAACTGGACTAAATTGAAATGGGGTGCTGCCATTCCAACTGTCTTTCATTCCGTCCCTTCCAAATAGGGTTCCCATGGTCTTCTATCACATGCCGGCCAACTTAAGTTTGTCTATATACTAGTTTTTAATGCCTGTAAAGATTGACCACACTATGCAAGACAAGACTGACACAATATTGTACAGCTGATCTCTGGCAAACAGGCTGAAACGTCTCCTGCATTTTGGAATGATCCCTCTTGGGTTTAATTCAAGGGAAGTTTATTTTAATGGGGCAAAGTGCACTGAACTTTCCCGGATTACGACAAAGAAGGAAGGCCCTGCCAATTTCAACTGAATGTGGACCTAAGAGGGCTCCAGATTTCAGCCAAACAAGGATGGCTTTCTTCTCCGGTAAGGAAAGAAGAACCAATTAAAAATCCAGTCTCCAAACAGATGGGAACCTGAGACATGGCCATGACATGACTTTACTTGATGTTCTAAAAGGTAGATTTCTCTTTTGAAGTGGTATTTATTATCCTCATACCAGCACAGTGCTGAGAGGGGGGGGAATTCACATGAGAATATTAACCATTCTCAATCAATTTGATTAAAATAAAAAGAAATTCACTTCAGAAAATAATGTCAAAGGCTGAGAAAGTTCAGATAATTTCTCAAGGGTGAGGTTGGTGGCAGAGGTGAGCATGCATTTTTTTTCACTATGCAGTCAACTCTGTGGCCCAAGACATTCTCCCACCCTAAGTATCCAACACCATGGTTAAACTAGCTAAAGATATTTGTGGAGTGGCTGCACCTGGAGACCCTCAACCTGAGAGAATGCCGTCTGCTCCAATGTCCACTGAAATAAAGATGTCAGAGGCAAATTCCTGTCCACAGGAGAGAGGGGTCGCGGGGGAAGTTCAGGCATGCGAAGGGCAGGTGGAGAAGGTGATACCCCGATTGGCCGGCCTAAAAGTGCGGAAAAAGGAGCAGGCGGGAAGTTTGAAGAAGGTGCCAATGGTAGGGCAGGCCGGGTTTAAAAAGGACCGCTCGTGGATTCTCCCTCCAGGCTGGCAGTGGGTCTGGAGGGAGAATCCAGACACGGGAGCATGGGAGAAAAGGACGCATCCTAGACGCATCTGGTGGGGCCACTGTGAGATACAGGAAGCTGGACTAGATGGGCCTTTGGCCTGATCCAGCATGGCTCTTCTTATGTTCTTATGATGATGCCAGATAAGGAGGCCGATTGTTATTGAAGGAGACAGCATTGACTTGGCTGCTCCTATTGGGGCAAAAGGGAAGCCCGAGGGTACAATGAAGAGATCTGGTTGCAACTCCAGAGGGAGAGAGAAGCACGCACACAGGTAGAGAGAAAGGTGACAGAACACCTGGATAGGGAGGTGCAAGACTGCAGGCTCATGGATTAATGCTGACCGGGAGAGCCTTAAGACCCCCTTCTTCAGAAGGACAAGTACCGTTAAGAGGCTGGGGATGTGGGAGGGACAGGCTGAATCCGGCCCATGGAACGGGTCTGTGAAAGAAGGAGAACCCATCCCTCAGAAGAAGGGGACAATACCTTGTTTGGGGACTTGGTGTTGCAGAATTCCCACAACCCCTTTCTTTGCTGATGAGGTTGCAGCTACAGCACCCAGTTCGAATTCTGTTCAATTGCAAGAAAGTACCGAGAAAAAGGACAATAAAGCGTTTAGCTTTTTCCAAACACTGTCTCATTGATTGCGTTAGAAGTAGGAAGGCATCGGGGAAAGACCTGAACCTCCACAATATTGAACATTAGGAAGAACCCCATAATGGTTAGAGCTGTTCAGCAGTGGAATATGTGGAAGAGTCAGGTAGTGGAGTCTTGTTCTTTGGAGGTTTTTAAGCAGAGGCTTGATGTCCATCTGTCATGAGTATCATAGAATAACAGAGATGGCAGAGCCCTCAAGGGCCGTCCAGTCCAACCCCCTGCCATGCAGGATCCCCCATCACAGTATTTCCGACAGATGGCCATCCAGCCTCTGCTTAAAAACATCCAAAGAACGAGACTCCACCACCCTCGTGGCAGCACATTCCACTGCTGAACAGCTCTGTCATTAAATTATTCCTAATATTTATATTGAATCTCTTTTCCTGTAGTTCGAAACCATTGCTCTGAGTCCTAGACTCTGAAGCCATGGAAAACAAACCAATCCCCTCTTCAGCATGACATCCTTTCAAATAATTAAATATATCTATCATATCCCGTCTCAGTCTTCTTTTTGCAAACATTCCAAACTTCCTAAGCTGCTCCTCATAAGACATTTCTTCCAGACCTTTAACCATCCTGGTCACCCTCCTCTGGATCCGTTCAGTTGTCAACATCCTTTTTAAATTGAGGTGTGCAGAACTGGACACAATACTCCAGGTGGGGTCTGACCACAGCAGAACAGAGTGGTACTATCACTTCCCTTGATCTGGACACTGTGCTTCTGTTGATGCAACCAATAATTGCATTGGCTTTCTTGGCCAAGGCAATTCTTGACCACGTGTGGGCCAAGAATGGGTGAGGTTGCTGCATGGCAAGGGGTTGGACTGGATGGCCCTTGAGGTCTCTTCCAACTCTATGATTCTATGACTATATTCTATGATGCTATGATTCTAAGGTAATTTGCTCAGGGGAGCTGCAGATTGATAATGATCAATGTATAAAAGGAGGAGAAACGCATGCATTACTCTTAACGACAAATCAACCTTATGGTAAATTTGCAAAATGTTAACCATGAGAACATCTTCATGGCATTGAGAAAAAACAGGAAGAAGTTCAAGAGAATAAATGATGGCATAGTGCTGGCTTTACTTTTCCCGCCCTAGAGCTGAAGACATTGCTGTACTTCCTCATGTGCACCATTGCTCATACTGGGAAGGAGCTGGAACTGGAAAAGGTGCAGAAGAGAGGGACTAAAATGAACACTGGGCTGGTGCACCTCCCTTATGAGAAAAGGCTAAAACATTTGGGCCTCTTTAGTCTGGAAAAAAGGCTCCTGAGGGGGGATATGATTGAGACGTACAAAATTATGCATGGCATGAGTAAAGTGGATAGAGGGAAGCTCTTCTCCCTCTCACAAAATACCAGAACTAGGAGACATCCACTCAAATTGAGGGCTGGGAGAGGAAGAACATACAAAAGAAAATATTTTTTCACCCAGCGCGTTGTTAGTCTGTGGAACTCCCTGCCACAGGATGTGGTGATGGCATCTGGCCTGGATGCCTTCAAAAGGGGATTGGACAGATTCCTGGAGGAAAAGTCCATCACAGGTTCCAAACCATGATGGAGATGTGTAATCTCCAGGCCTAAAACTGGGGTACTTCAAGGGCCAGATGCAGGGGAGTGGTATCAGGAGACAGATATCTAGTCTCGTGCGCTCCCAGACACATCTGGTGGAGCCACTGTGAGATACAGGAAGCTGGACTAGATGGGCCGTTGGCCTGATCCAGCATGACTCTTCTTATGTTCTTATTAGGTATACGCAGCAAGAAAAGAGGAAGATGGGTCAGCTCCCGAAAGCAGTGGTGGCCAAACTTCGGCCCTCCAAAGATTTTGGACCACAACTCCCACAGTCCTTTGTCATTGGCAATGTAGGCTTGGGAATTTTGGGGGTTGTGGTCCAAAACATCTATAGGGACAAAGTTTGGCCACTACTGCCCTAAAGGGACCATAAGTTTTGAATTTGCAAGAGTGGAGCAAGGTTGTTGGGGACAGGACATTTTTTAAGAGTTCATGCTCATAGCATAGGGTTGATGTGTTGGGAGACAAACTGGTGGCAGATAACAAGAACAGCAGCAGCAGCCTGGTGATTCTGACCTTCTGAGTTTATGGTTAGAAGTGACTAGAAAAATAGCAACCCTGCCTAACAAATTTGGTGGCTCGGGCTTCACTCCTCTAGGTTACATGAGATCAGCATAATCATGGATGACTGAGGCATGGCAAGGAATGACAGAACAGAGTGGCCAATGCCCCAGTAAGTCCACTGAAATTAAAGGTATGGGTAATAAAATGTGAGAGTACTGTATTGCTGTTGGCTATCAGAAGGAGAGAGGGAGGGTGTTACATCCTCACAGGCGATGGTGTGTGTGTGTAGCATATTAGACAGGCCTATCTCTTAGTGGGAGGAATGGCCTTCTGCAGATACATGCATCTTGAGGCAAGGGCCGTTTAGGGCCTGGCCAAACAGTAGGACTAGGCCGGGAGAGTCACAGAATCATAGAGTTGGAAGAGACCTCAAGGGCCATCCAGTCCAACCCCTACCCCAACCCCCAGCCAGGAAAGGCGGAAGAATCCCAACTGGTTTTAGTTTTCAGATCAGAAGGGCATTTTAGAAGTTTACAATGAGGGGAATGATTAGGAGGAAAAGGAAGGGGTTTTTCAAGGATCCGGTGTCCTCATTTCATAAAGCCCTCCCTCCGTTCCTCCATCATTCCTGCACTGACTGGTTCTGCTGGTTTTGTTTATTTGTCTCCTGGTTTGTTTCTGCTACTGTATTTTGTTTTGTGCCCCTACTTTTTCTGCTTCACGACCTTTGGAAGCATAGCACTAACTGTGCTATCACTTGGTAAACAAAACACATTGGCAATGCTGGCCTCTTCACACTACCCTCAGCTGCGCTTTGGTAGGCCTCACAAGCAAGTGTATATAGAGGAATAAATACATAGAAATAAATACATTTTAAAAATTACATTATTATGCATGTAAATTACAACTGTTTTTTGTAATTTTTGTAATTTCTCTTTCCCTTACAAAAAATCCCCAGCTACCTAGCAATATTCTGTGAGAACTATATATCTGTATTACTATGATTTTTTATAATGTGCTGTCAAATCACTTCAAATTACAGTGACCCTATGCATTAACGACTTCCTTGTATTGATGTTTATGTCAGACCAAGAACATATCATGTAAGCCGCTGAGAATGGCCACGTGGCCAGATGTGCAGGCTATGAATATAATAAATAAATGCAAATGAATGAATGAATGAATGAATGAATGGATGGATGCAAATATTATATACTAAAACATAGCATGCTCTCTCTCTAATAACAAAAATAGCATGTTGTAATATTCTATATTATCTATATTTATATTCTCATATGTATTCAATACAAATATGAAAAATAGGAGGGGAAAAAACAGAGATGAATAAAAAGGACATCATATGATCAAGTCGCCGGAGGAATGACGGCAAACGCTTCTTTCCCTTGCGTGCCATAAAGAGCGAACGCGCAAGACTGGCTGCGGGAGGGAGAAATCGGGAGGCTGCCGCTTGTTTCTTCTTGCCATGGAGAAATAATAATCATATTATAACACGAACAGTCACAACGCGGAGCGGAGGCGGAGATAGCCGGGCGGTAGGACCCGGCGGGCGTCCCGGGGAAGCGACCGAAGGCGAATGTGTGCGCGAGTGAGTCAAAGAAGGGAAAGGAAAGGGAAACGGGAGGAACTGGGAGCCGCCGCCGCCGCCGCGACAGCAACGCCGCCGCCCGGCCAGCGGAGCGAAGGCGAGCCTCGGGGGTGCCGCGGCGCCTTGGAGGAGAACTCGCCGCGGCGGGGTCAGCCGGAGCTCTACCTCGCCTGCCTGCCTGCCTGCCCGCCTCCTCCATTCATCGCCGGGGCAGGAGGGCGAGCTCAATGGGCTGATCCCCGAGAAGAGCAGCAGCAGCAGCAGCAGCAGCAGCAGCAGCAACACCCGCCGCCGCAGGAGGAGCAGGAGGAGGAGGTGGCGCGGGAGGCGCGGCGCCGAGCCGAGGGCACCCCCGCCAAGAGCCTCTCGTAGGCCTCGGCTCCGGCCAGCGGCTCCGCTCGCCCCCTTGGCCAAGCATGTAAGTGACCCGCCAGGACGAGGGAGCGGCGCCGGGCCCTGCGCGGCCCTTTTCCTTTTTGGGGGCGGGGGCGGAAAGGAGGGTGCCCCGTTTGGCGCATTGTCCGGAGCGCGCGCGCCTGGTCCGCCTTGCAAGCGCCGCGCTTCCCTTTCTCCTTCTGCACCCTCTTATTCCCCTCCCCCTTCCTCCAAGCACCAACATCACCAAACACCCCGCCCGTGCCTCTGCGCGCCTCCGGGCGGCGTGTGTGGGGCTCGCTTGGCAAGCCTCCCCCCTTGCGTAAAAACGACACCCTCCTCCTCCTTTGCAGGCCTTGTCTGAGAAATAATATTCTCTCTCTTCCCCCCCCCCCCCACGGCTACCGCCGCCGCCTCTTTTTAGTGCATTGCAGTAGGAGCAGCGGCAGCGGGGCGGCTTTGCTCCTGGCAGATGCAGCGGGGCGTCGAGCAAAAGCCCCCCCTCTAAATAAAAAACAACAGGAAGAAAGTGGGGCGGTGGTGGAGAGAATTTGCTAGGTTATCCCTAGATCGGTGTGTCTGGGATCGCGCGCTAAAGCGCCCCCCCTCCGGGAGGTTATGTTTTCCTATCGTTGTTGAAACTTGGCATCCTTCCCCCCGCCCCACACACACACGCCAAACCCCACCCCCGGTCCTATGCCCACCCCCACCCCCGCTTTCTGTCTGGTTGCCAGTGTGGCAACCTCACCGGTGGGCTTGGATCCAGTGAGCAATGCTTGAAAAAGCCAACCTTTCCGATGCAGTGTGTGTATGTTTTGGGCTGGGGGGGGAGCTTTGTCGGATTTTGGAGCGTTGCACTTTGTCATCATCTTCCCTTTGCCTGCTGGCTGGCTTGGCTTTCCCCCGCCCCTCTTTCTTCTGTGCCGTGTTTGTTTACCTCTGGCTTCCCCATTTGCTGGCCGCAGCTGCTTGCGGAGGCAAGAGCATTCGAGTTGGCCTTCCTTGCTCACTTCCTCGCAAGCTGGGGCTGGGCTTGTACACCCCGGTGTGAGAGGGTGTGTGTTTTGAGGGTGTGTGCTCAAGGAACGATTTCTGCCTTGGAATTCTGCACCCACACACACACCCCTGCCGCCGGATCCCCTCCGTCATGGTGCAAGGCACACACCATCCCTCTTGTTTTCATTCACCAGCTCCACAATTGAGCTGGCAAAGCCCTATTGATTCTACAGTATTTCCCCACACATGTAATTGGGGGGGGGGGGGAGGCTGCGGTGCAGTGTGTTATTAGGGGATGCTGAGATGATATGGACCGCAGCACCTCGGGAGATGGACCCTCTGGGGTGGTTCGGGCAGCACAAGGGGTGTTCCCCTTCTTTAAAAGTTACCAGAAACGTCACAAAAATGACACCAATTTGAATTGTTAGTGTCATTTTTCTTAAAGATGGAGAGACCTTTCCCTTACAAAAAAACAAAAAACAAACAAAAAACAGATACCTAGCAATATTCCCTGAGAAATAGAAGCCACATCTGTGTACTGTTGGAGGAAGTTGTATTTTAATAATTTCATGAAATGTATAAAGACCTAGGAGGTTGTAATATCTACCCGAGATGCATGTTAGGGATGTGAAAGAACCTCATTGTGGAAACAGAGGTGGCCTGAGCCTAAAAGGTTTCTGATTTAAAGTACTTTCCCCCAGTGTGGTTTAGTGGATAGAGGAAACGTTAGGACCTTGGGGGTTCAGGGTTCGAATCCTTGCTCGGTCATGGAAACTCTTTGGGGGAGTCGAATCGATAAACCATTTCTTAAATATCTCACTTGCTTTAAAACCCCTATTAGGATCTCTATATGTTTGTTCCAACTTGAGGGTACTAACTCATTATATGTCTTTACCTCTATTCAGAGACTTCTGACTGCCTTTAGAAATGCCTTGGTGGGGACAGTTCTGATTTATGAAGCAGTCACAGGCCACAAAGGCAAAGATTTTGGTGGCCACTGGCCAAAGGACATCAGCCCCAGACAGGAGTGCTGCTGCCTTCCATGATTGACTTACTGCTTTGCAAGATGGTGGCTGGGCTGTGGTCAAATAGTGAGTGCATTGGAGCAAGGAGACAGGGTTTTAGATTTTTGCTACGCTGTGGAGCTTGCTGGATGGGACCTGTTGTCATCTCTCAATTTAATAAGCTCCGTAGTGTGTAATCATGCCGATGAATTGTGTAGAAAGGACACGTTGAGGACTGTGGAGCAAAGACAGGTAAACCAGGAAATGTGTTGGAGTAGGCTTTTGAACATAGTTGGCTCAGCAGAAAAATAAAGACACTAAAGCAGAGCTCGCCCTTGCCATCACCATAGGTATATTTCCAGTAGGTCAGTCCGACAGCATAACAAAGTAAAGAAGAGAATTCCTCCCAAAACATTATACATGGGTTTTCACTATATACAAGCCTCAGCCAATCACAAAGCATTACATCATTTGCTTTAACCTCAATACACATGTGTTAGCTTTCCTTTTTTGTTAACCACAGTTACTCAGTATTTCACACACATGTTCAACATGGCTGTTGATTACCACAAGCCTTATTTTGTTTCAGCTTGTAAATTATACCTTGACAAAATGGGTCTACATTTTCTCCTTGGACTACAACTCCCAGAGGCCCTCCGCTAGCATGGATGCTGGCTGGGGGATTTTGGAAACTGTAGTCCAGAAATAATGTTTCTTAGTTCTGAGATAAACATGCCTATAGTAAAGTTAACGTCCATATGAATTTATGGGCCAAAGAAAATCAGGCCAGCTTCCATAGAGAAAAACCTCCAGGGTTTGAACAGGGCATGAGTAAAGTGGATAGAGGGACGCTCTTCTCCCTCTCACAAAATACCAGAACTAGGGGACATCCACTCAAATTGAGGGTTGGCAGAGTGCAAACAGACAAAGGAAAATACCCAGCGTGTTATTAGTCTGTGGAACGCCCTGCCACAGGAGGCGGTGATGGCATCTGGCTTGGATGCCTTCAAAAAGGGATTGGACAGATTCCTGGAGGAAAAGTCCATCACAGGTTACAAACCATGATGGAGATGTGTAATCTCCAGACTTAAAACCAGGGTACTTCAAGGGCCAGATGCAGGGGAGTGGTATCAAGAGACAGATATCTAGACTTGTTTGCTCCCAGAGGTATTTGACAGGGCCACTGTGAGTTGCAGGAAACTGGGCTAGATGAGCCTTTGGCCTGAACCAGCATGGCTCTTATATGATCGCTGTCAGATTCTTTGTGGTGTGCATATTTAGGTAAGCTTATTTTCTTTGTCTTTTCTGGGCCTCAGCATACAGACTTGGCTCTATTGCTACTACAGTTACATGTGTCATTTGTGTATTACACTTAGCCAGGAGCACATGACGTATTGGAATATATACATTAGCAGTATTCTAGCATTTAATATTTATCATCTTTTCCTTTTAGTTTTGTTTTCAAAAGGCTGACCAGGTTAATGATCACCTTTGTATTTGTCTACACGTAAATTCCTTCCTTTTGCTCCTTAACTTCCTCCTTCAAGTACATGGTCCTTCTGTTTGGTTATCTTGGACCTAATGTGTTTTAAATAAGCAACGCCTCCATTGCAGATACCGTAGCTTTTGGAGGAGCATTTTAAGGAGAAAACAAAAGCTAGGTGATATGTGTCTGTGAAATGTGCATTTAAAACCAAAGGCCTCCAAATGTTATTAGACTGCATTTCCCATGATGGCCCACCACTGGCTGGATGTCAGGAGGCTGGTAGGATTTTCAATCCAACTACATCTTGACAGCCATGGTTGCCCATGCTTCATGTAACTAGAAGGAAGTCAATCATCTCTACTTATATGTACCCACATAGCTTTCAAAGGCAGTTGGGGTGATAAATAAATAGATAAATAAAGATAAATAAAATATATGCAGAGATATTCCATGTACAGTCGACCCGCGTATAACAAAGGGTTTGTATAACAAAAAATCTGTACAACATAAAACATTCTGGAGATAGGGGAAATTTGCTTAACAGAATTGCCTATGGGGCGAATCTGTACAACATAGAAATGGTCGTGGTTAGGGATTACTCCGTTTTCAATGCATTCTTACAGGAAATGTGTATAAAAGAAAATTTATTTAACATAATTTCATTTGGAACAAATTAATTCCTTTATACAATGTACCACTGTACAATCTCACAGCAGCTCTGTGAGGTGCATTTGGGAATGGGTTAGAGCTGTGGTTCTCAACCTGTGGGTCCCCAGATGTTCCTGCACTGCAATTCCCAGAAACCCGTTCCAGCACAGCGAGTGATGGAGGTTTCTGGGAATTGCAGTCCAGGAACATCTGGGGACCCACAGGTTGAGAACCATTGGGTTAGAGCATAATTGAGCCAGAGTCATAAAGTGAGCTTGATATCATATCATAAAGTGAGCTTGATACTAGCGTTTTCTGCCGTCTGTTATACCATACTGCTGTGATATTATTGTAGGAAATATCTGTCTCATCATATCAGAACTACAGAGATGGAAGAGGCCTGTGGGTCATTAAGGCCAGGCCCTACTAAATAGATGCGGTGTGGTGGCGCAGTGGACTAAGGCTCCAAAAACTGTTTGCTGCAATGTCGGCAGCTTGGCAGTTCGAATCCAGGGGTGCCACGCAGCGGATCGAGTTCCTGCTGAATACCCCAACTCCTGCCAACCTAGCAGTTTGAAAGCATGTAAATGAAAGAGGCGGCGGTGGAGGGGGGCGGGGCAGCAGGGAGGTGGCGGATGATGGGGATGGCGACGGGTGTGGGGGCGGACGGCGACGGGCACGGGGGTGGGCGGCGATGGGTGTGGGGGGCGGCGGGGGAACGGACGGCGGTGGCCAGCGGTGGGGGGTCGGCAGGGGGGCAGCAGGCTGGCCAGCGCCCCCTCTCCATTTTGGCGCCCTAGGCAACTGCCTAGTTCGCCTTAATGGACGCGCCAGCCCTGGCCATATTGGCCACGTGGCCATGGACTTGCACAACACTGGATCTTTGGCTTGGAAACGGAGATGAGCACTGCTCCTAGAGTCGGACATGACTAGCATACATGTGCGGGGGGAACCTCTAACTTTACTACTAAGTAGCCACAGTGAGGAATCGAACTCCCCCCCCCCTCTGGCTCCACAGCCAGATCCCGAAACCACTGAGCGATCTGAATCAGCTAGTGGTTATACTCTTCCAGTTCCCAGGTAATAATTTTCATGCAGGATCTGGCCTACATGCAATTCACTTGCTTGGCAGAGCTCCCTCCATTGGGATGGGTATATCCTGTCACAATGAATCTTTCTCAGATGGAAGAGGCTTTTTTTATAGCTTAGGAGAACAATATATAGCCATCCCTATGTTGCTAAGTGCTAACTACAGCTCCCATTGTCCTTCATTGTTGGCTGTGCTAGTTGGGGCAGATGGAGGCTGCAGTTCTGTAACCTCGTCCATGGGTGGTGAACCTTTGGCCCTCCAGATGTTTTGGACCAGAACTCCCACAGTCCTTTGTCATTGGCAATACAGGCTTGGAATTCTGGGAGTTGTGGTCCAAAACATCTGGAGTGCCAAAGCTTCACCACCACCCACGAAATTGCCACTGTGCTCTCAAGGCTGGTTTATTTTATATGCATATATGGTAAGCAGAGGTATATTTATAAAAAAGCAGTTTAAATGGCAAACTGCACTTTGGTGCCATTAAAGTGGGCCGTTTATCCATTCCTGGAAGTGCAAAAGCAACAGAAGGTAAAGAACAAGGCATCTTTTTTCACTTCTAGCATGGGAAAACCTTGGTGATTTAAAAGGTTCTTGTAATTTTCACTGTTGACCGCACTGTGCATTTATCTTGTTTTTAAAGGCTTGCTTTCCTTACATATTCAAAAAAGTGCAAATAAATTCTAGACTTGTATTTTCATTCCGCCTTTGGAGATAGTTGCATTTGTACCAGGAGTAATTGCTTTCATAAATATATAGATAAGACTTCGTTTGGACCAACAAAATAAAATCTATATGATGTCAATTAAATACTTGTTCATTCTGTCATTGTGGCTCATTGCCCGGTGCACATGTATTGAGCAGCGTACAGTACTCTTTTCCGCAGAGCGGAAAAAAGATCAGTGAACCACAGGCAATGTATAGCATTAAGACATTGTATGCAAGGGCTCTGGTGTTTCCCAACTCATGGAAGAAACAAGTGAAATGCTTATTTGAGATATTTCCAGATCTTTTCCAGAATAAATCAGGTGCCTGATTTATTCTTCTTGAGGAGCAGGTCAGTTTGCTGGTTGAGCCTATACTTTGTGTGCAGAAAGTACCATGTTTGTTTACTGTAAATTCAATTAATATCCAACATTGCTGTCTTTCTTTTGTCTCCCCAAGAGCCCTGTGAGGTAGATCCGATTGACAAAGAATGTCGGGCCAAAGGTTGGTCAGTCAGTTTTGTGGCCTAAATAGGGCCTTGAATTTGGATCTCTTAAGGCCCAGCCCATTGTTCTAACCATTAGATATGATTGGCTGTTGTGTTAAATCTGTCTCATTTCAATGTTAAACACTGCCTGGTGGTTTGGTTGAGATTTGAGCTTCTGTCAGCAGTTGTTGATGTTTCTGGTCTACTAGTGATCTTATTAAGACAACTGTATCCATTTTGGTTAGGCTGGACTTGATTATCCATAGGGTCCCTTCCACCTCTGCAGTTGTGTGATGGTGACAATAGCCTGTTGGTGCAGAAGACTTTCAAAGGAGTGGTGTGGATGTGCAGAATAGGCTGTAGTGAACTGGGTGCAAAAGACCCCAAGTCACTCTCTTGAGATCTTCGGCTAGAACTAGGAGAGAATCCAGTTCAAAACCCCGGAGAATCACTGCTCGTCGTTAATCAGGTAGAAGGGTCAGCGATCCAGCTCTGCAGAAGGCGGTTTGCCATGAGTTCTTTCAGTTGCCGTTTATGATCCTGTTTCCAAACACTTGAGGTTACAGATTGCGATTTCTGAAAATCTGCCCTTGTGTATGTGCAACGCCTCCGAAAGGCCACTGCAGTGCTGGCAGCATGCCGCCGTCTGTGATCTGCTGAATTCTGTTCGGGGCGATCTGTCCTTTCGGTGCTGGGGACGTGTGTTAATCCTAACTGTGCTTAAATGTATGCTAGAACGTACAGTAGGGATTAGGGAAGTAAATAGAGTATCTTTGCAGGTGTGTGTATTTCATGCTGGTTGTGAGGGACCTGTGCTTTCTAATACAGTGGTACCTTGTATAAAGGAATTAATTTCTTCCAAATGAAATTCTGTTAAGCAATTTTTCCTTTATACAAATTTCCCATAGGAATGCATTGAAAACAGAGTAATCCCTAATTGCGACCCTTTGTATGGATTCGCCCCATAGATGATTCTGTTAAGCAAATTTCCCCTATCTCCGGAATTTTTTATGTTGTACAAATTTTATGTTATACAAATTGTTTGTTCTACAACGGTCCACTGTATTTGAATTTTGTACTATTCTGCGCAACCCCTGCTTAACAGAATCGCCTATGAGGCGAATCCATACAGCAGAAAAATGGTTGCGATTAGGGATTAATCCGTTTTCAAGGCATTCCTATGGGAAATTTGTCCAAAGGAAAATTTGCTTTACAGAATTTCATTTGGAATGAATTAATTGCTTTATACAAGGTACCACTGTAAATATAAAAATATTGTAGTAATAACATGCTTGCAATTAGAAGCGGCAAAGTCAAGAATTCAGGTGCCACCTGCCATTTCATTTTGAGAACTTGGCTTTTATTCTTAATGTGGCATGTAAAAAAGTAATAAAAATCAGAAAACGACACCTTGGCATCATTGCCCACCTATAGTCCTGATTGTCTATCCCATTTAGTTTCTGGAACCTGTACTTTTTGAGATAACTAGGGATGGACGTCTTGGGAAAAAGAAATCCCAGACCTGTAATCTGGCTAGAAGCCTGTCCAGGCTGAATTATGGGTATGGGAATTCTTTCCCCCCAAAAGTTCCATCTCTAGTGGTAGCAGGCCACCTTGGCCTAATCTTGTCCCTGACATCCTCGTTTTCTTAATTGGGTGGGTTGGCTGTAGTAGATGTGTTGAACATGATAATGAGGATGTGGAGTCCGTCATAAGTACCGGTAAGCTTTTATTTAAAGGACATCATATTTAAATCAATCATTGTACATAGTTTGCTCTTTAATGACATTCTTGGTGTTGTGTGTAACATGCACCGTAAAGTGCAGTCTTTGTCAAAAGTCTTGAGTGTCTGAAGATCCTCTTTTTAAACCCATGCGCAAAACCTTCTCTGACTTGATCTGGAAGGCCAGATTTTTCTAGATTGTTGCAGTGTCCTTCACTGCTCAAACCGCACGAGTGCCAGGTTATCTTAGTGATGGGCCCTTTGGCTGCCGCTCTCCAAAACCATCTGAGTTTAACTTTTATTAGTCCGCTTTCTCCTTGTAGAGTTATTTTTGTGACATCAAATTTAGAAACGTCTAGTTTTGAAAGGCTTTTGTCACTCAGAGGCATTTCTGGCTCCCAGTAGGGGAGTAGCTGATTGTACACCAGTTGTCAAGGTGAAAGAATATTCTTGAAATCCATTGCTTGTAATAAGCCGGCTGTGTTTTAATTTTTAGCTCAGTGAGTTAGGTTTGTGGATGAAGAACCAGAGGCTGGGAGTTCAGTCTCCATCTCCTAACCCAGTGCTCCTAAAAGAGCCAGCCTATGTGGTCTTGGGCAAGCTGCACAGTTCTAGGACTCACCCAAAAGATGGGATGTTAAACTATTTCTGCATACTCTGTGTCTAGAAAACCCTTAAAAGGGTCACTGTAATTTAGAATAGACTTCATAACACAATTGCAAACATCAGGTGGAGATATAGTTTTTGTGGTGGGGATGAAGGCTAAACAATGTATTTATTTATTTATTTATTTATTGCCTCACTGTTGCCACACTGTGGGATGTTTACAATAAACAATAAAGAAAAAAATGCAAAAACAAAGTGTACTGCTTATATACCGCTCTATAATGCTTAAAGCACTCTCTGGGTGATTTATAATTTAATTATACAGGCTACACATTGCACCCCCCCCCAAAAAAGGCTGGGTACTCATTTTACTGATCTTGGAAGAATGGAAGGCTGAGGCAACCATGAACCAGCTACCTGGGTTTTGAACCCTGGGTTGTGAACCCGGTTTAGGCTGCAGTACCACAGTTTAACCACTGTGCCACGAGCCTCTGTATAATTAATTAAAATAAATTAATAGAAGTAATTATAACAAAATCAATTAAAATGAGTTAATAAGATTAATTTCAATTAATTAAAATACAATTAAATGGAGTTAAACCTGTCATGAGCTGAAACTTCTCTCAAGAAAAAAATGCACAAATTAAAATCCATTTAAGCATCTCAAGGTAAATTTTCATGAAGAGAGCTTCATATAATTCAGCCTTTATTGGCTTCCTAAAAACTGAGAGGGATGGTATCTGGAGAAAGCTTGTTCCAAAGGAAATTGGCCACAACTTGGAAAACATGGCTCCTCATGTTGGCCTTTTAGGCTTCCTTAGGTGATACAGTTCTTAACATCAAGGACCGTGAGGACTATGTGGGATTGATATCTGTTAATTGACATTTTAAAAGTGCTGTTTGGTAGCCAAAAGGAGCCTGAGACCAATCTAGTGGTTTCAACTAAGTTTTCTGGAAAGCAGGCCCTATGATGCTGATATATATATGTCTTGCTACGCAAACAGGAGCTTCTGTGTCTGTTAGTTAATACTTGCTCAGTTGTGGAATTTTGTCCAAATTACAGTGTAGAGAGTTCTTCATTCCTTCAAAAATATTTTTCTTTGCAGCCAGGGGGATTCCCTTTTTCCCGTGTGAAGTTCGGCAGCCAAGAGCTGAATTTCCATCGCACACAATCCCCTCCTCATGTTACATGAAACTCCTTGGCAGACACAGTAGGATTGCTTTAGCTCAAGATTTATGAAGTTAATGCATTAAGCAATAAATGGAATGGCTGGATCATCTTACCTTCTTTGTTGCTGAATGCTTAACTTTCATAAGATGCTTCCCTCCGCTTTTTGTGGGGCAATTCAGCACTGGGGCTGAGATTTTATTTTTATTTTATTTTTATTTTAGAGTATTTTTACTCAAGGCGGCTTACAGTAATGAGGGATAATACACAGTCCAGTACAATTAAGACATGTTGAAGTATTTGAGAACAAGGAATTAAAGGGCATCTTATAGCATTGATAGACAAAATTACATTAAAGCAGCACGGTTATAAGTAGTCATATACACAAAGTCTATGTGAACCCAAAATGAGTGAGAAGCCATGGGTTTTGTATCAGGGAAGGCAACATGGCGATGAGAGCAGCCTTTTCCAAAAATAGCACAAAAAAGAATAGTTTGTTTAACTATTGGTTCTTATATCTTATGCCTTTTTGATCATTTTATAAAAGAACCATATGTAGGGAAGTGGAGGAGGGAGACCGCTTTTCTTCCAATAAGGATGTGTGTGTGTGTGTTGTGTCGTTATTGTCATGACTGACTCTTCATGACTCCATGTCCATGGGGTTTTCTTGGTAGGAATACTGGAGTGGTTTGATATATATACTGTACAGGTATCCTGGGCTTATAGTTATCCTTTTCTATAAGTTTTAAGGGCAGTAAAGATTTACTTGAAAATAAACAAAACAAAAGCAAAAATTCTAGTAGTATTTCAAAATCACAATAATACTGGAATAACACAAGGTTATATCAGAAGCCGGAGTTAAGATTGCCAGAAGAAATATCAACAACCTCAGATACGCAGATGATACTACTCAGCAGAAAGTGAGGAGGAATTAAAGAACCTCTTAATGAGGGTGAAAGAGGAGAGCGAAACAAATGTGCTGAAGCTCAACATAAAAAAAAAAACAGGTCCCATCACCTCCTGGCAAATAGAAGGGGAAGAAATGGAGTCGATGACAGAATTTATTTTCTTGGGCTCCTTGATCACTGCAGATGGTGATTGCAGCAATGAAATTAAAAGATGCCTGCTTCTTGGGAAGAAAGCGATGGCAAATCTTAAAAAGCAGAGACATCACTTTGCTGACAAACGTCCAGCAGTTGACGCTTTTGAACTGTGGTGCTGAAGGAGCCTCTTGAGAGCCTCCTGGACTGCAAGGAGATCAAACCTATCTACTGTATCCTGAAAGAAATCAAACCTGGATGTTCACTGGAAGGACAGATTTTGAAGCTGAGGCTCCAATACTTTGGCCACCTCATGAGGAGAGAGGAGTCCTTGGAAAAGTCCCTGATGTTGGGAAAGATTGAACGCAAAAGGAAAAGGGGACAGCAGAGAATGAGATGGTTGGATGGCGTCATCAATGCAACCAACATGGATTTGACCAAACTCAGGGAGGTAGTGGAAGACAGGAAGGCCTGGCATGCTCTGGTCCATGGGCCACGAAGAGTCAGACATGAATGAACAACTGAATAACAAAACAAAAACAAAAACAAAAAAACACACGGTGTTCTTGTCTGTGAAGAATCTCAGTTATCCAGATGAGGTTATCTGGAAGTTGGGTCATGGCAACAGGACTCTTCTTGAGAGATCGAAACCTTTCGCTGCTCATCAAAGCAGCTTCATCAGTCTGAGGAAGGTTAGTGGCGAGTCCTCCAATTTAAAGTTAACCTGGATTTCACATTACCTTGGTCTGAATATGCTCGTCAGATGGATAATGGCCCGAATAGGCCTGGGGTGTGTGAAAGTCCCACCTATGTAACCCTAAGTATGGGTTGTCACCTATGGCCTGGCTGGTGGAGGTGTGAAGTGCTTCTGATGAAATGGCAGTTTGATAAGTAGCAGACAGATTGTGCCTGAGTACCCATCTCTGTTGAGAGAAGGGTTTTCAAGTCATGAATGGCTCCTCTGACCCCTCTGTCAAACCACCTATCTTTGTCTAATATTTGTACATCCTCATCTTTGAATGAGTGCGGTTTGTCCTTCAAATGGAGATACACTGCCGATTCTGGTCCTGAGCTGTTGCCCCTCCTATGTTGGGCCATCCTCCCGTTTAATGACTGTTTAGTTTCTGCATTGTAGAGGTCTGCACATTCTTCACTGCATTGGACCGCTTATATTATATTGCTCCTCTTCTGTTTTGGTGTTGGGTCTTTTGGGTGGACGAGTCTCTGCCTTAGTGTGTTGGTGGGTTTGGCAACCATTGGCATAATAATTAATACAAATACCATACAAGTGGAAGTTGTTTTACTTTTTCATTGTGAACGTCTCTGTAATCTGCATTAATGTGGCTATTGTTTTTGCTGTTTAAAATTTCTTTTTCTCTTTGAGGACATCTCTGTCAATCAGTAAATAATGCCCCAGAGAATCTCCTCAGATTGTGTTGTGATTTATAGACAAGGCAACACCATTTTTATAAATTGGTGAAATGTGTACAACGTTGTGATAAACCTGTGACAGTTTTGATTTGGCAGCAAGGTGGGTTGAAACTGGTGATTCTAGACAGATAAAAATTTTCTGTTGAAAAAGAAATATTCAAATATTTGTCTTTTTTTTAAAGCATCGCTTCTTGTCTTGGCTGTTATTGGATTCTTACTGCTTCTTGAATTGCAAATATGTTCCATTACATGTCTCAGTGTGTGGATCTTTCTGTGGCCTTTGATACTGTTGACCATGGTATCCTTTCCAAGTTTTCAGATTGGAGACCCTAGTGATTCTGGTCCTTTCTTGATGGTTGAAATCAGATGTTACATCTTGGAGAAGCCATCTCCGCCCTTTGGGACTTCTGCTAGGGGAAATCCCATAGTGCAGTGGTGTCCAGACTTCGTCCCTCCAGATGTTTTGAACCACAACTCCAACAGTCCTTTGTCATTGGCAATACAGGCTTGGAATTTTGCGAGTTGTGGTCCAAAACCTCTGGAGGGCCGAAGTTTGGCCATCACTGCCATAGTGGTTTATCATCTCACCGATGCTCTTTAACATCTACATCAGTAGTTCTCAACCTGCGGGTCCCCAGATGTTCTTGACTGCAACTCCCAGAAATCTTGGCGAGCTCAGCTAGTGATGAAGACTTCTGGGAGTTGCAGTCCAGGAACATCTGGGGACCCACACATTGAGAACCACTGATCTACATGAAGCAGTTGGGAGAAGTTATATGGAGAGCTGGAGTTTGCTGCCACCAGGACACTGATGACACACACGCACAGCCTTCCCTTCATCTGCAGGGATCTGCCACACAGGTCCTTTGAGTACTGCCTAGTGTCAATAATGGACTAGATGAGGACCAATAAACTGAAATTGAATCTAGGTAAGATGGAGATCCTACAGACTAGTAAATGGAAAACTAATGTGGCCTTGATGGGTTTACACTCCTCTGAAGGATTGCTCTGCAGCTTGGGGGTACTTCTAGACCTAGTACTCTCTATGGAGACTCAAATATTGGCTGTGTCCAGGAGTACCTTTTGTCAACATTGGTTGATTGCTCAGTTGCACTCCTGCCTGGATAGGAAAGGCCTAACAGGGATTCATGCATTAGCTGTCTCAGCAAATAGACTACTGCAATGCTGTATATGTAGGGCTGCCCATGAAAATTGAACAGGAACTTCAGCAGGTTCAAAATGTGGTGGGCAGACTGATTTATGTAAAAATAGAATTATACAAAAATGCATTCTGTAACACAAACCCCAGATGCTATAATATTCCTTCCTTCCTTCCTTCCTTCCTTCTGTATGAATTTATATTGGTGAACCACCATATTGATTGTCTTTTAATATGGGGTTTTGTGGGGTTCTACCACCCAGCATAACGTTTCTGCTAAAGGGGTGGTATATCGATCAATCCATCAATACATGATCAGCATTTGTACCTCAGGATTTACCACCCACTGCTTCTTTGGCTATCTGTGTAGAATTACAGTGACCTGTAAGATTAGGCTGAATGCTTGGTGATGTTGACTGGGAACAGTGCTTTCACTAAGAGTGAAAGTAATTTAGTTGAAAAAAATAGTGTCAAAACGTAAAACTTTGTGGGAGGAAAAGAGGAGAAGATTGTTGTCAAAAATCCTTAAATGTTCTTGGAAAGCAATGAATGTCTGCAGTTCAGTCCTGGGCAGATATAAAGAAAATTGGATTGAAATGGTATTTTAAGGCCCGTTAAATGGTGAGGCAAGAGTGGTTGGCTGTTTTTTTTTTTTTTTAGATTCAAGTAAACTCTCAAAGAAGCTGCTTTACATCTGTGCACTTTGATTTACTTTTATATCTTTAGCACAGCTCTCTCACGTGGTCATTGGCTAGACAAACAGGCCACGCTTGCCTCGGATGCCCCTTATTCACTGTAACTCTCGGGATGCTTCCCAAATGAGGTCATTCTCCGTCCAGTTCTATTTATTCATTTATTTTTATAATTTGCCCTGTTGTTCATCCAAGCAAAAATATTCCCTTTATGCTAGATAAACGGCGGCAGGGCTGGGAATGTTTTCCAGCCATAGGTAGTGCGTGGGAAACTCCTTTGTGCATTTGTAAGGGCCAGGCGTAAATTTTGCCTACTTGCATGCTAACGAACATAGCCCTTTATAGCTGGTTCCGGGTAAAAGATTGCTGTTGGCTGGTCTATCACATTGATTGTACAGCTTTGTTGCTGTGGAGCGATTCCTTCCCCAGTATAAACTCTGTTGACTCTTTCAGACTTTTTGATTTAGAGCACGAATGCTGAAAACCTGTTTTGCTCTAGCTTGGAGCAAAGGTTGTTTAAGGCAAAGAGACCTTGAGTAGTACAAGTTTTTTTCTTGTCTTCTCAGAGGTAAGGCCCAGAGAATTCAGCAGTACCTGTTTGTGGGCAGTGGTGTAGGAGATTACAGTTTTAAATTGGTAGTCTGTGTGGCTTTTTCATTGGTTTAGAAACAGTGCCGAATACTGTACTAACTTTTGGGCTGTAATTCATGGAATTCTCCAAGATTCTGGGGGTTGCAGTAAAAAAAGTAACTTTGCAGTTCCAGGATTAAGCATTAGACGAATTGTATTGCCTGACTGTGATGCCATTCAAGCGTAGAAGACATGATTATGTACAAATGAGAGTTGAGAAAAAAACAATTCTTTTTTTCTGAATGAGTGGAAATACTTTGAATCAGAAATCTGGACAGTCAGTTTTGCTAAAAGCATGGCCAAAATCCCCTCAGATTCCCAGGTCGTAAGCAGGTAGAGACTTAAACTAATGACTTATGATTCTAGCTACAGAGAATAAAATATATTTCTTTTACTTTGAAGAGCTGTGGTTTTATTACTGTGCATCATTTCCTTGACTGATGCAGATTGCCATTCTTCTAGATTGTTGGAGTGACCAACTCTCTTGTGATGAACCTGTCTAAACTTAACTAGGTTGTTTGTTACTTCTTGTTAAGTAATCTTTAGGGACCCAAGATCACTTCCATACCACAATGACATGGCAGGGTGGGACAGAATAATTCCTTACAATTATATTTCTAATTGCATATGGTGGTACAGCTAGAACCATTTTAACAGTAACATTAAATGGCGGTTATATCGGTTTTGTAGTACAGTATTGGATTCAAAAGCTTGGTATCGTGACTTTGCCAGTCTTATAATATGTTTTGTGAGCTTGTAAGATTTATTGCGTTAGTATATTACAATATGTTATAAAAAGTATAAAACAGACTTTGCTTTAAAGCACTGTTGCTGGGGACAGGAGATTTGACCATCTCTTCATCTGGGATTTTGTGATAACAGACTTTTTGGTTTCGTTCTTTTATGCATGTGCTATCTTTGTGTCAACAAATAGACAGTACAGTAGTGAAGTTTCCTTATATGGAAAACAGTTGTGGCAAGAAGTTGAGAGTTGCTAAGGTATCGATCTGTGTTTTGTTTTGTCCCGTGTGTGTCTTTTCCCATAGTAACTGGGGAAAGAATCTGCTTTTTCTCCCTAATGGCTTCTTAAATTCACCTGATCACATCATGTTGTAATAACGTGAGGTCAACATGCATGCTAGCTGTGTTCGGCTTTTGACTGTTGTTTTCAGAAGAGAGAGGCCTCCCCAAATTCTCTGGATTGGAGTTAGAGTAGAATCATACTCTAAGAGAGTATGCACATTGGATTGCCCCAGAAATGGTTGCTTTTCTGGGAATGATCTCTCTTAGACAGGGGTGTTTCGTTCTGGAGGGTTGGTCTGGTTCCGAACGCCAGCTGAGCTATTGCGTTTCGTTTCGGAACTGGACCACTTCTGAAACAAAATGCCCATCTCTAATTAAAACATCCCTTCAGGGAATCATTCCAGCTTGTCCTTCCCAAAAAATAGTAGTCCAATTGGTGGACTAATAAGCTCTAGCTTGGGCAAAGTTCGGGGCCAGGCTTTAGTACTAATTGGAGTACTTCATGTGATCATTAGGAAATAGCTCTCACTAAGAAGCACCACAGCTGCCTATATGCCCTAAGCCAGTGGTTCCCCACCTGGGAGTCAGGACCCCTTTCGGGGTTGAACAACCATTTCACAGGGGTCGCCATGAGCCAGTGAAGAAAAAAGAACAAACAGCTTGGGTCTAGAGGAGGAGGGGAAGGAAGGGGGGGAAAAGAGAGTTGCAGCTTGATAGGTTGGACAGGATGTCAGTCAATAACACCGGAGGTTGTGATTGGCTGAGGGTGCCTGTAGAGGGAAGTTCTTCATGGCCCCTGTGGCAGTGGCCTGCCAAAGGGGGCTTGTGGCATCTTCTAAGCAGGGCAAGGGGGTCACCACCACATGAGGAACTATATTAAAGGGTCACGGCATTAGGAAGGTTGGGAATCACTGCCCTAAGTACATCCGATCTTGCCTGATTTCGGAAGCTAAGCAAGGTTGCCCCTGGTTATACTTGGATGGGCGACGACTAGGGAATACCAGGTGCTGTAGGCACCTGGAGTAGGAAGTGGCAAACCACTTCAGTATTCCTGCCAAGAAAACTCCATGAACATGGAGTCACGAAGAGTCGGTCACGACTGTAATGACACAACTCTCTCTCTCTCTCTCTCTCTCTCTCTCTCTCTCTCTCTCTCTCTCTCTCTCTCTCTCTCTCTCTCTCTCTCTCTCTCTCAAAGCAGCACAAGAAGTTAGAAATGCAGGCCCAATGCCTGTGTGGTAACACCTTTAGTTTAATATGAAGGGAAGGGAAGGCCAACGGTGTCCTGGTTCCTGGGAGGCTGGCAGGGCTGCATTTGTCCCCAATTGGTGATTGGCGGGCTGGCGAGCCAACAGAGCACTGGAGCCTGGCTGGGCTCAGCCAATGAAAGGGCTGCTGGTGGCTTTGGGCTGGCCTTCCTGCCTCCCTTCCTTCCTTTCCAGCCCTTGCTCCCTCCCTCCCTCCCTCCCTTGCAGGGCACCAAATCGGGCTGGGCTGGGCCAGGCCAAGAGAGGACAGTGGAGCCAGCCTTCCCACCCTTGCCACGGCTGCTGCTCCTCATCCTGTGTGGCCTCCTAGAAGGTGATGCGAGGCCTGAGCTTGCCTGGGCTGCCGCCTCCGTCCCAACGCAAGGAAGGAAGGAGAACCACTCCAGCCGCTGCCATTGTAGGAGGAGGAGGAAGAGGCGCAGCAGAGGGATTCCAGTGGTGGCACCTCAGGGCGGCGATCCTGAGCAGGAGGAGGAGGCATTGCTGGGGCCCCGGAGACGCACTGACTATGGGTTGATTGTGGGGGGCTCCGCCCACTTGCCCCTCCCTCCCCCCCTTTTCCCCATGTTGGTCTTTTTTTGGACTGTGATCTGGCCCCCAGTGGTGTCTGGGGGGTGGTAGACTGAGCCGCTGTTTGAAAACTTTGAGGACCCCTGTCTTACAGCATTAAAAGACAACATTACATTAAAGCTACAAGAGAATGCGAACGGTTAAAAAGAGAGTAAAATTCCATGTAAAAGTTATGAGTAATGGAAACTAACATTGGAAACATAGTGTCAATGCAATCAGACAAGGTTATAAGTGGTTATAAACACAAAGTCTATGTGATCCTATAGGTGCATATAAAATACACATAATAAGTATTCCATCATTCAGGCAAAGCTTGCCTGAAGAGAAAGATCTTTGCCTGTTTCCTGAAAGACATCGGAGATGGGGCAGTCCTGGCCTTTAATGGGAGGGAGTTCCACAGTCTGGGTGCAGCAGCCGAGAAGGCCCTTTCATGTGTTCCCACGAGACGTACCTGTGACGGTGGCGGGATGGAGAGAAGGTCCTCTCATTATGATCTTAACACCTGAGTCGGTTCAAACTGGATTTCGATCTTTGAGGTAGCTAGGACCCAGGTCATACAGTGCTTTGTAGGTTAAGGTCAGCACTTTGAATTGTGCCCAGTAGCTGATTGGTACCCAGTGGAGCTGCTTTAATACGGGTGAAATGTGATCTCTGTACCCCACCCCAGAAAGAAATCTGGCTGCTGCATTTTGGACCCATTGAAGTTTCTTGAGACTTTTCATCAGTAGTCCCACATAGAGTGCATTACAGTAGTCTAGCCGGGATGTCACTAGAGCAAGTGTCACCATCGCCAGAGCTGGTTTCTCCAGAAATGCGTACTAGCCTTAATTGTGCAAAGGTGCTCCTGGCCACAGCCGTGACCTGGGCATCCAAGCTCAAGGATGAGTCCAAGAACACCCCCAAGCTGCATACCTCTTTTTTCAATTGGAGGGTGACCCCAACCATTGTGTGGACGTGGACTTCTCGCCAACTTCTTTTGTGAGTTTTGGTATTTTGTGTGTACAGTATGTGGTCTATGGGATCCCAGAACAAATCATCTGAGTTTCCATTATTTCTTATGGGAAAATTTGCTTTGATATAAGAGTGTTTTGGTTTATAAGCATGTTTCCAGAATGAATTATGCTTGTAAACCAACGTATTCCTGTACTTACATATGCCAGTATACATTGGGTGGCATAAATCTCAGCAGCAAATTGTTGCCAATTAAGAAATTATTACTTGTATTACTTAGCTGATGTGAGACAAGGAATAGAAGTGTTGACTTCTTAATTAGTGTCGATTCACCACTGCCATTTTGAGGCTGTACATAAGGAATAGGATTCTGGCTCTTGTCTTCAGAATCTAAGTTCCTTTGCCATTGTTTTTATTGCAATTACTCTGTTGGGTTGGTTTTCAGATATTGTCCTTAGCATTTGGAGGGGAAATGGGAAGTGATTCCCTTTGCCCTGCCAATCTGTATTTGTCACAGTTGGGGAGGAAAGATGGGTGTTAGCTTTCACACGACTGCTGCACAAGGAATCTGTATGCTTTCTAGGGACTTCCTCTGGAAAACTGAGTTCCTTGGCTGCTTTTGATGTTCTTTGTGACTTGCTGTCAGATTGTAGCAGAACTGTCACAAATAACATCGCTGCCTTTGAATTAGGAGCCTAGAAAATTTGTCAACATGTCTCAAAAGTTCTCTGTGGTAAAATGGAAAGGGGACCAGTTCCTGCAGATGTTTTACAAATGCATTATTGACTGTAGTAAAATTGCTGCATTTCATACAGATTTAGTTATGTGTTTGTTTTTATATTGGCTTGCAGGCAAATTATTTAATTCACTAGACTTCTGTGCACCAGGAAGCTTATATACGGGAGAAAAACAACCTTAGAGAACAAGTCTTTAACAGGAGATAGTATCTAAAGGCTCCCAAAGTATAGTTACATTAGGCTAATCCTGCTTTGAGGAGTCGTGTTTTGGCTTACAAATGTGGTAGCAAATCCAGTGGAATCTTGGTAATCGGGCAAGACAAGGAGGTATGTGAGTACCGACAGGAATTCTGGAGCTCCAGGCATCGTGCTTTCCTCCTTCCCCATTACTAAAAAAGAATTATGCAAAATAGGGAAATGGATAAAAATGAGCATGTAAGTAGAAGAATGTGGTTTCCAGCACAGAATGGGGGTTACCTTGCCCTAGAACGTTTGCTCATTTAAGGAACAGTATGCACACATTGGCTGAACGCCTTCTGCATAGCATAGAAGTTATAACTAGAGTAGGCCCTTAGAATCATAGAGTTGGAACAGACCTCAAGGGCCATCCAGTCCAACCCCCTGCCATGCAGGAACCCCCATCACCATGTTTCCGACAGATGGTCATCCAGCTTCTGCTTAAAAACCTCCAAAGAAGGAGACTCCACCACCCTCTGTGGCAGCATATTCCACTGCCAGACAGCTCTAACTGTCATGAAGTTCTTCCTAATGTTCAAATGGAATCTCTTTTCCTGTAGTTTCAAACCATGGCCTCGAGTCCTAGTCTCTGAAGCCATGGAAAACAAACCTGTTCCCTCTTCAATATGACATCCTTTCAAATATTTAAACATATATATCATATCCTTCCTCGGCCTTCTTTTTGAAAGGCTAAACATTCCCAGTTACCTAAACCATTCTGCATAAGACATTTCTTCCAGACCCTCAACCATCTTGGTCGCCCTCCTCTGCACCCGCTCGAGGTTGTCAACATCCTTTTTAAATTGAGGTGCACAGAACTGGACACAGTACTCCAGGTGGGGTCTGACCAGAGCAGAATAGAGTGGTACTATCACTTCCCTAGATCTAGACACTATGGTTCTGTTGATGCAACCAAGAACTGCAGTGGCTTTCCTGGCCGCCGCATCACACTTTTGACTCATGTTCAATTTGTGGTCCATAGGGGATTTGGTGAGTTATCATTGTTTTCCTCATACCTGTCTCCCTTGCCTCTTCTGGGCTTTTCTTCAGATGATACCGTATTTTTTCATCTGTAAGACGCTCCCAGGTATACAATGACCCCAACTTTTCCAACCCCAAATTACAGTTTCACAACCACACGGTTCTCTCCTTGGCTTACTTCCATGTATAAGACGACCCTCAATTTTTAATCTAACAATTTCAGAGAAAAATATAGTCTTATACACATGGTACCTTGTATAAAGGAATTAATTCGTTCCAAATGAAATTATGTTAAGCAAATTTTCCTTTATACAAATTCCCATAGGAATGCATTGGAAATGGAGTAATCCCATTTTTATGTTGTACGGATTCTCCCCATAGGCGATTATGTTAAGCAAATTTCCCCTATCTCTGGAATTTTTTTATGTTGTACAGATTTTATGTTATACAAACTGTTTGTTATACATGGGTCCACTGTACATGGAAAATACTGCAGTTATGTGCTGATTCCATCTTAGGTTGGTTCTCCTCAGGCGTTCGTAGGAGTCAAGCATTCAGGGGTGGTTTATCGGGCATACTGATTCCTTTCCCTCTGGGACTGTGCAGATTGTTCCAACGCCACTCAGATGGCAGGGCATGTAACCTCCCCCAGCCATGCTCTATCGCAATGTTGGCGAACCTATGGCACGGGTGCCAAAGGTGGCACTTGGAGCCCTTTCTGTGGGCACCTGACATTGCCTCTTCACGGCCACATGTGTTCAGGTTAAATTGCTGTATTGGCACTTTGCGAAAAAATTAGTGGGTTTTGAATCACAGTTTGGCCACTCGGTTTATAAAAGGTTTGCCATCACTGCTCTATCAGGATAATGTCAGCTGGCCCTTCTCAGGGTGGGGTGCACAGGGAAATTCGAAAACCTGGCCAATGGCTCTGCAGTCAGGTGCTCCAGCCCATTGAATCATGGCACTTCTCTGTCACTTCAGAGAATATCTTTAATGGACATATCCTTCAGCCATGTGGGTGCTGGAAAGTGAGGGGCAACTTGACAAAAGTAAACCAATGTCTGACTAATCTATTTAGTACAGAGTTCTGATTGTCCTGCACCTAAGCATTTGTCTTCTGGTTTGGTATTTGTCAAGTTTTGAATGGCAGGGAATTTTAAGTTAAAGTCTAAAAAATCATTTATGTGAAACTAGTTGTGACCAGCTGGCTGGAATGTTCAGTGGTTTAACTATCTGACTTTGGAACCAGAGGTTGGGAGTTCAATTCCCCACTGTGTCTCCTGTGAATAGAGCCAGCCTGTGTGGCCTTGGGAAAGCTGCACAGTCCTGGGTTGCCCCCAGAGGAAGGGAATGATAGACTACTCTCAAGTCGTCTCTACCTGGAAACCCCTTAAATAAGGTCACTATAAATCTGAATTGATTTGACAGCATGTGGTTATTCCTGTCACCACTTTGAAATACCCAACTCTCTTATGGGGAATATCTGAAGCATGCACGAAGTAAAATGTGCGATTGCAGAAAATATCGACAGAAGAGCAGAGTGGTCCCCCACCATTTCGCCGTTCATATACTGCGGTTCCGGTATATCGCATGAAAGGCAAGCCCCCCTGGGGAAAGCTGCTTGGACCTGTTTGAGGCCTCCTGCACTTACCCCAGGCCTGGCTCTGCCCCAAACGGGCCTTCAATCGGCTTCCCGGGCCTGTTGGAAGCCCCAGAAATGGTTTCCGGGAAACTGGAAGTGACTTCCGGATTACTGGAAACCACTTGTGGGGCCTCCGACAGGCCTGGAAAGCCCGTTGGAGGCCCATTCAGGGCAGCGCCAGGCCTCAGGTAAGTGTAGGAGGCCCTTCAGTCCTGACCCAACCCAGTGTCTGCATATCGTGAATTTTCAATTATCACGGGTCAGTAGGATCCCTAACCCCCACAATAGGTATGCCATCCCAATATAGCCCTCTGAATGTAGAAACCAACAGACATTTACAAAAAGAGGTTCAGTATCAAAGTTGAACTGGGACTGAAGCATTTGCCAAGTGGTCCACTTGATTGCCAAGTGGATGAGATTACTAAAATGTTCTCTTGGGGTGGGGGTGGAAGTTTAGCCTAACTGTTTTTGGCAGTGTCTTAGCTTTCTAAAAAGCAAGGGGTCTGGTTAATGCAGGTGAGGAATATTGTATGTTTGCTGTACTTCTTCACTTTTTCCTTTGTAGAAACCTAGTGCTTAAAAAAACAAACCCTATTATTATTTGTCATATCTATGTGCCATCTTTTCTCTAATGATCTCAGGGTGGCCCACATGGCTCCCTGGTTGTTACTAGACTGCCATAAGATCAAAACCAAATAGTCAAGAGCTGGTAGGATCAGTGGAAAATGACATATCTCACTTGCCGTGCAAGAGGACATGGGGATGGAGGGAGAGAGTATTATCAATCATTGGCTCAAGTCCTGTTGCTTAGATTGCAAAATCTCACTTAGATTAGACCCACTGACTCATTGGGGGTTTGGTGTGTCATTCAACCATCACGTTCCATTGATTCAAATGGGCCTATTCTAGTTGCAACTTATTTTAGCATAGTAAACTGCTATGAGAAAAGACCTGTCTGAATAAGTGGAACTTGAGGAATTGACCAAATCCCTGTTGATTCAGTGACTAAGATGTCTTGCTACTTTAAAGGAAAAGGATTTCAGCCATTATGCTGTGAAACACCACACACGCCCCATCTAGCGAGCTTCAGTGTCACCCTGGGTGGAAATCCACTGTTCCGAGGGGCACATTTCACCCTGTATCAATGGTAACTTGGTTTCTGCAGACTCTTCTAACATTTCCTGGAAGAGGTTAGTGAATATATAAAATTGGCTGAAACCCCCTGCGCCAGCTGTGCCTCTTCCTAGGGAGGTTGGATTTGGCCACTATGAGACATGCCTTAGTTACATCTCAGCTGGATTACAGTAATGTGCTCGATAGATAGATAGATAGATAGATAGATAGATAGATAGATAGATAGATAGATAGATAGATAGATAGATAGATAGATAGATAGATAGATAGATAGATAGATAGAGGTGGGGCTGCCTTTGAGTAGTGCTTGGAAGTTTCAGTGGATCCAAAATACTGCAGCCATACTGTTAACTGGGGTTGGTTAAAGGGTTCACATAACTTCGTGTTATAGTAGCTCCATTGGCTGCCAGTCTCTTTCTGGGAACAATTCAAAGTGCTGGTCTGAACTTATAAAGTCCTACACAACTTGGGTCCAAACTGTCTCATGTTTGAGACAGTTTTATGATTGCATGTTTTATGAGCCTGTCCAGAAGTTAAGATAATTAAGAGTGGCCTTTCCCTGAGTCCTACAAGCTTCACAGGTGTGCTTGATGCGGATAGGGGAGAGGGCCTCTTCTGTTGCTGCTCTCAGACTCTGGAACGTTTCCCTTAGTGATTGGCTGTCTGGAAGGGGTTTGTAAATTGAGTGTTGTTCCTTGTTGCTTTGAATCTGTTTTTGGTGTTGATTTTTTTAAAGTGTGGTGTTGGCTTGATCCTGTAAAAGATTTGTATACTTACAGTTCTTAGCTTTTAAGTATTGTCTTTGAGTGATGTAACCCCCTTGAGTCCTTTTTTAAGGAGAAAAGTGGGGTTAAGATAGATAGATAGATAGATAGATGATAGATAGATGATAGATAGATAGATAGATAGATAGATAGATAGATAGATAGATAGATAGATAGATAGATAGATAGATAAGATTTCTTTGCTTGCTTAATTAATTGATTGATTTTAATAACCAAACATTGTATAGCATTTAGCATCCATAGATGAACATACTGCATTTCATATTCTTCAGTCCCCTTTTTGCCTCTTTCCATCTTGGGTTTCCAGTGATAGGGCTGGATTTAACCTAGTGTCATCAGATTTCCAAACAGTTCTAGAGGTTTGGAGTTGGGTGGGTTCCGCTCTGTCCAAAAAAGATTAAACACATTGGCTGAAATGCTGTTGCAAATTAAAAATGTTGCACGCTGTTGCAAAGTAAAAATGTTGCATGCTGAGCTGTGACTTGGTACGGAATAGATAATGTTTGTGGGGATCCCTTAACTTAGTTCACATCCCAAAATTAAGCTGTTTGCCTAAGTGTGCAAAAAGATTTCAGCCTCTATCTTTTGGAAGTGTTTCCTTTCCCACCGTTTATTTGGGATTTCAGCTTCAGTTTAGTATGTCTTGTCTGCTCACGTTTCTTCCCTGGCTCAAGCGTGAAAAAACACTTTATAGGTCTTCCCAAATTGGATGAAAAGGACATAATAACTGGGCATCGTCTGGGTATAAATGGCACTATAAGCCAAGCCCCACCATCTCCGGTGGACACCCACTCAGAAGCAGTGCTGGGAGGAAACAGGGCAGGGAAGCTAGGACACTCTTTCCAAGTGGGAGCCTGTGAAGTGGGGAGGGGTGCGAACCCACCAAACACCTGTTGCAGCTCTAAACAGAGTCAAACCACCAAACCAGTGGTGCGTGCCCATATCTACTATAAGGTCACTGCAAGTAGAGATGATTTAAAATCATAGTCGAAAACATATTGAAGAGACCAGATTGCTGAAGGCTGTTGTAGATAATTTTGGAATGATGTCTTCATGTGGGCATTGGACAGCATGGTGGTCAAAATAAAGTCCTGGTGCACTCCATGGTTCTCCTCTCCCTCCCGGAACCTAAATTGCAAAAAGGGTTCCCAAGTGCTTGGTAGCAGGTTTTTTTGGGGGATGTGCAGAGAGCCTGATGGAGATAA
The DNA here is from genome assembly GCA_037367245.1 of Phrynocephalus guinanensis. Taxonomy (NCBI): domain Eukaryota; kingdom Metazoa; phylum Chordata; class Lepidosauria; order Squamata; family Agamidae; genus Phrynocephalus; species Phrynocephalus guinanensis. The sequence continues at coordinate 195,325,033 of CM074732.1, forward strand.
TTGGATCTGAGGGAAAGTGCACCCTTTGATTCTGGCTAACAAATGCATTTCCACTGACTGCTATTGAATATTTTCCATGGAAAAGGCAAATTGTTTAAAAGCACATGGATCCCAACCCACTCTAGAAGCATATTGAACCAGTAGGCCTGAAAATAATGGGCTTTTGACCAGATTAAAGAAGCAAAGCAAAAGTAAAGCAAAGTGTTCTGCCTATATACCACCCCATACCACTTCAGGTAGTCTCTGGGCAGTTTACAATTTTAATTACAGTGTGCAGGCTACACATTGCCGCCCCCCCCAGCAAGCTGGGTACTCACTTTACCGACCTCGGAACGATGGAAGGCTGAGTGAACCTTGAGCCGGCTACCTGGGATTGAACCCCAGGTCGTGAGCACAGTTTCAGCTGCAGCACAGGCATTTAACCACTGTGCCACGAGGCTCTGATAGCCCATGTTCCAACTGGAAAACCTTGTTTGGTTGGCTTTACTAAATTTAGGGAACATCTCTCACAAGACACTTTATGAAAGGTCACCACATGTGAGAGATTATACAACAGTCACCAATTTAAATCGTTCCAGGGTCTCTCTCTCTCTCTTCTCTTTTTTTTTTTTTTGGACTGAAATGATTTACAAAATCGAGATGGCTTCCATATTTTGCCTGGGCACTTGGGGATGTCGGAATATCCAAATACAGTGGTACCTTGTATAAAGGAATTAATTTGTTCCATATGAAATTATGTTAAACAAATGTTCCTTTATACAAATTTCCCATAGGAATGCATTGAAAACGGATTAATCCCTAATCACAACCATTTTTATGTTGTACGGATTTGCCCCATAGGCGATTCTGTTAAGCAAATTTCCCCTATCTCCAGAATTTTTTATGTTGTACAGATTTTATGTTATACAAGCTGTTTGTTGTATGAGGATCCACTGCAGATATCTACTGCCTGGTTAGTTTAGTTTCTTTTTTTGTTTCTGGCCCGAATCCAGTTGTGAGTCCTGACTAGAGTAGACCCACTGGGTTTGTGGCGTTTACTTTATTGTTGACGTACTGTGCAGGAACTGATACCCGTTGTGTGGCGGCGGCGGTCTTTCCTTAAAGGAAGTAAAGTCTTAACTCTAAAGTTGTTGTTGTTGTTCAGTCGTTCAGTCGTGTCCGACTCTTCGTGACCCCATGGACCAGAGCTCTAAAGTTAAAGCTGTCTTATTTGTGTTAATGGTGGGCCTCCCATTCTCTTTACTTCAGGAGTAGCTGAAAAGAAGAAACACAGAAGAAGGGGGGGGAAATAAGTGTTTTCAACACTGGGCTGAAGGCGGTCGTGGAGTGTTGGACACCAGCCGAAGAGACATTTTGCCATTATGAATGAAGTTGCAATAGTGAAGGAAGGTTGGCTTCACAAACGAGGTATGTGCGTTCTTCCATTCCTAGGGTAACCTGCGGGTAACACAGTTATTCTGGTGTAGGCCTGACTGCTGAACATGGTCCCAGTGTTGCTCTGCATTTTTCTTCTTTCCTATCAATTTACTGGATATACTCGAGTATACGTCGACCTGAGTATAAGATGAGGTCCCTAATTTAACCCCCCCAAAACTGGGGAAACTTATTGACTCGAGTATAAGTCTAGGGTGGGAAAATGCAACAGGGCCTGGCAGCTGCTTCTTTGTGAGCTGGGGGAGCGGCGTGTGATGCTTAAAATGACTTTTAGCAATCGAGGCACGTGCGTGCTTTGGTGGCTAAAAGTTATTTTAAACACCACGCCCCGCTTCCCCATGATACAGAAGGGGGTCAGGAGAAGCGGCGTGCGATGTTTAAAATGACTTTTAGCCACCGACCCAAGCACTTGCCTCAGTGGCTAAAAGTATTGACCCGAATGTAAGTCGAGGGCCACTTTTTCAGCCCAAAATTAGGGCTGAAGAACTAGACTTATATTCGAGTATATGCAGCATTTGCTGCGTGGACATTTGGTTCACCTCATGAGATTCCCACCACCACCACCACCACCATGTTTTCTTCACATTGTCCAGTTGAAAACCCATGAACACTCTTGGAAGTGGTCTGTCTGATTTGGGCTATGCATAAAATAAGGAACGGGAGGATTTTCAACAGAACAACAAGACACATTTCTTTTGGCCTCTGTTTGAATGGACAGAGAAGTATTCAAGCCGTGCCAGGTGACCTACAGGTCAAATTCTTGAAACCTTTTGCTGTTATTGTTTATTATTGTTATTTTGCTGGAACAGGCTAACACAGCTTCCTTTCTGGATAATGAAGTAATGTGGTCTGTCAGGGCCATCCAGCTTGAGGTCTGGATGCAGAGAGCTCACCAGTGGGTTTGGATCTAGTCCAGTTATTGAACTGAGCTCTTTTCCTGTTGGGTGGCTAATACCGAAATTTGTGGTAATTATATCAGCAGATTACAGAAACCTCCTGGTTTCTTTGCTTGCAGACACTGAGACATTCTAGAAAATAGGCCTAAGGGAAGCTAAAGGAGTGCATTATTTACGAGTTCATTGATGGCTTTTGTTTCCTGTGATCCTCACAAATGTAGTTTGTTTAACAAACTGGAACAAGTTCACAGGAGGTCAATGGAGATGATCAGGGGACTGGACACCAAGCCCTATGAGGACAGACTGAAGGAACTGAGAGAGAACTGAGAGAGAGCCTAGAGAAAAGACGACTGAGGGGACATACGATAGCATTGTTCAAATACTTGAGAGACAGTCATACAGAGGAGGGGAAGGGTCTGTTTGCAGTAATTTCAGAACGCTGGACACATAATAATGGGGTTAAGTTAAGGGAACCCAGATTTAAGCTGAGTAGCAGAAAAAACGTCTTAACTGTTAGAGCAGTATGGCGGCGAAACAAACTGCCCCAAGAGTTTCATTCAGGCTATTGTTCATCTATTCAGGCCATTGCCCATCTTATGAGTCTATTTCAGACCAGGGTGACATGGGGTCAGAGTGAACTATAAAATGGAAAGCAACTAGCTTTCCTCAGACTGACGAAGCTGTTTGGATGAGGAGCGAAACGTTTCAGTCTCAAGAAAAGAAGTCCAGTTGCCATGGCTCAACTTCCAGATGCTTCAGGAGGTGGTGAGCACTCCAATGCTGGAGGCATTTAAGAGAAAATTAGACCACCATCTTATCAGATATGTTTTGATTTGGATTCCTGCACCAAGAAGGTGGTGAACTCAATGGCCTGTATACCCATTCTAACTCTATGGCTCTATGATTCTACATTAGGTGCCATGGGATGGGTAGACAATTTAAAAATGAAAGAGAAATAAGAACTTAAAAGAATAAAGTGGCTAGTGAATAAAGTAATACCTGAAATCCACTAGAAGGATGCTGTTTTTTCTTATAAATTCATCGGATGTAGTGAAAAGACAGCTGGGAAGGCAGGGACAGGAAGAGGACAGTTGACTTTTTTTTGGTAACTTCTGAAAGGAAACTGATGTTATCTACTACTTCAGTAATTTGGTCTCATTTTTAAGAACTAGCCACCGCAAATGAATGGCAGGAGTTTCCTATATTGCGGTCAGGTTTCTCTGAGAAACAGTACAGAACAACATGTAAGCAAAGGGGCAGGAACAATATGATTTCATGAAAATCTCAAGTAAAGCTGTTTATGAATAATGAAGTTCAGAAGGGAAGAGAGCATGATTGGTTGCAGTCAAGGATGCAAAAATGAGAGCTACCAAATAAGGCAGTGGAGAGGCAATGAAGAGACCAAAGGTTGAGCTTCACAATGTGTTGTACTATGAATCCCAAAATACCTCCCCAGCATTACCTTTTAGGAAGTCCAGTGTTTTGCCTTGCTTGTTGTTTGGTTTCTGGAAATATTATTCTAGGCCTGCTTTATTAGGGCAGTGTTATTCATAGGGTGGAGAAAAGTGAAATGATTTGATCAGGCCAATAACTTATGTAGGAAAGGGGGCGGTGTTTGAGAAAATTTCTCTCTTCCTCCACGGGGCTCTTCGGAACTGCAGTTCCAGGGTTGCCACTTCCTGAAAAAGAAGAAAAACTGGTCAGGGAAAGTCAGGGAAATTGGTCTGATGTCAGGGAAGGTGAGGGAAATTGTGATTAAAATATATCATTTCTAACTTGATTATTACTGCAGTTTCAAATCTGAGTTTTGTAATGTGGCCTCAGAGAAACCATTTTAGATAGATTGTTTATTTAATTCTAACTTTTAAAACAATAACAGAAATGTTATGTCACTTGTAGAGATGGTGTTTTTTGTTCGGAAGGGGATTGGTTCCGAAATGAAATATGCCAGCCCAGATGGCACTCGGAATCCAGTCCCACCCTCTGGAACAAAATCAACCACTCTCTTTCCTCGCTGTAGTTTGCACTGGGCGAAATTCCAATCAGGAAGCAGCCTCCAGTGTGTCATCTTTCCCTCTCCCTGGCGCTGGCCAATCAGGAGCTGTGCAAGGACATGCATCATCCCACCACCCTGTCTGATTGACCAGCACCAGGGAGAGGGAAAGATGATGGTGCATCAGAGGCTGCTTCCTGATTGGAATTTCGCCCAGCACGAACTATAGTGAGGAAAGACAGTGGTTGATTTTGTTCCGGCAGGTGGGACTGGGTTCTGAGCCCCAGCTGTGCTGGCATGTTTCATTTTGGAGCCTGTCCCCTTCTAAAACGAAACACCCATCTCTAGTGACTTGTTAGTGTTCAGAGTTTACTTGAATTGAAATTCGTATCTTGGTGTAATATTTGGTGCAGTTTGCAAAACCAATGTTGGTGCAGTTAATGTTGAAAGAAGCTGATTGTCAGTCTCTTACTTGACGCATATCTTTGCAGCTGAGACTGGTGTAGTTGTAGAGTGGAACGTGTCATTAAGCCTTGCATTAATGCAACATGACCTGTTCATTTTTTAACTTGTGGTTGTACAGTATACTAATAGTGGTCAGGGAAAGTCAGGGAAATTAAAAATAAAATTTAAGTGGCAACTTTGAATTCAGCAGCAGCCCTCACTTCCCTAACAAGAGTACAGTCACCCCTCGCCATTTCGCGGTTCAGGTACTGCGGTCCCGCTATATCATGGGATCGCAGTACCTGTACCTCGGAGCCGCGCCGGGGCGGCGGCGGGGAGCGATCAGGTCGCTCCCCGCCGCCCCCCAGCCTCCTCCAAAAGGCCTCGGAGCTGCACCAAGACTTCTCGGACAGGCGCGCGGTCACCCCCCCAGCCCCCCCCACTTCCGCATATTGCAGATTTTCATGCATCGTGGGTGGAGTGGGTTCCTAACCCCCGTGATCGGCAGGGGGTTACTGTACTAGATTTGCACTCGTCTCTTGGAATGCAGCATTAAGGCAAAGTTGGAAAGTCTTGCATATTATGTTCTACTCCAGCTCCTATTGTTCCTGACTATTGACCACACTGGCTGGAACATCTTTGGGTCAGGGTCCAGTCAATGCTGGAGGACCACATCTTTGCCACCCTTGTGGTAAGAAGTTCCCGGTTGGGGGCATCCCATTTGATCCTACACAACATGCAAGCAGGATACTTAAGGCTGGGTGTTCACTGGCTGTATTGCAGAACGAGTAGCTTTCTCGGTCTTAATCCAGCATGCTCAACCCTGCTCCACATCAGCTTTGCCCGCTTCTTTGAAGGAGACCACACATGCTCGCTTGACTGTGTTTTCAGTTTCATAGATGACTGTCTCATACGTAACATGAAGGTCAATCTTGTGCTCTAACAGTATCCAAGACGGTGGCCTGCTTTTTTCTTTTCTTTTATATTTTTGAGTGTCATTTTAATAGCAGCTTTCTGTTCACAACAATGGATGAAAAAATATACTCAGAAAGAAAGACAGGGGAAAAAAGAATAGGTTTGACATAAACATCAGAGTTTTAAGTATACCAACCGCAGGATGTTTCCAAAACCAATGTCTGATATTCTGAGCTTGTGAAACACGGTCAGGCTATAATTACAACAAGGGAGTTTACAAAAAGAACATAGGCGTTAAGAGCAGTGTTTCTCCCCCCCCCCTTAGAATTCTCTCTCTCTCTTTCTTTTAAAGGAGAAGAAAACTGTTACTGTATTTTAGGCTTTCTGTTCTTTCTTTTGAAATTGATTTTTTAAAACCCACTAGCAGAGAAAGGGAAATAGGCTGAATACCAGTGTGTGAACAAATGCTTTACCCGAATGAATTAATTCATAGAGCATCTTTAGATTTCATTGTAGAAAGGAATCCTTTGGCCAGTCTTTCTGAATTAGTGTAATGCAGTTGCTGTTTCAGGAGGGTCCTTTTGTTCAGTTGGAGTTGTATTAAGGTTTATGATTCGGTTTATGCACATCTGGGATTATAAAATACTTTAGAATCCTTTCAGTTGGTTGACAGATAAGATGTAAAGTTTTTAGAACCTTGTTTTAAAGTGTCTGTTCATGATTGTCGTGTACATTGCCTGAAAAATCTGGAAATGCATGTTGGATGGATTCAATTGCTGGAAGATTTATGTTTCTGCTTATGGGGGTCTCTTGATGTCTTCATCTTGCTAAAAATTCTACGAAATCTGCATTTTAACTCTTCATTAAAGGGATTAATCTAGGCTGTGCTTAGAAGTCCGAAAGCTTCTTCCTTTCAAACATTCAAAGGCAGACGTTAACGCTTTGGCTGAGAAGTGGGTTTGCCTGCTAGTAGGATGTCCTGATGGCCACCACAGTCCCAAAGACTTTTGTATTCCAGGTTCGGAAGGCTGGGTAGGCTGTACCTCTCAACGCATTGCCGAATTGCATCTTTGGGCCTTTTCACACGACCCCTAAACTCCATGGCAAATGGCTCCCAGCTCCGGAGCTTAACATTATTTCCCCACCAGCTCCAGAGTTTACAGATAATTAAGTGCGACCACGCCCACCTAAGCGCGTCCCAGCGCACTTTTCAGGTACCTGCCCTCCGGAGGTGAAAATTCCTGATGCGGATATAACAGTAGTGACTGCCGGGCTCTCCTTGCTTCTGTTTGTTCTTTTTTTGCCCCCTCGCCCCTTTAAGAGATCTGAATGCAGTGCCGGGACGGCAGAAGGGAGGTGAGCGGCATTCTTTTCTTCCTTTTTTTCTCCCTCCCCTCACGCAGCCAGCAGCCAGGAGTGCGGAGGGGGGTGGGAACGCAGGAACAGCGACAAACCCCTAAGATCTCTGGTCCGAATTTAAGTGGCCAGCGGATCTTAGGGGTCGTGTGAAAAGGCCCTTTGAGCATTGCAGTAACAGAGGTTTTTACCGTGGCCTTCTGCATGCTTTCCCCTTGCTCTAAAATGGAGAAATGAAATGAGACACCTTCCTCTGTGTCTGCCTTGGTAGTTCCTGGCAAGGCTGTGAGTCAGTCGCTTGAAGGAAGTGCCACTTCCAGGACAGCACATATTTTGTTTGTGGAAAGACCAGTCATCTCCCTGACCTCAAGCCAGTAGCTGTGCGGCTCTTATGAATGAACTCTTCAGCTCTCAATGGGTGCCGAGTTGCCTCGTGACCCTGACTGCAAGAGCCCAAGATGTCATCATCGGCAGATAACAGTAGCACTCCTTACAAATCACTTCCTCCCTTTCTCTTGCCGAATGAGTAGCGTAGCAGAAGCTGTTGTAGCGCATGGAAGGGAAGGGAGGGGTGGCACTGTTGGGGCCTTTAAGGGGGGAGGCCTGGAACGCCACGCATTAGGGAGGTGTCCTGGGCTTGCCTCCATGCACCTTGCCAGTGTGGTGTAGTGGTTAGTGTGTTGGGTCAGGGCTTTAGGGACCTGGGTTCAAATCCCGAAGCAGCCATGAAAACCACTGGGTGATCTTGATCTAGCTACATTCTCTTGACCTGACCGACCTTGTAGGGGTTTTGCTGAAGATAAAATGAGGACTTGGAGGTGAACCCTGTTCATCCTCTTAAATTCTTTGGAGGAAAAGCTGGAGAGAAATGTAACACGTTAATCAGTATGTCATGGACAAGTGAGATAATGAAGACAATGCAAGTTGTCTTGTTTCTTACAAAACATGCCACTTATATACCACCCCGTAGAAGCACTTAAAGCTGTCTCTGAGTGGTTTGCAATTTCATGTGCAGGCTATGCATTGCATGCACACCATTTGAGTACTCAATTTACCGAGTTCAGATGTTTGGAAAGCTGAGTGAACCTTGAGCCACCTACCTGAGATTGAAACTTGGGTCATGAGCAGAGTTTTGGCTGTAATGCTGCAGTTTAATTACAGTGCCGTGAGACTCTTATACCTCAATATACTTCATGCACAAATTGTTCTGATCCAGTCCTCTTAGATCTAATATTTCTGGTGGACAAATATTATTGGAGTAGGGTATGCTCCTCTAAGCATAGCTCCCTCTGGAGCCAAAGTGGTACCAGTTTGTAAACAAGAAAAAATGGCCAGGGATTAATTTACGTTATGGTACAAAACATGGGGACTCAGAAACAATCCAGAAAAATAGAAGACCCATCGACGGCTAGCTAACTTGAGACGTTTCGGGGATGTAATAGATTCACATGGAAATGGATGTGGGCTGGAGGGAAACCTGAATGGGAATTCTTCACGCTGCAACATTTCATTGCATCTCTTATTTCTATCTATATTGGCACTACGTATGATGTGTTTTGCTGATGATCAGTTCTGGAATTTTGTGCAAAAATTGTGTTATTGCATAGTTTGTAGTATGTGAGTTGATGCCAGTATTGTTAGCCTAGGTTTGACCCGGCATAAGGGAGAAAGCCTCTCCCACCAGTAAGGTAGCTTTTTAATCTGAAAATGGTAAGTCAAGTGGCCGTTGCTAGGTGTGTAAGTTTCATAGTGTTTTTGTTATGAGTCATCAAGTTGGAACTGACTTAGAACGACCCTAATAGGACTTCACAGTAAGTGCAATATATATGGAGTGGTTTTAACAATTCCACCCCACCCATCTAGGTGTCTGAAGTCCGAGTTTGTCACTCGGTCTACTACCCTGCAGTGGGTGATAACATTCAGTACTAGAATCAAAACCAAGACATTCTGTGGCACCCCTAAGACTAGTTTTATTTAGCCTAAGCTTTTTGGACTGTCACTGTGAGGCCTCCCCTCGCCCCCCCTCCCTCGTCTCCCGACCCCTGTGATGCATGGGACGAGAATACAGGAATTGTTCCAACCAATACACATTTATTGTTTAACATTTCAACCATGTCTGGGTCTTTATTCGTGGGCTCCTCCTCTCCTTCAAATAGGGGCTCCGCTTCAGACCTCTGTTTCTCTAAATGCCTGAGAGAAACGCCAGGCTGAACAGTCCATGTAGAAACTGGGAAACTGTGCAATAACTGCCTCCAAAGACAAGTCCTCAAACATCCTAACCGGGGGGGGGGGGGTCATCTCACCCAGTCCTCCTTTCTTGAAGACTCCGGTCAGCCCTGACAGCCTGGGATCGTTTATTCCTGCTTCTTGTTCACCCCAGGGGTACCATAACATCTCTCCTAGCAGGCTCTCAGCTCCCGAGCAGTCTCTCTACGACGGGCTTGCTGCTTGAAGTACTCGCGGGCCTGTCTCCGTCACTCGCGCCATGCCGTCTGCCCCCAAAAGGGCGCCTTCCTTTTTCTCCCTCCACTCCCGTTACGCCACCTCTTGCGGGAGTCTGAAAGTGACCCATTCCCCAGTCCAGGGGTCCTCCTTCACCACTTCCACCCAATCCTTCTCACTCTGATCATCCCGAACACCAATCCATCCAACCAGGGCCAATTCTCCTCTTTCTTCCCTTCTGTCCTTCCCTTCATCCTTTTCTCCTAATACCTCTTCCTCCCTTTCCCCTTCATTTCCTACTTCTCCCGGACTCTCCCCCGGGAAAGGACTAATGGATTCTCCGCATGAATGCGTGTTGTTGTTTTGTGGAGGTTCTTGGGAAGAAGGGGGTGCACTCTCCTCCTCACAGTCACCCATGTCCTCAGACGCCAAAATAGATACAGTGGACCCTTGTATAACAAATGGTTTGTATAACATAGAATCTGTACAACATAAAACATTTAGGAGATAGGGGAAATTTGCTTAACAGAATCGCCTGTGGGGCAAATCCGTACAACATGAAAACGGTCGCGATTAGGGATTACTCTGTTTTCAGTGCATTCCTATGGGAAATTTGTATAAAGGAAAATTTGCTTAATATAATTTCATTTGGAACGAATTAATTCCTTTATACAAGGTACCACTGTAAATAATATTATTATTAATGCTAATATTGTGAGTAGGAAGGTGGGCTGAGACTGTAATTGTCTTCTGCAATTGATGTCATAGTAACCTTATGGCAGTGGAGATCGCTTGGCCATTCAGCAGTGGATTTAATCATGAGTCTTACTTGAGCAGAGACTAGCCATTGATGGTAGCCATAGTTAGATTAAAAACAGGGCCAGGTCTCAGAAGAAGGGTAGTTATGGAAAACATCTGAGGAGGGAGTTTAAGATGGGCATGAGAGGGTGATTAAGAGCTAGATGTCAAAAGAACATGCCATTTTACAGCAGGTGGTAAGAAACCTGGCCATTACTCAGTCTAAGCTAAGCAAGCGTAATGGAAGCTCAGAGAAATTGAGTAACCAACCACTCCGTGGTAGGCACCCTGAGTCAGGCCTGGAGGCCTTGAAAGGCTATCTGGTGTTTGCTGTGAAGGTGGTTTGTCTTTCTGTTTGGTCTGGGAGATAGTCAAGTCTATGGGAGGAAGGAAGATGGAGAGGAAAAGCCACATCTGCTTCCCTTGAGGAATAACAAGCTTGTGGTAGACTTGCCCTTTTTATTTTTGTGATAAAACTGCGGTGATTTGGCTGGGTTCTGGAGATATATTGAGCGAGGATGACATCACAAAAACTCCTAGAAATTCAACGTGATAATGGTGTGGGTTGGTAATAGATTGTGATCTGGTTTAGAAGGACATACTTTCCTAAAGTATGGACCACGTGTTGGAAGTGAACTCCTTCAGTGGCTTGTAAGGCTCAGTGGTTAGTCTAGCTGGGGAATTCTGGGAGCTATAGTTAAAAAAGAGTAAGTTTTCTTTTGAGCGTGGCCAAGAATGCCTCCCTATTCAGTATATTGTACTTCTGTGAATTTTCTGTATTTCAGTGAAGAGGTGGCGGGACTAAGGCAACTACATTAACTCTAATCCTTTTGCTACTATTCCCATCATGGGAGGGTAATTTCCAAAACTGATTTGTTTTGCTTCTCCAGTCGGCTGTTTATTTGATAAAGATGAACCCTTTAGTTTAGTCTATTTAAGATATATACAGTATACCACCATCTTGCACAAGGCAAATCAAGGTGGTGAATAGAATAGAATAGAATAGATACTTTATAGTACAATGAAATTGAAAGCTATCCCCGGTGTGAGAAAAACAAAAAACAAAATTAAATTAGAAAGAAAAAATACATTTAAAAGATAAAAAGTATTAAAAGCACTCATCTACATCCATCACAACTCCCTAAGGTCACACTATTTGGTTGCAGCATTTAAGATAGTTATGGCTCTTGGATAAAAACTTTTGTTTGTTTGTCTGTTCTTGTTTTTATTGCTCTGTATCTCTACCCTGAAGGCAACAATACAAACAGACTATGTCCAGGCTGAGATGAATCCTGTAGAATGTTATTTGCCTTTTAAAGGCAACAGGAACTGTGTAGTTCTTCCAGAGATGGGAGACAGTGACCGATGATCTTCTGGACTGTGGTTATGACCCTCTGGAGTGCTTTCCTATCTGTGGCTGTGCAGCTGGAGAACCAAGCATAGTCACAGTATGTAAGAATGCTCTCAATGGAACATCGGTGGAAGGACACCAACAATCTCTCGCTCAGATTGTTTTTCTTTAAGAGTCCGAGGAAGTATATTCTCTTCTGGACCGTCTTTACCAAAGCAGTGGTGTTAGCACTCCAGGTTCAGGCCTAGGAACTTGAATACAGTTGTCCCCCGTGCTTTCGCAATTCATATACGGTGGTCGCGGTATATTACGGGCCTGCAGTATATGAAAAAAGCCCCCCCCCCGGGGTAAGGAGAAAAGGCCTTCCTAGGCCCGTCGGAGGCCCCAAAAGTGCTTCCCTGCAAACCGGAAGTGACTTCTGGTAAACCAGAAGTGACCTCCAGATCACTAGAAAGCACTTTTGGGGCCTCTGGGGGACTGGAAAGCCCCTTGCAGGCCCATTTGGGGCAGTGCCAGGCCTGGGGTAAGAAGAAGAGCCCCCAGAGAGCCCACCCAGTCCCGACCTGACCCAGCATCCGCATATTGCGGATTTTCAATTATTGCGGGTCGGGTCAGGTCCCTAACCCCTGCAATAGGTGGGGGTTTACTGTACAGCCTCTCCACACAGTCCTCACCAATATACAGGGGCTTAATGTCTGCATGTTTTCTTCTGTAATCCACCACCAGTTCCTTGGTCTTGGTGGTGTTATGGACCAGATTATTGTTTTACCTCCCAGAGCTTTACATCACATGGAGATCCTGTATGAGTAGCAGTTTGTTTATTTAATTCTATTCCTGTGCCCTCTCTCTGTAGGAAATCAAGGTGGCTCACAAATGATTAATAAACAGGTACAAAAAACCCACAGTCAGCTGTATTATGAAAGAAAATGATTAAAACATTAATTAACTACTGCATTAATTAAAAGAACTTTTAAAACATATACATATACCAGTAATTCCCAGCTTTGGGTCCCCAAATGTTCTTGGACTAAAACTCCCAGAAGGCTTCACCACTAGCTGTCCAGGCTAGGATTTCTGGGAGTTCTAGTCCAAGAACATCTGGAGACCCAAGGTTATGCAACACTGATCTAATCCAATTGATGCAGGAAACCCACAGCTCAAGCTTTGACATCAGACGACCATCCATCCTGTGGTCAACCATATCCAAACATGGAAAGTGTGTTATTTCCAGTGATAGTCAATGCCACAAGCTAAACACATGTAATTCTTCAGGGGCATTCAGTCACCATCAGCTTCAACTCCAGAAGCTCCAGCTAGCATGGGAAATGGGAAACTCCTGATGCTTTGCATAGTAAATCACACTAGAGCAGGTCCATTAGAAGGTCATTGGGGACTAAGGGCCTTTTCACACGACCCCTAAGATCCGCTGGCCACTTAAATTCGGACCAGAGATCTTAGGGGTTTGTCGCTGCTCCTACGTTCCCACCCCCTCCTCACTCCTGGCTGCTGGCTGCGTGAGGGGAGGGAGAGAAAAAGGAAGAAAAGAATGCCGCTCACCGCCGTTCTGCCATCTTGCTTTGCTCCCGGCACTGCATTCAGATCTCTTAAAGGGGCGGGGGGGCAAAAAAAGAACAATCAGAAGCAAGGAGAGCCCAGCAGTCACTACTGTTATATCCGCATCAGGAATTTTCACCTTGGGAGAGCAGGTACCTGAGAAGTGCGCTGGGATGCGCTTAGGTGGGCGTGGTCGCACTTAATTATCTGTAAACTCCAGAGCTGGTGGGGAAACAATTTTAAGCTCCGGAGCTTGGAGCCATTTGTGGCGGAGTTTAGGGGTCGTGTGAAAAGGCCCTTAGTGACTCAACTCCTGCGCAAGTTAAGTTGATTCAAATAGGTCTACTCTAACTGCAATTAAAGTCAGTTATGGTTATGGTTAGAGCAAGGTTGGGAACCACTAATAGGCATACATACATTCATGCATACAAGCAAGCCAGCAATAAAACATTTCCTGCTCCACCCACTGTTGATCACATTTTTGTTGCGCATTTAGCTCATGGAACAGAAATTGGGGAATCGGTAGTCTTCCAGGTCTTGGTGAACTGTTGCTGCCATCATCTCTGACCACTGGCCAGACTAGCAAGTGTTGGTGGAGCTGAAGTCTCAGAACATCTGGAGATTTGACAGCTCTGTTATAGAGGGTGTCAATGACGAACAGCAGATGGGCAAGGGGAGTGTGCTTGTCCTCACTGACTCTACTCTACTGAAGAAGGATTCTAACCCACATGTCCTGAGATGGCGAATTCTTTTCTGCATTCATAATCTCTTTTGTTTCCATTCATTCTCTCCCCCCTCCCCCCGGGATTATGTTGACGTTTGATGCACAGCGTATGCCCTTTATGAAATGGAAACCACAGTTTTAAGTGGTGTGATGCTGAAGCCACTACCACTATACCATGTTTGTAAGAGCATGACGCAAGCCTGTGAAGATTCTCAGTCATCCAGTTGAGTTTATCTGGAAGTCGAGTCATGGCAACTGGACTTCTTTTCCTTGAGAGATTGAAACGTTTCGCTGCTCATCCAAACAGCTTCGTCAGTTGCCGTGACTCAACTTCCAGAGCATGGCTCAAGCTTTTCATGTTATGTAAGGCGGCGTGACGATAGTGTTGGCTGGTCCTTGGGGGATTCGGTTTCAAATCCCCACTTGGCCATGAGATTCACTGGGTGTCTTTGGCCCTGTCACACATAGGCTCTGCCTGACAGCTTTGTTGTGAGGATTACGTGAGGAGAAAGGAAGCCATCTGTGCATCCTTGAGCTTGTTGGGGGAAAGGAAGCATAGGAAGTATATACAGTAAATAACAAATGAATGAAATCCAGTTGTGCAGCTCTGCCTGTGCAGCAGGGATGATGTCATTGCCAGCAACAGATCACCATTGATTAAAAGCTTCCTTTTGTTATTTTGGGGTGTGTACAGGTTTGGGAGTTCGATTCCCCAGCATGTCTCCTGTGGATCGAGCTCACCTGTGTAGTCACAGGGAAAACCCTGAAAAGGGTCACCATAAGTCACAATTGACTTGATGGGACTTGAAGATGATTATTACAGCTTGTAAATAATGTGACAAAGTCACATGCAGCTGAAGGTCATGAAAGGAAGCCTTTAATCAACAGTGTCTTGCTGGTAATGATGACATCATTCTATTGTGTAACTGGGATCTGCCCAACAGGATTTGGGGCAGTAATTTATATTTTTCAATATGCTGACAATTTCACCTTCTGTTTCCCCAGAATGGATTTAATGGGAAATGTTTGCTTAGTAACAATCACTACAGAAATAAAGCACTGGTAACTTGTTTTGGAAACCAAGGCTGAGTGTAGCTGTTCACATCTGCCGTGTGTTATAATAATGTTATCTTCAGCAACAGCAACCATATTTCTAGAATTTAAAAATAAAGTCCTGATGCGAAGGGTGAACTTGATCTGAAAGTTGACATTACGTGTTCACGGTCTACGGAACACTTAGATTTCAGATCACCTGGGAACATATTGTGGACTGACTTGGGCACTGGTATATAAATACTGTAAGTTTAAAAGATGTGGAACACCCTGTGGTTGTTATCTGTTGTCAAGCTGCCTCTGTCTCATGGAGACCCTCTCAATGAGTGGGATCCCCAAAATGTCCTGTCCTCAATTAAAGTTCTCAGCTCTTGTAAATTCAAGCCTGTGGGATCCTTCTCCTGGTGCCTTCAACCTTGCACAGCGTTATTGTCTTTCCAAGAGAATCCTATCTATATCGTAGTGGGTAAGGCAAGACCAGAGCCCTCATATTTAGCCTCACATTTTAATAAACAAATGTAGAACTAAACATGTTAGAGATGTAGTGGTGGTGGGGAGACAGAGGAACACGAGGGTGGGAGGGAGAAATACAGTATGTTCATTTTATGAGAGTTAAAATTGAGTAACCTTTCAGTATAATGGCCTTTTGTGCTTGCAGAAAAGTGCACTATGCCAAAGTTATGGTAAGAATTTTATAGGTTTTCTGGCTGCTGGGAACAGTTCCTTCCTCTGTTACAAGTTTTTCCAGCATTAAAACACACAAGAGTAGAATAGCTTATTTTTCTTTGTAATTTTTAAAAAATAGTCCAAACAGTCGACAATGCAAACATTCATTGTAGGAATGAAATTGGCCATTCACATGATGCTGCGAACTTGAGCCTAAGTATGCTGTTGATGGCTTAGATCCTACAGGATGTTTTTATGGATTCCTTGCATCATTCAGAAAGGAAGCCGGCTACTGTGCTTGGAAGGAAAATGTTGGACAAGAGCCTTCTTGCTGTATTCCATGGCTGCTTTTGGCCCTAGCAGGACAAGTGCAAAGCTGCTTCCGTTTTCTGCCCTGCGCATTTGTGACAAATAGAGAAACCGGTTTAAGCCAAGTGAGGCAGTACTTTTATTATTGGGTCACTAGAACATTACAAGTTACATTCTCCAGAACTCTTCATCAGAGGGAGATGGCTTTGAATTTGCACTGTCTCTTGCCTTGTGAAGCCATTGCATGCATGAATAAGGAACAATTCGTTTCAAACCTTGACTTGCATGCTGCTTGACTTGCATCATATTTGACTTGCAGCAAGAAGGGGCCTGTTTGACTTAAGTCGCAGGCTTTGACTTACATCTCGGAGCCCCGGCGCAAGGCACTGGAATCGGGCGGCAGCCACGACCCAGCATCGCAGCTGCCGCCTCCAAACTGCTCCTGCCTTCTTCCCCTCCTCCGGCAGCGGCGGCTTCGGCGAGGCCAGCTCAGAGCACCTGGAGCTGTTCCTCGGCCTCACCGAAGCCGCCGCTGCTGCCGGAGGAGAAGAAGGGCCGGGAGCTCAGGGCTGGCCTCGCTGGTTAGACAGTCGGCTCAGTCTTGTAAAAAACCTGGCTGCAGAAGTCTGGTCCACAATGGAAGCATTTTAGTTGGGGAGCTGTACAGTTGTGGGACTCTAATGGTAAGCATAGAGTTGTTCAGAACTTGGAACGTCAGGTTCAAAATCAGTAAAACTTAAATGTTAGACATTGTTGCTATGAACATTAAAAAGTGGAGGCGTATAACTTGTGGACTATAATTCCACTGCCTCCCCCTCTCTTTGAAGAGACATTTCATTTACATCCCCGGAAGGAATCTCCTATCCCAGTGAAATTTGTGTTAAATTGCTGTTTTCGGGGGTCTTTTTCATCATCTGGAACGGATTAATCAACTTTCCCATTACTTTCTATGGGAAAAGTTCATTTGACTTAAGTCATGTTTGACTTAAGTCTAGACCTCTGGAACGGATTAATGACGTAAGTTAAGGTTCCACTGTACAGCAGGCATGCCCAAAGTCAGGCCTGGGGGCCAAATGCGGCCCGTTTTCAAATTTTGAGTGGCCCGTGTCCTCTTCTGCCCACCGGCTCAGCCTGT
Organism: Phrynocephalus guinanensis; assembly: GCA_037367245.1. NCBI lineage: Eukaryota > Metazoa > Chordata > Lepidosauria > Squamata > Agamidae > Phrynocephalus > Phrynocephalus guinanensis. The sequence continues at coordinate 195,342,103 of CM074732.1, forward strand.
CACGCATCCCTGCCAGCTGGTCCTTCCCCATACTGGATGGAGACATCAGCTTGCAGTGTTATGGTTTGCCTGCCCTCCCTGCCTCTGCCCATCCCCCCAGCCACCTGCCTAGCCTACCGTTGCTGCAGCATCCTACCTGCCTACTTGCATGTTATAGAGACTTGTCCAAAGTCCGACCCGGAGGCCAAATGTGGCTGAATGGTCGGCCCCCACACATTTGCACCTTACCAAATCTGGCCCTCCTTGCAAAAAGTTTGGACACCCCCGCATTATAGTCATTGAGATCCCGGTTGAGTTTCTGTTGGGGGTGCTTGATTTGGTTGTAGTGGCATGTGCCTTAGTTACTTTATGCTTGGATTACAGGACATGCTGCACCAGAGGGTGTTTTGGGAAATGGTTCAGAAATCTCAGCTGGTTCAGACCGCTGCTGCCAACTGCTGTGTGGGGCTAGTTATGGGGAGGCATATTACTCTCCTATTCTCAGCAGCTTCACTGGTAGCCTCTCAGTTTCTTGACCCAATGCAGAGTGCTGACTATGACTTAAAAATCCCTACGTGCCTTAAGTCCAGGCTGTTTGAAAGGTATCTCCCCACATGATCCTTCTCAGCTCCTGAGATCTTCAGAAGAGATGCTTCTCCAGGTATGTCCAAACTTCAGCCCTCCAGATGTTTTGGACCACAACTCCCACGGTCCTTTGCCATTGGCAATCTAAGCTTAGAATTCTGGAAGTTCTGGTCCAAAACACCAGGAGCGCCGAAGTTTGGACATGCCCTCTGTCTTTCCAGGCACATGCGGTGGGAACAGAGGACCTATTTTGTGGCTGTAGTAGCACACCTGTATATCCTCCCGTGGAGTTCTTAAACAATTATTGCAGAGCGTAAATTCATATTCATGGAAGGCTTCTGGATTGTCAGTTTTAAAGAGGAAGTAAATTAGAGCTTGCTCGTGGTGAATCAAAAATGGAAAAGCCAAGTGTGTTGCATATATACCGCTCCACTGCGCCGAAAGCCCTCTCCAGGCAGTTTACATTTTAATTATGCAAAAGTTCTGCTTAAAAGTGTTCTGCTTATATACCACCCCATGCCACTTCAAGTGGCTTACAGTTTAATTACAGTATGCAGGCTACACATTGCCCCCCAGCAAGTTGGGTACTCGTTTTACCAACCTGGGAAGGCTGCAAGGCTGAGTCAACCATGAGCCTGCTCCCTGGGATTGAACCCCAGGTCGTGAGCACCGTTTTACCCGCAATACAGGCATTTAACCACTGCGCCATGAGGCTCCTCTCGTGGACAAGTAGGTTCCACATATTGACCTCACAAGGATGGAAGACTGAGTGAACCTCGAGCTGGCTACCTGGGATTGTGGGCAGAGTTTTTGACTGCAGTACTGCAGTTTAATCACTGCACCACAAGGCTCACGAGATAACAGATTATAATTTGCATTGATGCCTAGACTCCCTAGTAGTGGTTCTTCCAGGTGCCAGAAAGCCCTTATGTGCAGATGACTTCCCACCCACACATTCACACAGGTCCATCAGGCTGGTGAAAGATATGTTCCATAGCCTAGCTAGAATAGATGTGATTTTGGAAGGAGTTTTTGTGGTCCTGTATTCGGCTTTACATTCTCTGTTTTAGAAGCATAACAACCTAGAACAGGATGTAAGTGGTTCAGAAATACACATTTGGTCTTGGGCGTCCATCCACATATTTTGCAGTTTTGTATTTCCGTGCTTCCATTTGCTTTCTGAATTTTGTTGCTAGAATAAAAGTAGAGCAAGTAGGAACATTGGCAGTCTCCAGCATAGAATGTATGGCCATTCCATCTTGTTTAGGGCTTGTTCAAGCTTTTGTTGCTGCAATTGACTTCTGTGTCTCAAAAAAAATGATTTTAAGAATAAAAGAGCCCCGTGGCACAGTGGTTAAATGCTTGTACTGCAGGTAAAACTGTGCTCACAATCTGGGGTTCAAACCCAGGTAGCATGCTCATGGTTGACTCAGCCTTCCATCCTTCCGAGGTCGGTAAAATGAGTACCCAGCTTGCTGGGGGGCAATGTGTAGCCTGCATTACTGTAATTAAAACTGTAAACCACCCAGAGACTACTTGAAGTGGTATGGGGAGGTATATAAGCAGAACACTTTGCTTTGCTTTTGCTTTAAAACAAGAATGTGGCCAAGGAATTTTGGGTGAAACCATATCCAACTTTCCAGTTGAAATTTCCAACCCAGAGGTGGGAAATAATGTAATTGGTTGGCTGACTTGGGTATTTCTGTTTTTAGGGGAGCCACTTTAAACTAAAACGTTCAACTTCAGGGAAGCAGGCTAAGATTTCTCGTTTTAATGTTCCTTTTAAACTGATTTTATAAGCTGGGTAATTTTTCAGGGGGACTGCACATTTTGTTACAGTAATGAGGGGCAATATACAGTCCAGTAAAGTTAAGACACATTCAAGTATTGAGAGCAGGGAATTGAGGGACATCGTACAGCATTAACAGACAACATTACATTAATGCAATCATAAAGTCTATAGACACAAAGCATTAAAAGACAACATTACATTAATGCAATCACAAAGTCTATAAACACAAAGTCTATGTGATCATGTATGGTCAGTTCATATAAAAGTCACATAATAGGTAGTCCGTCATTCAGGGAAAGCTTGAACGTGCTCCATAGTTTTGATTTCCTTAGAAATCCAGCAAACTGGAATGTGCTTTTTCAATAGAACTCCCCAAATGGCTTGTGTTTACTCTGCAAACTAAGATTGTAAACTATAATAGGATCTTGGTTTACAAAACAAATAATAGTTTTCTGATTCAGTTGTGACTTGCTGCAATCTGGGATGGCTAATACTGACTTAAAACACTTTATACGTGCAAGAATTTGAAAGAAGTGAAAGAAGCAGCAGCCATGGAAAGAACTTGTGATGATGTGCAGAGATGCACTGCCATTAGATATGGGCACTTTGTATTCATATCCCGGGGGGGTCCATTCCCTCCACCCAGAACCAGCTGGTTCACTCACTGGTCATTGGAGGGCATGCAAGTCAATATCATTGCTGATATTGCACTGGTTGTGGCAGTATGAAGTGCCACGTTTAACTGCCATGCGTTGTGACCTGACGTAGAGCATCAGGTGCACTGTGCACAAATGGTGTATTTTTGGGTGGGTGATGGTGCCTAATGTAGAGAGTGGTATGCCACATCTATTTAAAAGAATATGGCCAACTCATGCATGCAAGGAAATACTCACGCAGACCAGCTATTTACGTTGAAGTTACGGGCGTGCATTGAGCGTGCACCAGAGGATGATCACGAGTGTGCGCGTAGAGGCTGTGTGTAACAAGCTTGAAGCACTCACCTTCCATTTCTGAAGTAGCCTTTAAACAAAGAAGCCCTTGAAGGCTGGCAATTCCTTTCCCCATAAATTAAAGGAAGGAAAAATGACATGAATTTCTTGGAAGAGGGGCAGACACTAAAACTGTATTCCTCCCCGCTCCTTTGTAGGCCAGATACTTTGACCCATAATGTACTGTAGTCTTTTTCATACTTTTGAACTTGAGAAAATGTGGAGGCCGCCTGGGATCCCTGATCGACATCTGTTTTTTCTGTTGATTGCATCAACCTTGCTCTCTTTCAGACTGTAATTTTCACTGTAACTATGGATTATGTTTGTCATACTTGATAGAAAACTGTCTAGTGAATTTGGTTTCCTCTTCTCCTCAACTTCATCTCTCTCTCTCTCTCTCTCTCTCTCTCTCTCTCTCTTTTCCCCCTCCTGCCCCCCAATCCCTGCTACAACACCCAAATCCCCGGGCCGTTTTTCTTTTAAAATAATAAAACGTGTTCTGTCGTTTACAACTTTGGGACCTCAAATAAATCTGGAACTAAACCTGAACCCGTGGAAGAAAAACTGCTCTTTAATTTTGCCATTGTCTGGCAGGGCCCCGCATCTGAGGGATTTATTTGTTGTTCCTTCCCTTTTTTTAATGACACCCGCAATCTAGAGGCGCTGTTTTGCTAAATGTTCTGTAAAAAGTAAATCGTTGCAGAGCAGATGTTGGTATTTGGATGGATGTCTGTACAACAGGGGGACGGCCACAGTCATCTCTGTCAGCTGTCTTCCAGCTCCACAGGCCTGCTGCGTGGTTACTTTGGTGTGTAAAAACAGCTCGTTTCGCAACTGGGGAAGTTTGGCTTTATGCTTGGCGCCGTGCCATTCAGCCTTGGTTTAAACACGGGCGTTTAGCCAGCAATTTTCTTATCACTGGTAGCTCCGTGCTAATGTGTATTAAACTTCAATAAGGAAGATAAGGGAATTAAGAGTACAAGGCTGTTTGGTGTCTGTTTGTTGTTTGTTTGTTCATCTCCTCGCTTATTTCTGTGTTTCTCTTCCCTCTTTTAAACGAGCCATTAGGAACACTTGTTGTAATACATGTATCTTTCTTTCTCTTCCTGGCTGTTATTTTATTACCAAACATTTCATGTACTCAGATCACAATCTCTCTCTCTCTCTCTCTCTCTCTCTCTCTCTCTCTCTCTCTCTCTCTCTCTCTCTCTCAGTATTTCCTTATGTAAGTAAGCAAGTATTTGGGTGAAGAAAGTATGGTAGAGTGCTAGGTCATTACATGAGTATTCTGTACCCTGAATTGCTATAAGTTAGAATTGACTTGATGGCATGTTGTTGTTGTTGTTGTTGTTGTTGTTGTTGTTGTTGTTGTTGTTGTTGTTGTTGTTGTTCTACTTCTTCTTCTTCTTCTCCTCCTCCTCCTCCTTCCACTCTTCACCTAGTCATAGATTTGATTTTTGGCTGGTAGTAAGGTAGCTCAATTGCCTTGGGATCTGAGTAGTGGTTTTGGTTTTGGAGTACTTTTCCCAGAATACCCATCTGGCACAGCCATCAGCTATTCTAGCTGGGGATTATGGGACTTCTTGTCAAAAAAGAAACCTTTCCAACCTCTGGTGTTCCCTCCATACCTTCGGAGACTTTGTGCCGTAGAACAGAACTGTCCAACTTTGAACAGTTCATGTTCTACCTGGAGTTCCCGAACGTCCCTCGTGGTCAACTCTTGGAGCTCCCAAATGTCTTTGTGGGTTACTTTAAGAGATGTGCATGCTTGAACTTCGCCAGTGCTCCAGATTAGCCCTATAGAGGAGCTGAGCAAGGGGGTGGGGCGTTGCGGTGACAGGTAGGGAAACAAATCTGGACCAAATGTCTGGGCAGGCAGGTCATTTCCCCCCCGAACACACCGCCACTGGTGGCGGATTGGGAGGCCAGCAGAGACCTTGCAGGCTACTTAAAATGGCACCGTGGGTTACCAGTCGTCCACTGTTGACGGTCTGCCATAGAACATGAAGCTCACTAAGCCAGTCTTCCTCTGCCTAAAGCAATCTGGGGGTAATTGTTCAAGGCGTCATTGCCCAATTCAAGACACAAATATTAATGTACAAAATTCTAATTGACTCCAAGTCCACATTCTCCTTTAAATATGGATCTAGGCCTCTGGTGGAGTGCAGACTACGTCAGTTCCTTCCGAGCAGCGCCATCCGGGTTATGAAACACATTTCCAGCAGAGATTTGAGTGTCCCCAATGCTCTTCTTGGCATTCAGATGTTAGGCAATATGTTTATATATTTTTTTTCATGTTGGGGTGTGCCTGTGCTTTTGGACTACAACACCCAGAATTGCCCAACAAACTCATGGCTGTCACTGTCCATTGTCTGTACTTAGAAAATGAATGGATCTGTTGCCTAAGTTACTTTCCTGTGCTCTTCACGGCAGGAGTGAAGGAACCAGGAAGCCCTTAATTAACCATTGTTTGCCGTTTCTTCCCAAAATAGTAGATGCCAGTGTGGTAGACTCTTTAAGAGTGCAGCGCTGGGACTGAGGGAGCCATGTTCAAGTCCCTAATGAGCGATTAGGCTCATTGAGTGTGACCTTGGACCATTTATTCTCTCTTAGCCTTACCCAACTAATAGGCTGTTGTCTGCATAAAATTTGGGAAGGAGAGGAGGCATCTCTTTTGCCTTAAGGCCACTGAAAAAATGCTGAGGTTTATTAAATGTCACTGAGAATTGATTAAGATAAAAGAAGTGGGAGGGAAAGAAGAATTTAGAAGATGCAAAGAGTCCAACAGTTCAAATTTATATGCTTTCAGTTAGAATCCCCTTTTGGCTAATTCCTTTTTAGAAGCTTTTCAGCTCTGGCTTGACTTAGCTGGTCCCAATGCTGTGCAAATAAAACCAAGGCCTTTTGTTTGGCTTTTCGTTATTCAGAAATGAGTTTAAGAGTTAATAATAATGTCCTGTATTTTCCAAAATCAAGTCCTCAAAGTTGGTGGTTGGTATGTCTTCTGTGAGAACTTCTGTTAACAAACACTGTCCAATAGTCACCATATAGGTAGCTGCAATTGTATGGTGTTGCTCACCTTCTTCCTTAAACCTGGCTGGATAACTCAGTGAGTTGGGTATCTGGCGGTGTAGCCAGAGGTTGGGAGCTCAGTTCCACTGTGCATCTCAAAAAGAGCCATCCTGTGTGGCTTTGGGCAACCTGCACAGTCTCAGGGCATAGAATCATAGAATCATAAGAGTTGGAAGAGACCTCAAGGGCCATCCAGTCCAACCCCCTGCCATGCAGGAACCCCCATCACAGGACGCCCGACAGATGGCCATCCAGCCTCTGCTTAAAATCCTCCAAAGAAGGAGATTCCTCCACCCTCCGTGGCAGCATATTCCACTGCCGAACAGCTCTAACCATCACAAGGTTCTTCCTAATGTTCAAATGGAATCTCTTTTCCTGTAGTTGGAAACCATGGCCTCGAGTCCTAGTCTCTGAAGCCATGGAAAACAATCCTGTTCCCTCCTCAGTATGACATCCTTTCAAATACAGTATTTAAACATAGCTATCATATCCCCTCTCAGCCTTCTTTTTGAAAGGCTAAACATTTCCCACTCCCTAAGCCATTCCTCATAAGACTTTTCTTCCAGACCTTCAACCATCCTGGTCGCCCTCCTCTGTACCTGCTCGAGGTTGTCAACATCCTTTTTAAATTGAGGCGCACAGAACTGGACACAGTACTCCAGGTGGGGTCTGGCCAGAGCAGAATAGAGTGGTACAGTACTATCACTTCCCTTGATCTAGACCAGTGTTGGCGAACCTATGGCATGGGTGCTAAAGGCGGCACCCGTAGCCCTTTCTGTGGGCACCCGGCATCACCCATTCACAGCCACCTGTATTCAGGTTAAATTACTGTACAGTGGTCCCCCGCTCTTTTGCGGTTCATATACTGCGGTCCCGCTATATCGCGGGACCGCACTATATGAAAAAATGCCCTCTAGGGTAAGGGGGGGAAGTCCTGTTTCAAGCCTCCCATACTTACCCAAGGACTGGAGCTGCCCCGAACAGGCCTGTGAGGGCCTTCCTGGGCCTTCTGGAGGCCCCAGAAGGGCCTCCCTGCAAACCGGAAGTGACTTCCGGATTACTGAAAATCATTTCTGATTTTGGGGCCTCCAGAAGGCCTGGGAAGGCTCTCATGGGCCCGTTCGGGGTAGGGCCAGGCGGGGGGTAAATACAAGAGCCCCCAGCTAACCCCTCCCAGGCCTGACTCAACCTGCATCCGCATTTTCAATTATCGCGGGTCAGGTCAGGTCCCTAACCCCCGCAATAGGCGGGGGATCACTGTATTGGCACTTTGCGGGAAAATGAGTGGGTTTTGAATCGCAGTTTGGGCACTCGGTCTCTAAAAGGTTCGCCATCACTGTTCTAGACACTCTGGTTCTGTTGATGCAACTAAGAATCTTACCCCCTTCCTTTGGCACCCCCAGAGGAAGGAAATGGTAAACCACTTCTGAGTATTCTCTGCCTGGAAAACCCTGGACAGGGTTGCCATAAGTCAGAATTGACTCAACACCATTGAGTTATTATTCTTCCTTAAAAAGTAAACAGGTTTTTTAAAGTTGGGCTTTTGGGGACTATTCTTCTGCCAGAACAATGTCTTTTTTCACAGTGATGGGAATTGCCCTTTAATCCACCTTTCCATTTTATTAAGTATTATTACTGCCAGAGCAGGTTTGATTTACATGAAATTGATTTAAAATGCAGCTTAAATCATGAATTAAATTTTTAAAAATTGGATTTGTTGACTATTTATTTTTAAAAATATATATATTTTTAAATTAAGTCATGATTTCAGTCAGTTTGATTGTTAAAAAATATTAATTCTTATCCATTGTAATTAGTAACATTAGTATTAATAATCATTTTGTGTTGCTTTTATACCCATTCTCATTATTTTCTTTTCCAGTTTATATAGGGATAAAAATTATTTAACAAGGGAGAACAATGCACTGAAGATACAAGTAATCCAATGATAAGCTCAACCACAAAAGTACAAGATGTCTCAAAATGAAGTGTAAATAATTGAAACAGAGTCACCAAATACTGCATATACATTTCCTTAGTGATTCCTCATAGGAATAATTGTTATAATGGCCTGTCAAGTTGTTTCCAAGTTACTGTGAACCTTTGAATTAATGAAATATAAAAGGGCCTGTGGTTATCGGCTCTTTCCCACTCTTGAAAACATGAGACAGTGGCTTCCTTTTTTGAGTTTCTCCATCTTTTGTTAGGACCTCTTTCCCTGCTGGAAACTCCATAGGAGCTGAGAAGAACAAAGGAATCACAAAATTGTAGTCAGTAAATAGAAGCTTGTGTTTTAGAAATCATCATGGCAATGCCTGTTGCATACCATTAAGTAATTAGCAATTTCATTTCTCTGTTCCTTAATAACCTGTGGGTGAATGCCATCTGGGTCCGGTGACTTGTTGATCTTCACTTTATCAATTAAACCTAAAACATCCCCTCTTTTAACCTGTATTTGATTTAATTCTTTAGTCAAGAGGGGCCGTTCGGGCAGTGGAATCTGCCCATGGTCTTCAGTCGTGAGGAGAGATGGAAAGAACTCATTTAATTTCCCTGCAATTTCCAAGTCCTCCTTAACCTCCCCCTTTCCTCCCTCACCATCCAGAGGGCCCACTGGTTCTCTGGCATGTTTTTTATATCTAACATATTTAAATAAGCTTTTATTATATCCCTTTATATTGCTAGCCATACGTTCCTCAAAGTCTTTCTTTGCCTCTCTTATCTTCTTACATTTCTTTCGTCAGAGTTTGTGTTCCTTTTTATTTTCTTCATTTGAGGAGGATTTTCATTTATGGAAAGACATCTCTTTGCCCTTTAGAGCCTAACTCCACTCGTTAACCATGCTGGCGCCCTCTTGGACTTAGAGGAGCTCTTCTTTCTTTGTGGTATGCACTTGTGCTGGGCCTTTACTACTGTTGTTTTAAATAGGCTTTTACTTCTGAGTTTAGGAATGGTTGGCTCCTCCCCACCTCCATGCTACCTGGAGGATTTGGGGGAATTTAGTTGGGAAAAAAAGTTTCCCAGGCTCTCTTTTTTCCCATTTCAGGAGGAAGGTTTTTTATTTCTCTCACTGTCTTTCTCTCTGAAAAAGAGTTGCTGTCAGGGTGGGCCTCTGTTGGTATTTACTGTATGCAGATTGGGGTGGATAAACTGAGATGCTCCCATGTATCATTTTCACTCACATCCATATAGGCCACTTGGAATCCCATGGCAGGAAAAAGATGAAACACGAATGTAACTAAATGCATCCTCTGGTATCAATACACACACATGCACACAATGAGCCGAAATGGGCCATTTTTAAAACCGGAATCATGCAAGGTACCTGTATCTGAAGTAAGGCTTCCAGGTTTTGCCTCTCCCCCCTCCCCAAATAGGATATAGTACAGTGGTTCTCAACTCGTAGGTCTCCAGATGTTCCTGGACTGCAACTCCCATAAGCCTCCATCACTCACTGAGCTCAGGGCTGGCACATCCATTAAGGCGAACTAGGCAGTTGCCTAGGGGGCCAAAATGGAGAGAGGGTGCTGGCCAGCCTGCTGCCTCCCCACCGCCCCTCCTGCCGCTGGCCACCGCCGTCCGTCACCCCGCCGCCCCTCCTGCTGCTGGCCACCGCCGTCTGCCCCCCCCACCGCCCGTCGCTGTCCCCCTGCCGCCCCCCGCGCCCATCACCGCCCACCCCCCGTGCCCGTCGCCATTCGCCACCGCTGCCCTCCCACCCCCCCGCCACGCCCCCATGTCTGCCCACCCCTCGCCTAGTGCGCAAAAAAACCTAGCGCTGGCCCTTACTGTGCTGGAAGGAATTTCTGGGAGTTGCAGTTCAGGAACATCTGGAGACCCACAGGTTGATAACCACTGTAGTAGCTGGTGTCACATGAATAGTAGTGGCTTGGTATGTGCTGGACCTATTGACATCAACAAACAGGATGGAGATCTGAAATGTGTTTCTCTTGCAGAACTGACCTCACATTTTTTTGCATGTCTTAAAGAATTAGATATAGACACGTGCAGACAGCTCTGCTCTGCGCGTGTGCATTTATTTTGAAACTCTTTTCACATATAACCAAATTAAAAGAGACACACTGTTATAGGGAAGCAGCAGGATTTTTTTTTGGGGGGGGGAAGCCCTCTTTTGACCATCACCATGTGGGATTGACCCAAAAATAGACACAGTGACTTAAATGAGGGTGCTTTGGGGGTACTGTTTTAATTGCAACTTTGTTACCTTTGTGGTCCCTCCTCCCTCAGTGTATTGGGGCAAGAATGATTATGTCTTTTAAAACAATGGAATAGTTTAAGAGCTACCAGTTCCAGAAGCAAAAGGGAAAAGGAAGTGAGTGACTCATAACATTTTACAGGTTAATGAGACATAAATTGCATCTTTTCCCCATCAGAGGCAGATGTAGGCTAAGGACCAGTAAGCTATGCTGAAGGTAAGCATCAGGAGTTTTCTTTGCTGATTAATCCTCTTTTTTTCTCCCTTTGGGTGTATCTTGCCTTGATGAAAATTGATTGCTATAAGCAATGTGGAAGAAGGTGTGAGTGTGCTGTGTGTTTTGACCTTCTGAACCAAAGCACTGCAGGAAAACAGAACCCACAAATCTCCAAACTTGTATGCATTCTGGTTACTGTCAAATAGAATGGTTTGCCTTAATGACTGGTTAGTTCCATCTTGAATATCTGTAAGCATTGATGCAGAACTGGAAGTTATTTCACACACCCACACCCACACCCAAATAGAAGAATGCTCAGAGGAAAAATCTTTGTGTGGCTCAGGAGTCATCCTCATTTTGACAGTGTTTGAACTCTGGAGCTGGGCAACATAGAGCAGCTACACATGTCTGTCTAGACACAAGTAGGTAATGGTGATCATGTAAGTGTTCCTGTGTAGAGATGTAAAATTTCCAGAAATTTTGAAATCGGGGAGAAAAAAAACACATTTTTCCTAAAAAAATTTCCTGGGGAAAAATGGATTTTTTTTGGGGGGGGGGGGGAGAAATGCTACATTAGCACTCCCCTCCCTTTTACAACTTGAACGTCATTCTGTTACATTAGGAACATAAAATATGACTATGGACGATTTGACTTGGCATAAATTTAGAGCTGTGGTTCTCAATCGGTGGGTCCCCAGATGTTCCTGGACTGCAATTCCCAGAAATCCCGGCCAGCTCAGCTAGTGAGGAAGACTTCTGGGAGTTGCAGTCCAGGAACATCTGGGGACCCACAGGTTGAGAACCACTGATTTAGAGCCTTGTGGCACAGTGGTTAAATGCCTGTACTGTACCTAAAACTGTGCTCACGACCTGGGGTTCAATCCCAGGTAGCAGGTTTATGGTTGACTCAGCCTTCCATCCTTCTGAGGGTGGTAAAATTGCTGTGGGGGGATTGTGTAGCCTGCATACTATAATTAAACTGTAAACCATCCAGAGACTACTTGAAGAGGTATGGGGCAGTAGATAAGCAGAACACTTTGCTTTTATCACAACTAGCATATTAAAATATAGTGTATCCAAACAATTATTACAAGCAGAATTTACTTTTTAAATAATATTTATTTGTAATTGTACGTAACAAACAGAGTATCAATCTCCTGAACTGCTTACTAGTTTATATGGAACAAAAACACATCTACAAAAGAATGTTTAAAAATCCACAATTGACAATTATTCATATTTCCTCTTCACAGTATTAAATAAAAAATAAAATAAAAATGTCATTCTCATAAAAAGAATTGAAGAGGAGGGAAGTTTATAGAAGGGAGTGGGACGTAGTTTCAGTGATATTTTTTAGAAATGATTTGGAAATTATTTGAACACCCTGATTCATCATGTTAAAATAAAACATTCCATAATTATTTTTTTTTCAATTTTTCCAGTTTTTCAGAAAAAAACACAAAAAGGATTCAGGAAAAAAAAAAGAAAAAAAAAGTTTCCCCCAAAAATTTCCAGTTTTTTTCCCTTGGGCCTTCACATCTCTATTCCTGTGGCATGCCCAGTCTGACACTGCTACAGAGCTGTTTGCAGGATTATTCGTGCAACTGGGAGCCTTAAAAGGTTAGGAAAAGTTTGTGTGATTTCTCTTACCCCTCAAACCAGGGTGTTAGCCTCTTTGTTTTGTATATTTAGGTAGGATTCTAGATTTCTGAATATTTTTATTTATTATAAAAGTTCTACAAACATTTTAAAACATGCTGCCTTGTACACGCTCCTTAGGAAAGTGTTCAAGCGTCAAGCATAGGGATGTGTGAATCTTAATTGTGAAATTTCTCAGTTTTCTACCTGTGGTCTAATTCCGTCCTTTCAGACTGCAGGGGGCTGCTTGGGAGTGATAAGTGTTGTAACCCAACCTGTCTGGAAGATGCCAAGCTGAGCAAGGCTGTGATTGATAGGAGATGTACTAAGGTTGGGTTTTTGTTTTGTTTTGTTTTGGGTTAAAAGATGTAGTGGGGGTCTTTCATTTGGATGTCTATGGAGGTCTATGGAAAATTGAGCTATGGTAGTAGAATAGAACAGCCCCAGAAAAAGAGAATGGGAAACCCCGTCTGCATATCCTCTCCCTTGAAAACCCTGAAAACGGTCGCCAGAAGTCAAATCAGAATTGACAACTCATGGCTATTATTGTATTATACAGTAGGACCCCAGTATCTGCTGAAGATTGGTTCCAGGCCTTCCCGTAGATAACGAAAACCATGGATAAGAGAGAACGCCAACCCCCAACTGCTGTTTTGTGACAGTAGCTTGCTTTATGGCTGCTATTTTGCGATAGTAGCTTTCTTTACCACTTCTCGTTGTTACAGTAGCTTGCTTTGTGGCTGCTGAATTATTTGTTTAATTTTTTCCTCTGCCAGCCATGGATAACTGAATCAGTGGCTAATGAATCAGTGGATATGGGGTTCTGCTGTATTCTAATCCAGTAGCCAGTGTGCTATAGTGGATAGGGTGTTGGATTAAAATGCAGGAGTCGGATTGAAATCCTCTCCCAATCATGGGCACTCATTGGGTTTGCTACTGGTAAAGCCATTCCTTAAATATATATCTTGAAAACTGCTAGGGTCACCACAGGTCAGAAGTGACTTGACTTGAAAGCGGGTAACCTACAGTCCAAACCCAGTGGAATATCATTAAGATATTCTTCAGTGCAGATGTGGACCAATGCCAGATGGGCTGGGTCCTGTGCTTTCTTTAACGAGCCTGTTTCTAAATACAGTGGGAAGCGAGCCCCTCCATCTGCCCTCTCCAGAAATGCTGCTCTGAACATAAGACCATTTAATCATCCCCTGCTCCTAACATTCTCCCTCCTCTGCTTCTTCTCGCCCCCTGCCCTCAAATTCCCTGATGATATGATAATGAAGCAGGTGCCAAGTATATTGTTAGCTTCCCATGGGCCGTGAGAAACAGCAGCCAGTTCAGAACCGCCAGCACAGTGGCCTATGAAGTGGAGGTTGTCCTTCTTAACCTCTGGCCATCCCCGTCAATCATTGCCATGTGGATTGACGTTGAAGAAGGGGTTGGGTGGGGGGGGTTGATGGATTTAGCTTTACTGGGATGTATCGGTTTTTGTTTTCTATTTTATTTTTTGATGTTCAGAAATCATGCACCTAAAAACAAAAGGGAGGGTGAAATGCAGTATATAAAACGATGCTGAAGTACAAGAATGAAAACATTCTTTTAAGGAGAATGGTGGGGTAAAATATTTTAAATGCTGTACATAATAATATTTATAATAGTAAATATGCATACATTTCAATAAAAGGCAGCCAGCTGCTGATCTCAATATCCATATACAGTGGTACCTTGTATAAAGGAATTAATTTGTTCCAAACGAAATTATGTTAAGCAAATTTTCCTTTATACAAATTTCCCATAGGAATGCATTGAAAATGGAATAATCCCATTTTTATGTTGTATGCATTTGGCCCATAGGCAATTCTGTTAAGCAAATTTCCCCTATCTCCAGAATATTTTATGTTGTACAAATTTTATGTTATACAAACTGTTTGTTATACAAGGGTCCACTGTAAAGGTCATGTTTAGAGGCTAACAGACTTGAATGGCAAAGTGTTTAGGTCTTCAGTGCATGGGGTAATTATTTTCTGATTATACTTCATCAGGATAATTGAAGGCGGGGAATCTGTCCTTCCAGTGTTTCAGTGTATGATTTATCCAACTGTATGAATAAACTTGAGGGAAAAGTTTCCGGGTCTCTGTTCATATATGTTTGTGTGTACTGTATGCTGATTCTATACACAAACATACACATACATTATCAATATCTGCATTTCAGTGTGCATGTTGATTTGTTGATAGCTGAAACCAAAAATTTATTTATTTATTTATTTACAAAAAAAAAAATAGCAGCCCCACACTACTAAGAGGTCTCCGGGCAGCATACAACACTGTGTTAAAAACAATAAAACAATAAAATTATTAAAACTATAAAACACAGTACAGTTTAAAACAACATACAATACAAATTATAAAACCATTATCAGATTGAAGAACGTTTGAAATAAAGGAAAACTTCTAGCTGTTTTTTTACTCCCTGTCCTGATGCGTCATGATCTTGACCTAGAAAACAGCTTGGGACGACGACAACCAATAACTTCACAATACTCCATCTTCTCTGTTTTATGACTGCCTCTCTTGGAAGTGGTAGTCTCTTTCATTCAGAGGAATTTAACAGAGTGGGAGTCACGGACTATTGCTGTATCAAAATATCTCACTCACGTGCTACAGGGTAAGAAGTACATGAAGGAGTAGATTATAATCCAGGAAAGTCCATTCCAAAATAAATTTGTCAGGCTTTAAGGTGTCACAGGCATTTTGGGATTTTCCCCCCTTTGGCTTTTGTTTTCTTTGTAAGATGCACAGATACGAGCCTTACTCTAATCTCGGTTCAAGAGACGCCCATACATGGGCACTGAATGGTGTCCCAGTCAGACTAAGCTGGTGACAGAGGCGGGGGGGGGGAGGCGCCATCTTAGGATACAGACAGTCTGCTGACTCGGGCCTGACCTCCTCTATAGGGAGGGCAACCTCTCCAGCAAGCCCGACGTCAGGCTCATTGAAATGCAGAGCACAGCAGCCGAAACGTCCACAGCTGTCCGCTGCAGGCGAAGTCTGAACGTGCACCCGAAGGGGTGACCAGGCACAATGACATTTTTTTAAAATAAATAAATAAATAAAAACTCTTGGAGCTGTCACTTTTGTGTGCCTCTCTGTGACTAGGTAACCAAGAACCCCTCGCCTCTTTGCGATGGCATTAGCATATTACAGTCCTTGTTCTCCTCCCAGCCCCCTTTCATCTCCCCATTTCCAGCTGCCGAAACAAAACAGGTCTGAATGGTAGTTCCGACAGGCATTTCTCCCCCTTCTTCCAGTGAACATTGGCAGGGAAGGTGGGGGAGACTGGGAGATAGATGTACATCTCATACTTCTTCTGAAAGCAAAATAGAAATGTGAATGCAATGCCAAGTTGCCAGCATTTGGACGGGGAATGGTTGATTTTATATGGCAGCGAGCAAAGAAATCTCATCTGGGAACCAGGGAATTTTCCAGGTTCGGCTGTGTCTGTTTATCAATTATTGTTGTTGTTGTTCAGTCGTTCAGTCGTGTCCAACTCTTCGTGACCCCATGGACCAGAGCTCTCCAGGCCTTCCTATCATGTTTATGAATGATAGCGCAGCCTAGATGCGACAGTGGCAGCCATCTTGGTTCCCATGTTTAAAGTATGGAAATGTGGTCAGGTGAATTACAGATTTAAAGGAACTTTACATATGAGAGAAGCAGAGCTTCCTTCTCCTTTTTTCATCTAGCGTCTTCTTTTTTACAATCTGTAAAGCACGGTACTCTTTTCCTAGCTCACCTACATTGTGAACATGGAGCTGCACTGGGAAAGTAATATGGTTCCCTGTGCCTCTGTGACTTTTCACATTCAAATAAGCTCAGCAACCCACTCCTTCCTTTTATTGTGCAAGCCAGGGGAAAGTGCGACATGATATTGGCTGATGACACCAAATGTTTCGTGGTGGTTGAAATGCATAGAGAAGAGAGTAGGAGGCCTCTTTCCAAACTGGGGGAGAAAGAACCAAGATGGCAGATAAAGTGTAAAGGTCAGTATAAGCTGGCCCACTTGGGGCCAGAGAAATCTCAGTTTGGGGTATATGCTGGAGAGGATTTGAGGTGCTGGTGTCGAAAAGTTATTCTGTTTGAGGCTGTTTAGCTTAGGTAAAATGCACAGTAAGGGATGATGTGGTATACAATATTTACTTGATGTGGGCAAAACAGACTAGAAAACTCCTGTTCCTTATTAAGTACAACAGGCCTGCCCAACAGGTAGACCGCGGGCTACTGGTAGCCCGCGAAGGGTTCAAAAGTAGCCCGCCAGCCATCAATAAAAAAAGTGAGGGGATACATTCTCCATCCCTCCCTCTGCCATCCCAAGGATGACCATTCTGAGCACATGCTCATAAGTAAAAACTTTTGTAAATAGAGCAGCGGTTTCCCATAGGAATGCTTTGAAAACCAATTAATCTGTTCTGGAGGGAACAGATTTCCATGCGCCATAGCCCTTGAACTGCCCCACTCGGCTGAGACAATGGGCTGGCAGACCCAGAACTTTGCTGGAGCAGTGGTGGTCCTTGGGGTGGGGGAGGGAGGGGTAGAGAACTTATCCCCTCACTTTTTTTTATTGATGGCCAGTGGGCTACTTTTGAACCCTTCGCAGGCTACTGGTAGCCCGCAGTCTACCTGTTGGGCAGGCCTGTTCTAAGTCATGCCCAAATCTGCATGTTTCTAATTGATTTGTAGTAGAACAGCTTCTGGAGAATGTGAGCAGAAGAGTGTATTTTATATTTGGTATCTAACTTTCCCCATAGGTGCCTTGTTGATCTTTATGTGGCTATGGTGGACAAAATGAGCCCCTCGTCTGATTCCTTGTGGTCCTTCTTGCACTCTTGAATGTACACTGACTACTCGGTGATGCTTCTTAAATTCTCTGTGCTTCCTCAAGTACGCTTTAAAAATAGACATGCCTTGCTGTTTTGTTGGTAGAAGCAACAGGGAAGAACAGAACGCTAATGAAGTTATTCAATGTGCTGTTTGTTTTAGCATGACTATGTAAGTGGTATCACTCTAATAAAGAAAGAGATATAAAATGCTTGAGAAAAAGTGCAGCAACTCTTTTATATAAAGGTTCTGTGGATGTGAGCAGTCAGATTTAGCAATTTATTTACACTATTTTAACCCACCTCTCTCATTAAAAAGTACATTGTCCAATAATTACAAAAGCAGTATTTAAGCTAATAGCAGTCAGTATACAGTACTAAAAGGATCAATGAATACAATGCCAAAGCAAACAAACAATTTTATCTAGAAATAAATGACACCAAAAGATATTCAGTGTTTTGAATTAAGAAGACAGAAACAACCCATTTAAAAAAACAACAACAACACTTGACAGCCAATTCACTCAGGGAAAGCTTTCCTGAAGAGAAAGGTCTTTGCCTGCTTGCGGAAGGAAAGTACAGATTTAACTAAAAATATACAACTTGACTCTACTCTTTGTTGGAACCGTGTGTGTGTGTGTGTGTGTGTGTGTGTGTGTGTGTGTGTGTGTGTGTGTGTGTGTGTGTGTGTGTGTGTGTGTGTGTGTGTGTGTGTGTGTGTCACAGTCATGACCGACTCTTTGTGACCCCATGTCTATGGAGTTTTCTTAGCAGGAATACTGGAATGGTTTGGCACTTCCTACTCCAGGCGCCTACAGCACCTGGTATTCCCTGGTGGTTGCCCATCCAGGTACTAACCAGGGCTGACCCTGCTTAGCTTCCGAGATCAGGAGAGACTGGATGTTTTTAGGGCATCTAAGCACATAAATCTATCTGTTTAATCCTATCAGTATATGCAATCTGTTGTTTTTTTAATTGTTGTAAACCACCTGGAGTTCCCCACCAGGAAGATGGGCGGTATATAAGTCCCGGAAATAAATAAATAAATGTGCACGTGCGCGCGCGCGCGCGTGCGCACGCACACACACACACACAAGTGGTGCTGCGGGTAAAACTGCTGAACTGTTGGGCTTGACGAATGAAACATCAGGAGTTCGAATCTGCGTGGCAGGGTGCATTCCTGTTGTTTGTCGTTGTCCCAACTTCTGCTAACCTAGCAGTTCAAAAGCAGATAAAATGCAAGTAGATAAATAGGTACCACTTTGTTGGGATGGTAAAAGCATTTTGTTGTTGTTGTTATTCAGTCGTTCAGTCGTGTCCGACTCTTCGTGACCCCATGGACTAGAGCTTGCCAGACCTTCCTATCTTCCACTGCTTCTCAGAGTTTGGTCAAATCCATATTGGTTGCATCAATGACATTGTCCAACCACCTCCTTCTCTGCCGTCCTCTTTTCCTTTTGCCTTCCATCTTTCCCAACATCAGGGACTTTTCCAAGGAGTCCTCTCTCCTCATGAGGTGGCCAAAGTACTGGAGCCTCAGCTTTAAAATTTGTCCTTTCAGTGAACATTCTGGGTTGATATAAAAGCATTTTGTATCTACAGGCAATTATTGATACGTCGATTAATCAGGAAGGGATCACACTCCTCTGTGTGTTTGGCATACCAATGTTTCAATGCATCTTCTGATAGAATCAAGACATTATTACCTGCCAGTACCAGCAGCAGAACCCCAGTGACAGAATTTTACCAAATTATCAATATACTGGCTGTAAATAATAAATAAATAAATAAATAAATAAATAAATAAATAAATAAATAAATAAATAAATAAATAAATAAATAAAATGGATAGTAATGGTAGCCGTCTTCCTGGCATTCAAGCTGGCCAGGCCATGCACACAAGGAGTCCTGGTAAGGAATACACCCATAGAGGAGAGATGCAGAGTAACTCAACGCTACCAGTGTTCTGCAGTTACACCGCGGGCTGAGAAAATATGTCATGTTACTGGGAAAAGCAACAACGAATCACTGGGTGATAACTAGAGAACATTCCCCTCCTGTGACCAAGGCCTAATGACTTAAAAGTTTAAAGGAAGGATAAAGAACAGAGCGTTAGGATGGGTGAAGTACTTTGAATGGATGTTTTTGTGTGAGACGGAACAGTTTGGAGTGGAGTGGATGTGGGAAGCAGACGCAGAATGGATATACAGAGCAGCAAGCGAGAAACACAGGTTTAGCAGTTATGGAACAGTTTTCATGAGTCTAAAGGTGGCTCCTAAAAGCTAATGGTGTTTCGCAGATGGTCTGCACATTGTGCTTAGCAATAACCCTATTCCATCATCTTTATCTCTAAATTGCTTGGACTAGATGGGGCGCAGGATGGGCACAGGGTTTTTCTGTGTTCATGCAGCGACGTTTGTGGTGGAACTGAGATTTAAATCAGGGGTTTTCGAAGTTTGCAGGTTGTGCTTTTCATTGATCAAATCAGTGCATTTGTGAGTAAGATGATCACCTGTGGTTTTAATGCTGTAATTTTCTGCTGAGTTTCCTCCCCCTCCCCCTTCTTCTTAAACCTGCTTACTGGATAGCGGCAAATTTATTGTTAAGTGGCTATTTCTTAAATTTCCCCTGCTCAGAAGTGGTGCGGGTTTTGGTTTTGAAAATAGGCTTGATTCGGCAATAAGCTTGCAGCAGTTGGTAAATAAAGATGGATTTCTTTTTGTTCTGCTCGTGCTTTGCTGTTCATTATTCTCCACTGACTTCCCAGGGAGTGGCAGCTGTTGCGGATGTTCAGCACTCGATCAGTTGTAGACAGCTCCCGATATGGTTAATACACTGTGGTCGAAAGTTGTGTGGAAGAGCCGGCCGTGCAGTCCCATGTTAATTGCCAAATTCTCTGCAGAATTAACTTTTCAAGTCTGTCCTGTTCTATTTAAGTATGTCTCTCACCTCTTTTTTTGCACACATCACACATTGTGGTAGGATCGCTTTTACTGAGGTAATAAGACTAGCAATAAGCATGAATGTAATAATAATTTAAGGGGCAGACGCAAGAGTAGAAACAACATCTCTGTGTGTCATTTGCGCTTGTATTTGTGGAAAGAGGCATTTTTGAAATTGGGAAAATTGCTTTGAGGAAAAAGTAATTATAGAGATACAGTGGACCTTGTATAACAAACAGTTTGTATAACATAAACTCTGTACAACATAAAATATTCTGGAGATAGGGGAAATTTGCTTAACATAATCGCCTATGGGGCCAATCCGTACAACATAAAAATGGGATTACTCTGTTTTCAATGCATTCCTATGGGAGATTTGTATAAAGGAAAATTTGCTTAACATAATTTCATTTGGAACGAATTAATTCCTTTATACAGGGTACCACTGTATACTAAATCTTCTCTTTAAAAGCAGGCAGGTTGGGAGGGGAGTTGGTTTCAAGCAAGCACTTTATAATTTAAAAATTATAATCTGTCCTGTCTGCCTCTTTGCATCGTTAGCATTTCGCTTGTGAAAACAAGCCAAGACATTACTAAGCCATGAATCATGGAGGAAAAACACATTTTAGTTAATCAACGATTCATCTTTTTTATGTGTGGTGGTTTGTTAGTAACATGATTGCTTTTGCTTCGCTTCTGCCATCTAGAACCGCTGCTTGGATTAACCTTCTCTTCCTTCAGGCCAGTCCACAAACCCCACCTTTTCTGCACAGCTGCTGGCTTGTCTCCTTACTCCTTATTCCTAACTGTAACCAAAGTTAAATCTACATTACTGTGTGTTGGCCCATAATAGTCATTCCCTGACCACGTTCTGTTTTCTGGTCTCCATTAAACTTGTGGAACTGGCAGGATAACTCAGTGGTTTAGTTATCTGGCTGCGGAGCCAGTGGTTGTAAGTTTGATCTCCCACTGTGTCGCTTCAAATGGAGCCAGCCTGTGTGGCCTTAGGCAAGCTGCACAGTCCCAGGGCGCGCGCGCGCACACACACACACACACACACCACCACCACCACCACCACCACCACCACCACCACCAAAGAAGGAAATGGCCAACCACTCCTCTCTGCCTGGAAAGCCCTGGAGAGAGTTGGCATAAGTCAGAATTGACTTGATGTCATGTTCAAGATTTGAAGACATGCTCAGGATTTGTTTGCCATGTGCTCCCCATAGACACACCTGCACCCTTTTCATCTGTGCCTTTCACTGCCCATGACGAGGACGACTGCTGAATCAGAGGCCAGTACATTTTCTAAGTGGCTTCCTTCCTTTTTGACTTGTCTGATAGGTCTTGCAAAACTGATGCCTCTGAGCAAATCTTGCAACACCAATAGAAGCCTACCTGTGGTGTTCTACCGTGAACCCATCTGATTTCGGAAAGCTAGCACAGTTGGGTTGTAGAGGTGCCTAGATTCCCCTATGCTGCCCACGAAGTCCTGGGAATTGTAGTCCAAAAGCACAATTCTGCAGACCTTTATTGGTTAACATTTGGGTGGGAGACAACCAGGGAATACTGGATACTCTTTGGGGGAAGGTACTGTAGCTTACGGGTACAGTTCATACCTTGCATGCAGAGGGACCCTAGTTTTCTTTCCGTGTTTAATTTATAGTCCACCTTTCTCACTTGAAGGTCCCAAAGTGACTTATAAAATAGAAAATTGGATCTAGCTAAAAACACAGCTAAAATAATAGTAAATAGATAATCACATTCAAACAAACACTGAAAAATGCAGAAAAATGCTAGAATAACGCAGGAATAGCAGTTCCCACTGATGATAGGTCTTGGTCAGTGTGGCTAGATCTCAGTCTGTCTGTCTATTTTCTAATGGTCTCTCGAGGCAGTGTACAGCAGTATAACATACAAACAGGTAAAAAACAAACATGACATTTTGTTTGATTGATTCCATTTGAGCGGTACAACAGTGGAATATGCTGCCATTGAGGGTGGTGGAGTCTCCTTCTTTTTTGGGGGGGGGGTTAAGCAGAGGCTGGGAGCTGCCTAGATGCCCTGAGCACATCTGATCTTGCCTGATTTCGGATGCTAAGAAGGGTCGGCCCTGGTTAGTACTTAGATGGGAGACCACCACGGGATACCAGGTACTGTAGATGCCTGGTGTAGGAACTGGCAAACCACTCCAGTATTCCTGCCAAGAAAACTCCATGGACGTGGAGTCACAAAGAGTTGGTCATGACTGTAACGACATAACACACACACATAGAAGCAGAGGCTGGATGGCCGTCTGTCAGGAGTACTTTGATGGGGGTTCCTGCATAACATAGGGTTGGACTGGATGGCCCTTGAGGTCTTTTCAAATTCTGTATGATTCTGTGATTCTAATATTGTGGAGAAGTGTATAGTCTGAGGAAGCTCCAAGTGGATGCACAGTTGATATTTGCAGTAGTTGTTGCTTACATCCCAATCCAAGTTACATGAAGCTGTATAACTGAGCATTCCCCCTAACATTGTGCTGTTCTGATGTGTCCGGCCACAACTCATTCTCACCAACCACATGATGATTTTGCTTCAACATAAATTGAAGAGACTGGACTGAATGTATTTGGCAAGCCATGTAAAAACAGTATCCTCGTTTATCAAATAGATGCCTCAATAAATCATCTTTGGTAAAAAAAAATTGGAATAAGGGGGCAAATCTTTGTCCTTCCCCCAGCACATCTGGAGGTAGCACTAAACCAGGAAAGAGTGGAAAAAATAGATGAGGTCACAACTGGAGGAGATCAAGTGTCCATGTCCAGTTTTGGGTTTGTGGCATTGGGTAAGTTGGAACACACCACTGAAAAAAACACTGCACTTGAAGGCTTCCAGGAATTGCGGAGTGGGGAGTTTGTTGGGGTTTTATTGGATTTTTTTTTAGGAGGTGGGATGGGTTTCATCAGAGGCTCTGTGGCTGCGTAGAGCTGGCAGAAACAGCTTGGTAACTACATACAACCATTTGGATTGCATTCTGCCCACTTTCAACTTTGATCAACGGCTGCAGCACTAGACATGTAGGTCCTTATTCAGTCAGACAAAAGCATTTTAAAAGGGTGGCAGTCCCATAGATAGTGGTAAAGTTAAACATGTATTTCACACCCAGTCTCACTAAAATCTAAATTACGGGAGATTTTCCCATCACCAGTCATCTAGTGCTCATAAAATGTACAGTATTTGCGTCTAGAGATTCTAGGCTGCTCGCACCAGAACCAAAAATGTTCATACTCGTCTAGATCCAAGTGACACTAAGAAGCAATTACACTAGGACAGGTTCATTAGGGAATGCTCAGTGATGGACCACAAAATTTACATGCAGGAGATTCCTGCAGGAACTTGGACAACTGCTCCTAGACAAGAAAATTAGGACAAGAAAATTAGGGTGTGAGAATACTTGGGCTGTTTTCTCAGGTTTCACCCACTGGTGTTCCCGTCTGGTTCAGAAGCTTTGATGATGATGATGATGATGATGATGATGATGATGATGATGATGATGATGATGATGATTATGATGATGATGATGATTATGATGATGATGGTGATGGTGATGGTGATGGTGATGATGATGATGATGATTTGCTGTGCTCTTTGATCATTGAGCAAAATTTGGAAGAAGTGTCAGTATAGTA
Organism: Phrynocephalus guinanensis; assembly: GCA_037367245.1. Classification (NCBI taxonomy): domain Eukaryota; kingdom Metazoa; phylum Chordata; class Lepidosauria; order Squamata; family Agamidae; genus Phrynocephalus; species Phrynocephalus guinanensis. The sequence continues at coordinate 195,366,081 of CM074732.1, forward strand.
TTGAAATATAACTCATTTGGTATGTATTTATTTGTCTGTAAAGAGAAGACTTGGTCATAAACAAAACCCTGCATCTGTGGTGATAATTCCTTTTATATGTGTAGTTCTCCTTTTATTCTGTGTAGTTCTGCTGGGCATTTTTTTATTTTCTCTATATCTACATTTTGTTCTTGCCACTAATTCTTGGCTATTGTGGTTGTGGTTGTGGTTGTGCTTTGTTTTATTTATTATGCACACCGCCTTGAGTTCCCTTTGGGAAGCAGGTGGTATATAAATAAATAAATATGTTGTTACACTAATGGGTTTACTTTTGAATTCTTCTGGTGATGTGGTATATCAGGCCTGCACAGCGCATTAACTGAAGGTGCCCACCGGGTCCCCGCTGGCCGGCACGGCGCCTGCAGCGGCATGTCCAAAAATACTGTGTGTGTCTGTCTGTCTATCTATCTATCTATCTATCTATCTATCTATCTATCTATCTATCTATCTATCTATCTATCTATCTATCTATCTATCTATCTATCTATCTATCTATCTATCTATCTATCTATCTATCTATATTGTCCACCTGCCCACCCTTCCCCTTGCCTTCCACCACTGCAGCACCGTGCCTCCTCACTGGATTCCTCCATGGGGGATTCTGCCCTCCTGGTCAGGGGTGCCAGCGAGGGTTGCATTCAGGCTGTGCACGTGTTGGGTTTCTATCCTTGGCCATGCCCCGAGGGGTCCCTCCTCTCTCAGGGGGACTGGTGTGGCCCTTGCTCTGCTCTTGCTGAATCTTGGTGGGCCAATTGGACAAGAGGAGGGAGGGAGAGGGCGGCGGGCTTGGTGCCAATTGGCTGCAGTGGCTGGCGGTTTTTTTTTTTTGGTTGACTCTGGCGCTCTCTTCCTCGCCGCCCTGCCAGCACCAGGGACATCAGTTGGGGAGGGTGGGGTTTGCTCGGTGAGCCCCGCCACTGCTGCCGCCACCCAGTTTTCCTGGGTCAGCTCTGGCGCAGGTGCTGCGCTCCTGGGGCACCCTCCAGGCTTTGTGGTTTGGGGGCTTGAGCGAACAGAGACCCAACTGGGGTCCAGAGTGGGCTGGGCTTGGTAGGGGTGGTGTGGAGAGAGGAGCCGCTGAGGCGCCCCTCAGGGGACCGCCAGCCACCGGCGGCGGCTGCCTGTCACAGATACTTCTAGGGGTGGCTCGCGGGGACGTGTGGCACTTCAGGAGGTGGACCGCGGAAACATCCAGCGGCTGGAAATAGCCCGCGGGCTGTTCAAAGTTAGACAACCCTGTTTTATATTGTTACCATGAAAGTATGTACCATAGTTTTCACTCTTTAAGATGCACCTGACCATAAGACACACCTAATTTTTAGAAGTGTAAAATAAAAAATGTTTAGCCTAAAGTTTGGGAGAGGTTCCCCGTAGGAAGCCTCTTTGCAAAGGAGATGATTGGGATTGGGAAACCAAGCTGCAAAAGGGGAGGATTGCAAAGGAGGTGATTGGGACTGGGGAATCCAAGCTGCAAAAGGGGAGGGTTGGAAAGGAGGTGATTGGGACTAGGGAATCCTGGCTGTAGAAGGGGAGGGGAGGGCAGAGGCTGAGTTGAGGAGACCTCTTTGCAAACAAGGTGATTGGGAACTCTGGAATCCCAGCTGCAGCAGGGGATGGGAGAGATTCCGTGCAGGTAACTTCTCTCTAAATGAAAATGTGTGATATATATATAGCGGGGATTACTGTATTCGCTCTATAAGACACACAGACATTCCCCTTACTTTAAGGGGGGAAGTGTGTCTTATAGAGCGGAAAATACGGTACATGATGTCTCAAATTTGTACCAATTATCCTAATGCGTACTTTTCTCCATTTCTATGTTACCAGTCTTTTTCACATTTAATATTGTGTCTGAAATCCTGGTCCACAATTAATTTAGTAGGACTAATGATATGTCTTCGGCCACTGCTGTATTTTAGAGGGGAAAAACTGATCCCCTTGCAAGGCCCAAAGATGGCTGTAGATTCCTTTTCTTATGGCAAAGCCTTTGAGGGGCTGTAGGATTTCTGAAAACCACCATCTCTGGAACATTATCAGGCTTATGCAGTGTACATTACAAAACAGGATTTCAGCCAATACATAAAAGAAGGCAAAAACATCTGTTGTACTGACATTGTGAGTTGCTTTTGCTTCCCACTTCCCATATTTCTGTTCTTTTAAATTTTAAAATTTAAAACTTTGTTTTTCTCGTCAGTGCGATAGCTTTTGGGAAGACTTTCTACTTCCCTTTCCCTGTGGAAATGCTTATAATTAGAAGAGGAACTTCAGGATATGTTTGTACAAGTATTTCATCTTTACTCAAAAAGGTATAAGCCTTGGTAACACACACTTAACCCCAGTATTTCCAGCACTTCTCAAGTTGACATCAGCCAAAATCCCAGTCCCAGTGTAGCACGAGAGGCATAACTTTTGACAAGGAACTGCTGCAACATCCAAAGCCCGTTTAAATAGTTTCTGTTGTGTAGGACATTGCAGGACAGTGTACAAAAGGTAATGTCAATTTTGTAACTTGCAGGAGAAGTTCTGCCACCCCTTCACTCCATTTATGCTATGCTTGCATTAGGTCAGGGGTGTTCAAACGTTTTGTAAGGAGGGCCAGATCTGGTGGCTGAGAATGTGGCGGGGCTGGCTGTTCCCCAACCCTGCCCCACCACTGACTCCTTGCAAGCCCCACCCACTGAGCCCTAAGTTCCACCCACTAACTCCTTGCAGGCTGTCACTTGCTTCTTCAGCGTCATCCCGTGGGTGCCGCAGCAGGCCTTGGTAAGGCCTTGGTGGCCGCCCTGTCAACCCCTCGCCCTTACCAAGGGCACAGGCACCAAGGCATGCCCCTGCTGTCGCCGCTGTGGCCAGCCCTGGCCGCACCGCCACTAGCACCGGTGACCTCCCCTTTTCTGCCAAGGAGGAGTCGGAGGTGGGCAGGCGTTCAGCCCAGGACGGAGAGGGAAGCGGAGCCAGGGAGGGTGGCTGGGCCAAGCCCGGGTTATGGCACCCCCCAGGGCCCACCTGCCCACTCCCTTCCGGGTCACTCTGTCTGCAAGGCTGCCCATTGAAGGGCCATCCATCTGTGCAGCGCTCGGCACGCTTGGCTGACCACTTTCCAGGCTCTGGCCTGGGCTTCTTGGTCCCCTCTCCAGCCAGTCAAAGGAATGAGGAGGAGGAGGAAGCCACTGGGCAGGCCTGGGAGGGGAGGAGGAGGAAGAGGGGCAGCCAGAGCCCTTCACTTTTTGGAGCCCTCCCGCAGTGGCCGAACAGGGGGCTGCCCCCCTCACCCTGACCCAGGCAAACCCGCCCCACCTGCATGCCTACACATTCCCTCCCAGGGGCTCACAAGGGGCATTTATCTGATCGCGGGAGTGCCGAACGACCATGAAGTCAGTCTTCACGGGGCCTGGCATGGCAGCGCTACTTTCGGCCCAGTTTCAGCGACTCCGTTCGGCCTGGCGGGGGCGGGACACGGTGACACAGCCCAGCACCACCGGTGGGACGGGCAGCCTAGCCAACAGCCGCTCGCACTCCGCAGTGGCTGCTGTGGTGCTGGAGGGGGAGCCTCCCCGGGTTCGCCCAGGCCCAAGCGAGCCTGGTGCGCCACCACGCAGCAGAGAAAGGAAATCCGGCTCCAGTCTCCATCCCCTCCACACTTGCCAGGCCCACAGGGGGTCGGCACAGCAGCGGTGCCAACTAGGGGGGAGAAAGTTGGGCACCGCGCTCCGCTCCCCCCATGCTTGACTAGGCCTACGGGGTTCTGGCACAGTGGCAGTGATATCAGGGTGGAACCCAACCCCCACACTCTGCTCCTCTCACACTTGCACAGGCCCATGGGGGTTGTGGTGCAGTTGTGGCAACACGAGGGGGTGGAACCCATCCCCTGCACTCCGCTCCCCCCGCACTTGCCCAGGCCTATGGGGGTCCGGGTGTGGCTATGCCGCTGCCAAGGCAATTGAATCCAGCACGCGCTTGGGCCACGGAAACGGGTGCGCTGGCCTGTGCCAGCCGGGATGAGGAGGATCCTCCACGCGGCTCACCAGCACAGATGGTAATGCTGCCTAGATTATACACCTTCCTCTTGTAGCCAGTTTGCAAATCATAACCCACGTAGGGTCTCCACTAACATGCACTGAATTTTTTTACCACCGCTGCACTCTTCCGTGCATAGCTGCAACTTCCGTCTCATGGATTCCTTCACAACTGGAAGAAAAGCCAATGCAACAGGTGCATGGGGATGGATAATCCCTGCGTGGAGAGCACCAGAGGCATATGTGGCTGTGCATGTTAAAGTGAACCTTGGTCTCCACAGTTATCTGGGTATCTCCTAGGACAGTGTTGGCGAACCTATGGCATGAGTGCCAAAGGTGACACTCCAAGCCCTTTCTGTGGGCGCCCGACATCGCCCCTTCACAGCCACCCATATTCAGGTTCAATTGCTGTACTGGCACTTTGTGAAAAATTCGTGGATTTTGAAGCGCAGTTTGGGCACTTGGTCTCTAAAAACGTTCGCCATCACTGTCCTAGGAGGTCCTTCTTAAACCCAGATGGAAATGTCTAGCTCTTACTGATTGCAGATGTCTGTTGAAAATGCCATGGAAACACAGAAGCAAAGAGATCATAAGTGTATAATAATATTCCTTGTTGTGAATTCCTTTATAGTACTCCGTCATGGTCTCCCTTTCCAACCTCTTCTCTTTGCTTATTGATGTTTGGATGCTGAAACCAGTGATAGAATCTGTTTTCCTCCTTTTTCCTTCTTCTCCTCATGCCTCAGAATCCATCCGTTCCACTGATCCCTTTTCATAGATGGCTTGGCCTGCTCCGGACTCTTTGCCAGAACCAGTTTGACCTGGACCTGGAGGCCCAAGATAGATGATCTTGTTTTGGTTTCATAAGATGAGATAGTAATTAGCCTTTTGCCTGCAAACATCGCCTCTTGGTTTCTCCATTCTGTTTGAAGTTTCGTAAGAAGTTAGTATGTTAACCCATGGTTTGAAATCGATTGGTTCTGGCTGGTTCTGTAGCTGGAGTTACACACATGGGCAAAAGAATTGTTAGTATTTCTCTTGTTATGAAGCTAAGCTTTAGTTGTCTAAATATGATCTGTTTGTTGTGTCTCATGATTCATCCATCAGTCACTGTCTAGAATGTTTGGATTTCAGAAACCGCGTGATACAGCAGAAAGAGTATCAAGTTAGGATCCAGAAGACCTGGGTTGTGATACTCACTCAGCCATGCAAACGCATGGATGGGAGCAGTGGCAAACTCTCCTTGAGTGTTTAATATTCTTTTAAAACCCTACTAGAGGGGCCATAAGTCAGAAGTAGCTTGACGATTCAAAACAATGGGAATGCTTGTGGAGTTTACCCCAAAAGTGAGTCCTATCTTACGTGAAAATGCCAGAAAACTAAAATGTTTCCTTTTTCTAAGTACCGCACACTTGTGCATGGCTTTGAAGACTGGATTTCTTCTAGTTGCAAAAGATAATGTGAGTCACTGCAGTGCAATATGGGAGTTCTGGCTTAATACCGCTGGGCAGTATTAATCTTTCCTGCGGAATGCTTGGATTTCTCCTCTTCCAACCCGTTCCCTACCTGCTATGATAGACTGCAAATCCAAAAATCCCTCAGTCGTGTACCCACTGATGTGTAGATAGTTCGAGGAATTTTGGAGTTACAGCCCAAGATATCTAGAGGGGAACAATCCGGTGAAACCTGCATTAAATGAATCGCTTGGCTTGGAGTAAAGCAGGCATATCCACACTTTGGCCCTCCTGGTGTTTTGGACCACAACTCCCAGAATTCTAAGCTTAGATTGCCAATGACAAAGGACTGTGGGAGTTGTGGTCCAAAACATCTGGAGGCAAGTTTGGACATGCCTGGAGTAAAGAGTTCTGTTTTCCAGACTTAGCTAAAAGGATCGCCCAACCGCTAGAGATGAAGTCAATAGGCTTGGGCTGATGGGGTTGTCCTTAGTCTAGTCCACAAGCATTAGATGAAGATGAATCCCAGAGAGGGGTTTATCAAATGACAAGGTTGGTGCAGTGGTTAAATGCCTGTACTGCAGGTAAAACTGTGCTCACGACCTGGGGTTCAATCCCAGGTAGCAGGCTCATGGTTGACTCAGCCTTCCATCCTTCCGAGGTCGGTAAGATGAGTACCCAGCTTGCTGGGGGGGGATGGGTAGCCTGCATAATTAAACTGTAAACCACCCATAGACTACTTGAAGTGGTATGGGGGAGTATATAGGCAGACCACTTTTGCTTTTTTCCATTCTACCTCCATTTTTTCTTTTTAATTTATTTTTGCTGATGCATATTTTACCAAATGCACAAAGTCTACTGCTTGACATCCGTGTTTTTAGGAGAACAAATGGATGCCTCCAGCCATTCTGCATTGCTGAGATGTGCGTCTTGGGCTATTCTAAAGTAGCAGGTGTTCTTGGACTACAACTCCCAGAAGCCTTCACCACTAACTGTGCTGGCCAAGGTTTCTGGGAGTTCCAGTCCAGGGACACCTGGGTTCCCCAAGGTTTTCGGCGTTAACAGGAGCTGAAGAATCCGAGACAGAGAATACTGTATTGATCTTCTGTCTTCTTTAGGAGGTTGAAGATTATCCATTGGTGATGTAATGCAGCATGGTTGCTTTTATTTTTAGTGTGGCACCTAGGAAACCTTGTCCATGTTTTTGCTGTCCACTTGGACTCTCCAGGCCCTGAACAGAGCTGGCGTTCGATAAGGTTTCCAATGATACACTTGCAAAGAAGTTAGTAGAATGTGGGATAGATAGTGCTACTGTTAGGTGGATTTGTGATTGGTCCACTGATCGTAACCAAAGGGTGATAATAAATGGCTTCTCCTCAGCATGGAGAGAAGTGACTAGTGGGGTGCCCCAGGCTAGTGGGTCCAGTGCTATTCAATATCTTAATTAATGACTTGGATGAAGGAATAGAGTGGACTGATTAAATGTGCAGATGCTACCAAATTGGGAGGGGAGGCTAATTCCCTAGAGGAGAGGATAAAAACCCCAATCGACCTTGATAGCTGTGTGGAATAAGCTACCACGGAGGGTGGTGGAGTCTCCTTCTTCGGAAATTATTAAGCAGAGGCTTGGATGACCATCTGTTGGGAGTACATTGATGATGGTTCCTGCATGGCAGGGGGTTGGACTGGATGGCCCTTGAGGTCTCTTCCAACTGTATGATTCTGTGATTCTATGGGAATGTTGTAGCTTTGGACTGCAACTGTCAAGAGCAGGGGTCCTCAACCTAAGGCCCCGGGGCCAGATGCGGCCCCCCAAGGTCCTGAATCCGGCCCCTGGGACCAATTGAAACCCCCCACCTACCCCCTGTTTTGTGAGCAAGCCAACCTCCGCAGCTGCTTTTGGACTGTGATCCGGCCCCCAGTGGTGTCTGGGTGGTGGTGGACCGGCCCACTGTTTGAAAACTTTGAGGACCCCTGGTCAAGAGTCTCCCTGCTCGCTCTCTCTCTCTCTCTCTCTCCCTGCTCTCTCTCCCTCTCTCTCTCTCTCTCTCTCTCTCTCTCTCTCCTCTCTCTCTCTCTCTCATTAATGAATGAAGGTTTCAAAAAGTGACTTTTGAAGGATTGGTTCAAGATCATGAGAATGTCGACTTTTTGGACTACAATGCACAGAACCCACAGTTTTCCGAGAGTTGTAGCCCGAAAAGTAACTTTCCTAAGCTGTGCTTAGGCAGCACTTAAACTCTCATACCAGAGAGTACTTATTAGAGAGCAAGCCCTGTTGAACACATCCAACATGTAGAGGGGTGGCACTGTAGGAAATGTAACGAGGCATGTAGCCATTAAGGCATCTGCCTCAAGCAAGCGCTATCTAATCCCCATTTGCCATCTGCCCACCCCCACCCCTCTATTTGTTTTCTTCCAGGAACTCTCATTTCCACCCGCCACCCATCAAAGAAATCTCTCTTTTAAAAAAGAGAGAGAGAGAGAGAGAAAGCAAGATAACTTTTGCTTGAATGTTTGGCAAACGGGGTGGCAGCGGAAATTGTTTAGAGTAAAAGAAGGGGATGAGAAGCGGATGCCACAGGGTTGCTTCTGTTCCCTTTTGACCAAATCTGAGATCTTTTGCCTTTAGTACCAGTGCAAAACCCCAGTGAATTCAGGGATGCCAGATGGTTATGCCTCTTCAGGGGAGAAAAGCAAGTCAGCCTTGAGGAGGTGGAGGTGGCCTTACAGCAGGTGGGAGAGCTGGTGGCAGGCTGCTCCACAGAGGGATGGGCGAGGTGGGTGGGTTGGTTAGAGGGGTAAAGGAGGAGGGCCATCTGTGGAGGAGTGTCTCGGAACCAGTCTCTGTTCCCAAGGGAGACATTTCTTGCATGTTGATAGAACAGCTGGAATGGGAGAGGGAAGAGGAATGGATGCGTGGAGAGTGTGATAGAAGTTCTTGTGGTTAAGCTAGGGCGTTGTCCCTGAATGTAGATGGATGTTTTCTAACGATAAGGTCTTTGCATGATAAATGGCAGAGGACACGGTAGTCTTATTCAGATGTATTGGAGTATTGTGTAGAATTCTGGTCACTGAGTCTCAAAAAAGACATAGTGGAACTGGAAAAAGTGCAAAGAGAGTGACTAAAATGATTACTGGGCTGAGGGACCTCCCTTATGAGGAAAGGCTGAAACATTTGGGGCTCTTTAGTCTGGGAAAAAAGGCGCCTGAGGGGGGATGTGACTGAGACCTACAAAATAATGCAGGGCATGAGTAAAGTGGATAGAGGGACATTCTTCTCCCTCTCACAAAATACCAGAACTAGGGGACATACATTCAAATTGAGGGCTGGGATAGTGAGAATAGACAAAAGAAAATATATTTTTTTCCAGCGTGTCGTTAGTTTGTGGAACTCCCTGCCATAGCATGTGGTGATGGCATCTGGCCTGGATGCCTTCAAAAGGGGATTGAGAAGATTCCTGGAGGAAAAGTCCATCACAAATTACAAACCATGATGGAGATGTGTAATCTCCAGGCTTAAAAAACAGGGTACTTCAGGGGCCAGGGGAGTGGTATCAGGAGACAGATATCTAGCCTCGTGAGCTCCCAGAGGCATTTGGCAGGGCCACTGTGAGAATCAGGAAGCTGGACTAGATGGGCCTTTGGCCTGATCCAGCATGGCTGTTCTTACGTTCTTATGTTCTTATGACTACCGTACCTCTGCAGGATGTTAGTGCTTTCTTGGATGGACCATGTGGTGGGGTTGAGTATTCATGTACTTCCATATTCCAACTTGTATTTTCCAACTTTTTAAAATATGTGGTGGTTATGTAAAGGCGTGCAAGTATACTAGAGAATGCTACACGAGTTTTTACAAAAAAAAAACATTGCCATGTCATTTACCATTTAAACTAGTTTATTTTTCCAGTGGGTATTGTACCAAAGATTGGAGATGTGAAGATAAGATATTTAGTGATACATGTACTAAGTGCAGCTAGTATTTTTATGCTATTTACTGGAAAAAGGCAGAGATACTAAAACAAGAAGAATTGATAGAAAAATGCCTGGAAGTTGCGGGAATGGACATGTTAAAGGACCGACCAACCAAAGGAGAAAGCACGTGAAAGCTGGGACCTGTTCTACAGAAGGATTTGTAAGAAGTTATGAAAGAGGACTGGGGGGGAAAAGGGAGGTTAACAGAAAATAGATGATGATGAGAACTGTTAAGAGCAACAAGTATTTGATAATAGGGCTCTGTGCGTGTGTTGCATCCTTACAGTAGTGACTGACTCTTTGTGACCCCATGTCCATGGAGTTTTTTTGGCAGGAATACTGGAGTGCTTTGCCAGTTCCTACTCCAGGCGCCTACAGCACCTGGTATTCCCTGGTGGTCTCCCATCCAAGTACTAACCAGGGCTGACCCTACTTAGCTTCCAAAATCAGGCGAGATCGATTGTGCTTAGGGCATCTAGGCAGCTGGTAATAGGGCTAATACAGTATAAAGGTAATATGCTTATATAGATATGTAACAAAGAATGTGATTGTACCTTTCTTTCTGCCACCCACCCCCATTTTTCTTCCTCTCCCTGCTTCTTTCCTGTATGCCTTTCCTTCCTCCCGGCCTGATTATCCTTGTACCTTACTTCCTTTCTTCACTTGATAAAAAGAATAACAATAATTTTTTAAAAATCCAACTTGTATTATGATCTGAGAGGTTGTTTTATTCCAGCTATTCTGCTCTGTTTGCCAGGGCACACGGTAAAGAGGTTGATAATGTGCTATATGGCAGAAAAAGCCCTTGACGTTACGAAACAAGTAATAAATGTGGGTTGGTTTGTTTCATATTGCTGTCTGTATTAGATTTCACACATGGTATTTGAACCTTTGCATCGAGTTGACAGCCTAAGGGCAATCATATAAGCATCCCCTAGTGCTTATAGGGCCCAGTGCTTTGGACTTTCTTGTATAGCCAGTTGCACAATGAATTGTGTAACCAACCTTGCAACAAGGGCATATCAAGTGGAGAATCTGCTGGCATGTGGTAGATGCTTGTGCATTAGCCTTTTTAGGGCGTCATGTGGTCTTTGTTTTCCTTGTGATCGTTCCCTGTTGTTTCGGTTTTGTTGTGATTCGAGCAGGTCATAGAACCATGGTAAATTTAGATTTCAACTTTTGAGTTGTCTATTTTTATAGTAAAGGTAAATTCAATGATATGCCATGTACTGCATCCTCATTCCCTTCATGGTTCTTCCCAGGACAGAAAGAAAGGTCTCTCATTCCTTCTCTTCAGAAAGTACCTTCTTTTCTCTCCAGGTGGTGGCTTTGAAAGGAACCTTCTATAAGAAAGGAGTACTTTTCTTCAAGAGGAACTGAAAACATTTTGGATGGGGAGTAGCTTTAGGTACTTTCCATCAGCTTGAAAGAGTTCCTGATAAACATCACTTGAGAAAATGTGAAGTGGAGTTATCAACAGCTTTTATTCCATGCAAGAAATATTTGCCCATTGGTGAATACATGGTTGTATTGAGTTATTTGGTTGTTCTTTGTCAGTTGGTCCCAGAAAAGCAGAGATGTGAAATGATGGTTGAACAGGCAAACATATGTATTCAATGGACCAAGCAGGTTTCTATGAAGCTCCATACAATAGTAGTTTACAAGCACAATCCATTCCGGAAACATGCTTTTAAACCAAAATACTTGCATATCAAAACAAATTTCTCCATAAGAAATGATGGAAACTTATATGATTTATTCTGGAGCCCCAGTTTTCGGCAGGTGGGACCCACAGCGAGGGGCAAAGGCCTCCGCTAGACACCAGTGGGCTCACAGTAAGGACCGGAGACTGAGACCATGGCTACAACTTAGGCTGGAGGCTGCCGGCACCGCAGCCACCACAAAGGGCTGCTGGCCATGGAAGTGAGGGGTTGCTAGCCGCATGGGCCAGGGGTGTCTGTCTGTTCAGGGCCTTGGCAGTAGCGGCAGCTGGCTTTTTGGGGGGGGGTCACTCTCCGTCCGTCCTCCCTCCCTCCCAGCCCATCTCACTTATTCCTCCTCCACCGCCACTGCCATCTTGGGAGCATGCCAGGCAACATCCAGGAGCCATCCCAAGATGGCGGCAGCGACAGTGAGGAGGAGGAGGAGGAAGAGGAGGAAGAGGAAGAGGAATGTTGGGGCAGGCCATGAGGAAGGGAGGGACACCCCTGGCCTGAGCTGCCATTACCCCCTCGCTACTGCCTTCCCCATCACCCCTTTGCTGGGGTGACGGCAACGAGGGGTTGACGGCCACGGCCGCAACCATGGGGGAGGAGGGTGTGACTTGAAAAGGAGCACTGAAAGTGCTTGTTTTGCAAAACATAGCTCGCAAATCGAGCACATTTTGCTTGTCGTGGGAAATACTCGTAAACCACAGTATAAACTGAGGTACCATTGTATTAGAAATCCATTGTTTCATATACAGGAAATACAACCTTGAACCCATTTTTATAACAATGGTCAAATAAGTAGATTTGATTTCTTTTTGTGTATCTGTAGCAAACTTTGCCACTTGATATGCTTTGTCTAATTAATTTTAATATCATGACTCTTGGCAGAATTGTGATAGTGACGCCTTAAATTAAGAAATTAATCCATTCCAATTTTTCGATCAATTAAAAAAGACCTTTTCGTAATTTAAAATTACCCTATACCAGTGGATTTCCTTTCGTAATTCAAGTTTTTCGCTTTTCAAGGCATCACTGTATTTCTTTCTACATTAGTTTTGTCTTGATTTTGACAATGATTTTGGACAGGAAGCATGGTATGAAGAAATCATGTGCCGTCAAGTTAATCCTGACTTATCGTAACCCTTTTAAGGGTTTTTTAGGTAGACCTGGAAGTTGAGTCATGGCAACTGGACTTCTTCTGTTAGATCGAAATGTTGTGCTACTCCTCCAAGTAGGAAGGTTGGTAGGAGACCTCCAATTTCTATTCCACATTGGTTTCACTTCACCCTGGTCTGAATAGACTCAAGAGCTGGACAACGACCAGGGGTGTGTGAAAGTCACACCTCTGCAGCCCAGGGAGCTGTTGTACTTGTAGCAATCAATAAAAGCAATGAAATCTAGGTTATTTTTCACATTCTTTGTATGTTTTTCAAAAGCACTCCAGTGCCACTAAAGGCTGCAAATGAAGGACTGAATCCAAGAAAATGTGATTAAACGCAAAAGCAAAATGTGCTGCTTATACACTGCACATTTTGCTTAAAAGGAAGAGACCATCCAGTTCATCTGCAGAATCTTGTCCTTTTGTAGATAGTATTCTTGATTTTTTTGTGTTACAAGCCTAGAAGCAAAATATTTCAGGGCTTTGGCATCATATTATGCTGCCATTCCACATGCAAGTGATATGTATGGAATTTAACATGCCCACAAAATGTAATGTGTAGTTTTGCCCTTCAGAGATTATGTTAGTAGGTCCGTTGTTTGCTTAAAGTTGACTGTTGGTTTGAGAAAACAGCAGGCTAATTAAGGAAACAAGCCATTGTTTTAAAATACTTGCACTGCAAAATGTAAATGTAAAGGAAAAAAACTTCTACTTGTCAGAATGAAAAATGGCAATAGCAGAAAAATAATATGTAGGACATCTGCTGTGACTTTTCTCTCTCCCCCCCTTTCTCTTTCTTTCTTTCTTTCTTTCTTTCTTTCTTTCTTTCTTTCTTTCTTTCTTTCTTTCTTTCTTTTTTTTTTGGAGGTTACGTATAATTTTAAAATGCATTTCAGGCAAATAATGTCGAAATGGAAACATATATTACAAACAAAAAATTAAAAACGGAGTTAGTTCTCTTAGAACAAGATCTGTTTTTTGGTTAACAAACACCCTTGCAGATAGTGGAAATTGAACATTTTGGCAAGGGAAAAGAAATCTTCTATGCCAGTGTAAAACTGGCACATCACAGGTTGTGTACCTAAGTGAGTTCAAAGTCCCTTCATGCTTCTTTATCTTTAAATCATATTTCGACTGGGACGCATTTCTCTCAGATAACACCTTTCATTTTGTACCAGGTGCCTTTGGGCTGCGACGCCCAGAAATCCCCCAAAGGGTAAGGATTTGTAGTCATTTTGCCCCTCTTCCCTAAAGAATTGTCATGAGCTCTGCTTTGCATGGGCATAGACCCAGGTTTAATCTTGGCCATCTCCAGGGCCAAGACTGGAAAATTTACTTTTCAGGCTGCAATTCACAAAGGACTTTTGCAAACTGTACTTCAGCCTTTCCTTGTCAGAACCTTAGAATGCTGTTGTATAGGCCAGTGTCTAAGCAGAGCTGAGGTAAATGGGCCAAGGGTCTGACTTGGTACAAAGGAACTTCCTGTGTGTGTGGTGCCAGCCCATCCCAATAAATGTTGTTTTCTCAAAGAACGTTGACCTTTACAGCTTTGGTCTTTGGCAGAACTTGCTCCCTTTTATTCAAGGACGGCACTAGGCTGGCCAAGTGGCCTCTTTTATAGAGTGGTCTCCTCTTTTTGAAGGTGTCTTCTGTGTGGTTGAAACCCAAAGAAGAGTACTGTAAGGAGGGAAACTAGAGTCCTTAAAATAGCCCATCCACATGAAGATACCTAGCAGCAGATTCAACAGACACTTGGGTCACCTGGTTACTATCTTCCGCAGTTGGACAAGATGTATTGCAATTGTGTTCCTTATGAAAATAATTTCAGATTACAGTACTGTATATACCAAATTTCTCCAACCTACTACATCCCTCTTTCCTTCCTAGCCATCATGGTCTTGTTCATAAAGACTGAGGATGATGGAGATTGGGGTCCATGCACATTTTGCTTGGGAAGGCTGTTCCATAGTTTCCAAACTTTCTCTAGATTAATAAAGTGATGATGGTGGTTCTGATTGCTGTCCAGATTGTTTGTTTTTTTAAAGACTCAGATGTTTTATGCCTCCATGGAAGCCTGAGTGCACAGAGTCTCATTTGATTATGGCAACTAGTATGCCTGGTTAGTCCTTGGGTGGGAGATCACTGGGAAGTACAGTGGACCCTTAACAAACAGCTTGTATAACATAAAATCTGTACAACAAAAAAAATTCTGGAGATAGGGGAAATTTGCTTAACATAATCGCCTATGGGGAGAATCCGTACAACATAAAATGGGATTACTCTGTTTTCAATGCATTCTTATGGGAATTTGCATAAAGGAAAATTTGCTTAGCATAATTTCATTTGGAATGAATTAATTCCTTTATACAAGGTACCACTGTACTGTACTTTAGTTTTCAGGTACTAGAAAACAATCTTGCCTGAAATCTTATGCATCCCTTGCAACACTGGATTACATGGATTAATAAATTGATTTTGTATAAAGCAGTGAAATAATTTTACTCTACTAATTTTGTGTCCACGTTTGCATTGGCGTACCTTACTTGGCAAGAAACTACGGTTGGGTTGACAATTGTACGTGGGATGGGTGCCAGGAGTGGCAGTTAAGACAGTTGAGAAGTGTGAAAGGGTGTTATGAATGGAACTATGAGCCAGTGGGTCAACGTGGCAGCTGGATGGGGAAATGTTGTTTTGCATAAAAGAGTGCATGATGAGCTTGTGTGTGAGTGAGAGAGATTCAGTAGTTAATTAAGAGTGATGGTTTATGTAGTGCTGTCAGATAAAGCTGTGAATTAAAATGGATGTGGTCTGGTTTAGGAAGAGGTTATAAATTATAGCATGGTAGCACTGGCTTTAAAGCAGTGGTGGTCAAACTTCGCCCCTCCAGAAGTTTTGGACCACAACTCCCACAGTCCTTTGCCATTGGCAGTACCGGCTTGGAATTCTGAGAGCTGTGGTCCAAAACATCTCTAGAGGGTCAACATTTGGCCACTACTGCTTTAAAACAAGCGTTGACTATATACCGTATTTTTCTGTCTATAAGTCGTCTCCATGTATAAAGATGCCCCCACTTCCCCAACCCAAAATTAGTTTTGCTATTTTTAGATAAAAGTATAGTATTATACACAGCAAATACTGTATATTTGTACATAAGGAACAGGATGTGTATAAAATGATAAATAAGAAAAAGAAAGCCTTAGGATTGTATGGTGGAGAAATTAGACAATGTTCTTACATTTTATCTTTACTGTCCATTGAACCTTTTTATCCCCCCCCCTCTCTGTGTGTGTGTGTTTAAATCAAAATTATTTTTGGTTTACTCACCTTGCCTTATGGATAGCAGTCACAAGATATTATA
This sequence comes from Phrynocephalus guinanensis, assembly GCA_037367245.1. Classification (NCBI taxonomy): domain Eukaryota; kingdom Metazoa; phylum Chordata; class Lepidosauria; order Squamata; family Agamidae; genus Phrynocephalus; species Phrynocephalus guinanensis. Next base: position 195,381,791 of record CM074732.1, read on the forward strand.
CCCACCCATACTGTTGCCCAGTACTATGACACATGGTTTGTTTAGTATTATCAGTGTGAACCAACTGTTGCTGTGTTTCACCAAAACATTCTTTGTTTTACTAAGGACAAGAGTCATCTGAGGCAAAATTAATAGAAGCTGTGTAGAGGGATGAGGGTAAGTCAAGGGAAGAAATATCCATTCACACGTTTAAGTGGCAACTCCAGCAGTGTGGGAGCTTGGGGGTGGGTGTCCTTTGAGATGGTAGAAAAGGTGGTGGCATTCTGAAGAGAAACATTCTCTTCACAGCGACATTCTGAAGAGAAATTTAAGGGTGGAAGACAAATAGGTGCATTCTGGGGGGAAAAGCTTCTCTTTTTAACTAGTCTCATCCCACTATGTAATGACTTTGTGTCTTATAGTCACAAACCAACATTAATTTGCAAGTTCTAGACCTGCTTTATTTCCAGATGACATGGACTCTAATGCAGAGGAAATTTATGTCACTAAGTAAGGATGGTATTAATTCCTAAAGTGCCACAGAGGTTCGGGGCTGTTATTGTGCTCTGTGTTTCTAGTTGCAACTAAAAAAAATCCATGCATGAAGAGAGGCCCCCTGGTGGAATGTCATGTGCAGTTGTACTTAATTGTGGGATCCTATCACTACAGCAAGTTGCCTTCATCCCATATTTTCCCCCCACAGGAGGAGAGATCTTAAAGCAATACTAAAACATTATTACAGTAACATTAATACTATTTCTGGCAGAGAAATAATTTCATTTGTTTGCATAAAATACTTGCTTAAATGAATGTCTGAACTTCCTGTTGTGTACCTCAGGGCCCTGAATTGTTAATCCTAATTCTGTTTTCATAGTTTCATATTGAGTTGTCTGTTGGTCACACGCTAGAGCAAATGACTGTAAGCTTCTGCCCTGTTCATGTATAGTGTGCTGTCAGATTTCTAATTGCTAATAAAAGGAGACTGTGATCCTTCAAAAGTGTTTGTGTTATCTTCAAGTGGACATTATATGCATTGCACATGGCCCCTCGGGACTCCTTCCATTTTAGGAAAGTCCAACACACACACACACACACACACCATGTTTTTCTGGCCCTGGAAGTCTCCAGAAACAACAAATGGAATCTGTTCAGAACCACCCCACTCCCAAATTCCTCCTTTAAAAGAAATCAGAAGTGCTTGGAAACATACATAACACTTACATATTTTTATGTCATTCTTCTGGGGAACCCAGGCATGGACTTGGCTTTTCATTTGCTCTCCCATTTTGTTCAAAAAGCCATGTGAGGTGGCTTGGACTGAGAGTAAGTAACTGGCCCAATGTTATATGCCCATCTTCAAAACAAACAAACAAACATGTCTCTGAAGTAGACTTCAATGATCTTTGTTTGAGACCACTGACTGGGTTTTTTTTTTTGTAGATTTTGCTTTGAATAACTACTGTGATATAAGGTCAGTGTGTTTTCGCTGCTGTTTATTTGATGTGAAATGTTGGCTTTCAGAAATATACAACATGTAGTCATTTTTTAAAAAAATGTTTCTGTTCTCTGCCTTTCTCCAGGAGAATACATTAAAACATGGAGGCCAAGGTATTTTTTGTTGAAGAACGATGGGACGTTCATTGGTTACAAGGAACGGCCACAAGATGTGGAGCAGCGGGAGTCCCCCTTAAACAACTTTTCAGTGGCTCGTAAGTCTTTACTCTCCATGATAATTAATTTTGTTAACAACAACAACCCAAAGCCCATTGCTGTTTTATGCTTGCATAAGGGATGTCATGCAAGTCTTGGGCAAGAAATAGCTGCTCATTAATGAGGTGCTGGTTGTGCTTGTGTGTGTGCAGGTGGCTGATCACACAATTGAGCATCTGCCCAAGGACGCAACCTGCACCTTGTTAAGTGAGCAACAATTTGCCATCAAGACTTAACAAATTTCCCTTGCTCAAGTGCCAAAGGCTACTAATAAGAAATTGTAAGTACAGTGGTACCTTGTGTAAAGGAATTAATTCGTTCCAAATGAAATTATGTTAAGCAAATTTTCCTTTATACAAATTTCCCATAGGAATGCATTGAAAACAGAGTGATCCCATTTTTATGTTGTACAGATTTGCCCCATAGGCGATTCTGTTAAGCAAATTTCCCCTATCTCCGGAATTTTTATGTTGTACAAAGTTTATGTTATACAAACCGTTTGTTATACAAGGGTCCACTGTAGTAGTATTTCAGATTTCCTACTTGCTAAAACTTGAAAATGTTAGGATATGGGTTTTTTCTCGCTTTTTGTCACAGACTTTATTACAGTACTGGATTTTTAATTATTATTTTTGTTTGCTTCTCAGTCATATATTCGGTCCCAAAGTAGCTCATAGAAAAGCAATAAGAAAGATAGGGAGAGCTTACAAACTGAACAGACAAGATACTGTGGGGGAAGTGGATTGAAAGTAAAGATGGCAGGGAGTATTTGTATAAATACCATAACCACAATAAGTTGTAAATAGGCATTTTTAGCTGGTAGCAGATGCTATAAAACAAGTCTCCAGCCAATTTGAAGTGTACCTTTACAGTTTCCTGGTTTTCTTTTTCTGGTCTTATTGGGGCAACACTTAAGTGAAATGTTATTAAAAATGCAACAGGGTTTTGTTTTCTGGCAGGCATTGTGTTACTTTGCTCATCTCTTTTGAGAGTAAAAGAGTTGGCTTATGCAGTGTATTCCTTCCAAGCAGGAAGGTTATTAAGTTAACACTTTCTTTTCTTCAAGCACTCTTGAGATGACATAGAGCAATAATGGCGAACCTTTTAGAGACTGAGTGCCCAAACTGTGATTCAGAATCCACGAATTTTTCACAAAGTGCCAATACAGCAATTTAGGCTGAATACAGGTGGCTGTGAAGGAGCAATGCCGGATACCCACAGAAAGGGCTCCAAGTGCCACCTTTGGCACCCGTACCATAGATTCGCCAACACTGACATAGAGTGCTAACACATGCTGTATGTGTGTGCATGCACATGTGTGCATGCACGCAGAAAAACAAAAGTGGAAAAATGAAGTACAGTGTTCTCTGTCAGCTGATTGGGTCCGTGAACAGGAGATAAGCTATAATATTTTGTTGTAGGTTCCATGTCTCTGGTGGTTTCATGCACCCTGTGAAAAACAAAAGGCAGCTTTAAATATTTCACATTGAAGAAGAGACTGGTTTGTTTTCCATGGCTTCAGAGACTAGGACTTGGGGCCATGGCTTCAAACTACAGGAAAAGAGATTCCTTTTGAACATTAGGAAAAACTTCATGATGGTTAGAGTTGTTCAGCAGTGGAATATGCTGCCACAAAGGGTGGTGAAGTCTTCTTTGGAGGTTTTTAAGCAGAGGCTGGATGGTCATCTGTCGAGAGTACTGCGATGGGGGTTCCTGCATGGCAGGAAGTTGGATTGGATGGCCCTTGAGGTCTCTTCCAATTCTGTGATTCTATGAAATCATGACAAATATGGGTAGACTCAGAAGCCCTGTGCTGAATGAAATAGTCTCTATGCAGCCGTAGGCCCAAAAGAAAACGCTTATGAGTAGCAAATTTATACTGTATAGTGAATTTTTTGGGGGATTTGTTATGTTTTACACATTACTTTTTAATGTTTTCCACCTCTTTGTGCTGTTTTAAGTCCTCCTTCCCAATACACAGACAATTTCGCCCCCTTATTTGGGACCTGCTATCCAGCTTTTCATGTAGCCTGAAGATGCAGATAACTCCAAGATAGCAGTGTATGCCATGGTGCTTTAAAAGCACCCTCTGAGTGTGCTGCTTGTAATAGAGCCTAGGCGGCAGCACAGAGAACTCCACTGTTTGTTTCCCCTTCTAAAAGCAGTCTGTACCCATCTTCTCCAGCTGCCTCCCTTCAGTCGTCTTCTTGAGAATCCTCTAGTGACAAACACAGATTGAATCCTCCTTTCTCCGGCTTTATCCATTCATGTCGCATGACGGTGTCACCAAAGGAGGAGTGGGATTTTGACACCTCCATCATATGAAATCTGACTCTCTTCGCCTTTAAGCGCTGGGAGGAAAGTAAATATTTTGACATTCTCGGAAGTCTCTAGGATAATACTTGGTGTCTCTGTGCCACACAACAGCCATTTGCATCTCAATGCCGTGGTGTCTGTTTAAGAAAGGAACATTTCCACTGTCCTACTTGCGTTTGAAAGGCCTGGTTACCAGGACGGACTCAAAAGGGGCTCTTTAGAACAGTTGAAGATTTCATGGGGTTGAAATGTACTCTTCCTTCTCTTGACCAGGAACTTGAAACAGAATGCTAACAAGCATGACTTTCTGTAGTTACCAGATTTAACAAAAGCAATAAGAGCCTTACTGGAGAAGAATAAATTCCAATGTCTGTATAGAGACAAGATCTTTTTTGTAGACCGACCAAAAAGGCACAGAAAGTGTGCCGAGATACACAGAAATGCATTTCAGGGGTTATATTGAAAACAGAGCAGTGTGTTGTGGGTGGGAAAGATTAGGTACAGGAAAGGCTGATGATTAGGCATGGGGAAGTCCTTCTGGAGTGTTTGTCATTTCAGGGTCTGATGGGAGAGAGATGTGGCAGATGGGTCTCATCAGGCAATAAGGTGGTTTCATGTTGCACCTGTGGTTGCCCACAGGTGCATTGACGACTAGGAAATGAAAAACATTAGATCCTGTGTCTTAAACAGTAGAAATCTCCCAGAGAGAACCCAAAACAGCCATCAGCATGTCTTTGCATTCTTCATAGTAGTGTTATTTTTAAGTGATGGGACTAAGGATGAAAATCAGTGTCACCAAACTACAATATACATATTTTGGAATGTTATTTTTGTGCCTTGTTTGGTCTAGAACAATACTGCCACAATATGGACTTCAGCAGGATTGTTTTTATTTTGCCGAGTGGATCGTTAGCCGTGAATTCATGATTTGGAAAAGGTTTCTTTGTTTTTGTTGTTACGTTGCCACTCCCCAGAATTGTCCCGGTTGTGTGGCCTGTTCAAGAATTCTAGGAGTGATGTTCCCCACTCTGTCTGTACTGGGTTATTAAGAGGGGTGGTGCAGATCTGTCGTCGTCATCGTTGTTGTTGTTGTTGTTGTTGTTGTTGTTGTTTTCATCTGTGGGCCTACTGTTGATACCTAGAATTCACAAGCTGCTGTTGATGTGGCCACTTGCTTGATGGCTGTCTGGTTACACACATTCTTTTCCAGGGATTTATTTATTTGGTGGTTGCAGCTGGGTGCCGTTTGAGTATTTAAAAGGTTCTCAAAGGGCCTCAACTCACATTGATCTGGGACATGGTGTCAGTTTTAAAAGTTAGGTCCTGGGGATATGCCATTTGGATTTTTTGGATATCATCTTCCAGGATTCTCAAAGGGTTTTCCAGCCAGAATTCTACAAGAGCGAGCCCATAGATCCACACTTGGGTAGGCCCATCGCTCACCTACAGAAGGGCTGAGCTTGAATGCAGCAAGGCCTCACTCCAGCATAGCTTCTTGTTTAAAAAGGCAGGTGCATCAGAGCCAGAACAGACTTCTAGGGCTCCCTGTCTCACCGTGCCCATACAGCTCCATACAGAGTATCTCCCAAAGAACGTCACTTGCAAGTACCCAAGGACTCTCCAATGGCACTGCTGCAACTTCCTTTTTTGAACAGGTATCACTAACACACAGTTAATGCTCCCATGTGGTTGACAGGCCCTTTTCACATTGAATGAAATGGAGGTGGTCTATAGGTATGGTTGAGCTAGGAAGCTTTTTTCTGCTACACTGATGTTGTCTTTCAAGACCTGCATGGCAGGCAAATCACTGGCCTCAGGATGTTTGGTCCTACAGTTCTTTATCAGCTGCCCCCACCAACATGGCCAGTGATAAGGGACTGTGGAAGTTGTAATCCAAAGTGCCTTTGCCATAATACAGGGGAGGCAAGACAGTCAGTTTGTGGAAGTCCAGTCTTCTTTTCTCTTTTGTGGTCAAATTCAGGTCTGTCAACACCAGCTGACTGTTCTTTAGCTGCATCTTTGTGAGGAAAAACAGGAGGAAGAAAAGTCTTTAAGAAGTGTGCCGTCTGAAAGGAAGGAACTAGAAGAAAATGAAGAGTCAAAGAGACGTGTTGGATTAGTAGAAGGAACAGAGGGGATGAAAATTAATGATGAAAAGGTGGAAGAGTCAGGATACATAGAAGAGGCATGCTGGGTGACTGACACCACGGATGAAGATGAGTGGCACGAGGAGAGTGAGCGGCAGGTAGAGGAGGAGAAGTGTCAGTTAAGAAACGTTAGCACGCAGACAGAAGACAGACTGAGCAGAGATCGGGAGGAGAGAGGAGAGTCAAGGCTGTTGGAACCATTTACTTGGTCAGTCCAAGTAAAACCGATGCTATGGCCGGGAAATTGTGAGAGAATACAGGAAAAATGAAAAGTATCCAGAAAAGAGAATCCTGTGGCTCAGTAGGCCAAATACCCATGTTGTGGAACTCAGTGCTTCGGGAGGGGTTCCTCGATCCTAACAGAGAAAATGTTAAAGAAGAAATAGTTGATGGATTTGATTTTAAGACTTCTATGTTCATGGAGAATAAAAACGAAGAAATATCGCCTGTACCGAGTCAGGAGTAATAATCAGAATGCCAAGTATGTTAATAAACGTTTATTTCAAGTTGCACATATCGGACTGGAAAATTGTCATTTTGACTCGGAACCGGTAATGCCCCTGTTCGAACTTTCACAATCTTGGCATAGTGGTTAAACGGCTGTGCTGCAGCTGTAACTGTACTCACAACCTGGGGTTCAATTCCAGGTAGCCAGCTCAAGATTCACTCAGTCTTCCATCCTTCCGAAGTCAGTAAAATGAGCACCCAGCTTGCTGGGGTGGGGGTGGGCCAATGTGTCTCCTGCATAATTACTTGTGTAAACTGTCCAGAGAGTGTTTTAAGCACTTTGGGGCAGTAAATAAGGAGCACACTGTACTTTTGCTTTTTCATCATCAGTATCACTCACCTTCCACAGATGCCATTTCCATCAAGAAAGGGATTCTGAGTTTCCCTTTGAAGGGGACCGTGGGTCTCTCTTTGGCGGTTACTTCACATCCCTCTCATTGCTGTTTGCCGTCCTGCTTGGGACCGGTACGAAGAAATGTTACCGCACGTCCATTGTGTGATGACGGGAGTTTGTCCCGACCATGCCCCCTGAACTGAGATTTAAGCGTGATGAGCCATACCTCTCCCTGGCCTCGGGAATCAGCTTGTCTCAGTTCTCGTTTCGAGATGAGAGCCAGTGAAGTAAGGCTCATCGCGGAACAAATGCATTCTCCATATAGTGGCAGGAGTGTGAAGTGCCATTCGCCATTACATTCCCTATGGCGTTAGCAATGCAGTGCAGAGAGATAAAAAGACATAAAACCTCGAACTTTGCTTTTTAACACATGGAAAGCAAAGTTACACAGATTCGAAATATCGAAAAACGGAAGGTCGGACCAAAAAAAAAAAGGGCAAATGAAGGCAGGGAAGTACAGATGTTATAACGAAACAAGGATGTGCAGTAGCAGTTGTCACGATACCATCAACCACGCCCGTTGGCACACGGAAAAAGGGACAGAACTGCGACAAGACCACGTGACCACGAACGATGTTATTATGCAACGAATGTCATCTTGGAACGAGGAAGGACGTGAAGTAACAGTCTTTGTTCCTCATCTTAGCACCCATCAGTTTCAGCATCTTAGCAAATGAGGGTGAATCTGTAACGCAGGAAGAAAGCATGGACTATTCCACCCCCCTTTGCCTTCGAAGTACTGTACAAGTTTTCCAAATGAAGCTTTCTTCTCCTCTTGATGTATTCTGCAATGATTGAGCAGGGTAATTAGACAGCATATTGTTCACTAAACAAAACATTTCTGTGTGACATCCTTGAATTATAGTGGTTATTAACTGACAAATCTCTTATTATTCATCTGGCTGTGTGCTTTTCAAGACTGCTGGATCAGCAAGTTTAGCAAACATCAGTGGGACAGCACCAATTTAGAGGAAGCATGTCGATTTTAATTGGTTTTGTTCTGTCTCCTTGTGTCAGAAAACGATAATGCCGTGTCACCCTAGAGATCAAGAGTAATTTTAAGGATTTGTGCAATTTTTTCTTGTGCGTTCCTCCCTCCTCTGTCTTCTGTTTGTTTAGGTCTGGGGTGGGACTACTTTTGGCTCTCCAGATGTTTTATACCACAGCTGCCTCTGCTACTGGAACAGATGGGAGTGGCAGCCAAAATATCTACAGGACAAAGCTTCTCCAATCTCCACCCATGGTTAAGTCCAGAGTTTATGGCCCACTGACTACATGCAGATGCCGGTGTACCCACACCTATATTGTATACTGAAAAATCTCTTTGAGACATCCATCCATCTGTCCAACTATCTATCTGTCCATCCATCCATCTAGCCTACTGTCTGCCCGTCTGTTTATTTATTATTTTAATTAATTAATTTTAATTATAAAAATACCCCCAGCACCTTAAAACAAAAGAGCTGCAAGGGACAGTATGGATCATAGGAGGGAACTGAACTTCCACCCTTGGGCTCATTAGCCAGAGAACTGAACCATCGAGCTACTGAGCAGCACTTACATACCACCCATCTAGTTGGTGAGCCACAATTCTGGGCAGTTTAAAATATTTAAAACCTCTGGGATGTACAGGACCCCCTCAAACCCCCCTCCCCTCCCCCATTTTAAAAATTTACTTGGCTGCTAGAGGTCAAAAGTAGTACAGTATTTTCCATTACTGAGAGGAAGGGCCTGATATAAATTAAATCAATAAAGAATGGAGCCCAATATGCTGGTAATATTTATCTGCAACTTTCTAAACATGAATACACATGGGAGAGAATATCTGTTTTATCTTTATTCTCATGTTTATTGGAACATAAACATGACAAATCAGGATTAATTATTGCTTACAAAACATGTTAGTTTTTTAATTCCTTAAAAATAGCAGGCGTTACAAATGAAATGAAATAAATTAGGCAAATTTTCGTTAATTCATTCATGTCAACTAATGAATTTATCAGCATTTAAGTTGCTTGTAATTAAAATTCAAATAGGCATCCCCAGATACTAATTATAACACACAGCAGCATTACCCCACTGCACCCCATACAATGAATGATTTTGAAAAAGCTCACACCTCTTGTTCCTGCAGTGTGTACTGCTATGAAAGAAGGGAATGGAGAGGACCACACTGTATATCCAAACTCCTGTAGAATAAGACCCATTGAATCAATAACGATTTAGTTATTCAGCTTCTCCGTATGTTCCTTGACTCACAAAGGCCTGCTCTCACCATGACATATATAGAGTAATACCTCGCCATTTTGACATGTTTTTCTGAGGGATTTGGACCTTTCGGACTTGGAAAAGTAGGGAGCTAGCTTTTATTAATCTTTGCACTGCTTTTCTTTGCAATTTTGGCCAGAAAAGGCTGGGGTGGTCATGCTGCTTTCTTCTGTCCGTGTTTGCAATCTTTTTCATTGCTCTGCAGGCAAGAACAGGCTGGATTTCTCTTGCTGCTTATGTTTGTCTGTTTGCATGTTTCCCCGTTGCATCTTGGGTAGGAATAGTCTGGGGTAATCTTGCTAGTTTCTCTTGTCCAGGTTTGCATTGCACTGCAGGGGAGGTGTTCTGGAGGGGGTGTTCCAGCAGTGCAGGCCTTTAAAGTGCACTTCATAAAGGCAATTTTTTGCCTTTTCTCGGACCTCTGGAACTGATTAATTGGTTTCCCATTCATTTCAATGGGGAACCACATTTTGGATAACAAATATTTCAGATAACAAATTGCTGTACTAAAGTAAGCCCAGTTTAAATAGGCCCTGTTTGAACCAGTAGAACTTAGGGAGGAGTTGACTCACCCAGAACACAGGGATTGCTTCCATGACCCTGGGTCCTCCCAAACTGGAATTTGATTGTAGGTTTAGGAGTTTTCCCCACTGCATCTTAGAGGACTTAAAAGTGTACACCCATTTCCTTCTCTCCGTTTCCTGTAATTTAGCTCAACAATCGAATCCTTCCTTCATGTGTACGCTTGTTTCCTTCTCATATGCAAGGATGAGAAAGTGGAATGTCATTCCCCTTGTCCTGCAAAAGGGCAGGGTATTTTGTAGCACTCTTTGGAGGAAAAAAGAAAATGGAGTGAGAATGTTTTTGAGGTGCCAATTTAACAAAATAGCGCAAATCGCGCTATCGTGGAAATAATGTGATAACATAAAATGCACAGGATGGTGGCTGCTGCTCTCCCACATGAATTTTTAAAGATGAGAAGAATCTGTGAGGGGTTATGTCTTTTTTAAAATCGTTATTATTTATTTGATTTATATATCACTCATTATTTATTTGATTTATATATCACTCGTACCAGGACCAGTCTGAGCATGTTACAACAGAAGCAAAACAATAATCAACATCAGAAAGTAAAATACTGTAAAATGTTACCAAATTAATACAAATACGAAGAAATGAACATGCTAACATGATGAATTAAGAGCGAAATATGCTTAAAAATACAACACAAACGAAACGTCTAGTGAAAAAGCCAATCCTTTTGTGCTTGCTTAAAATGTTGGTGTGCAACCATTGCTTCTGACAAAGAAAAAAACGCTAGTTTTGTGAAGAGAAATATTGAGTGCTGTTTTGGAGACCTTGAGGAAGAAAAAAATTGTTCTCATCTGGAAGTGAGTCATCTCAGAAGGCATGAAAATTGTCAAGACAGCCTAAACCTTTGGAGTATGAAAGTTGAACAAGTATTGTTTGTACCCCTGAATATGGCTGCTCTTCGTTTTACATGGTCTGGAATGAATGTTGGTTTAAAAAAGCCCACATTCCTTTTATCAAGTGCTTACACATTGAGACTCTCTAAACATAGTTCTTTTTTAAATCCCTGAAGTTAGATTATACTAGATGAGAAAAATAGATCTGGGTGAGCTTTTGATAACTCGGCCCCCAATCACAGTAGATTAAAAAATGTGCAGGTTCGATAGCTTTGAAACGATGATTTTCCTTAGCTTACATTGCTAGGATCGGCAATGGTGGGCTGAAGTAGCATTTTTAATTGTCTTTTCCCACATGTAATAGTAGGTGGTGATGGAGCTTAACTCATCTGGGGGCATGAGAGCCAAGTCCAACATCGGAACCCCCCTACCCCCCCCCCCACACACACCTCAGCTTATTCTTCAAAATTTACCCAGAAATCCTCTAAATTCTTTATGCTTTTTGCAGGGTAAATTTGAATCAAATCAATTGAAAATTGAAATCAGCTTTTAAGAATAGTAATAATAATTTAAAAAGAATTATTAAAAGTCTTCCATCCTGCTTTTTTGTCACAGAATATTTCCTGAGGGACAGTATGTGACTGGGTGAGGCTTTCAGTTATGTGGGATGATTTTGACTAGTGCCTCCAGATTTGACAGTTTGTGGCAGTTCGCTGCCGTGAGTTAGGCCCTTCAGCTTGTGCCCGTATAAATAAGTAAGATTTTGCTCATTGTTTGTTGAGATGGTTTATTGATTATATGTTTTGTTTTAATTGATGTTTTATAAACTGTTGCTTCAGGCACTGAATGGTGTGAGGTATAAATATTTAATTAAAAATATATTGTCTCTGTTTTTTTTATGTGTTGGTGCAACCATTGGAGATAATTTCACATGTGCTATGGAAGGATGATTCATTGCCACACACACACACACACACACACACACACACACACACACACACACACACACACACACACACACACACACACACACGAACGCATGCGCGCGCGCGCGCGCACACACACACACACACACACACACACACACACACAGAGAGAGAGAGAGAGAGACTGCAGATTCATTGTGTGGTATTGACCCTGTAATAAGAGACATACAGGTATCAGCCAGATCTTTAAGAAGTTGCTTTTTAAAGACTACAGCTCCTAAGACCTTCTAGCCAGCCTTGTTGGTCAGAAGATAATGGGAGCCCATGTCCAGAAACATAAGTTTTCCAAGCTCTTGATCATCAGCAGTCTCCTGACATGCCATAAATAGACCAATGGTCTGAACCCAGTAGTAGCTGAAATAATAATAATAATAATAATAATAATAATAATAATAATAATAATAATAATAATAATAATAAACCTGAGTTAAAGATACAGGATGGTGGCAAACAAACAAACATGCCACTTCAAATTGTCAAGTACATCCTCTACTGCAAGGGTATGATGACAGTGCCTCCCTTTATAAAAGTGTAACCTTTAGCTCTTCCGGCATCCTTTTTTATCATGGTGGTTTGAACAGACTTACGGAAATGGGTGCTTATCTCCACAACAACATATTATTTCCCTTACTTATTTAATTGTGCCTTTAAAATCTAATGACACTTCTAGTAAGACATGGTCTAATCTTGCCATGCCATGAAAGAAAAACTAGACAACCTTTTCATGGTAAAAAAAAACAATAACAAAGTACTCATTGAGAACTTCACAATTTCAGCAGCAAGTGAGGCATAAAATTGACGGTCCAGACTGCAGACTCTTAAGAAAAAAATGAAGAAGTTGTAGAATAGAGAGAGCCTTGTGGCAGAATGGGTAAACTGTTGTACTGCCACAATAACTGTACTCATGACCTGGGGTTCAATCCCAGGTGGCCAGCACGTCGTTGACTCAGCCTTCTATCTTTCAGAGGTTGGTAAAATGAGTACCCAGATTGCTTGGGTGGGGCAGTGCGTTGCCTTCATAAATAAATTGTAATCCACCCAAAGAGTGATTTTAGCACTGTGGGTTTGCTTTTTTGTTTGAATAGGGTAGGGATGGAAGGAGGAAGTTGTCCAACCAATAGCAATAAATATTTAATATCACTGTAACTGTGAAAATTAAAAGCTTTCAGTTTTAAAAGTTAGCCTGGTCTTTAAGCTAATAATGCTACCCTTGATAATGCCAGAATGCAAGGTGGCAGGCATCCAACCAACAAGTGGATTGCATATCGAGTGAGTTTTGAGTCTCTCAATGGGGGATTTCATTTATATCTTCATTAATACCTTGAGGTTTCAAACATACTCCATAACCAGGGCTGCTTTGCTAGAAAGCAAAGTGTTCTGCTTATATAACGCCCCATACCAGTTCAAGTAGTCTCTGGGTGGTTTACAGTTTAATTACAGTATGCAGGCTACACATCACCCCACCCCAAGCAAGCTGGGTACTGATTTTACCGACCTCGGAAGGATTGAAGGCTGAGTGAACCTTGAACATGCTACCTGGGATTGAACCCCAGGTTGTGAGCACAGTTTTACCTCCAGTACTGGCATTTAACCACTGCACCACGGGGCTTGGTAAAAATCAATTTAGCTTTTGCTATTACCTTTTAGAAACAGAAGCGTGTTTAAAACGGTAATTCCTGCCTTTTACCAATGCAAGGTCAGGCTGATGATATCACACCACACACATTTATCTTACTATAGGAGAGAGAAGAGAGAACTTGATGGGGGTTAATAGCAGACTTTTCATCATATCTGCACTTTTCAGTCACTGGTGATAACTTAATTAGGGCAGGATCACAGTTTGTGCTATGGGGACAGTGATGTAAAAACCTGTTGATCTCTCTTCTTGTACAGTACTTTGTCTTTTGCATGTCTTGTGTCTGAAAAAGTGGACTTTTCTATGGAAGTTCACATTGAAATATAACAGGTAATCTTCAGGCTGCCACCACATTTTGTCTTCTTTATTTGTTCATTTTCGTTTTGTTTCGGCTTGAATGCAAGTATAGACTAACACGACTACCTCTTCTATCACTGCAACCTTTGAAAGTTGCTTGCTTCACTTTTCTTCTGTAGTTAACTTCAAATAAAAAATGGTAGTGGGAGTTGTCAAATGGGGTGGGGAGTTCCAAAGTGTCAACCTTTAGCCTTTGGTTAATTTGCTAAGCATAAGATAACAGGCTTGTGTATGTTTCGAGGATTGCCAGTCCTTAAAAGGGGATCCATATGATCAAATTCAACCAAACAGGATCATCTTAGAGCAACTATTTTTGACATGTTCACTTAAAATGGGTCAGTGGTGTGTTCTGTGATCCTGAATGAGCACTTGGAAAAGCACCACATGGTATTATTGGTTGAAGTATTTAGTATCTCCTATGTATGTACAGTACAGTATATGTCTTTCCAAGGGCAAGTGTGGATTATAATGTTTGTAGGATGTGCTTGAAAGCATGAGGGCAACTTGTGTGGAAGTCTTGTTAGCCAAATCTTGATAAAGATGTAAATGAAGTGGTTATTATTGGCACAAGCTCTCATAAATTGTGCAATGTTTTAAAAAAGGTTCACCCCACTCATACAGGTTGCAGAATGCAGTTTTTCTTTCCACTTGACTTGCGCCATACAGCTGCAGAGTTGTTTTTTTCCTGGGGGCGGGTGGACATGTTGGTTAGGTTCAGAGAACTTACATATTGATCCCATTTTCTCACAGAAAGGTCATCGGGAGACCTCAGAATTTTGAAAAATTACTCTTGTCAGCTACGGCTCAGAATTTTGTGTCACACATGGCCATGGATAGTTTTTACAGCTCTTGTATAATCTTTAGAGTTTACACAGAAAACGGGTGCCATTTCTTTCTCTCCCTTGTTCTGCAAGATAATGAAATGTATGTACTGTAATAACTTTCTGCCTTCTGGTGACACCCCCACCCCCCAATTGTTGAATACAGTGGTGATAAAGTGCAGCTCCTCCATACAAAAGTTGGGTTCACCAGAGCTGTGCTCACTAAGTTGTATTTCTTCTGTTCATTCGTGGTCTGGTCCACATTGTCCCTCCCAGAGAGATGCTTACGGAGATTTTCCATGGCTGATTAATCGCAACAGTTTGCTACATAAGAATAAAGACAAATGATTATTTAAACCTGCTTACCTACCATGACTTTCCTCCCTCGATCTGTGCTAGAGTGCCAGTTGATGAAGACAGAGAGACCTAAACCAAACACATTCATCATCCGATGCCTCCAGTGGACCACAGTAATTGAAAGGACGTTTCATGTGGAGACTCCCGAGGAGCGGTATGTTTCCATCAGGCTTAAATACAGAAGCAAGTTGCATGAGCAGATGTAAATGTTCAGCATTATTAGAGTGCTGTCCTCCAAGTTTTTCCCCCCTCTTAAAATTGCTTTGGGGCTGTGGGTTTTGGAATCTCATTTCCCATGAAGTTCACTTTTTTGTCTCTAGTTGGGCAGGAGTTAAGTGTTCTTGCAAGAGATATTGGTAGTCCTCCTTCGTGGCCTTCATGAAGCCACACAGATGGGTTTCCTGACGCACAAGCGCGAGGCTCCGGACTTTCCTAGCAACAAAAAGGTCGTTAGTCTCCTACTACTACTACTACTACTGCACATGAGTAGGAGGCTTCCTGTCCAAACACCTCAGTTCCCTCTAACTGCAGCATTGGAAGGGTCATTCTTGTTAGTCTTCTCGTCATCAGAGTTTTTCTAGTAAAATTTCAATATTTTTTCTCTTTTATGGCATTTTTGCTGTGTCTTAACACTTACCTTTTGGGAAAGGCTCTTAGCCCTCTAATGGATAAGGCACAGTCTTTGGTCTCTTCTCCAGCCCCTCAGGCTGCTAAAAATTCTTCAAAACCGACTGCTTGTAAAGAGCCTAAGAAGCTCCTGCTGCTTGAGCAGAAGTCGAAACTGTCGGGTTGGAAAACTCCTCCGTCTCGGTCTGAACCGCCCACTAAAAAGAAGTCTCTTTCTTTGACTTCGTTATCGACACCTATCAAACCCAGCCTCCTCTCGGTGTTGACCTCAGTCCAGACAGAGCACACTACTTATGATCCTCTACTGCCTTTGGAGTCTTTGGAATTGGAGTCTCCTCTTCTCCATCATCGGTCTCGGACTCGCTTCCTATTTTAGACTGACGTATGGAGCTCTTTGCTTAGCCTCCTGCAGTGGTTCTCTCGGACACTGACGATGTTTAAGTGTTAGCCTCAATTGTGCCTCCAACCTCAGAGGAGGTTCAGCAACTGTCATTGCAGTCAGTGCCCATACCAGAGCCAATTGCCTGGAAGGTGACAAAGAGGCTGGCTGAGTGCGAAGATAATCACAAGCAGCCTCGTTTTGAATCCAGGTCTCCTGAGAACTTGAAGCCATCAAAGCACAAGTCCAAGTATCATGGACATAAGTCTGAGCAACAGCTCAGTTCAAAAGCTAACGTCGGGTTTGTTAGCCCTAGCCACTCTGTCGTTCCCGCCACAATCTGTTCCCCCTTCCAAGTCAGGTGTTACTGCTCCTCCTGTGATTCCTTCAATAACTGCTCAGGGTCAACCTGCCCAACCTCAGGATGCTTTGATACCAATGCCTCCGCTTCAAAGTTTCCCCCCAACTTTTCGATGGGCAGCAGTGGAGGTTCGAATCCCTGCAATCCTCTTGCAATCCTCTTCCATCAGTTCACACCACTGTTGAACATGGCATCATATTATATAGAGTTGCAGACTCTACACCAGTGTTTTTCAACCTTTTTTGGGCAAAGGCACACTTGTTTCATGAAAAAAATCACGAGGCACACCACCATTAGAAAATGTTAAAAAATTTAACTCTGTGCCTATATCAGTCTCTAAAAGGTTCGCCATTGCTGGTGTAGGGAGAAGCAGGACAGAGGGGCCACAGATTGAGGCAGCCCGCTCTCTAGCACCCAGTTCCCTACTGTGTTGTTTTTTTAAAGACATTTTGCCCTGCATGGACTTCTGTGTCCAGTGGAGACCTGAGAAGGGGCACTGACTCTCCAGGAACACAAATAAGACCCAAAAGCCCATCTTGCTCTCCACACTGTGGCCAAGGCAGATGCCTTCAGCAAGTCCAGCGACAGGAGGGGAGGAGGATGAAGGAAGCAGTAAGGAAAGAAGGCAGAAAGTGTTCTGCTTGTATACCGCCCCATACCACTTCAAGGAGTCTCTGGGCGGTTTACAGTTTTAATTACAGTAGGCAGGCTGCTAGACATACACATATGCAGGCTAGAAATGAGCACGTTTCTATGAAGAGGGGAAAGGGTACGAATGGAAAGAGAGAGGTGGGGGGGAAGAAAGAAAAGACAGAGAGAGAGAAGAGGGTGACCCAAGACAGAAATAAAGGGGCAAGACTTCAAGGAACCCATCGCGGGGCCCCTCAGAGACAGCTCTTCCCCTCCCGGACCCTAAAGGCCGGCCGGCCGGCCAGCCATGCCAGTAGCCCCCCCCCCGCCTCCTCATCCGAGGCCCGGCGGAGGCCTCCTCCATCCCCTCCTCCTCGCAGCCCTGCCGCGGTGCTCGTGGGGCAGCCGGGCGCCCCTCCTCCCCTTCCCCTCACCTGGTGGTTTGTTTTGGGCTGGGGCTCCCGGGCCGGCTCGTGTTGGCAGGCGGGCTGTCAGGCGGCTCAGTCCATTGGTAGCTGCCAGGAAAGGGGTGGTGGTGGTCCAGGGTAAAAAAAGGAGGGGGGGGAGAGGGAAGCGAGCGAGTCGCGGCGGTGGCGGCAGGCACAGGGTAAACACTAAGAGAATGAGTGGGGCCAGGTCCGGGCCTCGGGGGGGAGGAGCCAAGCTGACCCTTGGACGCTATTTATAGCACCTCCCAGCTGTGGGCCGCCCCCCGGCCCTGGGTTGAATTTCTTTAGAATTTTTCAATTTTTCCCACGGCACACCAGGCAACATCTCGCGGCACACTAGTGTGCCGCGGAACAGTGGTTGAAAAACGCTGCTCTACACAACCTGGTCTCTCAGAATGACAAGGACGGTTCTCCACCCGAATCACCATCGTTTGCATCTAACAGCCTGGAGGATTTGCAGATGACTGACAATTATTTTGGCTGTACGTAAAACCTCAATGATGTGCCCTTATGCTTACAAGTGGAAAAGATTTATTTCCTATGCTTCAGACAGAGGATTCTCTCCATTTAACCCATATCTCAATAATGTTCTGCAGTATTTAATTTACTTAAAGAAGTCTTGCCTCAGACTATCGTCATTGAAAGTGTATCTATTGTCTGTTGTGGCTAACCAGCCCGCTAGTTCGTCTGCTTCTACTTTCTTTCATCATCCAAGACTGAAAATGTTCCTTAAGGGACTTCGGAACACCTACCCAGATAGAAAGCCTATACCACCCCAATGGTCGCCTTCCCTGGTACTCCGCCAATTGGTGTGGCCTCCTTTTGAGCTGATGGCTTCCTGTGACTTACGTCTCCTTACATTCAAAACGGCCTTCTTAATAGCTATAACTTCTGCCAAAGACCTAGCGAACTTTGTGCCCTTAGATGTGATCCACCTTATCTTTAATTTTACAATAATAAAGTGGTCGCCTTTCCTAATGTTTCTTTCCTCCCAAAGGTGGTTTCAACTTTTCACACCTCACAGCCAAATCCTACAACCCCTCTTGAGAGGGAACTTCATATGATGGATGTACGGAGGGTGCTTGCTTTTTACATCTCTAGGACCAAGTCTTTCTGTTCAACTCAAAAACTCTTTGTTATTACCGTAGTTCAAAAGGGTCTTCAGTTTCAACCCAACGTTTTTCGCGCTGGATTGTTTCTGCAATCGAGTTATCTTATCTGGCTAAAAAAGGCTTACCTTGTCCTATTTGGGCACACTCTACTAGAGCTGTCTCATCTTCAGCTGCCTTTTTAAGAGGTGTTCCATTGGAAGACATCTGCAATTCTGCTACCTGGTCACAGCCTCTTACCTTCATGAAGCACTACAGGATGGATGCCCATATGAAATCCACCACAGCCTTCGGCAGAGTGATCCTATCCTTTGTGACGGCTTGCAATCACCCATCTGTGTGGCTTCACAAAGGCCATGAAGGAGAAGAACCAGTTACTTACCTGTAAATGTGGTTCTTCGAGTGGACCTTCGTGAAGCCACACAGCACTCACCCTCCTTCCCTCCAGTTGTCACGCTGTGTCTGGAACTTACCATTCATGCTGCGACTGGGAGGGAACGAGGCGTTTGGGCGGGAAGCCTCCTACTCATGCGCAGTAGGAGGGGGAGGAGACTAACGACGTTTCTGTTGCTAGGAAAATCCAGAGCCTCACGCTTGTGCATTGGGAAACCCATCTGTGTGGCTTCAGAGCCTTGTGGCGCAGTGGTTAAATGCCTGTACTGCAGGTAAAACTGTTCACGGCCTGGGTTCAATCCCAGGTAGCAGGCTCAAGGTTCACTCAGCCTTCCATCCTTCCGAGGTCGGTAAAATGAGTACCCAACTTGCTGGGGGGGGGGCAATGTGTAGCCTGCACACTGTAATTAAAAATTGTAAACCGCCCAGAGACTACTTGTAGTGGTATGGGGCGGTATATAAGCAGAACACTTTTTGCTTTTCACGAAGGTCCACTCAAAGAACCATCTTTATAGGTAAGTAACTGGTTCTTTCTCTCTGTCCTAACGGGGCTTTCTGTTAGCCTCCAAATGTGTTTGACTACACTGCGCATAATTCCCAGTTAGGCAGGGAAGTTGTACATGAGCACATCTAGAAGGCTCCAGGTTGGGGAAGGCTGATGTATGCACTCGTATGCCAGAATTCCAGAACTGGTGGTATTTTGCTTCTTCCTCCATCATCCCCATACAGTAATGCCTCTGGCAGCATTCTGCATTGTGTGTTATTTCTGCGGTTGCTGCCAAAAGCCTGTGCCAACTGCAGTGGTGGCAGTTCTCAATAGCTGCTGCCAGTTTGATCTTCACTTCTTGGATGCTAGTTTGAATGCATGTTGAGTGATATTTCATCCCACAATGAAATCCAGTCTCTTGAATATCTTGTTTGGTAGGGGACTCATCAAACTACTGTTCAGTTGCATCTGGCAAAACTTCTTAAAAGAAGCTTCCAAATATCAGGCTTGCTTATTCTAATTAACTAAGTTCTATATTATCTTCTTAGCCTGTGGGACCCCTCTGGGTATGTGTCAGAGGAGTGCATTGTCTCTTATTCCTTGTTACTCTGGAATATTATTAAACCTGAGATGTTTTCTTTTTATTAGGGAAGAATGGACAAAAGCCATCCAAACAGTAGCAGACAGCCTTAAGAAACAAGAAGAAGAAATAATGGACTTTAGATCTGGTTCCCCTAGTGATAACTCCGGTGCTGAGGAAATGGAAATTTCTATGACAAAACCAAAACACAAAGTAGTAAGTATTAGGTTAGACTTGATTCCTTCTTTCTCCCTTTTAAGTGCTAAATCCCCGATGTAACGCCCTCCAGGGGAATTGTATTAATCTTAGCATGACTGAAGACAGTTCAGAGTTACTATGCTCAAGTTGTCTTTGAAGAGTCTCAGTCATCCAGGTGAAGTTATCTGGAAGCTGAGTCATGGCAACTGGACTTCTTTTCTTGAGAGATCAAAATGTTTTGGTGCTCATCCAAGCAGTTTCCTCAGTCTGAGGGAAGCTAGTGGCAAGACCTCCAATTTATATAGTTCACCTTGATTTCACATCACCCTGGTCTGAATAGGCTCATAAATGGGACAATGGCCTGAATGGTTAGGTGAACATTGGCCTGAATAGGCTCGCAAGATGTACAGTGGCCTGGGATGCGTGAAAGTCCCACCTATGCAACCCTAACCCAATAACCATTAATTAAGTATGGTTCATTATAACAAAGCTGCTTGGATGAGCAGTGAAACATTTTGATCTCTCAAGAGAAGAAGTCCAGCTGCCATGACTCAACTTCTAGATATGCTCCAATTGGGTCCTCTGGTCACCTTGACCTAGCTGGGCTACCAAAGCTGTAGTACTGTCTGGAACCGTTACTGCAGTAGTGCAGCAAAGATCATCGTTGAAGCCATCTCTGGCTGAAAACTGCCCCAGTGATGCAGGGACAGAGCAATGTGACACAATCAGTTTCAGGGTCTATTGCCACCATTCTCTTCCTATGGATGTCCGTGAATCTGGTCTCCATGGAGAAGATGACCCTTAGGAACTTGGGACTGTGGTCTTCCCCTCTGAGCTCAGACTTAAGTTCTTGTAATCATGGATGCAACTTGTATTCATATCCTTAGATTATACTATAAACTCTGTGATTTTGGTAGAGCTTTTCAGCAAGGGGTTAAGCCTTACTATCGGCATGTTGTGGGAAATAGCTCGCAGTGGTTTTAAATGTCTTTCCAAAGTATTAGTCATCCGCCTAGTTCACATGTTTTTAGAAGTTCCGTTCCATAACGTTTTAACCATGCCATGTCTTCCACAGACAATGAATGAATTTGAATATCTTAAGCTCCTAGGGAAAGGGACTTTTGGGAAGGTCATTTTGGTGAAGGAAAAAGCAACTGGGCGTTATTATGCTATGAAAATTCTGAAGAAGGAAGTAATTGTTGCCAAGGTAGGACATGGGATGTTTGTCTCTTCACAGCACTGGCTCTTCTTCATTTGAGAGCAGAGTGGGAAAGGGTGTAGTAAATGCCTGCTGAAGCAAGGTGAAGGAAATTTGTAATAACCTCAAGATCTCCTTGAGTTAATGGCATCAGTCAACTGTTGATGGTGTTTGGTTGAGTAAGCCTTGGATTCTCAAGGTCTTTTCCTGTATATCTTCTGCTTCCTTTTGTGAGCAACAGGAGTTTGGCCTCGGAATTGGACAGACCGTTGATGGTTCATCATGGTTGGCCAGAAATTTGAAGATCGAGAGATGTTATCTGGGAAATCTTTGAATCTAAGGGAATTCTTCCAGGCATCATCCCAGTCAGATATGGGATATACGAATAAGAAGCTCAGCTCTACAGGGTGGCAGGCTGATCCAGTCCTTCCCCCCAGAACCAGCCAGTCCATTCACTGTTCACTGCATGATGCTTGCTCCAACGGTGATGGCAGTGGGCCAGTTGCAGAAGCAACCTGGCAGGCTCTTCCCTACCTCCCTGTGCAGCTGACCACTCTGACGAGGAGGTGGAACTGGGGAATGTCCCTGGTCGGTTACACAAGGTGCTTCTGCGATTGGCGCCTAGCCACTGCCGCCTGAGCCGAACACCATGTGGCAAACAGTGAGTGCACCATCCGGTTTTGGGAGAAGACCTGTAGAGCCACGCTTCGTATACAAATACAAAGCTGCTCCTATGTCTAATCCTAATTGCAGAAGGTCCCAATCCAACCTATCAATAGTTTTCCTGTTCACTGGCTAGTGTTGGGAGAGGGAGTCCCCACGAGGTCTAGTCTGAAACGACAACCTGAAAATGCTCAGCTTTGCTCCTTGCTCACTTTTATCACTCTGATTTGATGAATGTGGAGGCTTAGTGTGGTTGAGATAGACTGGTATGCTCAATTAAATGCCTGTTACATTGGGGGGGGGGTGTAAAAGAAGCGTACAAGAAAAGTAATTGATGAAAATTGACCACACAAATTTAGGAATGGGGTAGGATGCCACTTGCTGACTGCACAGCTGAGTGGCTTAGGAATTTGGCTGCAGAAGTGGAGGTTGGGAGTTCGATTCCCCACTGTGCCTGCTCCTGCGAGTAGAGCCAGCCTGGGTGGCCTTGGGAAAACTGCACAGTCCCAGGGCGCCCCCAGAAGAAGGGAATGGCAAATGACATCTGATTAGTGTTTACCTAGAAGACCCTGAAAAAGATGGCCATGAGACAGAATTGACTTGATAGTGCACGCACGCACGCATGCACGCACACACACACGCACACACACACAGAGTTATGGAGCATGACTCAGGATTCTTTGCGCTTCTTTGGAAAGAGGCTTCTTGGGTGGTGTGGATTTTCTCTATGACATGGTCTTGTTTTGTCTAGTGTTGACTGTACCTCACCTAACATCCCTTCTGAGGTCACCAGTTCGAGACCCATGGCAGGATTGAACCTGTCACTTTTTTCTACCTTGTTCTTTAAGCTAGCTGTCCTTGGGAAGAGAACCCTAGTATAATGAAGTTGCTTTGGATTTTAAATGCTCAGCTTAGTTTTGCAGTGCTGGCGGTAATAACATGGCTGGATGGCTTCTGAATCTACTCAGAATTCTATGAATCCAATTGCCATTTACTTCTGGCTTTCTCCTTTGTATTGCAGGATGAAGTGGCACATACCCTGACAGAAAACCGTGTTTTGCAGAATTCCAGACATCCTTTTCTAACGGTAGGCACTCTGAGGTGGTAATGGTAATTGCCAGTGACTGGGTTATTTTACGTCAGAGACATATTCTGATTTCCAAGTTGAAGAGTAGGGAATTAAAGGGGTGTGCTGATCTTTCTTCTTGGAACAGCGCTCTTTTGAGCCATTTGTGTATCTAGGTGTTTGCTGTGGTGTAACATACCATTTAAAAGGGCTCCATGTATAGTGCAGTGCGAAATCGGGTAATTCACTATTCTGAGGTATTAGGAATGGCTGCCCATTTGGACGTCTTTGAAAGAACATTAGGTCAGACCCCACCTGGAGTGCCCAGTTCTGTGCTCCTCGATTTTAAAAGAATGTTGACAACCTCAAGCGGGTCCACAGGAAGGCAACCAGGATGGTAAAAGGTCTGGAACATACTTCTTACGAGGAGCTTAGGGAGCTGGGAATGTTTAGCCTTACAAAAGGAAGGCTGAGAGGGAATATGATAGCCATATTTAAATATCTGAAAGGATGTCATATCAAAGAGGTGGCTGGCTTGTTTTCCATGGCTTCAGAGACTGGGACTCAGAGCAATAGTTTCAAACTACAGGAAAAGAGATTCCATTTGAACATTAGGAAGAACTTCCTGATGGTTAAAGCTGTCTGGCAGTGAAATATGCTGCCATGGAGGGTGGTGGAGTCTCCTTTTTTTTTTAAAGCAAAGGCTGGATGGCCATCTATTGGCAGTAGTGCAATGGGGGTTCTTGCATGGCAGGGGGGTTGGACTGGATGGCCCTTGAGGTATCTTCCAACTCCCTTTGGCACAGTGGTTAAATGCCTGTGCTGCAGCTACAACTGTGCTCACGACCTGGGGTTCAATCCCAGGTAGCCGGCTCTCATGGTTGACTCAGCCTTCCATCCTTCTGAGGTCGGTAAAATGAGTACCCAGCTTGCTGGGGGTGGGGGGGACAATGTGTAGCCTACATGCTGCAATTAAACTGTAAACTGCCCAGAGACTACTTGAAGTGTTATGGGGTGGTATATAAGCAGAACACTTTGCTTTGCTTTGAACATTAGGGAGATTTGTGGACAGTAAGGTTACTAGACATAGTTCCCCTGTTAGAGATGGAAAGAGTTGTTTTTTTGTGGGTTACACTTCCCAGAATGCTCCAGGAGGCCTGGCTGATAGCCATATGCTTGTTGGACACTTCTGTTAAGTATGATATTGAAAAGTAACTTTTTTTCTAGCTTCGATCCATGAGTTATTCCCAGTGTTGGAGGCATTGTGCTTCTCAGTGCCAGCTGCTAAAGGAACATAATTGTGAGAGAACTCATGTAATTTCTTGTAGGCTTCTAAGAACGACCTCATACTGTGGGAACATAATATTGTACGAGAGGAATCCTTGGTTTGATCCACAGTTGTTCTCATGCTCCATGCACTAAACACGGGACATGTGAAAGGAAGATGCACCCCTGACACAGAAGGGTTGTAGTTGGCAGAGGCCAAACAACTTGCATCCGTGGTGTGGACCCTTATGAAAAAGCTCAGAAATATTATTTGCCTCCCTAAATGATCCAGTCTGGTTTCTGAGATCTTCACGTATGGGATGCCCCTGGTTTCATAAAAGAAAATTCTCATATCTGCCTAACCAATTCTGAAATGTCCTGTTGCCTTGAATTCCAGATTCTGACTGAGGGAAGAAGGGATATAAATAAAATATAATACTGTATATAAAATGTTTAACTTAGATCAAATGATTCTGGGATTAAATGCCAACTCACTGGCCTCAAAAATTCCTCAACTTCTTCATTCCTAGGTTTCTGTTTGCAGGATGGGAATCACAGTGGTTTATTAAAATGACAATGGATAGATAAAAGAAATGGGGATATTTTTAACATTGAAGGGTAATAAAGAAATAATTAAGAGAATGTAGATGTTTCATGATCAGTATATGGATTAGTACCTACTAGTGAATTCAGGGTGGATTTTATTAAATCAAAATGATTTAAATACAAACAATTCATTCTTTTTTGGACGGCTTAAATAAAGAAGCATGTTTTCAATTTAAGTCATGATTTAAACCAATTTGGTTTTTTTTTAATCATTGATTTTTATCCACTCTGACTGGATTTCTAATAAGAGTTGCCAGTGCTATAGGAGTCGGTGGGAAATCTTATTATCGATTTTGGATATGGCACTTTGTTCTATCCATTATTACTTTTGGATACATATTATTTTTATCCAAAGCCCAAACTGATGTGACTTGTTCCCTAGTTCTGAAGTCCCAGTGTGTAACTACTGGACTGTAGCCTAAGCAAAACAAGATGAAGCAGGGCGTGTCTTGACAAGGTCCTAGTGGTCCTTCTGATGTTGGAATTTGTGCCTGACTCTGGAAATCACTGGAGCGGGGGTAGTGGGGGGACCTTCCCCTCCCTCCGTTTCCTTGTGGTGTGTTTCTGATTTGAGTGTGGATTTATATTGATGAAATGTCTCGGCTGGCCAGCTGCCGTCTGCAAAACGGCAGTACATAGCCAAGCCGGGATTGTCACGCATG